>OX941094.1:70726199-71976199 GCA_954870635.1 Arctium minus | reverse complement strand
AAACACTTTAAAATAAACATTTTGGCATGTACACCGTTTTCACAAATCAACTTGAACTCACCTTGCTACATTTAGGCTAAATCAAGGTTTTACCCAACGAGCTCTTTTGAAGGGCGCTTGAATCCTCAAGCCGAAAACTTCCAAAACCTAGATCCAAACACTCCAAACCATAAATATCCATAATCAACCACATAGAAACATTCCCCAACATTATATACCAAAATCCCTAAACGAGATCAAACCCTAGTTTCTCCAAAACTAACAAATCCGAGATCTGATAAACCAAAGACTAGGGAAACATCCAAAGAATATTTATAACCTTAAATCAAAAAAGCTTACCATTAAAGATGACGAGACTTTCCGAAAACACCCAATCCAACTCTTCAACCCGAGCTCCCACACTTTGAACTTGATGAGGAAGATGAAGATGGAGGTTTTGTGGTTCAAGAGGGAAAAACCCTCAAAATAGGTTAGGTTCGACTTTGGGGGTTTGGGGGCCGGTTTGGGAGAGAAAGGGGAAGAATATTTAGGGTTTGGGATTGAGAGAAATGAGGCTAAAGGCTGAAAATCGGTTTTTAGCTCGACAGTGGGATTACGCGGGTTACGCCGCGACCCTAAGTCGCGGCATAAGTCGCCCGTTTCCCTAGGACTCACTTCCAGTGAGTTACGCGACTCCAAGTCGCGCCACAACTCGCGGCAACCCAAAACTCTGTTTTCTCGTGTCTTCGCGCCTGGTTCGATCCTCGATGATTCCATAGTAAAACTCACCTGATTTCTTGGCACCTTTTCGTTCCAATAGTCCAACGGCTCCTGTCAGGATCTAATTCTTAACAAGAATAAAGAACTCAGAAACAATATTAAAGCAGTTTGCGGAATAACACTTTAATATTCAGAATATCAATGAAACAGTGAATATGAATCACAACTTGTAAACTTTATTGAAAGATTAAAGTTACAAGATTTCAAACAAAACCTCAATATTGATGAACAAGCTCACCAATACGAATTCTACTTCTCTAGAACTAGGGTTCTAAACCTTGAGGTTAATTCTCTCTATGAAAAACAAAAACTCAGAATATTGTTTAACTTGATCTTCTAAACTATTTTCAATAAGTCTATATATATACTAAAGATAAAAGATAATTACAAAATATAAAAGATCTTCAGTATAATCTTCCATATTTATCTTCAAGCTTTTCATTAATATCTTCAATTAATACAGCTGTCTTCATTGCCATACAAAGTCTTCATTTCATAAGCAGTACTAATCATGTTCAGAAGTATTAACCATGTTCAGCAGTATTAATGAAGTTGGCAATAGTAATCTCTTAGCAGTACTAACTACTAGCAGTACTAACTATGCTCAACAGTAGTAACTTCATCAAGCAATATTAATCTTGTTTAGCAGTATTAATCTGTCTCAGAAGTACTAACCATGTTGTGCTAGCAGCATTAATCATACTTGTGCAAATTCTGAATTCCCAACAATCTCCCCCTAACTTGACTTTTAGGAAGAGAAGTCAAGTTCTTCATTTATGGTCTTCAAGATGCTTTCAACACTACAGCTTAGTTGTCCAAATTCGGATCCAGACCCAGACTTTGATTAATTGTTCTTCTTACCACAATTCTGGCCATTTCTGATTCCTTTGCACATACTAGCTTAGCTTTCAGCATCCCATTCAGCTTCTCCTTGCTATGATCATACACTTTGTCCACTAGGTAGTATTCATGATAACAGTTATCAATTGTGATCATGTATACACCACAGTTTTCAAAGAGTATCCATTTATCAATCTTCTTAAACCCATACTCATGATGTAGATCCTTGATCCTGTAAACCACCTTTTCTGGTTCAAACATTATACAAAGATATTCCATTGCAATCTTGAATAGGCTTTCTTCAGTTCCTTTCAAAACATGTTCATAAAGCTTTATTCCCACCTTATGCATCTCTTCAAGATCAGCTCTGGAGCAACTTCTGATTACTTTCCCCCAAGTTGAATATACTTCAAATACATCACCAACTCTTTTAAGCCTGAAGTTGTCTCTCAGAATGTCCCAAAAGATGACTTCTGGTGCTTTCACAGAAATGGGAACAACCTGAACTGGTTCTATTACATTCAGATAAAGACCCACATGCTCATCAGATTGCTTATTGGACTGCTCTGGGTTCTGCACATATTCTGCTGAAGGTGTAACTGAAGGTTCTGCCTCTTTTTCAGCTTCTTCAACCCTTGGCTTCTTGGACTGTTTCTTGGAAGCTATGGTCTTTACTCTTTTTGCAGATTTTACTTCCACAGTAACATTCTCTTGTTCTTCCTTCTTTTCTTCAGCTTGATCCTTTGAAGGTGTGGATTCCTCAAGGAAGGGTTGTTGGATGTTGAGATCATGTTTCTCTTTCATCCTTCTTTCTGCTTTTTCTCTTTGAGAGGAATCCCCTTGGAGCTTTGCCATTACCTTCTTATAGAGCTCCTCAACTTGGTTGTATGCCATATTAGTGAACATTTCTCCTTTGACACCAATTGAACCTTTCAGAAAATTTATCATTTTTCTCCTTTCCTGATTGGCCAAAAAGGTCTTGGAAGGTTGTCTTTTCTGCTTTTTGACTGGCATTATTTTGACTTGTATTTTCTTGGCCTCAGTTGTAGTTTTTATGCTCTTTTGATATTTTTCATTGAGCTTTCTGGCCATCTCCAGTGCAAGCTCTCTGTCCTTCTCTGATTGGAGTTGTTCTTCCTTTTCCATCTTAGCTTGGAGTTGTTTTGCTACTTCTTCATCTAACTCCACCTGGTTCTTCTTCTTTGAGGGTTGTTCAGATTCAACCATCTTAGCTTTACCCTTTGAATCCTTCAAACCTGCCTCACTTCTTTCTTTTCTCTTCTTTTCAAGGCCTCCTTCATTGATGACCAATCCCTTGGCCTTTTGAGTAGCCTTAGGAGTGTCATTCTTTGCTTTTACCAAAGTTTCTGCTATCTCCAATCCTTCAACAGATAGCCCTGTTACTGCTGCTACCTGTTCTGTTACTGCTGCTTGTGCTTCTGTTTCTGCAGCTTTCTCCCCCTTAACATCAAATCCCAACTCAGATGTACTTTCCTTTTCTGCTTCAGCCTCTGAATTCTCCCCCTTGTTGAAAGCATCAGTAGCATTTATCCTCTTCTTCAAAAGAAACTGCCTTCTCCTCTTCTTTTGCACCAATCTTGTCACCATTTTCTTCAATTTGGTAATCTGTACTTGTTAAGACAGAATTACCATTTTCATTTCTTCTATGTCTTTGCCTTGCTTGATGACATCCAGATTAATGTTCCCAATTGTTTCCATCAATTCATTGTAGTCATATATGTCCTCACCTTCTCCAGAAGTGTTACCCCCTTTTGAAGGATCATGGGATCTTTTAGTAGTGGAGGTCTTCTACCTAGCAGAAGTACCCTCCACCCCCTTGGTTTCTTGGCACCTGGGACCTTTGAATGATTGCTCATTCAAAGTTGCCATGGGGGAGGTCTTATTGATGTTACCACTGTCCTCCTCTGTGCTAGCAAGAGTAGTGGCAGCCTGCTCACCCATATGCTCATACATCTCCTCATTGAGCACCTCCTTGGGGTTGGGAGACACCCCTGAGGTTTCCCTATAGATATTCTCTAATGGAGAATTCTCCATTAGAGGGCTTAAAGGCTTTGTGGGTGAAGGTACAAGAAGGGAATAAGCCTTCTTTACCTTTTTCCTTATGTAGGTATTGTTGATTGGTGAAGTTGGTTTTTGAAGAAGGGACTGAGGGATTGATATACTGATTGAAGTTTGGGATTGGCTTTCAGTGGGATGGTCTAATGAGGGCCTTGACCCTAAAGCCATACCTTCTTAATTGTGGGACACCACCATCATTGTAGAGAACAATGGGGTGTCAACTCCTTCCGAGTCCAATGGAGATCTCTTCATATTTGAAAAGACCTTACCTTTGGGGATTTTAGGCACATATACTTCATCAAATTGAGGCATATCCGTCAATTCATTGGTTATAACTTCCTGTACAAATATTGGGTACATATAAAAACTCTTTTTGTTTCCCAAGTTTGACACAAGGTCATTGAAAATCATTTTTGAAAAATTGTATTTTCTGGCAGTGGCCAAGCAGACCAAGGCATAAGCAATGGTACTACTGAACTCACTCCATCCAGTAGTCTTTTTGGAAATACAGTGCATCAGGGTATGTACAAAGAACCGCCATTGGGGAGAAAGTTTAGTTTTTGAGAACTTAAAAACACCCAATGGGCCTCCATACCCCATTATAGTAAGAGTTGAAAACAGTTCATCATTAGAGATAGATGAGATACCTGAGGCATCGTCTAGATGTAGACTAATGCGAATTACCTCTTCAGAAACTGTCAAAGGTTTGTCACACACCCTTGTCTTGATAACTTGCACACCATTTTCAGTAACAATGGTGGCATTTGCCCAGAATTGATTCTGGTGCTCAATGTAGATGGATGGAGACACTGTAAGAGCATACGCAATGTGGCTTGTCTTGAGAAAATAGACTATCTAGTGAAATCCATCAGCCTGCTTATGCTTTTGAAGCATCACGATTTCGTTGTGCTCATCAATGAACGCCATGGATGCCATTGAGCTTGAGTGTTCTTGCCTGAAACTTACTCGGTGCTTGAGAGAAAAAGGATTAGAGAGAAGATGAATAGTATTCAAAGAGTCGTTATGAGCTTTTAGGCGGGCAAAAAGGGTATTTATACGATTCGGGACATAAGCAGTATTAACCACTAGCAGTATTAACTAACTAGCAGTATTAACTGAGAGCAGTATTAACCACTAGCAGTATTAACTAACTAGCAGTATTAACTGAGAGCAGTATTAACCACGAGCAGTATTAACTAACTAGCAGTATTAACTGAGAGCAGTATTAACCACTAGCATTATTAACTAACTAGCAGTATTAACTAATTGAGAAGAACTAAGTACCCATTCAAAACAACCTGAAACACTTAAACACACAGGGGTTAATAGCACCAATTTAAAGAAAGTAACTAAGGAGGAATCTATATAGGTACATAAAGAGAATGAGAATATACTTATTCATTGTTCATCATGCCCACACTTGTGACCAAGAATGTGAATCTACCCACATCAAAAGCTTTTGTGAATAGATCAACAAACTGGTTAGTTGTGTGTACTTTCTGAACCTGGATTAGCTTCTTCTCATTACAGTCTCTGATAAAATGGTACCTTATTTCTATATGCTTTGTTTTTGAATGCTTGACAGGATTATTAACAATGCTGATAGCACTGCTGTTGTCTATGAAAATAGGAGTGTGAAGAAATGTCATACCATAGTCTATCATTTGATTCTGAATCCATAGCACTTGTGAGCAGCAGCTTGCAGCAGCTATGTATTCGGCTTCTGTTGTTGAGTTGGACATTGTGGTTTGCTTCTTACACTGCCATGATACTAGTCTTGCACCCAAAAACTGACATCCTCCAGTTGTAGACTTTCTGTCCAAGTTAGCTCCACCCAGGTCACTATCTGAATATGCAAGTAGGTCAAATGGTGAGTCATGAGGATACCACAGTCCTAATCTGGGTTGACCTTTGAGATATCTGAATATCCTCTTGACTGCTTGAAAATGTGATTGCTTTGGCCTAACTTTAAATCTCGCACACACACAAACAGGGAACATGATATCTGGTCTAGAAGCTGTGAGATACATGAGAGAGCCAATCATGGATCTGTAGTGATGAACATCCACATCCTCCCCCTCAAGATCTGCAGTTATCTGTTTGTGTGTCTCCATGGGTGTGCTTGCAGGCTTGGAATCTGAGAATCTAAACTTGGTTAAAATGTCCTGCACATACTTGGTTTGGCTTATGAAGATTCCATCTTGTTGCTGCTTAACTTGTAGCCCAAGGAAGAAAGTAAGTTCACCCATATAACTCATCTTGAATCTCTTATGCATTAGTTCTTCAAAATCTCTGCACAATTGATCTTTTGTGGATCCAAAGATGATGTCATCCACATAGATTTGCACTAACAGGATGTCCTTCTTCTTCCTTTGAATGAACAGAGTCTTGTCAATGATTCCTCTCTCAAACCCATTTTCCAAGAGATAGGTAGACAAAGTGTCATACCAAGCTCTTGGTGCTTGATGTACTCCATACAGTGCTTTCTTCAATTTGTATACTCTGTCAGGATATCTGGGATTTTCAAACCCTGGAGGCTGACAAACATATACTTCTTCTTCAATTTTTCCATATAGAAAAGCACTTTTGACATCCATTTGGTAGACTTTAAACTTCATGAAAGAGGCATAGGCTAAAAACAGCCTAATTGCCTCAATCCTGGCCACTGGTGCAAAAACCTCTTCATAATCAATTCCTTCTTCTTGAGTGTACCCCTGTGCTACCAATCTAGCCTTGTTCTTGATTACTATCCCTCTCTCATCCTTCTTGTTTCTGAAAATCCATTTTGTCCCTATAGCTCTGTGTCCGTTAGGCAGTTCTACCAAATCTCATACATTTTGCAGTACAAACTGCAGCAGCTCCTCTTGCATTGCTTCTATCCAGCTTGGGTCTTTCATTGCATCATGCGCCTTTTTGGGCTCAACCTGAGATAGAAAGCAAGATAGTAAGCCTGATTGTATGTCTTTTAATCCTCCCAACTTACTCTGATTCCTTGTGATGATTGGAGAATCGATGTCACCAATCACCAACTGAGGAAGATGATTCTTTTGAGTCCTTGTAGCATTTACAGCCTCTTCCTGAAGATTGACTTCAAGATTGGTGTCATTCTTTTCTGGAGTGTTGCCACCAAACACTGAGGAGTTCTCATCATCAGTATCATCTTCTGCCAATGCAGGCATCTCAGGTTCTAGTTGTTCTGAAGTCAAAAGTTGATCCTCCTTTTCACCTATCTCCTCTTCATTCTGAGCCGTTTCAGTATCCTTTGAATCTGCAGCATCTTTCTTCTCTTGAACACAGAGTTCAATAGGATCTACTGTAGGGATTGGAAAGAGCACAAACTCTTGTCTTTTGTCTTGTACTGATTCTGTTCCTGTTCCTGTATTATTCTTATAACTGAAACCCAAAGAATTAGTTAGTGAATCAATGTCAAATAGCTAATCAGGGCCTGTACCAAGTTTATTTGGTGTGCTCTCATTGCATTTGACATTGTCACTTTCCTCAATTATTCTAGAAGAGGTATTAAAAACTCTGTAAGCCTTACTTTGGGATGAGTAACCAACCAGAAATCCATCATCTGCTTCGCTATCAAACTTGCCTAAGTGAGTTTTGGTATTAAGAATTGTGCAAGGACACCCAAAAGGTTTGAAAAATCCAATAAAAGGTTTCATCTTGTTAAAAAGTTCATATGGTGTCTTGCCTTGAGATTTAACTATTAGAACCCTGTTTTGAACATAACAAGCAATATTAACTGCTTCTGCCCAAAATGTAACTGGCAGTTTTGAATCTGCCAACAGGGATCTTGCAGCTTCAATCAGTGTCCTATTTCTCCTCTCAGCAACTCCATTCTGTTGAGGGGTCCTAGGAGCACTGTATTGTCTCTCAATACCTTTTTCCTCACAAAAGTTGTTTAGGTCATTGTTTTTAAATTCAGTTCCATTATCAGACCTGATGATTTTAACTCTTTGATTTGTTTGGTTTTCAACTCTGAGAATAAAGGATTTGACCAGTCCACTTGTCTCATCCTTTGTCCTCAAAAAATAGACACAAGTGAATCTAGAGAAATCATCAACTATAACTAAGGAGTAAGATTTCTTGCCAATACTCATCACATTTGTAGGAACAAACAGATCCATATGCACCAATTGGAGAGGTGTAGAGATTGTATTTATCTCTTTGGACTTATGAGAAGATTTGTGTCATTTGCCTTTAAGACATGCAACACAATGATCATCACATGAAAATACCTTTTGTGGTAAACCTCTTACAAGGTTGTTTTTCACAAGATTATTCATTGTTTTAAAGTTCATGTGACACATCCTTCTGTGCCAAAGAGATGATTCATCAACAGAAGCTTTTGAAAATAGACAATTAAAAGATGAATCATTGGATACATTCTCTAAATCCAAGCAATAAACATTGTCCTTTCTTGGAGTTCTCAGTAGTATCATACTTTCATCAACTACCTTGAACTCTTTAGCAAGGATAATACATTCAGTATCAGTAAACAATATACTATGCTTCTTGTCACAAACCTGTGATACACTTAACATGTTGTATCTCAATTGCTCAACATAGTAGACATCCTCAAATGTCATTTTACCCATTGATACATTACCTTTTCCACTAATCTTTCCTCCAGATGGATTATCACCAAATGCAACATGTCCTCCATCAATTCTTTTAAAGTTTTGTAGGCAGGACTTGTTGCCTGTCATGTGCCTAGAGCAACCACTATCAACATGCCAAATGCTCTTCCCTTTTAGCTGTTGGTTGCCCTGCACATAAAGTATAATAGTTAGTTTTTAGTAGGAACCCAAGCCAAAGTGGTCTTGGGTTTCCCATTCTCATCAACATATTCACAATCAGTTTTGATGAGCTTTTCAGACTGGGGAATCTTGTGGCTTGAATATTTTGTCACAATTATGGGTCTGTTACTGGAAGCAGTACTAACTTTATTGGCAGTACTAACATTGTTAGCAGTACTAACATCATTAGCAGTACTAATTGGATTAGCAGTACTAATTTTGTTAGCAGTACTAACTTTATTAGCAGTACTAATTGGATTAGCAGTACTAACATTTTTAGCAGTAGTATTGCTTGCAGCAGTATTATTTCTGTTAGCAGTACTATTTGAAATAGCAGTACTAACAGATTTATTTATTTTTGGAACCCATACTTGGACAAAGTTGTTTGCTCTCTTTTTCATTAAGTTACTCCTTGGCTTAGTTGGAGTATTTTTCTTAGATTTTGCAAACTTGTTTTGAGCAAGAGATTTTAAAGGTGTTTTTTTTACATTTTCAGCCATATGATTCCTTCTTTGATTCCTATAACCAACAGGATTTTGTATATGTCTTTGAGAATTTATCCTCTAGTTCATAGGATTGAAATAACAGTATTTGGCAATATGGTTAAGCTTTCCACAAATAAAACAAGGTTTTGGTCTATTTATTTTACTCAGATCAACCCCTTGTTTTTGTGCCCACTGATTATTCCAGTTTCTTTGATTACCCCTTGTTTTATCATGTTTTTGGGGCTGAGACTGTTTACATGTACAGGGATTCACAACTGTGGTCTGCATATAGTGGACTCCCTGTACCTTACCCTTTTCTTTCTTTGAGCTCTCCACCTTTTCACTCTTGATGAATGGTTTACCCCCCCCCCCCTTCATTGGTAAGAATATGATTTTCTACAGGAATCTCTTTTACATTCTTACTCTTAGACTTCTCTTCCTCATTCTCTTCTCTAACCACCACAATATCTATAGGATCTACTTCTGTTGCTCCTATAGGTAAGTCCTCCTTATTTTGGTTCTTTAAGAGATCTGAGGAGGGAGGGATGTAATTATTGTTATAAGGTGGAGGTGTTGCATTGTATCCTATACCACTCTTGATCTTATCATGAACTTGAGCTTTAAGCAAAGTGTCCATTTCTTTGGAAGCATAAGAGAACTTCTCAATGTCAAGCTTAGCTTTCTCATACTCACTCTTTATCTTCTCACACTCCTCTTTAGACTTTTCTATTTAACTCTCTAATTGATTTTTCTCCCACTTCCAGTAATTTGTGTCATACATGTGCTGAAGTTCATTGGCCTTGTAAGCCTTGATTTGATCTTCAAACTTCTCAACAATCACCTTATACTCTCTTATATCTCTTTCTAACCTTTTAAGGTCGTCACACATGCTTTGGTTATGATCCCTGTACTTTTGTACAGTCTGAAGACAATCTTTGGTGCACAGTTTAGTTTTTACCTCAGTTGGAATATTTGTGCTGGAAGATTCTAAGACTTCTGCCATCAGGGCTTGATTCTGAACAGCTTCTTCTGCTTGATCACTCCAATCAAATCCCATTCCTTCTTGAGAAACAAGAGCTTGAGTGGAGTTTTTGTTGTTTTGGAAGCTTGAGGAATGTGCTTGCTGATGGTTACTGACATGTTGTTGAGGAATTCCTCCTCTGCATTTTCTTGCAAAGTGTCCCATTTTGTGACACTTGTAGCACTCCACCTTTGACTTGTCAAACCCAGCACCATCTTCTCTCCTCTGAGAAAAGTTGTTCCTGCCAGTCCTCTTTATGAATCTCTTGACCCTCATAGTTAGCATAGCCATCTGCCACTTTATATCCATCTCTTCAAGGTCATATGCATTAATTTGTTCAAGATCATCATTAATTAAACCAGAATTAACATGACTAGCAAGAAAAGATTCTAATACAGAGTCATTAGATACATCCTGCTTAGATACATAAGCAGTACTAACTGATTCTGTATTAGCAGCAGAAACAGTAGAAGAAGAAGATGATAAGAGAGCAGCATTATGAGTGTATCCAGATGGTCTTTTCTTGGCTTTAACTTAGCCTCAAACACCCTTAAGTCATTATAAAGATCATCTAGTTCTTTGTCCTCCAGCTTGTCATCCTGTCTGAAAGAGACAGTATACATGGTCCATTCATCTCCAAGGGACCTTAAGAACTTTCTGTTTACATCATCTTGATCAATCTGCACTCCAACAGTAGCTAGTTCACCAATCAGCTTGTTAAACCTGTCAAAAGTTTGAGTCATGGACTCATTCTTAGTAGACATGAAGTTTTCATACAGTTGCTTCAATATAGCCTTCTGATTTCTCTTGGTACTTTTGGTACCAGAAAATCTCTTCTCTAGAGCATTCCAAAGCATCTGTGCATCAGTGGAGTTGCAGAATTGGTGTTGATACTCATTAGGAATAGCCAACAGTAGTGTGCTCAAGGCTTT
Source organism: Arctium minus (assembly GCA_954870635.1). Taxonomy (NCBI): domain Eukaryota; kingdom Viridiplantae; phylum Streptophyta; class Magnoliopsida; order Asterales; family Asteraceae; genus Arctium; species Arctium minus. Next base: position 71,965,278 of record OX941094.1, on the reverse strand, counting down.
CATCTATGTCTGCCTTATCTTCCTCTCTCCATCTGTCTTTGGTGGGATTCTTTTTCCATCTGGTTCAATCTTTCCTTCATTAGATGGTCCATTCTCAATGATGTCCCACATAGAGTAATCTGTGAGAAGGATGTATTGCCTGATCCTAATCTTCCACAATGATGTCCCACCAGAACACTATCACTTGTACCGTCCATGGTGATTGAAGGTTTCTGAGAAAGAATGATGATTGAAGGTTTCTGAGAAAGAATGGTGATTGAAGGTTTCTGAGAATACAAGGCTCTGATACCACTTGTCAGGATCTAATTCTTAACAAAAATAAAGAACTCAAAAACAATATTAAAGGAGTTTGCGGAATAACACTTTAATATTCAGAATATCAATGAAACAGTGAATATGAATCACAACTTGTAAACTTTATTGAAAGATTAAAGTTACAAGATTTCAAACAAAACCTCAATATTGATGAACAAGCTCACCAATACGAATTCTACTTCTCTAGAACTAGGGTTCTAAACCTTGAGGTTAATTCTCTCTATGAAAAACAAAAACTCAGAATATTGTTTAACTTGATCTTCTAAACTATTTTCAATAAGTCTATATATATACTAAAGATAAAAGATAATTACAAAATATAAAAGATCTTCAGTATAATCTTCCATATTTATCTTCAAGCTTTTCATGAATATCTTCAATCAATACAGCTGTCTTCATTGCCATACGAAGTCTTCATCTCATAAGCAGTACTAATCATGTTCAGAAGTATTAACCATGTTCAGCAGTATTAATGAAGTTGGCAGTAGTAATCTCTTAGCAGTACTAACTACTAGTAGTACTAACTATGCTCAGCAGTAGTAACTTCATCAAGCAGTATTAATCTTGTTTAGCAGTATTAATCTGTCTCATAAGTACTAACCATGTTGTGCTAGCAGCATTAATCATACTTGTGCAAATTCTGAATTCCCAACAGCTCCCGAATTATTACTAAAGGAAAACTCCAATTCACGGGTGTTATAATCCTCCCAACCTTAAAAGAGATTTCGTCCTCAAAATCTGGCACCGACTAAACACCTAACACCGCCTTCGACGAGATCGATTGATTCTCCACCCAACCGGAACGCCTCCACTATGCCTTGTCTTATGCACGACCCGAGTATAACTAAATTTCGAAATCCTGCACGTCTTGCCAATGATGGGACGAACGTCGAGTCCTTATCGACCACTTTACCACCCCCAAGGTCTCGGCTGTCTCCCAACGTTAGATGACAATTACTATCTTCAGGGTAGTTTGTGAACTCAACTTATCAACAACCAAACCACTTCGAATTTGCACGATTCTGAACCCAAAGCCAAGAATCGTCAACGAACTCTTAAAATCCTTAGTTTTTGACTGACCCATTCATAGCGCTGATAAAGTTGACCTCTCAAGGCGCACCAATGCGTCCTTCAGGTAACTGATTAGACAAGATTCGACTATCGCTCAACTCCGTTCCAATCCCAACCTCACAACATTCTCATAACAAATTCCTTAATACCACGGGGATGTTTACACATATCGGCACCTAAACATCAACACCTAAGCTTCTTTTACTTTTCCATCACCGAAAGGTCCTTATTTCCCATAATCCAACCGGAATACTTCTAAACAATCCACGATCCATTGACTTCAAGAAAACAAGTTGACGCCTAGGACTAAACAGTGACCTCGAAAACGTGGATGTATTGCCTCAAATTCCAATCCAGACAGATTGTTGCACCAAGGTTGACTCCTACCAGAAAACTAGAACTCCAAGTCTTACATTTCTAACAGACCGATCACCAAACTTTCCTTTAATCGTGGAACCCGCCAAAACGGTACACCAGTCAACCTACACCATGATGTCACACCGACGAACAATCCATCAAAGAGAATTCAAAATAAGCGCAGATAATCACATAAGACCTTATCCCGCATGATTACCGAAGTAAAATCACTCCTCAATTAACTGAGAAAACTTAACTCTACCACTTCCATAATACAAACGCGCACATATTCAAAACTGAAACCCAAAAATCCATATTGACCACAAGTCGAATCATCCGACACTTCAAATCCCAAGGACTCCCTCAGTCCCTAAATACAGTTGCCCTCACGCCAAGGGGGTAAGTCTATAGGCCTAATGAGTTCAAGGTTTTCAACTAATGCCGATTTAAACTTTTATAAAACTTTCAAATACATACGCTTTATAACAATTAACCGTACTGTGAAAATACACTATCCTTCGATCTGATAAGTTTCAAAAACTGGTTACCAACACTACGCATATGAAACCATTTCCAACTCGCTTGATCAATACTTACGTAAATAAAACGGTAACAAACGTGTGTAGCAAAATTTACATTATTAACATGAAAGTAAATTCCTACGCCTCGGCGCACGCAATAAAAGTTTGTACCACTCCAAAAGAGAATTTCACAATTTTAACTTTAAAATTCTTACTCTTTAACCAAAAGACGTTGCAGCACAAAAGTATCAACAACCCCATATGCAACAGTTTATTTCCCCAAAACTCGGTAAAACGATGAAACGTAAATAAATTTCAAATTGAGTTTGAAACTTGAGCCGCACAGATAAAACACACTTGACCAAAGCGGTAATTACAATGACATCCAAACGGAAAGTTCATTTCACGTACTGCGGAAGATTTCTAGCAGTAAAATCAATAACTGAAATATATTCAGAACAAAAGTTCTATCTGAAATAACATAAATCTTTTATAAGATTACTCACACCAACAATATAATTTAATCCAACTACAATTAGTATACAACGATTAACAATTGTATAAAACCCGAAGGGGAAAAACCTCAGGTTTTGAAATTTCCCAAAAGAGCACTTGGGATGACATATATTAACAAAACTTATACATTAACGCACACAATAATGCAAGTATACACATTTCACAATTTATCTACGCGACGCAAAATGTCGTAAGATAAGACATCATAAAGCCCGACTAAATTTTCATAAAACTCCTTAACGCTGAAATCAAACGGCATCAAAATCTTTCATTTCCCAATCATAAACAAAAACATAAGGCAACACTAAGTCTAAAACATTAGACTTCTAAGAGTTTCCTCTTTTTAATGCAATGAAAGGTAAAATGACACTTTTCTAAAAAATTTATATTGGACACGACGCCGAATAAACTTGCCAGTTTAGACGAAGCAAAAGTAAAACCCACGCACCAAAAGACATTGCGAAGCCATACTCCATGAAATTTAGCAAAAATCGTACAAACTAAAATTCTCAAGAAATTCCGACGCCAAACATGGGATTAACTTTTCCTTTAAAACCATTGACATACGAGGAGGAGATCCAATGTCTAGGTTAAAATCTCATAGTTACTTGCACAATACCCAAACGACATTAAAACATGAACATTACAATATCCGGAAATAGCATTAAACACGAGACGTGACTAAAAGAATTATGATAACAATTTGCAATCATGTGCAACGAAACAATTTCATGCATGCTTAAGCTCACAGTTTAAAATCTGATGAATGCTAAATGCTTTACTAAGACTTTATAGTGAAAATCACTTTATACTTAGCGAACATGAAAACAATTTATGCAAACTCACATTAGAAATAAATTTAGTGCATGAATTGGCCGACACCCGGCATCACAGGGCTACACTCCTCAATTTCCCCAGACCAAAGGTCCTCAACTTCCTGGCAGACTATTGTCATCCGGATACTTGCATATCTTAAGACCAAATCACAGATCTCGTAGGTTTATCTCACAATTTCTCCTTGACAACACCGATTCAAAAGCCCAAGGTTCTAATCCAACCAATCACTCTGACTTGAAACTGTCCACTTAATGCAATCACCAAGCTTACCATCACCAATCCTCAACTCCTCCTAAGGGCTACCCATGGAAAAATTTCTTCACCACCCCAATGGTTATCCTGCCAAGGCAGTTCAAACATACACACGTAACTCATAGGCTTACCATAACACTGGCCAGGTGCTATTATGAACGTACTGTACATGATCATCCTTGCCACCTTCGGCGTAATTCCCGTTCCTAGTGACCTCATTCACCTCGAATCATCAAATCTTAAAGTGCCTAATTGCGCAACCTCGCATTCAATTACTTACAATCACGCTAGTTTGAGTCTAGGCATCCAAAAATCAATACCTAATTCTCTCAAACTTAAGCTCTGATACCAACTTGTAAAACCCTTAAATCTGAAGATAGCAACTTATAATTTTTTTTAAATACATCAATAAATACTTCGAACTACAACATAAATTGAGAGTTAACTTCAATGCTCACGTTCATCCTATACATACACTCTATGAAAAGGACGGGTGTTACTGAACCCAATAACAGTTACTAACTCCAACCTGCGAAAGACTTCACCGACTACTCACTCTTGTATAAAGCTAAGGCTCAATCCACATTGCACTTGCTAGAACCGAAATCCCAACTGGAACCTGATGCACATGCCGACAAATGAAAATGTTAAACTTAACGCCTATTGAGCTCAAGAGTTTTAACATGAATGAATATATCTTTAAAAGACAGGAAAACAGTTTTAAAGCAAGATCCTTCGAAATATTATACATCAAAATGGAAACGACACATTTTCCCATAATATACACTTTTAAAGACAATGCTTCCCAAACATGCATTTCTTATAAAACGATGCAACCCGTAACTCACCCAAAACGGGGTCATAGTTCGATACTCATAGGTGCTAAAATGTAAATAATACTTCATAGCCCAAAACACCCAAAACTCGGGTGGAACATAATACTCGACTCTTAAATAACGGAAAATAATCCATATAAATATGATACGCTATTAAAACATGGAACTGAAACTTCATACTCACGCGACCATAAAATGGAATGAAATCCGAATATTAAAACATGGACAATTAAATATCCAAAATACAGCGGGCCGGCGACGGGGGATACCCGTATCCGTTGAGAGCGGAGGAAAACAAAAGTATGCCACTCAACAACGTTGATCGTATGACACTTCACGACATGAAATCCCAAGTGCCCCTACGACCTCTTGACAAGTTTCACCCAAAGAGACAGATGACCTTAGCGAACACCACCGGAATTACCGCCAAAGGCTCGGCACACCGGGGATACAACGAAGACATTGCCCCATATGGCAAAGGTCCCAAACGCCAATCAGAGGACTACCTATAGTCATAATAGCTCAACCAGACTCAACCCCTCCTAGTGCATACTTGTAAAAACAAGATCATAAACCATGAGTCCCGGAGTCCAAACCCGTACCACTCAATTGACCATCAAATAAGACTGACGTACGTGCCTATGGATCCAATGCAACACAGTCTAAAATTACACGACTACTCATGAATGACTAAAGCACTCGAGCCTGTAACTATCGATAATATGCAATAAAATGCATTAAGATGTAAATCACAAATTGGACTCTACATCGAGCCATTAAAACTGGACAAATGTCCTCAAGACTCTTTTAAGCCAATACCGAGCTAAAATGCTCAAACTCCATTTGACCAACAATTATCGGTCCCCCAAATAATGAAATGTCTTTAAACAACGTTTACGAAGACACATACCTCAAAGATGAGATTAATCCAAAACTCAACGCGTAATGGGACCAAAGGTTTTCCAAAGGGTTTATGAATGCAAATACACCAAAATGCATATAACATGAAATAGACTCCATTTGTACAAAATCCTCGAAGATGCATAAATCATAAGATAAATCTTACTTGTACAAAATCATGAAGAATACGCAAATCATGCTATTTAGTTGTCGAAATGTTCAAAACCTAATATAAGCATTTTAATAGGTTAACACAACCCAATTTTACTAAATATGAAAACTTACCAAAATACTCACTCTTTGACATATAACCAAGTAAGACATATTTTTACTTCAAAATACACAAAACTTATCAGCAGTTAACCATTTTATGTAAAACACTTTAAAATAAACATTTTGGTATGTACATCGTTTTCACAAATCAACTTGAACTCACCTTGCTAGATTTAGGCTAAATCTAGGTTTTACCCAACGAGCTTTTTTGAAGGGCGCTTGAATCCTCAAGCCGAAAACTTCCAAAACCTAGATTCAAACACTCCAAACCATAAATATCCATAATCAACCACATAGAAACATTCCCCAACATTATATACCAAAATCCCTAAACGAGATCAAAACCCTAGTTTCTCCAAAACTAACAAATCCGAGATCTGATAAACCAAACACTAGGGAAACATCCAAAGAATATTTATAACCTTAAATCAAAGAAGCTTACCATTAAAGATGACGAGACTTTCCGAAGACACCCAATCCAACTCTTCAACCCGAGCTCCCACATTTTGAACTTGATGAGGAAGATGAAGAAGGAGGTTATGTGGTTCAAGAGGGAAAAACCCTCAAAATAGGTTAGGTTTGACTTTGGGGGTTTGGGGGCCGGTTTGGGAGAGAAAGGGGAAGAAGATTTAGGGTTTGGGATTGAGAGAAATGAGGCTAAAGGCTGAAAAATCGGTTTTTAGCTCGACAGTGGGATAACGCTGGTTACGCCGCGACCTTAAGTCGCGGCATAAGTCGCCCGTTTCCCTAGGACTCACTTCCAGAGAGTTATGCGGCTTGTGCCGCGACTCCAAGTCGCCCCACAACTCGCAACAACCCAAAACTCCGTTTTCTCGCGTCTTCGTGCCTGGTTCGATCCTCTATGATTCCATAGTAAAACTCACCTGGTTTCTTGGCACCTTTTCGTTCCAATAGTCCAACGGCTCCCGAATTATTACTAAAGGAAAACTCCAATTCACGGGTGTTACAATTATCGACGGATTGACCATCCCTAGCGCATTTTTCCGTCGGTGATTGAAAATCCGCCGATATTGGGCCAATAATCATAATTAGCGGCCAAGTTTTCTCCGGTGATGAGATCCGTCGGGGTGATTGGCATTATTTGGCGGATTACTGATGAATTTTTCGTAAGTGAAGCCTCATTGTTTTGTAGTGGACCCCCTTACTAAAATTCCTGGCTCCGTCCCTGGCATGTGGATGAGTTAATCTAATCAAACTTTCAGAGCAAAAGATTAGACCATCACAACCAAAAAAAAAGAAAAAAAAACCATTGTAAACTTACACATGAAATAAAGACTGAACTTTCAAATAAAAGACATCCAAAACACAACCAACCTAACTGGAAAAACAAACAAAATAGCATGAAACGCATGAAACTTTCACAGAGGTCTCATTAATGACTACCGGATTGGATCGGATCGAATCGGATCGGTTCCATCTATTAGATATTTGTCAGGATCGAAATTCAAACAAGAATTTAACACACACTCAGAAACTATGTTAAAGAAGTCGCGGAAAAACACTTTAACAATAAATCAATGGAACAGTATCAGAATGAAAATCACAAGTTATATTGATTTAACTTAATGATTACTAACAAAATCTCAATCTGTTGAACAGACTCAACAGACGTTCAATACTTCTCTATTGAAAGGACTTCTAAGAACCTTGAGGTTAATTCTCTCTAAAACAAACGTATATCAAAAACTATTAATTCTCTATTCTCTATCAAATACTTCTATACTATATATACAAAATTAATTACAAGATAATTATCAAAACAAAATTGATCTTCATAATCCATTCCATAATTATCTTCAACATTCTTATCTTCATAAACAGTATTAACTTCATCCTTATCCAGCAGCATTAACATCCTCAGCAGTATTATCATCCTCAGCAGTATAAACATGCTTGCAGTATTAATCCTTCACTTGCAGTAGTAATCTTCAAGCAGTACTAACTACTACAGTAGCAGCACTAACTCTTCAAGCAATATTAATTCTACTAGCAGTAGTAATTGTTCATCTTGCAGTAGTAATATTACAAGCAGTAGTAATACCTTTCAAGTAGCAGTAGTATCCATCCTTAGCACAATCAAACCCAACAATTTCCCCCTAACTTAACTTTTCAGAATGAGAAGTCAAGTTCTTCAGCATAAGGTCTTCATGATGCTTTCAAAACTGCAACTTTAATTCCCAAGATTTGGATCCAGTACCAGACTTTGATTAATTGTCCTTCTTATCACTATTCTGGCCATTTCTGATCCTTTAGCACATACCATCTTAGCTTTCAACATCCCTTCCAACTTAGCTTTGCTGTAGTCATAGATCTTGTCAACCAAGTAGTACTCATGATAGCTTTTGTCAATTGTAATCATATAGACACCACAGTTTTCAAACAACATCCAATGATCAATCCTTTTAAAACCATATTCATGATGCAAATCTTTGATCCTGTACTGCACTCTTTCAGGCTCAAACATCATGCATAAGTACTCCATGGCAATCTTGATTAAGCTCATTTCTGTCCCTTGTAACACAGACTCATACAGTTTTATTCCAACTTTGTACATTTCCTCCAAGTCAACTCTGGAACAACTTCTGATTACCATGCCCCAAGTTGCATAAACCTCAAACTAATCACCCATTCTTTTGAATCTGAAATATTCTTTTCTGTTGTCCTTCAGAATATCCCAAAATATAATTTCTGGTGCTTTCACAGAGATAGGGTCAGCTTGCACTGGTTCTTCATTTGGCAAACTCATGTACAAATGGAACTGCTCATTAGAATGTTGATTGGACTGCTCTTGATTCTGCTCTGGCTCTGTTGAAGATGCCATAGTAGGTTCTGCTTCTGCTTCTGCTCTTTCACTTTTATTCTCCTTTTCAACTTCTTCAATTCTTGGCCTCTTTGCCTGTTTCTTTGTAGCAATAGATTTCTTTCTTTTTATAGCTCCAATTTTCTGAGCTAAGGTCTCTTCTTTCTTTACTTCTTCCTTGTCTTTGATAGGAGTGCCTTCTTCACTATCAGGGAAGGGTTGTTGTATGTTGAGATCATGCCTTTCTTTCATCTTTCTTTCAACCTCTACCCTTTGAGTGAAATCCCCTTGTAGTTTGACCATCTCCTTCTTATACAGTTCTTCTATTCTACCATAAGACATGTTGGTAAACATCCCTTCTTTGACTCCAACAGACCCTTTCAGAAAGTTGATCATCTTTCTTCTTTCTTGATTGGCCAGGAATGTCTTTGGAGGCTGTTTTTGTCTTGTCTTTAATGTCAGCCTTTGCCTTGATACCTTCTTTGTAACTTTCTTAGCGGCAACAGCAGTCTTAAAACTCTGTGAGTCCGTGATCGTTTACCAGATAAATCAAACAACAGAGATATAAAGATTACCAACCTTTTTAGATTATAAACGCGGATTACAGAGGTTGATATGTTTACAGTTTAAGTTTTTCTCTCTCTCTGTTCTTCAAGTTGGTCAATGTGTTGATCAGAATTATGAGAGAGATTGAAAACAAACTTAACTTAAACTAAAACATAATATCTAGATATTAATTAAACTAATATAATATCTAAACTATAATATCTAGATATTATCTAATATAATATCTAGATATTTAAACTAAAATATCTAAAACATACTTTGACATTTATTACAAACTGACCCTAGACTTAATCTCGAGAGCGACTTTTCAGCGGTAGCTTCAGATTGCGAACTTCAGTTTGGATGATCTTGAATCCAATAGATATGTGATCTAACAATCTCCCCCTTTTTATCAAGATCATTACTAAAATGATTTAGCAATCTGGTTTTCTCTTTCAGCTCAGAAGATGCAATCTCTTTCTTAGTCTTCAATTGTAATAATCTCCAGGTTTAGCTTCGAATGCTTTTAGCAAAGTATCTTCAAAGAAAATTTCTCTCAGATCAGTATGTCTTTAGAACACTTTGAAGAATCTTTTCTTGATTAGCTCTTCTCTTCTCTATCTTTAGAATAGTTGGAAGAGTTTTCTAAACCTTTGATCTTTCACATTTCTTATGTAGTCATTCTCCCCCTTTTTGATGATAAGTGCAATGACTTCATCAAAACTTTTTGTTGACAAGAAATGTCTTGCTTATAGAGCCCTTGATTCGTCAATTCATAAGATATTCATCCAGATCTTTGCAAATCTAGACAAAGTAGTCGTGTAACATCTGAATCAACTAATGAATCAGTTAACATGCCTGTCAGTAACACTAAATCACTGTGTGTAACAAATACACATTTGGAAAGGAGTTGTTTGATGTTGACTCCCCCAGGGCTTCCATTTAATCATCGAAACACCACAAAGGTTATTTCTATAAACGTTATGACTAAGAAACTAATTCCTTGTGTGTTTGTGCTTGTGTTGAAAGAATTAAGCACTTGATGATTTCTTATAGGCTCAAAATTGTGTAAACCACTGAGACAACAGTAAGTTAAACACAGACTCAATGTGCATGATTGAAGTGCGAAGGTGGGGCAAACTTCCTTCTTTTCAATATCCATATTTTCCAAATGAAAATCAGATATCATATGTGTTGCTTCCCCTTTGAAAATGAAACATTTTCTTGTTAAGAAGTAAATGAGTAGCTGGTGGGGTAATTTCAAGAGTTGGCATGGGCTAGTTGCCTGTTTCAATAATGATCACAAAAGAGTTGTGAAACACTAGAAATGTGGCTGCCCGACTCAGAAAAAGTTGGTGCAGAGTTGTGATATTCTTTTAACTCTGTTCTCACACCCTCTTTCTTTTAAACATTTAGCTCACTGCTAACCGAACTCTCTTTTTCATGATAGCTCATTATCCAATCCACACTCATTTCTTTTGATTTCTCACACCCAATCACTATGGATTAACTTCTTGGGTAGAAATCACTGGTTAAGGTGATTCCATAGAAGTTGTGTTAATCCTAGCACAATGAAATCCTTGTTTTCCTATGATGCACGTGATGCTCAGAATGATTTTTAATCATGTAAGCTCATGTAGAACATTTAAAGTACACTTCCGAAATATAAAATCTTATGAAAAATCTGGAAGTGGTTTGAACGTTTAAGAATATGTTTTCAATGATTGAAAGTTGTCCTTCTTTTAATCACATATGAAATTAAGATAAAGGAATATACCTTTAAGTGCGATCTTACATCTCATGAAGCAAAACTTAAAGTCATAAAGATATGAACATCTAAGCGTCTCTCAAAAATCTGCAAAAGTCTTATGTCATAGTCAAAGCAAATTTATTCACTTAAATTAAAAAAACAAAAAGCAGTAAAACAAATGAAAGTATGAGTTCTGATCTGAAATAATCAAAAGTCATCACCTTTACTCCCCCTGAAATTATGCATCAGAACATTATCAGTGTTAAAGTGTTAAAGATATGCATAAAATTTCAGACAAATATGTACTCCCCCTTGAAGGTTGATTTCCTCATTCGAGTATTGGAGTACAATCTCTTTTTCAGCTCCGAGTAAGGTCTTTTGATCACTGAAGTACGAGTTCTAAACTATTGTGTTTAGAAGTTAAACTTCGTTGAAGTCCGGGTTCTAAGCTGATTTACTTAGAAGCCTTGTTGACATTGATGTTCGGGTCTTGAGCTGATTTACTCAAGAACCATATCTCTCCTACTCCCTCTAGACAGTAGGTACCTGCAACACAGAATCATCCTTTTTCTTTGGTATCGATTTGTATTTGGATCCAACTGTGTTAGTTGTAGTTCGTATGGGGGTGACAGAGTAAGAACCATACCAGTAATGGTCACTCGTCTTGTGAACAGGATCATGTGTACGACAATAAGAACAATAGAATTTCTTACCTGACAACCTGATTAATTGATCTCTCATGTAGACGAAATCAGGTTTACCTTTACGTGCAATGTTCTTCTTGGCATTATGCGTATGTACACATGAGATTTTACATTTCAGCTCTTCTTTATCTGGTTTCCTGTTCCAGACTAGTTCAACTTATTTGTAGTTGTTTCTCTTTTGATGTGTACCTGAACAATCTGTATTTCTATTAAAGAAAAGGTTAGAATTACGAATTTGATCAGAATATTTAACTGGCCTCTTTGAAGAAACAGGTCTGAATGTTGAACTTGCAGCTAACTTGAATGAACATTCGGAATCAGCTGAATCATATCTAGGTGAGTGGAGAATTGACTCTGGAGACTTGCGCTCAGTCACCACCACCGTTGAAATAACTTTTTCAAGCTCATTGACCTTTGAAGAATAACCGTTTCTTTCTTTGACAAGAAGGTCAATCTTCTTCTCAAGTTCATGCTTCTTCTTCTTCTCTTTCTGTGCATTCTTAGAAAGTTCAGATAACTTAGCAGTTAGCTTCCTAATTGTAGCTTCAAGGATGTTTCTCTCTTCTTCAAATCCCTTCTGAGCACCCTTCTTATCATTTGCCTTCCTCTCCTTGGCAAACTGATCTCTTTCCAAAATGATTACTTTCTCAAAGTTACTAACTTGGTGAGAAAGCTTTATACATTTAAGCTCGAGTGTCTTCTTCTCTTCAACACTCTTCTTGGAAAGATCTGAGAACTTCTTCTCAAACTCTGATAGTTTCTTTTGAAGCTCAGTGTTCTCATCTTCCAACACCTTAACACTTGATGACACTGTTGATCCTCTCATCAGCTTCTCAATATATTCCCATAACAGCTTTCCTTTAGCCTCTTTGCTTTCTAATGTAAAAAATATCTCTTTTGAAATCTCTTCAGACATTCCATTCAGTAGGAAAGATAAAGCTAAGCTGTCAGCGTCATATCTCTTTCTTTGCTCGTCTGAGTACATACGAAGTGGTAATGGATAATCTAGATCTACTCTTTCTCCATTCTTCATTGTAGTATAAACCATTGTCCTTGGAGTTGTCATACTCCCCTCACTCAGAGATTTTCTAATGAATATACCCAGATCATGTCTTTCAATGAAGTCCATGAACCGATCCTTCCACTGTTCATACTCTCCCCTGAAGAGTACTGGTGGCTTGGTGTCAGTTTCGATTGCAAGGGCTTCTCTGGATGTCATTCTGATTAAAAGGTTTAAATCTTGTATTTGAGCAAAGAGAGGTTTGACCGGTAAGATGTAAGAACCGGTAAGATGTAAAGACCGGTAAAATTTTCGACCGGTAAAACTGATTGACCTGTAAAAAGTTATGCTTCGACCGGTAAAATTCTTTGACCGATAAAAAGATTGGACCGGAAATTGGTTGAGAGAAGTGCTCGACCGGTATACAATGATCTTTGACCGGTAAGTTGCTTGGAAATGGGTTCGACTAGTACAAAGTTTATGGAAATGTGAAATTAGAATTGTGGAGGGTTGTGATTGGTGGACACGTGATGGTGGACAAAACAACAAACAATTTGTGATTTCACAAACAAATAAGTGATTAGTGGACACGTGATGGAAACTTTGGTGTGTAAGGAGAAGTTGGTGGTGGACAAATATAGATTTGATATATATTTGGTGGTGGACACTTGAGATAACAACAAACTTAAAATGGGGTGTGATTGCCACGTGTTGAGAAAAATTGCCACGTGTTGAGGAAAATTTGAGAAAACTTTCTTATGAAATGCTTTTCTTATGACACGTGAAATGCTTTTGTGGTGAGATCGACCGGTATTAAATGTATTTCTTGATTTCAACCGCTAAACTGAAAGGTGATGGACCGATATGCTGCAAAATTACTCGACCGGTACAATGCAATATCTTCGACCGGTAAGGAGTAAAAATAAATGGACCGATATTGGATGGGCAATACCAAATTTGACCGGGAGTTGTTTTCAAGTTCGACCGGTAGTGTGATAAACTCGACCGGGAGAGTGTAGTGTGTTTGACCGATACTTGTAGTAAGACCGATAGAGTAAATGACCGATATTATAAGGACCGATAATATGCTTAAGACCGGTACACTATCTTCTTCGATAAAACAGCCTGCAACTCACAAATTAAACTGCCTAGAGGTCGAATTAAGTCACCAAATTTTGACAATAAGATCTACGTACCAAAAACAACAATACACAACACTTTGATTTCGAAAATAACCACAGATTTGAAGTTTTGTCGATTGTACAGTGTTCTTAAAAAATGAAGAACACAGAGAGTTGAAAATTTTGATTTTGAATCTGGATCAGCTCTGATACCAATTCTGAGTCCGTGATCGTTTACCAGATAAATCAAACAACAGAGATATAACGATTACCAACCTTTTTAGATATATATAAACGCGGATTACAGAGGTTGATATGTTTAAAGTTTAAGCTTTTCTCTCTCTCTGTTCTTCAAGTTGGTCGATGTGTTGATCAGAATTATGAGAGAGATTGAAAACAAACTTAACTTAAACTAAAACATAATATCTAGATATTAATTAAACTAATATAATATCTAAACTATAATATCTAGATATTATCTAATATAATATCTAGATATTTTAACTAAAATATCTAAAACATACTTTGACATTTATTACAAACTGACCCTAGACTTAATCTCGAGAGCGACTTTTCAGCGGTAGCTTCAGATTGCGAACTTCAGTTTGGATGATCTTGAATCCAATAGATATGTGATCTAACAAACTCCTTTGAAATTCCTCATTAAGCTTTGTAGATAACTCCAAAGCAATCTCTCTGTCTTTTGCAGATTAGATTTCTTCTTCCTTTTCCATCTCTTCTTGCAGTTTCTTTGATAACTCTTCATCCAAATCAATCTGTTTCAGCTTCTTCATTGGTTTCTCAGACTCAACCACTTTCTCTTTCCCTTTCTTTTTGATCTCTTCCTCACTGATCTTTTTCTTTATCTGTTCTGATCCTCCTTCTTTAATGACCACTCCCTTAGCCTTTTGAGTGGCCTTGGGAGTGTCATTCTTTGCCTTCACTAGAGTCTCTGCAATTGCTATTTCCTCTTTAGACATACCTGTTTCAACTGCAACTTTCTCTGTTTCTACTGCTGTTGTTACTACTTCTGGTGTAGTTACTGGTGTTGATGCAGTTTCTACTTCTTTTGCTGTTTCTGCTTCTGCACCAATCTCCCCCTCACAATGAGATTCCATTCTAACAGGGCTTTGCTTTTCAACTTCAGCTTGACTCTCCCCCTTTTTGGAAGCATCATGAGGAATGCTCCTTTTCTTCAATACAAACTGTGTTCTTTTCTTTTTGTGCACCAGCTTAAGAACCATCTTTTTGAGTTAAGCAATCTACCCCTGTTGGGAGATAATCACCTTTTGCATTTCCTTTATTTCTGCACCCTGTTTGAGTACATCAAGATTGACATTGGCAATAGTTTCCATCAATTCCTCATAGTTATATATGTCCTCACCTCCTTTGGATGTGTTGACCACCCTTGAAGGATCCTTGGATCCTTTAGTAGAGGCCTTCTGCCTAGCAGGAGAACCTTCTACCCCCTTCGTTTCTTGGCACCTGGGACCTTTAGATGATTGCTCATCTAAAGTTTCCGTGGGGGAGGTCTTAGGTATGTTCACACTGTCCTGTCCTACATCTTGTGCAGAAACAGTAATGTGAGCCTCACTGCCCATATGCTCATCCTTCTCTTTATAGAGCACCTTCTTGGGGTTGGGAGACACCCCTGTGGTTTCCCTTTGGATATTCTCTAATGGAGAATGCTCCATTAGAGGGCTTGAAGGCTTTGGGGGTGAAGATACAAGAAGGGAAGGAACCTTCTGTACCTTTTTCCTTTGATATGTTTTGGTGATGGGGGAAGTTGGCTTGACAATAGGGATCTGAGGAGAATCAATTGAATTGAATGGTGTGGGTAGGTCATCAGTTGGGTGGTCAGATGTGGGTTGTGACCCTGATGCCTCACCATGGGAAAGAGACACACCCATCATTGTAGAGAACAATGGAGTGTCTTTGCCAGAAAAGTCCTTGGAAGGCCTTTTCATGTTTAAGAACACCTTCCCTTTGGGAAGTTTTGGTACATACACCTCATTAGAAGAGGGTAAATCCGTCAATTCATTAATTAGTACTTCTTGCATAAATCTTGGATACATATAAAAGCTCTTGGATTTGGTATCCAGATTTGACATTAAATCATTGAAGATCATTTGAGAAAAATTAAACTGTCTAGAGGAAGCTAAGCAGACTAGAGCACAAGCTAAGGTACTGCTGAACTCACTGCATCCAATTGTTTTTCGTGAAATGCAGTGTTGTAGGGTATGAACAAAGAATCGCCACTAAGGTGAAAATCTATTTTTGAAAAACTTATATACATCAGTGGGACCTTCATACCCCATATGACTAAGAACTTGGAAAAGATCTTCCTTAGGAAGAGAGGTAATACTTGAGGCATCATCTAAGTGAAGATGAATGCGTATGTTGTCCTCTGATATGGTAATGGGTTTATCACAAACCCTTGATTGGATGACCTGCCTTCCTTCCACAGTCTGGATTGAGGCATTTGCCCAGAACTGTCGTAGATGTTCCACATAGATTGTGGAATTGACAGTGAGGGCATAGGCAATATGCGACGATTTAAGGAAATCCACAATCTGATGAAAACCCTCAGTCTGTTTGGGTTTTTGCAGCATAGCAACCTCATTGTGTTCATCAAAGAATTCTGGTCCTGCCATCGTTCTGATTGAATCTAGGGTTCGAATCGCAACTAGGGTTTACACTGGTAAGCAAGAAATCGAAAGAGAGAGAAAGAGAAAGAGAAGCAATGGAAGTTCAAAGAGTCATTTGTATTTTGGCGGTCACAAAGGGTATTTATAGGTGGAGGGTTTCAGTTAGAAGCAGTACTAAGTACCCTAGCAGTATTAACAAGCCCGCAACATTAACTCATATTAGCAGTAGTAACACATACTGGCAGTATTAACACAGACTAGCAGTATTAATACTGTCTGGCAGTAGAAATAAGGTAAGCAGTAGTAACTTTGCCTTAGCAGTATAAACCACCAAGCAGTAGTAACCATACTTAACCATATTTGAACTGGCAGTAGGATTAATAGTGAGAGCAGTATTAACTTAACTAGAAGTATCAAGTATCTAATTTAGCAAAGTAATCTGAAACCATACCTTTGCCACTTATCTTACCTCCTGCTGAATTGTCATTAAAAGCAACATGTCCTGTAGATCCCAGTGCAGTGCAATCACAAGTAGATATGAACAAAGATGAATAGATTATAGGCCACAACAACTAGTCATATGATTGATAATACTTCAAAGGGTTAAGGTTTACAGAGAGAATTTCTGATAAGGGTATGTAAACCTAATGACTAGAAAACTGAATAATGATTTTCTAACCCTACAAATGAAATAGAAATAACTTTAAATACTTAGACTCGCAGGCCTAACGGGCTTATGGGCTTTTAGGCCCAACAAGCTTACAAGTATGAATAAATGACATTTTATACCCTGAACTTCTATTTAAAAAACAAAATAGCCGTAACAATCTCCCCCTTTAAATAGAAGTTGAAACTCGCGCCAGTTAGGAACATATATCTTCCGAAAACCAAAACTGATCTCGAAATATCTGATTTACGTTCTGTACTCCAGTCGTTCTTCAATAACTTTCAGTGCTTTAAGAACAAGCGATTTGTATGTAGAATCCAGTATCTGAACTCCTTTTTCATCTTGACTTAGCGCACGCTTCAACTTGTCTTTCAAAAGCATCAATGTACCATCACAGAATCTGGCAATCTGATCAAAACGGATAAAGCGTAGAACACCTTTGTAGTTCACGTATGACATACCAAACTCTGGAATCTTTATAACTGTGAATGCAGGTACATTTAGAGCATCAGACGGAACACTCAGATCAGGCTTGAGCAAATTAATCTTCTGTTGATCGCTTTCTAACCCAATCTGAAAATCTTCCACCGAAGCAAGTTTCATTACGCACTTCATGTATCTTTTCACGGTTTCTAGTGCATCAATGACTTCTCCGGGTCTGACGGTTCTGGTCTTTAAGTCACGTAGGATGAACAGCAGATCTTGTGGCTCCAGACATGGAAAATCAGCATCAGAAAAGCAGTATTGTTGACCATCTTCTCTTGTAACCATAAAGTCCGTATACCTCACCTTCATGAAGTAGGCAGGTATAATCTTATCAACTGATACAATCCTGAGCTTCGTCTTGGAGTACTTGTGCTGGAATTTTCTGTACACGAACACAAGTTCACGCTGTTTTTCTTTGTTTTTCACTGACTGTAGACCATGTAGAACGACTTCATCATACTTTCTGATCCAGTGGGCAAAGATCTTCTTCTGGCTTTCTTCGAGGAAAGGAACTTTTATTTGGACTCTTTCCCACTTGGATGGACGAACTGGAGGAGTATGTACTGGTTCTCTAACTGGTGAAGCTGGAGGAGATCTCTCGGGAAAAACTGTAGAAGAGAAATCAGGGTGATTAACTGGATAGGTCAATAAAGGAACCACGGCATAAGACTGATCATCTGGATGCAGTATTTCATCAATTTCTTCTTGCATAACCACCAGAGCTCTATCAGTATTGGCACATTCTTCTGTCATGTCCGCCACTTCATACGGATCTAGTATTATTGCCCAATCTTTAGGAACTATCGTAGAACTAACTTCAAATTCCTCAGGCTTTTCAACCGTCGGATAATCGTATAGTACCAAGTCTGTCACTGGTTCCCGTTCCTGTTCCTGTCTCTGTCCCTCTGTTCTTGTACCGGAACCTGTACCCTGTTCAACCTGTTCTGATTCCACCACATGTGTTTCCGGCTCAGATAGGCGTTGGCGCTTCTCCCCCTCATGGTGATCAGGATAATCCTGATCATCATGTCGGCGCTTAAGCCGTTCGGCCTGGCTACGGCAGGTATCCTCCACTGCTGATAGGCGTTCAGTCAAAACAGCTACGGTTTGCTGAAGTGACTGAAGCATAGTTTGCTGGATCTGGAAGGCTTCAGTAGAGACAATAGGCTGGGGGTTGGTGGGGTAGGTGTGGATGCTTGAGAACGAACTAGTGATAGCAAATCGGCATCCTGGGTGGGTTCGGTTAGAGACTGGGCTAGTAGTTTGGCAAGAAGAATGGATTTAAGCTCTGGGATAGAAAGATCCGTAGCGGGTAGGGAAGGTGGAATAGGTGTGGGCTCAGGCTCAGTCGCAGGACATTTGCCTTTGATCATGCGTTTGATGTTGTCCACCTCTTCCATCATCATAGATTGGACAGCCTTTAGGGCGCCGTCCATGTATTCCCTTTAGACAAACTCAGTTGGGGTAACTCCGGGGTCACTTAGACTTCTTGTAGCTACGACTGTAGAAGTCGAGCCGCCTACGTTCACGGTTGGCGTGATGATAGCCATGGTAGGACTTCCACCCAATCCTCGTAAACTACCCGAAGGCGGAGTTACTATGGATGTTCCGGCCGGGCCACTTAGGCTACCGGCGATAGCCGAAAATGGAATCTGTGTCCTAGGAATGGCATGTATAACAAATGGCTCTAGACTCCGTGCATGCAAAGATGTCGAGAACGGGGGAAGCTGTTCTCTTGTTTCAATATCGGCACCCTCCAAGTGAGGTCCCGATAGCGGATGTGCTAAATCCCCGTGAGAATGTGAACCCACCATCTGTTGAGAGATGGTGGAGTGGCTTGGTGGGGTGTGCAAATGCGCCGCTAGGTCCACAGCGGCTTCTTCAATACCCTGTCCCAACACATGAGACTGGGTAGCAGATGTGGCTACCTGGCTAGACGTGGCTAGGGGGGATACAACCGAAGATGGTTATCCTGTCACTCGTGTACTCACAGTGTCATATTTTCTCTTTCTTTCCCTCTCTCGGCTCACTAGAATATCATCTTCAACTAAAACTCCCTCCGCTCTCCTTATCTCTCCAGATGAGGGCTGATTATCGTCACCATCGGAGTCAGAAGACTCAGCTGATGCCGATGCTGCAATTTGGGTTTCTTCCGAGTCGGAATGGGCTGTCGTGTCTTCAGTAGCAACGACAGAAGAGGACTGAACATGAAAGGCTTCAGAATCTGTAGCCTCTTCTGCCATTTGAGTCTCGGTTGGCGTCGGCGAAGATGGTTGTCTAGAAGGACTAGGCTGGCTCGTTCCAACGGCACTGCCCACGCCAGATCACCTCACGATTATTTCTCTCGACACACCCTGTCCGGAAGCCCCAGCTATCCGGACGCTCCCGCCTCTCGTTCGTGGACGCGGACCCTCACGACGCTCAGGTCGTGCTCCCTGGGCAGGTCCTGCCGGTCCTGGCCGGACCATAGGAGCTGGAATGTTGTGTGTGTGCCTATAAGCTATCACACTCAGTGTCGTAGGACGAGCATGGTCTAGTACCCCGACTGGGATATGTCGGGCGACAACACCTTCTGGATCAGCGCGGGAAGGTATCTTGCGTGTCGGATGGTGTGGGCATGTTGGGTGCGTAGAACGGCGCTGTATCTCGGGATACAGGTTCATGTAGTTCCGGATGACAATCTGTAAGAACCGCATGAATGGAATGAAATTCGATCGGCGAGATGCAGTAGACCGAACTCTCTGAACGAGTTCAAACCAAAGAAAATCGGCAAAGTCCACGTGGCGATTGAAGGCCACCGCGTGAAATATGCGAAGAATCGGGGCGCTCCTCTGATCAATGCCCTTCGTTATAGATGAAAGGCACCGATTTATGTAGGTGAACATCGTGTACCAGATCGTCGAGAGGTAGTTGCAGTTAAAGGTTGATGGAATGCGAAGTTCTGCGCCGTATCCTAAAGAGAGAAGGTCGGTGCACAGTGTAGCATCAGTGACCATCGGGTCGAAGCTTTCTCGGCCTGGAACGGATCCGGCGGTCGGTAACCGAAGGAATTGTCGGAAGAGATCACATGTGAGAAGAACTGGTGTATGATCTATCCGATCTTCAAGATGGAATTCGCCATCGGCCTCTAACGCACGAAGAGAGCACCAAAACTGCTGTAAGTATAGAACTGGAACGGTCGCAGTTTCCGTTAGAGCATACGAGATTGGATGGCCCATGAGTATCTCGATGATGACCTGATATTGAATAGCAGGTTGGGTTACATCGAGATGGTAGTTATTGGCTGTAAGAGGGAGGAACTGATCCTCGGGAATCAGTTCCGCATCTGCGATTGGATCAATCGCTGGTGGCTGGTTTTGTGCCATTGTACCTGTGAAGAAATAGTCGATTAGTACGCAGGTTTGAAAAATATGATAGCCGTTGGAGTTATACAGTCATGATTTAAATCACAACGGATAGTAACTCCAAAAATTGGAAGAACAAAACCCTATTCGTGAATTAGGGTCAGTCACCAAGACGCATGGAACTGCACCAGCACAGAGAACCACCAAAATCATCTCATAGACACACAAAGGTATTGATAAGTTATAACTATAAGCACATTAGAACCGTTAAAGATGATTCGACCGGATATGATATTCGACCGGTGTTCTTCAAAGACCGGATATTGTTTCCACCGGGGGTCTCATAAGACCGGATGTGGTCTTCGACCGGGGATCTCCTAAGACCGGAGGTCATTCGACCGGAGATCTCCTAAGACCGGATAAATTCTTTGATCGGTGGTCTCCTAAGACCGGAGGGCATTCAACCGGAAGTTACCTAAGACCGAATATGAGGTCGATCGGATAACGCGTTCGACCGGGGATGGCATGCGACCGGTGATTACCATCGACCGAAGGTGCCTTCAACCGGGGCGAAACCCTAGATCGGAGGAAACCCCCGGAGACGTCGAATCGTCACCAGCGCAGACGCCGACGCACACGCAGTCGGCGATTAAACAAAGAAAACTCGATCGATATAAGATGTAAACACCGAAAGATCGATTAAACCTACCTTGTCGATCGAAGATGAAGAGAAACGAGGTGTTCGGTCGATTGGGGTTTCGGTCGAATAGAGTTCCGGGCGAAAGAGAGAAAGAGACGATGGAGATGATAAGAAATCGAAAAGGAATCGATCGAATGATTAGAGAAGGTGTTCGATCGGGGTTTTTAAACCCCCGAATGATTTGGTTTTGGGCCGGGTACGGGCTTGGACTTGGGCCGGGGAAAACAAAAAACAAGGCACACAAAACACCAAAAAAAACATAAAAGACAAAAGTTAAAAAAAAATATTTTTGGGATTTTCTTAAAATAGAGACAAAATAACTAAAATAAAAATATTTTTGACTTTTTGGAATACGAAAATATACCTAAAAAAAATTTAAGAGAGAAAAAAAATAAACCTACGGAATAGAGAAAGCGAAGGAAAAAAATAAACGCTCCCCCTCAAAGGATTACCAAGAAGAGGTCCAAACACATGACCCACTTACCTGCTCCCCCTCGAAAGGAGGACGCGTGAGACTTACCAACCATCTTCCGAGAGTGCTCCCCCTGAACACATTACCGGCTTGTAGATCCACCACCATCAACTTACACTTTTCAGGGAACAAGGAATGAACTGCACACAGAATCACGAAAACAAAAAAAAACACGAACACAAGAGAAGGGAGAAAAACACGAAATCTACTTTGTTGATACAGAAGTTCGTAACTGACACAGAACTGAACGAGTGAAATGCAATAACCAAGGAGTGTGGATAATAGCAACCAGAGACAGGTCACTGGTGCAGTTGTCACAGTCATTCGTTATTGAACGAAACTCGTAGAGAGCTGTGAACGGATCAAACTTTCAGATTTAGCATACCTAGCTTGGACACAAGATAATTAAATTGTTTTTCATCCAAGGCTTTGGTAAATAGGTCTGCTAACTGATGCTCTGAATTAACAAAATAGAGTTCGATAGTACCTTTTTCCACGTGATCTTTTATAAAATGATAGCGCACATCAATGTGTTTCGTCTTCGTGTGCTGGACGGGATTGCTTGATATGGCTATAGCGCTCTTCGAGTCGCAGTAGATGGGAATCCTGGAGTAATTAAACCCATAATCTTTGAGCTGGGTGCGCATCCAGATGACCTGCGAGCAGCAACTGGCGGCTGCTACATACTCCGCCTCGGCGGTAGAGGTGGACACGCAGTTTTGCTTCTTGGAAGCCCAGCTGACAAGTCGATCTCCCAAGAACTGAACATGACCCGACGTGCTTTTCCGGTCCAGCATGTTTCCAGCATGGTCAGCGTCCGAGTAGGCTGTCAATTCAAAACCTGTCTCTTTTGGGTACCACAAACCAAGATCAGCAGTACCTTTTAAATATCGAAAAATTCGCTTAACCGCAGCTAAGTGAGACTCTTTAGGTTTCGACTGAAATCTTGCACACAAGAATGTCGAGAACATAATGTTAGGCCGACTAGCCGTCAAGTACATCAGAGAGCCAATCATGCCTCTATAAATAGTAGCATTCACATCCTTACCGTCAGGATCGGAGTGAAGCTTTAGAGTGGTGGACATGGGGGTTTTCATAGGTGAAGATTTTTCCATTTGGTATTTCCGAAGAATATCCGAGATGTACTTAGATTGATTAATGAAAATTCCTGTTTGTAATTGTTTTACTTGAAGACCCAGGAAAAAATTCATTTGCCCCATCATGCTCATTTGAAAATGTTTACTCATTAAGGCAGAAAAGTTCTGACAATACTTGGGGTTCGTGGAGCCAAAGATTATATCATCAACATAAATTTGTACAAGAATGATATCTTTCTTCTCTCTTTTAATAAATAAAGTAGTGTCAATTTTACCTTTAGAGAAGCCAGACTTGACTAAGAAGGATGAGAGTGCATCATACCAGGCTCGTGGCGCTTACTTAAGACCGTATAGGGCCTTGTCAAGAAAATAGACGTAATTCGGATTTTCAGAACTCACGAAGCCTTCGGGTTGCGAGACATACACTTCCTCCTTGAGGACGCCGTTGAGGAATGCGGATTTCATGTCCATTTGAAAGACGATGAAATTCTTGTGAGCGGCGTAGGCGAGGAACATGCGGATCGCTTCAATGCGGGCAACCGGTGCGAACGTCTCATCGTACTCAATTCCTTCTTGCTGGCGATATCCTTTAGCCACTAGACGCGCTTTGTTCCGAACAATGATGTCGTTTTCGTCCTTGTTGTTCTTAAAAATCCATTTAGTCCCTATCACCGTCTTGTTCTTAGGTCGGGGAACTAGGCGCCATACTTTGAGGCTCTCAAATTGGTTGAGTTCCTCTTGCATAGCGATTACCCAGTCCGGATCATTCAACGCTTTAGAGACGGTGGAAGGTTCGATACGGCTGAGGAACGAGGAAAATAAGCAGTCGTTCGCGGTGGTGGATCGAGTCTGAACTGGTGTGGATGGATCACCGATGATCTGATGAAGGGGGTGTGCTCGAGTCCACTTGGTGGTGTGTGGATGAGGTTGATATGTCTGGTGAGAAGTGTCAGCATCCACATACCCACCGGGGGGTAAATCCTAAACTGCCTCGAGAGATGACGGCCTGTGAGGTGGAAGCTCCTTAGTGGGAGTCGAGCAAGGAGAAGAGGACGACTCAGCTGGAGATGGAACGATAGGAGGATCCGGGATTGCCGGAGAGGTAGCTTCGGGAGCACCTTCAACAGGAGTCGGTTCAGGGAGTAAAACTGAAGGTTGCACTTCATCAGGAACTTGAGCGAGAGGATGTCTATCACTTGAGCTCGGGGAAGCTTGAACATTGACAGTAGAAGAAGTAGCACCAGGCGAGGATGGATCACCGGAGACGGTTGGACCAGTGACATGTGTCACTTCTGGTGCTTGAGCAGTATTCCTGTCACAAGACGTAGTATTAGACTTAACATTAAATAAGTCATCATAAAAGAATTCGAACAGCAAATCCAAATTAGAAAGATGTGCTCTTGATGTGGACGCATGATTTGGATCTACTGGAGATTGTGTAGCCTCTGAACGGAATTGTCCAGAAGCTAACACACCAGTAAGCACGGGTTCTGAACTGAGATGTTCAGAAACCATTTCAGCGGTCTCGTCAAAAGTCACGTTTACGCTCTCAACGACGGTCTTCGTCCGTTTGTTGTAGACACGGTATGCTTTAGCGTGCTGGGAGTAGCCGATATACACTCCTTCATCCGCTTTGGGACTGAATTTTCCAAGATCATCCTTATCATTTAAGACAAAGCAGGTGCATCCGAAAGCATGAAAGTAGTTGATGTTCGGGACGCGCTTGTTGATGATCTCGTACGGTGTCTTGTTGAACCGCTTGTTGATGATAGACCGATTTTGAGTGTAGCAAGCGGTAGCAACGGCTTCTGCCCAAAGAAATAGTGGCAGCTTGTAATGAGATAACATCGTACGCGCTGCTTCAACAAGAGTTCTGTTCCGACGCTCTACCACCCCATTCTGCTGAGGTGTTCGAGCAGCTGAGAACGTATGCGAGATACCCACTGAAGTGAGATAACCTGTGAGTATTTGATTCTTGAACTCAGTGCCGTTGTCCGTCCTGATGGTCTGAACTACTTGGTTGAGACTGACTTGAATGCTCTTCAATAGTGAAATGATCAACTCGGGAGTTTCGTCCTTTGAACGGAGAAATCGAACCCAAGTGTAACGAGAAAAATCGTCAACCATCACCAGGACATACTTCTTGTGATTAATGCTTTGAACGCGCATCGGTCCACATAAGTCCATGTGGATTAGCTCAAGGGACCGAGAAGTACTAGGAACGGCTTTAGGTTTGTGGGACGCCTTCTTCATTTTGCCCTTTTCGCAGGCAGCGCACAGATGCTCTTTTGCAAACATTAGATCTGGCATACCCTTGACATGGCCACCGAGCACCAACTTGTTGATATTCTTGAAGTTCAAGTGCGAGAGACGACGGTGCCATAGCCAGCTTTGTTCAGCAGATGCTTTGGATAACAAACAGACTTCCTTGTCGGGTTTCAAGGACGAGAGGTCAATCGTATAGATGTTGGTGCGACGTGTTCCAGCAAGTATCTCTTTTCCATCTTCAGTCCGAATGCTGCACCTTTTAGCCTTGAAAGTAACCTCGAGATTCTTGTCGCAGAATTGACCGATACTGAAGAGATTGTGACCGAGACCTTCGACATAGGAGACTTTCTTTATCGTGATGTTATCTTTGACAATATCCCCGTAACCTCTGATAGGAGAGTAGTGATCATTTCTGAAACGCACATTCCCACAACACCTCTCGGTGAAGTTTGTGAGAAGCTCCCTTCTTCCGGTCATGTGCTTGGAGCAACCTGAATCTAGATACCACACATGACCGTCCAGCAAAACAGGTTATTTCTTTTTAGGTACCCATTCGTAAATGGGTCCTTTGGGGTTAGATTTAACACCCGACTTAGAGACCCGTTTAGAGTTGGGTCTTTGTCTATCACGGGAAACATCACAAGGAGAATGATTATGAGCAATATGATATGAGCCAAACCAATCAGATGCATAACGACTATCAACAAAATCATTTGATCCACAATAAGAGCAACACAGACAATCATGAGACAGTTGAAGTAATTGCGGAATTGAATAAACTTTTAAAGGAAGAGTTCCATTACATTCAACTAAAGGTTTAGAAATAAAAACATCATGATTGTTATTGTTCTTTCTAGACTTTAAGACAGGATCAACTAATTCTGATGTTGTCGAGCTCTCTTTTGACTTCTTAGCTACCCAAGCATATTTCACTTCTTTCCGCCGACCATACGTATCTGAAATGCCGTTAAACCCATAGTCAGAGGATTTGAAAATTGAAGATTGTGACCTTTGAGAGCGACCGGTCTTTTTCTTCTTCTGTGAACGCCTTTTAGATTTAGACTTTGAAGATTTTGAAGAATTGTTCACAGAAGGTTTTTGCGGGGCAGATGTGGAACATTCACCCTTATAAAATTTAACCGGAGGCTCACATGACTCATTTATAAAATCAACATGGCTAGGTAGAGAAGGATTAAAATCAAATTGGCTCAAATTGCTATCTAAACACACCTCAGAATTCAAGAATGCGGAAAATTCTAGTTCCTCATCAGAAAGGACCTTATCACTTGAGGAGTTCAGGACAGCGGAAGAGTTTGTTAAGAGTGGATCATTTGCGAAAGCATTTTTACAATCAGAACACTGATCCGTTTCAAAAACATGAGGCTCTTTTCCCTTATTTGAAATGATTGGTGACGAGTCACCCATAAAAGCTTTGCAGGAAGATGTATCGGAGGCAGGATAAGAATTTTCAAACAGATGAGTATTCTCACTTTGGAGATATGAAGGCTTAGCTTGAGGTTCAGCCTTGTGAAGTTGCTCTTTCAGGCGATCTGCTGCCAAAGCAGCCAGTTGTGAATTTAACCTCTTTATTTCTGTCTGAAAGTATTCTTTCTCCTTAACTGACACATTTTCCTCTTTAGTGGAATAGAGACACTCAATTTGGGATAAAAGCTCTTGTTTTTCCTTTTGAAATCTGTCTCTTTCTTGTTTAACCGACTCTTCTAGCTAAACAATCTTCTTTTCTAAAATCAGAGGTGCAACATAGACTTTATGGTCTGATTGTTCCTCCTCATTTTTAACGGTTTTAGCATCTAGTTCAGCTTGAGTGTAGCTTCTAAAATAGT
Source organism: Arctium minus (assembly GCA_954870635.1). Taxonomy (NCBI): domain Eukaryota; kingdom Viridiplantae; phylum Streptophyta; class Magnoliopsida; order Asterales; family Asteraceae; genus Arctium; species Arctium minus. The sequence continues at coordinate 71,937,932 of OX941094.1, read as the reverse complement.
CATTTGATAGAAAAACAGGTTTTTCGTCGTGGTAAGATGCATTTAAAGAATCATAAACAAAAGGAAGTTTCATTTTTGTAGAGGTCTCCCTTCTTAACTCATCCTCTTCCCAATCCTCATCCTCAATTGGTTTGGTCCAATTGATTTTGTATTCTGGATAGGTCTTGTCTAATCCAAGAAATTCGGATGCGTACATCATAGGAACTTGGGATAAGGCCTTTTTCAGATAATATGGGTTATCGTAACCGATACCCCTATTCGCATACTTGGGTTCTTTTGGTGTAATTAGATTTAACGTTTGTTGAGATTGCCCAAGTCTATAAAGCTTCTTTTCCATCTCCTTTAACTGATTAGATAACCTTATGTTCTCATTTTTGTAAGCCACGTTTTGATTTAACAAATCAATTTTCTCGGTCTCAGACGTACGTAGCTCATCGGTCAGGTCATCTACTTTGGTCATTAGCTTTTGTGACTTTGTTGAACAACTCACATTATCTTCTCTTAAATTAGAAATCGTGCACAGGTAGCTAGAAATTTCTAAGCTTTGTTTTTCCATAAATTCAGACTGTTTAGTGACACGGTTTTCTAAAGATGAGAGAAGTTGTTCTTTTTCTTTTAAGAGTAGTTTGTAAGAATCAAGTTTGTGCATTGAGAGTTGCATTTGATCAAGTAAAGCTTCATGAAAAGGGGCACATACCTGGCAAGGAGCATTGCGATCTTCTTCATCAGTGTCGGATGGTGATGAATGGTTGCCCATGAAACACAAATGAGCTTCAGCATCCTCAGGTTCTTCATCCGACACTTGCAACCAGTAATCGTCTTCAGCCATTAGAGCTTTACCGACTTCCTTTTCTTTGGCAAGAAGCATCTTGGCTCGGTAGTAGTCGGCGTTGCGCACAACTGGTTTGCGATAATCCTTGGCGAAATGACCTAACCGACCACAGTTGTAGCATTTGATCGGCTCGTCTTTCGGCTTTTCTTCATTTCTCTTGTCAGACTTCTTACCAGCTTCAAAGTGTCTATTACCTTCAGACTTTTCTCGATGATCACGTCGAGTAGAGACTCTTTGCTTGTTGGAGGACTTGTTAAAAAACTTCCTCTTTTGAAATGCTTGAGTGAGAAACACCATTGCTTCTTTCATCTTGGCAAGTTCTGGATCCGAGTCGCTATCGGGATCTTCAGGTTCAGACTCACTCAGCACGGGCTTTTTTCAGATGATCGGCTGACGGACTTGCCTCTTCTCTCAGATACGAGTGCTAATTGATCAGCTGCTGGCTTTTCCTCTGCTTTCTGATTCCCAATAAGCTCCATCACTTCCTCTTCGTGCTGGAGCAGCATTTCATAGAGTTCGTGAAGGTACAGCTTCTCCAGGGTCTGAGTGTGGCGTATATGGGAGACGAACGGTTTCCACTCAGGCTGTAAGTTGTTCATAAACTTTATGTTGTTTTCCGTGTTCGTCTTTGTGATCTTATTCTTCTGAAGATCATTCAGAAGCATATTAAACCTTTCGTAGGTTTCCGTCAGCGTTTCACCTTTTCTTGCTTTAAACCCATCATATCTGGTGATACAGTTGGTCACCTTTAGTTGGTTATTGATGTGGCTTCCCATCATCATCTTCTCTATTTGGTCCCACATCTTTTTCGATGAATCCTTGAAGCTATCTATACAAGCATAGATGTCATATGGTAGACTTTGAAGAAGGTACGATTTTGCTAGCTTTTCTGCATCGTACATATCCCTTTCGTCCTTAGTAAAATCAGTAAGAGATTTCCGAATTTGTCGGTCTGGCCTTCCTTCAGCTGGGTTTCCTGGTACCACTTTCATCGGCCAATCTGGTGGACCCTCAGTCAGGCATTTGTAAATTGCTTCATAGGCGGTTTTTGCTTCTATGAAGTTCATAAATCGGTCATGCCACTGAGGGTACTCTCCCCGAAAGAGCACCGGGGGCTTTTGGTCAGAACCGATGGCTAAAGCTTCCCTTGAGTTCATCTTTACTTCTTAACTTAAGAGCACTGTAATGATCGTTAGACAAGCAGGATGATCCAATAATAATAAATAGAAGAAACACAGAAACACTTGGTCTAACAGAAAATCGGTCAAACAGAAGACCGGAGTATGCAAGATACCGGTCGAAGGTAAAACCGGAGTAAGCAAGTACCCGGTCGAAGGGTAAGACCGGAGTAGCAAGTATCCGGTTGAATGACAAGTACACGTATTCGGTCGAAGGTGCAAGACCGGAGAACAAGTATCCGGTCGAATGGGTAAGACCGGGGAATACACTTATTCGGTCGAAGGGGTAAGACCGGAGTACAAGTATCCGGTCGAATGGGTAAGACCGGGGAATACACTTATTTGGTCGAAGGGGTAAGACCGGATTGAGAAAGTACCCGGTCGAATGCTCAGGTCGAATGACTTTAAATACGATAAACACAAATATGAGATAAGATCGATTAATCATAAACAACCGATGAACACGAAGAGTCGACCGAAGAACCCGATGAGTTTCTGGGATTCGACCGAAACCAAACCCAGATCCTTCGATCCTTCGATCGAAAGAAACACAAAAAAAATCAAACAAAAATCGACCGGATACGATAGATAACACAGAAAACACTAAGACCGAAGGTTTGCACACAGGAAAAAAAAAACAGATTCGATCGAAAAAAAAAATTCCAGAAGATAAATTTCGATCGATAAACAGATAAAAAAAACTCTTAACTTAACAGATATTGATCAACCAGATAACACATAATGTAAACACTAACAATCAATTAAAGCAAGTAAAGCAATTAACACAAGTAATTGATTTTAGGGTTTCAGACAAACCTTTTTACTGGATCAAACCTTTTTGCCTTTCTGCTCTGATACCAATTGTAGATCCCAGTGCAGTGCAATCACAAGTAGATATGAACAAAGATGAACAGATTATAGGCCACAGCAACTAGTCATATGATTGATAATACTTCAAAGGGTTAAGGTTTACAGAGAGAATTTCTGATAAGGGTATGTAAACCTAATGACTAGAAAACTGAATAATGATTTTCTAACCCTACAAATGAAATAGAAATAACTTTAAATACTTAGACTCGCAGGCCTAACGGGCTTATGGGCTTTTAGGCCCAACAAGCTTACAAGTATGAATAAATGACATTTTATACCCTGAACTTCTATTTAAAAAACAAAATAGCCCTAACATGTCCTCCATCACATCTTTTGAAATTTTGAAGGCAATCCATGTTACCTGTCATGTGCCTAGAGAAACTACTATCTACATGCCAAATGCTCTTCTTCTTGAGCTATTAGTTGCCCTGCACACTAGATAAAACATTTAGTTTTTAGGGGTAACCCAAGCCAAAGTGGTCTTTGGTTGCCCTTTCTCATCAACATATTTATAATCAGTAATCTTAGTCTGGATGAGATGATCAGATTTAGGAATCTCATGGCTGGAATACTTTGTCAAGATTATAGGCTTGGCAGCATTAATACTGGTAGCAACACTATCCTTGTGATCAGTACTAACTTGGTTAGCAGTACTAACTTGGTTAGAAGTACTAACTTGGTTAGCAGTACTAAAACTTGGTCAACAGTACTAACTTGGTCAGCAGTAGTATTGCTATCAGCAACATTATTTCTGTTAGCAGTACTATTTGAGGTAGCAGTACTAACTAACAGGTTTCTTGACTTTTGGAACCCAAACCTTGACAAAGTTGTTTGCTTTCTTGTTTTGTGAGTTACTCCTTGACTTGCTTGCAGTATTTTCTTTTGATTTAGCAAATTTATTCTGAATATAAGATTTTAAAGGTGTTGTTTTCACATTCTCAACCATGTGGTTCCTTTTTTATTTCTTCCTATAACCAAAAGAATTTTGTGTTTGTCTTTGAAAAGTAAATCTTTGGTTAATAGGATTGAAATAACAGTGTTTGGCTAGATGATTTAACATGCCACAAATAAAACAAGGCTTTGGTCTATTGACTTTGCTTAGATCAATTCCTTGTTTTTGAGCCCACTGATTATTTCTGTTTCTCTTATTTCCCCTTATTTTATCATGTTTATGGGGCTTTTTCTGTTGACAAGTACAGGGATTTATAACAGAGGTTTGCATGTAGTGAATTCCCTGTACCTTTTCCTTTCCTTTCCTGGAGGTCTCAGCTTTCTCACTCTTAACAATCTCTTTCACTGTTTTGGTCATCTCCACTTTATCACTTTTGATAAATGGTTTAACTCCCTTCTCATTTGTCAGAATGTGGTTTTCTAAGGGAGTATCTTTATGGTCTTCCTCATTCTTACTCTCAGAGTCTTCTTCTTCAGAGTCTGCCTCAACCACTACTTTGTCTTAAAGGGTCTACTTCTGTGGCTCCCGCAGGTAATTCCTTATTGTCCTGTCTTTCTAAGAGGTTTGAGGTGGGAGGAATATAGTTATTGTTGTATGGTGGAGGGGTGTTGTTGTAGCCTATACCTCTCTTTAGTTTGTCATGAATTTGAGATTTAAGTAAAGAGTCCATTGCTTTAGAAGCATTGGAATATTTCTCAATGTCTAGTTTGGCCTTCTCAAATTCACTCTTAACTTTTTCACACTCCTCTCTAGACTTTTCTAGCTCAATCTCTAACTGATTCTTCTCCCATTTCCAGTAGTTGAGATCATATGAATGTTGAAGTTCATTAGCTTGATATGCCTTTATTTGTTCTTCAAAATTCTCAACGATGACAACATACTCTCTTATATCTTTCTCTAACCTTTTAAGGTCATCACACATGCTCTGATTATGATCCTTGTAATTTTTAACAGTTTCAGCACATGTTTTAGAGCACAGGCTAGATTTTACCTCAGTGGGGATTGTAGTACTTGAAGACTCTGTAACCTCAGCCATCAATGCTTGCTTCTGAATTATGTTTATTGATTTATGAGTTCCTTTTGCTTCTGGATTGACCATCCCCGGCGCATTTTCCCGTCGGTGATTGAAAATCCGCAGATATTGAGCCAATAATCACAATTAGCGGCCAAGCTTTCTCCGATGATGAGATCCGCCGGGGTGATTGGCTTTATTTGGCGGATTACTGATGATTTTTTCTTAAGTGAAGCCTCATTGTTTTGTAGTGGACCTCCTTACTAAAATTCCTATCTCCGTCCCTGGATTATGGATGAGTTAATCTAATCAAACTTTCAGAGTAAAAGATTAGACCATCACAGCAAAAAAAAGAAAAAAAACATTGTAAACTTTCACATGAAAGAAAGACTCAACATTCAAATAAAGGACATCCAAAACACAACCAACCTAACTGGAAAAACAAACAAAATAGCATGAAACACATGAAACATTCATAGAGGTCTCTTGATTATCATGAAATCTGAAATTTGGGTGGTCTCACATGAACCCAATCCTCTCTCTCTCTCTCTCTCTCTCTCTCTCTTTCTATATATATATATATAGAGAGAGAGAGAGAGAACAGTGAGAGATAGAGAGAGTCGGGTTCAAATGAGAACAGTTCAAAATAATAGAACATGAAAACAACCAAATATAAAATGTGCACTCATATGTAAAATCGCATATGGTTACGTGCGACCTAGGCCGCACGTCAGGTTGCTCGTCCACCCATTCGTTGATTGTGTTTCGTGATCACGTATGCTTTCAGTGCAAAATCACATGCGATTTGATTGTTCTCAGATATTCTTATTTTGACCATGTTATTATTTGTTCCTCCCTGTATATACGTATACAGGCATTTTCTATATAAAATTGCATATCAAGAATTTTTAATCCACAAGAGGAACATGAGATAGTAGTTTCCAATGTGGTGTTATAAGTTGAAACCAAAATTATCTTGTAAACCAAACGAAAAGTAACTAGTAGCATGAGCATACATCCAATGCCTTTAATATATTATTGCCATACTTTGAAACTCTATACATCAAATATTTTAGAGAATATCGTAAATGAAGAATATGGGTGGTTAAAGACTTGAAGTATTCCAAAGTCAATAATGTTTTTCTATAGTAATTAAACTATAAATTGTATCCCTTACTATTATTTAATCCATAGGTTTAGTTCAAATGTTTTAATGTTAAAATCTTCATCCAACAAAGTTTATCTGGAGCGTACAATTTTGGTCTTTAAAACATTAAAACTAATGATTTTCTATTACAATATCATATGTTTACAACTAGTCATACAACAAGTGTTTAAAACAATGGCATTTCGGTCTTTTTAACATTTTTTCATCTTGGTACCAAAATAAATCCTAAATTTCAAAAAAAAAATCTCTAAACTAACTCAATCTACAAGTTCAACTCAAAAGTTCCATAGATACACTGTGAGTCCAATATTTTATGTGTAGCAGCATCGCCCTTATATCTTCAAAATTAACGGGTTTTTTGTTGATACATCACATTTGTACATTGTATGTGTTTGAGAATTATAAAAAGGTAATAACTACCAACCACGTGTAATATATAGGATCGACTTTGTTATCATTTTAAAACGCACCATAACCAAAAGCAATATCTAGCGATCCTTTTATTCGATAATAATAGATGCATTTTTTTTCCAATTCTATCTCCTATCCAAATTATTATGCGTTTATATAATTTTAATGTCACTTGACGTTTCTTTACCATTTACGTCTACTTTAATCTCATCTTTGATATTTTCTTGACGTATTAAAAAGTGCCGGTGAAAAATTTGTGCATAATATTAACAAAACGTTATTAAATATATATATATGTTGTAAAACCTATACCACTGCCCAAGACTAGTTTCAATAAGTTTTGATTATTTATGAAAATAATAAACTATACAATTCATTTAGAATGCACTGGTAAAATATATGTTCGTACCATTATTTGTTTTTCTTCGATTGTAATAGCTATGTTTACAAAAGTATAGATTTTGATCTTTTAAAATAATGATGATATACTAGAAGGTTTCTGGAATTCAAGTTATAAATATACCATCAAACCAAAAGAAAAGGTAAAAAAAAAAAATACTAAGTAACTTTCAGATTCTCATAACAAGTGAAAAACAAAACATTAATCAAGTTTCAACTTAAGCCTTTTGGGGACTTTTCTTAAGAATAAAAAACAGTATTTTCTAAATTGAAAGCAATTATCTAATCAGGATATTGCCTGTACTTTTCTAAAAACATATATAATATATAGTTAGATCTTGTTTCCTTACATATTCCATTTGCATTAGTCTATTAGAGGTGCCTAAGCCGTCAAACAAGATTAACAATTACGACCATAATAGTTAGCTTTTTAGAAATAAAAATAATAAATTATACAAATTAGAAAACTAATATTTTGAAAAGGTCACAATAATGGGCTCATGAACACCTATAAAAGCACAAACGCACAACCAAAAACTCAAACCAATACCTTTGCTTTGAACACGTACAAAATCTTCATTCTTCAATCTCATATTGAAAAACAAAAATGGATCAAATTAAGCACAATTACGTCCAAGTCGACGGGTTGAAGCTCCATGTAGCCGAGATTGGGTCGGAATCATCGCCGGCCGTGCTTTTCTTTCACGGATTTCCAGAGATATCCTACACTTGGCGCCATCAAATGATTGCCGTCGCAAACGCCGGTTTCAGAGCCATTGCACCGGATTACAGAGGATATGGACTATCCGACATCCCGGCAGAACCTGAGAAGACGTCATTCGGTGATTTGGTCGCAGATACGGCCACCATCCTAGATTCTCTTGCCATATCTAAAGTGTTTGTGATTGGTAAAGATTTTGGAGGAATGGTTGGATACATATTTTCCCTTTTCTTCCCAAATAAAATTGCAGGAATCATAACACTTGGTATTCCATACATGCCTCCTGAGGCTTTGCAACAACTCCAAACCCTCCCTGAAGGTTTCTACATGCGAAGGTGGCAGGTACTATATACACCTTTTCTCACACTCTTTGCTTCAATAATTCTCCAATGCAATTTAATTAACAATACAAATGAAATCTTTATTAGGAACCAGGAAGAGCTGAAGCTGATTTCGGTCGGTTTGATGCTAAAACAGTGGTCAGAAAGATCTACACTTTGTTTTCTAGAAGTGAAGTACCCATAGCTAGTGAAAACCAGGAAGTACTGGATTTGGTGGAATTGTCGGCTCCTCTACCCTCTTGGTTCACGGAGGAAGATCTTGAGACCTATGGTGCTTCGTATGGGAAGTCTGGATTTTTGACCGCACTCCAAGTTCCTTACAGGTAATTTATCTAAACCAATCATTACAATATATTTCTTTACAAACTTTCTATCTCGTAAGACGAGTGCTAATCAAAATTCGACCAATTTTAAATAATTTAGAACACAAAATATAGAAAGGTGATTCTTGTAGCTCAATTTTCTCCTTAGTTTCCATGTTGTCCTCAAATTCGTCAAACCTTGCAGGTCACTATTGGCGAGAGTTGAACCTCCAAACCGAGACCCGAATGCACCGATAGTTGTAGCTCCAGCACTGTTTATCACAGGCGAAAAAGATTTCTTTTTCAGCTTTCCCGGGATGGAAGAATACTTGAACAATGGGATCAAGAACTACGTACCAAACCTAGAGATCATATACATTCCCGAAGGTTCTCATTTTGTTCATGAACAATTCCCCGACAAAGTGAATCGACTCCTACTCAATTTTCTCAGTCGCAACAAATATTAGCGCCTTCACGCTTCCTTACGTGATCCAAAAATCTTGTGATCGATTTTTACATTTGTGTATTTCCAAGTAACCAAAATGTGTCCATAGACATACGAAGGATAATTTCAACCATTGTTTAATTCTTTTTGAGGAGGTTTCTTAAGATATCATCATGTAACTGTCCTCAATGTTTCAAGTTCCGATATGGCGTAATAAATAGTTGAAGTATTGCATTTATTTTTATACCAAAGTATCACTAATTCATCATGGTTAAGCTAAACATCATCTCCACCTAAATTGGAAAAGGTTCCCCATTCCAAGTTGGAGACATTGACAATGGATAGCATTTAGCACCGGGATAAATCTAAAAGTATTTAAACTATTGTTAAGTTTTTATCTTTGATCATTTGGTTATTATTTTCATGAGCTAGTCTTGATGACTGATGAGTCTAAAAAATGCATTTAAACATCCCCTTAACCAAAAGCCATTATTGGACGAATTTTGATCAATATATCCAAAAAATGGATCAATAATTGTTATATTATATATGTCTTTTTTTGCATCAAACATATAAATTTAAAATGTGAGCCAAAAAGAAATGTGAAGCGGATCAAAAGTGATCCAAAATGTATTAAAATGCTTGCAATCTACACAATCAATTTATTCAAAAGGATACATTATTATTTTATCAACATAGTTTTGTAATCATATTAATACATTATTTATTTATTAAAACAATTAAAGATGACAGAAAAGTTATGACGGACCCATCCAACTTATTTTGATCTGATCTTGTTTTAACCCGTTACTTAACATGTTCGATGTAATCATATTAATACATTAGTTATTTATTAAAAAAATAAAAAATGACAGAAAAGTTGACGGACCAATCCAACTTATTTTGATCTGAGCTTGTTTTAACCTGTTACTTAACATGTTCGATGTGTTTATTTTGTCACTTGTAAGTTGTCATTTCTTTTTTTCTTTCACTTTCATAAAAATTTTGAAAACCATATTCGAGGATGTCAAACTTTTTCTTTCCACTCATTAACGATGAAGTCTCTTTGAATAAAAATTTGTATTTGTTTGTTGGATTAAAATTTGAAAAGTGATAACTATCTTTCATGGAGAAACTTCTATCTCTTCGGTTATTGAGGTATATTTAATAATATAAAAACACAAGAGTCAATATGAGGCAATTTGGTTTGAAATTTTGAATGACATTTTTGAAATCAGATTCAAGTACACATTTTCCCCCTTCGTCGAGAGCTTTGAATGATGGATATTGTAACACTCAAAATCTTGGTAATAAATAAATAAATAATAATAATAAACGGAAAAAGAAAAAAAAATGATTTTTGGTTGCTTTGGACATAAAATGTGAAATATTAGGTTAAGAGGGGGTAAATGTGTAAAGTTATTCAAAGTGGTGAGCTCAGGGGTGCGAATGTAAAAATCAGGAAGTTAAGGGGACCAAATGTCATCTTTTTGAAAGTTGGAGGGCCTGTTTTGCCATTAGTACAAGTCTGTTTGAAGAAAACGACCTTACAACGTAAAACTCGCGATTTGTCCGATTTCTTCAACTAATACGCCAAACCTCTCGTCATATAAATGTAAGGGACTGGTTGAGGATCATTTTGGTTCATATAGTTTGAAAAATAAGCATTTATAGAGGGAGAAATCTGAGTTTGAAGTTCGGAGGTTCACTTCTCGGTTTTTCGTCGATTTCAGGTGAGATTTATGACCAAATCTTATGTTTTTTTAGTTCTATGCCTTCGTTTGTAAGAGCTTTATCGAACCCTAGTAGCTTTATGTTTCAGATTTGGTGTTTTAAGGGTCGATTTTGAAGTTTAAAGTTTGTTTGGTTTTATGTAAAAACTAAAACTTTAAATGAGAAAATGGAACTCATTTCTTGATGAAAAATTTTGTTATTTATGTCAAAATGTTGGTAAAAATATTACCAAGAGTTTAATGTAAAAAGAATGAAGAAAAACGAGTTAGAAATTAGTCGATTCATGGCTTGAAGTTGCAAAAAAAACAACAACAAAAAACGCAGCCATGGCTGCTCCTACTGTGGTACAGAGTGGCCACTTTGGCTTTGGGTCATCAGAAAAAATTGTTTCTGTTTTCAACAGTCCCCACTCCCCAAACAGAAACTTTCAATGTCCTCAATGAAAAATGCAAGACATGTAGATATTTCGACGTTGATAGGCTAGGTTTCAAGTGGAAAAGTGTTTGGGCTAAAAACAAAATAAAGGCCTAAATCATTTTAAAGTCAAAAAATGGTATCAATCCAGTAAGCGGTCCTACAAAAGAGATGAACAACGAGCGAAAAATACAAGAAACAAGGAATCTTCAAATATTATGCAATCCAAGAGTAAGATGATTAACACAAGAGCACAACCCATAATGTACGAGTTAGAACAAAGAAACACCACAAATCCCAAAAGAGATAACTAACAAAAAGTTCAAACATAAGTGATGATGAATCAAGAATGTTCACGACTTACCCACCTCGACAGAAGGGTCAGCCTCGATTGCTGCAGTGGCGTGCGGATTGGTAGATGAAGGGGCGGTGGTGCTTATGGTAGAAACCAGCGGCGGAAATCGATGGTGTGGTGATCGAAGTGTCCACCGCCGACTGTCGGTGACTCCTCCGTGTATTTTGAAATGGGTGCAGACCAATTTTTTTCTTTGTTTTTTTTCTCCAAGCTTTGGGAGAATGGGAAGGGGTTTGATAAGTAGAGGGAGGGAGAGGAAGCGATGGGATTTGAGATGGTGAAGGTATCAAGGATGATGATCATGGCTAAAAATATAAGATGAGAAGTTTTTTTTTTTTTTTTTTTTTTTTGAAATGGTGATGGTGAGAAAGAGTGATGGGACAAAAAGGTGGCTACCTTTTGGCTTGAAAATATATTTTCTTTTTGGAAAACCATTTTTTTTATAAAAGAAACCCCTTTTAACCCTTGGCTTTTCCAACAACTTCTGAAAATTAAAACCATCTGCACAAGAAATACATAAAGAAAATAATAAAGGACAAAGCTAAAAAATAAACAAAGGACAAAAGGAGACATGGACAAAGTTGTGCTTTGTAAGAGTTGCATGGGATGACTAGTGGACAAAATAGAGTTTTTCCATCCATGCAAAAAAAAAAAATTTAAAATAGATCTAGAAATTAAATTTCACAGATTCCCTCCAACAGCTCAGTCCCCAAAGTGGCGACCAAAGTGGCCATTTTGCACAACTCCGAAAATTTCCAAGTTTTTTTTTTACAACAAAAATTGAAAGCTGTAATACTAAAAAGGACAGGAAAAAAAACAATTTATTAAAAGGCTATTTCTAGCATTCTCGATACTCAATAAGAGGTTTTGGAGGATGACGACACACCATTAGACAAAAAATGTTTTTTCTTGTGTTTATGGTGGCTCAATCTTACATCTTTCAAACACGGTTTCCCTCTTGTTGGTGGTTGGATTTTCTTTGAACTCTCAAACTAAAGCTCATTTTTGCTCTCTTCTTCAAACTTCTCACCACACGTTTCAATATCTACATCTAGGTCTTCACTCAACAGATTAATGGCCGAACAATCTTCCACTTCATCATGGAACTTAAGGGACTTGAAAACGTTAAATGTCACTTGTTGATCATTTACCCTCATAGTTAACTCACCCTTTTGGACGTCGATCAAAGTTCTACCCGTGGCAAGAAATGGTCGTCCTAAAATGATGGGGACGTTCTTATCGGCTTCATAGTCTAAAACTAAAAAGTCGGCCGGGAAAATGAATTTGTCAACTTGGACCAAAATATCCTCAATCTTACCCTTGGGATGTGCCAAAGATCTATCCGCTAATTGCAAAGTCACGGTGGTGGGTCGAACTTCTCCTATTCCTAACTTCTTGAAGATAGACAACGACATGAGATTTATGCTTGCTCCTAAGTCACACAAGGCATGACCAACTTCCTTACCTCCTATCGAACAAGGGATGGTGAAACTACCCGGGTCCTTTAGCTTAGGTGGAATTTTACAAGTGAGGAGGGCACTACTCTCTTTTGTCAAAGCTACCGTTTCAAATTCACTCAACCTTTTCTTTTTGTTAAGGATGTCTTTCAAAAATTTAATATAGCTTGGCATTTGCTCGAGAGCTTCTACCAAGGGTATGTTAATATGGAGTTGTTTAAAAATGTCCAAAAACTTTTTGAAATGATTATCGACATTTTTATTCTTCATCCTACCGGGAAAAGGGAGGTCTCTTAAGTCTAGATCCGGTTGGCTAGGACTTGCCTTTTTGTGCTGTGAAGTGGGCACTGTCTCACCACTGTGGTGAGGCTGTGTTGTTGGCAAAACAGTCCGTGAAGGACCTTCTACATTTTGTCCCGAAGGTGGGCACGTTCTAGCCACGTTGGATGGAAAAAGTGGCGGAAAATTTTCTTTGTCAAAAGCATGTGTGGTCTCATCTTGCACAATGGTATCAATTAAGACTTCATCGTTAGGTTTAGATGCGCTTGTCTCACTCCTTAAAATGTGCTCCTTGTGATTACCCTTAGGGGTTTCGGTGTCACTAGGTAAGGTACCCATTTGTCTTCCCTTTAACTCAGCGGAAAATTGCCCCAATTGAGTCTCAAAACCTCTCAAGGTTGCATTGGTTTGGTTTATGAAACCTTTGACTAAAGATTCAAGCGAACTATTACTCTCCGATGCATTTTGTTGTCTCGGTGCATACGGTTGTGAGGATTTCCCATTTTGGTACGTATGAGACGGTCCTTGTTGAAATCCCGGGGGATTTGGTGGTCGGTTTGGAACTTGATGAACCCCGGGGGGTTGAAGTCCTTGATTTCCCGACCATGAGAAGTTCGGGTGATTTCTCCAATTTGAGTTGTACGTTGGAGAAAATGGGCTATTCCTAGAATGGTTTCCAACATAATTAACCGAAGCAGGATTACCGGGACAACATTCAAAAGCATGATTCTCACCACAAAACACACAAGATTCATTTATAGCTTGGACTTGGTTATTTTATCCATTTAAATTCATGTTATTTTTTACCAAGTTAGTTAAAGCTACAATTTGTGCGTTTAAGGCAGTGATGGCATCAATTTCATGAACACCCGATGCATTTTAGGAGTGAGAGCACGAGGGTTTGACCGATCGGTGTTATTGTTGACTACTTTCTCCAAAATGTCATATCCTTCGTTATAAGTTTTAGAGGTGAAAGCGCCACCGGCCGTAACATCAAGAATAATTTTAGCATAATTAGAAAGACCATTATAAAATGTCTCTAATTGGATGCAATGAGGGATTCCATGATGAGGACATTTTCTAATTAAGTCTTTGAATCTCTCCCATGCATCCGAAACCGCTTCATCCTCCTCTTGTCGAAACATCAAAATTTCATTTCCAAACTTCAGATTTCTAGTTGGAGGAAAATATTTTTTTAGAAATTTTTCGGCCAAACTTGTCCAACTATCAATGGAGTGAGGAGGTTGAGAATTTAGCCAAGCTTTTGCTCTATCTCTCAATGTGTAAGAGAAGAGTGTAAGCCGTAAGGCTTCTACCGTAACACCTTGAATGCAAATATGATCCGTCATTTCTAAAAATGATTTTAAATGTGAGTGCAGATCTTCCGACGTTAGGGACCTAAAATTGATTACGAACTCAGGAACTGCCACAACACAACACGTGTCATATTCATCTCAAAAGGAAGCCCTTTATCACTTACTTTCTCCATACAACAACGGAAACCATTGTTGAATCTGTAAGGGTTGGTGTTCGATTTTTGTAATGTACTTAAATACATTGTTTTTTGATTGAACGTCGCTATCAATATAGTCTCTTTACATTATATATATATATATATATAAACATATGTATATTTGTTTTGTTTTAAAATTTAGAAGACAATTACAAAAGCAAGAGATTCTCCTACAGATTTTTCGCCCGTAACGACGGGTTTGTGGCGGATTATCGATGGATTGACCATCCCCGGCACATTTTCCCGTCGGTGATTGAAAATCCGCAGATATTGTGCCAATAATCACAATTAGCGGCCAAGCTTTCTCCGATGATGAGATCCGCCGGGGTGATTGGCTTTATTTGGCGGATTACTGATGAATTTTTCTTAAGTGAAGCCTCACTGTTTTGTAGTGGACCCCCTTACTAAAATTCCTAGCTCCGTCCCTGGACTATTGATGAGTTAATCTAATCAAACTTTCAGAGTTAAAGATTAGACCATCACAACAAAAAAAAAGAAAAAAAACATTGTAAACTTTCACATGAAAGAAAGACTTAACATTCAAATAAAGGACATCCAACACACAACCAACCTAACTGGAAAAACAAACAAAATAGCATGAAACACATGAAACTTTCACAGAGGTCTCTTGATTATCATGAAATCTGAAATTTGGGTGGTCTCACATGAACCCAATCCTCTCTCTCTCTCTCTTTCTATATATATATATAGTGTTTGGTTCATTTGAAAAATGGTAAATATATGAGAAATAGAGAAGTAATCCTATCCATTCATATGGTCAAAATCGGATTTGACCGTTCAAAAATTGCGGCTTTGACCGGTCAAAAGTTGCGGCTTTGACCGGTCAAAAGTTGCGGCTTTGACCGGTCAAAAGTTGCGGCTATCCCAAAAATAAAAAGACAATTTCGTAAATTTTACAAAACACACGGGTTGTGTTCATATATGAACATGTATAATTCACATATGAACTATATGTTCATATATGAACCAGTGCAATTCACAACTGAACTCTTTTAACTGATTCATATGAACCATTGTGATTCATATATGAATCAGTTGAACTAACTAACAGATTCATATATGAACCTTTGTGATTCATATATGAATCTGTATGAATCACAAAATTTCATATATGAATCAGTTGAACTAATTAACAGATTCATATATGAATCTTTGTGATTCATACAGATTCATATATGAACTCATCCCGTGTATTTTACAAAATTACCCTTGTACCTTCTATAGACCACACAAGAAATTATCCGGTGTTTCGCGGTCAAAGCCGCAAATGTTGACCAAATGAATGGCTAAGATTACTTCTCTATTTCTCATATATTTACCATTTCTCAAATGAACCTCTCCCTATGTATATATATATATATACAGAGAGAGAGAGAGAGAGAGAGAGAGAGAGAGAACAGTGAGAAATAGAGAGAGTCGGGTTCAAATGAGAACAGTTCAAAATAATAGAACATGAAAACAACCAAATATAAAATGTGCACTCATATGTAAAATCGCATATGGTTACGTGCGACCTAGGCCGCACGTCAGGTTGCTCGTCCACCCATTCGTTGATTGTGTTTCGTGATCACGTATGCTTTCAGTGCAAAATCACATGCGATTTGATTGTTCTCAGATATTCTTATTTTGACCATGTTATTATTTGTTCCTCCCTGTGTATATACGTATACAGGCATTTTCTATATAAAATTGCATATCAAGAATTTTTAATCCACAAGAGGAACATGAGATAGTAGTTTCCAATGTGGTGTTATAAGTTGAAACCAAAATTATCTTGTAAACCAAACGAAAAGTAACTAGTAGCATGAGCATACATCCAATGCCTTTAATATATTATTGCCATACTTTGAAACTCTATACATCAAATATTTTAGAGAATATCGTAAATGAAGAATATGGGTGGTTAAAGACTTGAAGTATTCCAAAGTCAATAATGTTTTTCTATAGTAATTAAACTATAAATTGTATCCCTTACTATTATTTAATCCATAGGTTTAGTTCAAATGTTTTAATGTTAAAATCTTCATCCAACAAAGTTTATCTGGAGCGTACAATTTTGGTCTTTAAAACATTAAAACTAATGATTTTCTATTACAATATCATATGTTTACAACTAGTCATACAACAAGTGTTTAAAACAATGGCATTTCGGTCTTTTTAACATTTTTTCATCTTGGTACCAAAATAAATCCTAAATTTCAAAAAAAAAATCTCTAAACTAACTCAATCTACAAGTTCAACTCAAAAGTTCCATAGATACACTGTGAGTCCAATATTTTATGTGTAGCAGC
Organism: Arctium minus; assembly: GCA_954870635.1. Classification (NCBI taxonomy): domain Eukaryota; kingdom Viridiplantae; phylum Streptophyta; class Magnoliopsida; order Asterales; family Asteraceae; genus Arctium; species Arctium minus. The sequence goes on along the minus strand of OX941094.1, from coordinate 71,921,237 downwards.
ATCGCCCTTATATCTTCAAAATTAACGGGTTTTTTGTTGATACATCACATTTGTACATTGTATGTGTTTGAGAATTATAAAAAGGTAATAACTACCAACCACGTGTAATATATAGGATCGACTTTGTTATCATTTTAAAACGCACCATAACCAAAAGCAATATCTAGCGATCCTTTTATTCGATAATAATAGATGCATTTTTTTTCCAATTCTATCTCCTATCCAAATTATTATGCGTTTATATAATTTTAATGTCACTTGACGTTTCTTTACCATTTACGTCTACTTTAATCTCATCTTTGATATTTTCTTGACGTATTAAAAAGTGCCGGTGAAAAATTTGTGCATAATATTAACAAAACGTTATTAAATATATATATATGTTGTAAAACCTATACCACTGCCCAAGACTAGTTTCAATAAGTTTTGATTATTTATGAAAATAATAAACTATACAATTCATTTAGAATGCACTGGTAAAATATATGTTCGTACCATTATTTGTTTTTCTTCGATTGTAATAGCTATGTTTACAAAAGTATAGATTTTGATCTTTTAAAATAATGATGATATACTAGAAGGTTTCTGGAATTCAAGTTATAAATATACCATCAAACCAAAAGAAAAGGTAAAAAAAAAAAATACTAAGTAACTTTCAGATTCTCATAACAAGTGAAAAACAAAACATTAATCAAGTTTCAACTTAAGCCTTTTGGGGACTTTTCTTAAGAATAAAAAACAGTATTTTCTAAATTGAAAGCAATTATCTAATCAGGATATTGCCTGTACTTTTCTAAAAACATATATAATATATAGTTAGATCTTGTTTCCTTACATATTCCATTTGCATTAGTCTATTAGAGGTGCCTAAGCCGTCAAACAAGATTAACAATTACGACCATAATAGTTAGCTTTTTAGAAATAAAAATAATAAATTATACAAATTAGAAAACTAATATTTTGAAAAGGTCACAATAATGGGCTCATGAACACCTATAAAAGCACAAACGCACAACCAAAAACTCAAACCAATACCTTTGCTTTGAACACGTACAAAATCTTCATTCTTCAATCTCATATTGAAAAACAAAAATGGATCAAATTAAGCACAATTACGTCCAAGTCGACGGGTTGAAGCTCCATGTAGCCGAGATTGGGTCGGAATCATCGCCGGCCGTGCTTTTCTTTCACGGATTTCCAGAGATATCCTACACTTGGCGCCATCAAATGATTGCCGTCGCAAACGCCGGTTTCAGAGCCATTGCACCGGATTACAGAGGATATGGACTATCCGACATCCCGGCAGAACCTGAGAAGACGTCATTCGGTGATTTGGTCGCAGATACGGCCACCATCCTAGATTCTCTTGCCATATCTAAAGTGTTTGTGATTGGTAAAGATTTTGGAGGAATGGTTGGATACATATTTTCCCTTTTCTTCCCAAATAAAATTGCAGGAATCATAACACTTGGTATTCCATACATGCCTCCTGAGGCTTTGCAACAACTCCAAACCCTCCCTGAAGGTTTCTACATGCGAAGGTGGCAGGTACTATATACACCTTTTCTCACACTCTTTGCTTCAATAATTCTCCAATGCAATTTAATTAACAATACAAATGAAATCTTTATTAGGAACCAGGAAGAGCTGAAGCTGATTTCGGTCGGTTTGATGCTAAAACAGTGGTCAGAAAGATCTACACTTTGTTTTCTAGAAGTGAAGTACCCATAGCTAGTGAAAACCAGGAAGTACTGGATTTGGTGGAATTGTCGGCTCCTCTACCCTCTTGGTTCACGGAGGAAGATCTTGAGACCTATGGTGCTTCGTATGGGAAGTCTGGATTTTTGACCGCACTCCAAGTTCCTTACAGGTAATTTATCTAAACCAATCATTACAATATATTTCTTTACAAACTTTCTATCTCGTAAGACGAGTGCTAATCAAAATTCGACCAATTTTAAATAATTTAGAACACAAAATATAGAAAGGTGATTCTTGTAGCTCAATTTTCTCCTTAGTTTCCATGTTGTCCTCAAATTCGTCAAACCTTGCAGGTCACTATTGGCGAGAGTTGAACCTCCAAACCGAGACCCGAATGCACCGATAGTTGTAGCTCCAGCACTGTTTATCACAGGCGAAAAAGATTTCTTTTTCAGCTTTCCCGGGATGGAAGAATACTTGAACAATGGGATCAAGAACTACGTACCAAACCTAGAGATCATATACATTCCCGAAGGTTCTCATTTTGTTCATGAACAATTCCCCGACAAAGTGAATCGACTCCTACTCAATTTTCTCAGTCGCAACAAATATTAGCGCCTTCACGCTTCCTTACGTGATCCAAAAATCTTGTGATCGATTTTTACATTTGTGTATTTCCAAGTAACCAAAATGTGTCCATAGACATACGAAGGATAATTTCAACCATTGTTTAATTCTTTTTGAGGAGGTTTCTTAAGATATCATCATGTAACTGTCCTCAATGTTTCAAGTTCCGATATGGCGTAATAAATAGTTGAAGTATTGCATTTATTTTTATACCAAAGTATCACTAATTCATCATGGTTAAGCTAAACATCATCTCCACCTAAATTGGAAAAGGTTCCCCATTCCAAGTTGGAGACATTGACAATGGATAGCATTTAGCACCGGGATAAATCTAAAAGTATTTAAACTATTGTTAAGTTTTTATCTTTGATCATTTGGTTATTATTTTCATGAGCTAGTCTTGATGACTGATGAGTCTAAAAAATGCATTTAAACATCCCCTTAACCAAAAGCCATTATTGGACGAATTTTGATCAATATATCCAAAAAATGGATCAATAATTGTTATATTATATATGTCTTTTTTTGCATCAAACATATAAATTTAAAATGTGAGCCAAAAAGAAATGTGAAGCGGATCAAAAGTGATCCAAAATGTATTAAAATGCTTGCAATCTACACAATCAATTTATTCAAAAGGATACATTATTATTTTATCAACATAGTTTTGTAATCATATTAATACATTATTTATTTATTAAAACAATTAAAGATGACAGAAAAGTTATGACGGACCCATCCAACTTATTTTGATCTGATCTTGTTTTAACCCGTTACTTAACATGTTCGATGTAATCATATTAATACATTAGTTATTTATTAAAAAAATAAAAAATGACAGAAAAGTTGACGGACCAATCCAACTTATTTTGATCTGAGCTTGTTTTAACCTGTTACTTAACATGTTCGATGTGTTTATTTTGTCACTTGTAAGTTGTCATTTCTTTTTTTCTTTCACTTTCATAAAAATTTTGAAAACCATATTCGAGGATGTCAAACTTTTTCTTTCCACTCATTAACGATGAAGTCTCTTTGAATAAAAATTTGTATTTGTTTGTTGGATTAAAATTTGAAAAGTGATAACTATCTTTCATGGAGAAACTTCTATCTCTTCGGTTATTGAGGTATATTTAATAATATAAAAACACAAGAGTCAATATGAGGCAATTTGGTTTGAAATTTTGAATGACATTTTTGAAATCAGATTCAAGTACACATTTTCCCCCTTCGTCGAGAGCTTTGAATGATGGATATTGTAACACTCAAAATCTTGGTAATAAATAAATAAATAATAATAATAAACGGAAAAAGAAAAAAAAAATGATTTTTGGTTGCTTTGGACATAAAATGTGAAATATTAGGTTAAGAGGGGGTAAATGTGTAAAGTTATTCAAAGTGGTGAGCTCAGGGGTGCGAATGTAAAAATCAGGAAGTTAAGGGGACCAAATGTCATCTTTTTGAAAGTTGGAGGGCCTGTTTTGCCATTAGTACAAGTCTGTTTGAAGAAAACGACCTTACAACGTAAAACTCGCGATTTGTCCGATTTCTTCAACTAATACGCCAAACCTCTCGTCATATAAATGTAAGGGACTGGTTGAGGATCATTTTGGTTCATATAGTTTGAAAAATAAGCATTTATAGAGGGAGAAATCTGAGTTTGAAGTTCGGAGGTTCACTTCTCGGTTTTTCGTCGATTTCAGGTGAGATTTATGACCAAATCTTATGTTTTTTTAGTTCTATGCCTTCGTTTGTAAGAGCTTTATCGAACCCTAGTAGCTTTATGTTTCAGATTTGGTGTTTTAAGGGTCGATTTTGAAGTTTAAAGTTTGTTTGGTTTTATGTAAAAACTAAAACTTTAAATGAGAAAATGGAACTCATTTCTTGATGAAAAATTTTGTTATTTATGTCAAAATGTTGGTAAAAATATTACCAAGAGTTTAATGTAAAAAGAATGAAGAAAAACGAGTTAGAAATTAGTCGATTCATGGCTTGAAGTTGCAAAAAAAACAACAACAAAAAACGCAGCCATGGCTGCTCCTACTGTGGTACAGAGTGGCCACTTTGGCTTTGGGTCATCAGAAAAAATTGTTTCTGTTTTCAACAGTCCCCACTCCCCAAACAGAAACTTTCAATGTCCTCAATGAAAAATGCAAGACATGTAGATATTTCGACGTTGATAGGCTAGGTTTCAAGTGGAAAAGTGTTTGGGCTAAAAACAAAATAAAGGCCTAAATCATTTTAAAGTCAAAAAATGGTATCAATCCAGTAAGCGGTCCTACAAAAGAGATGAACAACGAGCGAAAAATACAAGAAACAAGGAATCTTCAAATATTATGCAATCCAAGAGTAAGATGATTAACACAAGAGCACAACCCATAATGTACGAGTTAGAACAAAGAAACACCACAAATCCCAAAAGAGATAACTAACAAAAAGTTCAAACATAAGTGATGATGAATCAAGAATGTTCACGACTTACCCACCTCGACAGAAGGGTCAGCCTCGATTGCTGCAGTGGCGTGCGGATTGGTAGATGAAGGGGCGGTGGTGCTTATGGTAGAAACCAGCGGCGGAAATCGATGGTGTGGTGATCGAAGTGTCCACCGCCGACTGTCGGTGACTCCTCCGTGTATTTTGAAATGGGTGCAGACCAATTTTTTTCTTTGTTTTTTTTCTCCAAGCTTTGGGAGAATGGGAAGGGGTTTGATAAGTAGAGGGAGGGAGAGGAAGCGATGGGATTTGAGATGGTGAAGGTATCAAGGATGATGATCATGGCTAAAAATATAAGATGAGAAGTTTTTTTTTTTTTTTTTTTTTTTTTGAAATGGTGATGGTGAGAAAGAGTGATGGGACAAAAAGGTGGCTACCTTTTGGCTTGAAAATATATTTTCTTTTTGGAAAACCATTTTTTTTATAAAAGAAACCCCTTTTAACCCTTGGCTTTTCCAACAACTTCTGAAAATTAAAACCATCTGCACAAGAAATACATAAAGAAAATAATAAAGGACAAAGCTAAAAAATAAACAAAGGACAAAAGGAGACATGGACAAAGTTGTGCTTTATAAGAGTTGCATGGGATGACTAGTGGACAAAATAGAGTTTTTCCATCCATGCAAAAAAAAAAAATTTAAAATAGATCTAGAAATTAAATTTCACAGATTCCCTCCAACAGCTCAGTCCCCAAAGTGGCGACCAAAGTGGCCATTTTGCACAACTCCGAAAATTTCCAAGTTTTTTTTTTACAACAAAAATTGAAAGCTGTAATACTAAAAAGGACAGGAAAAAAAACATTTTATTAAAAGGCTATTTCTAGCATTCTCGATACTCAATAAGAGGTTTTGGAGGATGACGACACACCATTAGACAAAAAATGTTTTTTCTTGTGTTTATGGTGGCTCAATCTTACATCTTTCAAACACGGTTTCCCTCTTGTTGGTGGTTGGATTTTCTTTGAACTCTCAAACTAAAGCTCATTTTTGCTCTCTTCTTCAAACTTCTCACCACACGTTTCAATATCTACATCTAGGTCTTCACTCAACAGATTAATGGCCGAACAATCTTCCACTTCATCATGGAACTTAAGGGACTTGAAAACGTTAAATGTCACTTGTTGATCATTTACCCTCATAGTTAACTCACCCTTTTGGACGTCGATCAAAGTTCTACCCGTGGCAAGAAATGGTCGTCCTAAAATGATGGGGACGTTCTTATCGGCTTCATAGTCTAAAACTAAAAAGTCGGCCGGGAAAATGAATTTGTCAACTTGGACCAAAATATCCTCAATCTTACCCTTGGGATGTGCCAAAGATCTATCCGCTAATTGCAAAGTCACGGTGGTGGGTCGAACTTCTCCTATTCCTAACTTCTTGAAGATAGACAACGACATGAGATTTATGCTTGCTCCTAAGTCACACAAGGCATGACCAACTTCCTTACCTCCTATCGAACAAGGGATGGTGAAACTACCCGGGTCCTTTAGCTTAGGTGGAATTTTACAAGTGAGGAGGGCACTACTCTCTTTTGTCAAAGCTACCGTTTCAAATTCACTCAACCTTTTCTTTTTGTTAAGGATGTCTTTCAAAAATTTAATATAGCTTGGCATTTGCTCGAGAGCTTCTACCAAGGGTATGTTAATATGGAGTTGTTTAAAAATGTCCAAAAACTTTTTGAAATGATTATCGACATTTTTATTCTTCATCCTACCGGGAAAAGGGAGGTCTCTTAAGTCTAGATCCGGTTGGCTAGGACTTGCCTTTTTGTGCTGTGAAGTGGGCACTGTCTCACCACTGTGGTGAGGCTGTGTTGTTGGCAAAACAGTCCGTGAAGGACCTGCTACATTTTGTCCCGAAGGTGGGCACGTTCTAGCCACGTTGGATGGAAAAAGTGGCGGAAAATTTTCTTTATCAAAAGCATGTGTGGTCTCATCTTGCACAATGGTATCAATTAAGACTTCATCGTTAGGTTTAGATGCGCTTGTCTCACTCCTTAAAATGTGCTCCTTGTGATTACCCTTAGGGGTTTCGGTGTCACTAGGTAAGGTACCCATTTGTCTTCCCTTTAACTCAGCGGCAAATTGCCCCAATTGAGTCTCAAAACCTCTCAAGGTTGCATTGGTTTGGTTTATGAAACCTTTGAGTAAAGATTCAAGCGAACTATTACTCTCCGATGCATTTTGTTGTCTCGGTGCATACGGTTGTGAGGATTTCCCATTTTGGTACGTATGAGACGGTCCTTGTTGAAATCCCGGGGGATTTGGTGGTCGGTTTGGAACTTGATGAACCCCGGGGGGTTGAAGTCCTTGATTTCCCGACCATGAGAAGTTCGGGTGATTTCTCCAATTTGAGTTGTACGTTGGAGAAAATGGGCTATTCCTAGAATGGTTTCCAACATAATTAACCGAAGCAGGATTACCGGGACAACATTCAAAAGCATGATTCTCACCACAAAACACACAAGATTCATTTATAGCTTGGACTTGGTTATTTTATCCATTTAAATTCATGTTATTTTTTACCAAGTTAGTTAAAGCTACAATTTGTGCGTTTAAGGCAGTGATGGCATCAATTTCATGAACACCCGATGCATTTTAGGAGTGAGAGCACGAGGGTTTGACCGATCGGTGTTATTGTTGACTACTTTCTCCAAAATGTCATATCCTTCGTTATAAGTTTTAGAGGTGAAAGCGCCACCGGCCGTAACATCAAGAATAATTTTAGCATAATTAGAAAGACCATTATAAAATGTCTCTAATTGGATGCAATGAGGGATTCCATGATGAGGACATTTTCTAATTAAGTCTTTGAATCTCTCCCATGCATCCGAAACCGCTTCATCCTCCTCTTGTCGAAACATCAAAATTTCATTTCCAAACTTCAGATTTCTAGTTGGAGGAAAATATTTTTTTAGAAATTTTTCGGCCAAACTTGTCCAACTATCAATGGAGTGAGGAGGTTGAGAATTTAGCCAAGCTTTTGCTCTATCTCTCAATGTGTAAGAGAAGAGTGTAAGCCGTAAGGCTTCTACCGTAACACCTTGAATGCAAATATGATCCGTCATTTCTAAAAATGATTTTAAATGTGAGTGCAGATCTTCCGACGTTAGGGACCTAAAATTGATTACGAACTCAGGAACTGCCACAACACAACACGTGTCATATTCATCTCAAAAGGAAGCCCTTTATCACTTACTTTCTCCATACAACAACGGAAACCATTGTTGAATCTGTAAGGGTTGGTGTTCGATTTTTGTAATGTACTTAAATACATTGTTTTTTGATTGAACGTCGCTATCAATATAGTCTCTTTACATTATATATATATATATATATATAAACATATGTATATTTGTTTTGTTTTAAAATTTAGAAGACAATTACAAAAGCAAGAGATTCTCCTACAGATTTTTCGCCCGTAACGACGGGTTTGTGGCGGATTATCGATGGATTGACCATCCCCGGCACATTTTCCCGTCGGTGATTGAAAATCCGCAGATATTGTGCCAATAATCACAATTAGCGGCCAAGCTTTCTCCGATGATGAGATCCGCCGGGGTGATTGGCTTTATTTGGCGGATTACTGATGAATTTTTCTTAAGTGAAGCCTCACTGTTTTGTAGTGGACCCCCTTACTAAAATTCCTAGCTCCGTCCCTGGACTATTGATGAGTTAATCTAATCAAACTTTCAGAGTTAAAGATTAGACCATCACAACAAAAAAAAAGAAAAAAAACATTGTAAACTTTCACATGAAAGAAAGACTTAACATTCAAATAAAGGACATCCAACACACAACCAACCTAACTGGAAAAACAAACAAAATAGCATGAAACACATGAAACTTTCACAGAGGTCTCTTGATTATCATGAAATCTGAAATTTGGGTGGTCTCACATGAACCCAATCCTCTCTCTCTCTCTCTTTCTATATATATATAGTGTTTGGTTCATTTGAAAAATGGTAAATATATGAGAAATAGAGAAGTAATCTTATCCATTCATATGGTCAAAATCGGATTTGACCGTTCAAAAATTGCGGCTTTGACCGGTCAAAAGTTGCGGCTTTGACCGGTCAAAAGTTGCGGCTATCCCAAAAATAAAAAGACAATTTCGTAAATTTTACAAAACACACGGGTTGTGTTCATATATGAACATGTATAATTCACATATGAACTATATGTTCATATATGAACCAGTGCAATTCACAACTGAACTCTTTTAACTGATTCATATGAACCATTGTGATTCATATATGAATCAGTTGAACTAACTAACAGATTCATATATGAACCTTTGTGATTCATATATGAATCTGTATGAATCACAAAATTTCATATATGAATCAGTTGAACTAATTAACAGATTCATATATGAATCTTTGTGATTCATACAGATTCATATATGAACTCATCCCGTGTATTTTACAAAATTACCCTTGTACCTTCTATAGACCACACAAGAAATTATCCGGTGTTTCGCGGTCAAAGCCGCAAATGTTGACCAAATGAATGGCTAAGATTACTTCTTTATTTCTCATATATTTACCATTTCTCAAATGAACCTCTCCCTATGTATATATATATATATACAGAGAGAGAGAGAGAGAGAGAGAGAGAGAGAGAGAGAGAACAGTGAGAAATAGAGAGAGTCGGGTTCAAATGAGAACAGTTCAAAATAATAGAACATGAAAACAACCAAATATAAAATGTGCACTCATATGTAAAATCGCATATGGTTACGTGCGACCTAGGCCGCACGTCAGGTTGCTCGTCCACCCATTCGTTGATTGTGTTTCGTGATCACGTATGCTTTCAGTGCAAAATCACATGCGATTTGATTGTTCTCAGATATTCTTATTTTGACCATGTTATTATTTGTTCCTCCCTGTATATACGTATACAGGCATTTTCTATATAAAATTGCATATCAAGAATTTTTAATCCACAAGAGGAACATGAGATAGTAGTTTCCAATGTGGTGTTATAAGTTGAAACCAAAATTATCTTGTAAACCAAACGAAAAGTAACTAGTAGCATGAGCATACATCCAATGCCTTTAATATATTATTGCCATACTTTGAAACTCTATACATCAAATATTTTAGAGAATATCGTAAATGAAGAATATGGGTGGTTAAAGACTTGAAGTATTCCAAAGTCAATAATGTTTTTCTATAGTAATTAAACTATAAATTGTATCCCTTACTATTATTTAATCCATAGGTTTAGTTCAAATGTTTTAATGTTAAAATCTTCATCCAACAAAGTTTATCTGGAGCGTACAATTTTGGTCTTTAAAACATTAAAACTAATGATTTTCTATTACAATATCATATGTTTACAACTAGTCATACAACAAGTGTTTAAAACAATGGCATTTCGGTCTTTTTAACATTTTTTCATCTTGGTACCAAAATAAATCCTAAATTTCAAAAAAAAAATCTCTAAACTAACTCAATCTACAAGTTCAACTCAAAAGTTCCATAGATACACTGTGAGTCCAATATTTTATGTGTAGCAGCATCGCCCTTATATCTTCAAAATTAACGGGTTTTTTGTTGATACATCACATTTGTACATTGTATGTGTTTGAGAATTATAAAAAGGTAATAACTACCAACCACGTGTAATATATAGGATCGACTTTGTTATCATTTTAAAACGCACCATAACCAAAAGCAATATCTAGCGATCCTTTTATTCGATAATAATAGATGCATTTTTTTTCCAATTCTATCTCCTATCCAAATTATTATGCGTTTATATAATTTTAATGTCACTTGACGTTTCTTTACCATTTACGTCTACTTTAATCTCATCTTTGATATTTTCTTGACGTATTAAAAAGTGCCGGTGAAAAATTTGTGCATAATATTAACAAAACGTTATTAAATATATATATATGTTGTAAAACCTATACCACTGCCCAAGACTAGTTTCAATAAGTTTTGATTATTTATGAAAATAATAAACTATACAATTCATTTAGAATGCACTGGTAAAATATATGTTCGTACCATTATTTGTTTTTCTTCGATTGTAATAGCTATGTTTACAAAAGTATAGATTTTGATCTTTTAAAATAATGATGATATACTAGAAGGTTTCTGGAATTCAAGTTATAAATATACCATCAAACCAAAAGAAAAGGTAAAAAAAAAAAATACTAAGTAACTTTCAGATTCTCATAACAAGTGAAAAACAAAACATTAATCAAGTTTCAACTTAAGCCTTTTGGGGACTTTTCTTAAGAATAAAAAACAGTATTTTCTAAATTGAAAGCAATTATCTAATCAGGATATTGCCTGTACTTTTCTAAAAACATATATAATATATAGTTAGATCTTGTTTCCTTACATATTCCATTTGCATTAGTCTATTAGAGGTGCCTAAGCCGTCAAACAAGATTAACAATTACGACCATAATAGTTAGCTTTTTAGAAATAAAAATAATAAATTATACAAATTAGAAAACTAATATTTTGAAAAGGTCACAATAATGGGCTCATGAACACCTATAAAAGCACAAACGCACAACCAAAAACTCAAACCAATACCTTTGCTTTGAACACGTACAAAATCTTCATTCTTCAATCTCATATTGAAAAACAAAAATGGATCAAATTAAGCACAATTACGTCCAAGTCGACGGGTTGAAGCTCCATGTAGCCGAGATTGGGTCGGAATCATCGCCGGCCGTGCTTTTCTTTCACGGATTTCCAGAGATATCCTACACTTGGCGCCATCAAATGATTGCCGTCGCAAACGCCGGTTTCAGAGCCATTGCACCGGATTACAGAGGATATGGACTATCCGACATCCCGGCAGAACCTGAGAAGACGTCATTCGGTGATTTGGTCGCAGATACGGCCACCATCCTAGATTCTCTTGCCATATCTAAAGTGTTTGTGATTGGTAAAGATTTTGGAGGAATGGTTGGATACATATTTTCCCTTTTCTTCCCAAATAAAATTGCAGGAATCATAACACTTGGTATTCCATACATGCCTCCTGAGGCTTTGCAACAACTCCAAACCCTCCCTGAAGGTTTCTACATGCGAAGGTGGCAGGTACTATATACACCTTTTCTCACACTCTTTGCTTCAATAATTCTCCAATGCAATTTAATTAACAATACAAATGAAATCTTTATTAGGAACCAGGAAGAGCTGAAGCTGATTTCGGTCGGTTTGATGCTAAAACAGTGGTCAGAAAGATCTACACTTTGTTTTCTAGAAGTGAAGTACCCATAGCTAGTGAAAACCAGGAAGTACTGGATTTGGTGGAATTGTCGGCTCCTCTACCCTCTTGGTTCACGGAGGAAGATCTTGAGACCTATGGTGCTTCGTATGGGAAGTCTGGATTTTTGACCGCACTCCAAGTTCCTTACAGGTAATTTATCTAAACCAATCATTACAATATATTTCTTTACAAACTTTCTATCTCGTAAGACGAGTGCTAATCAAAATTCGACCAATTTTAAATAATTTAGAACACAAAATATAGAAAGGTGATTCTTGTAGCTCAATTTTCTCCTTAGTTTCCATGTTGTCCTCAAATTCGTCAAACCTTGCAGGTCACTATTGGCGAGAGTTGAACCTCCAAACCGAGACCCGAATGCACCGATAGTTGTAGCTCCAGCACTGTTTATCACAGGCGAAAAAGATTTCTTTTTCAGCTTTCCCGGGATGGAAGAATACTTGAACAATGGGATCAAGAACTACGTACCAAACCTAGAGATCATATACATTCCCGAAGGTTCTCATTTTGTTCATGAACAATTCCCCGACAAAGTGAATCGACTCCTACTCAATTTTCTCAGTCGCAACAAATATTAGCGCCTTCACGCTTCCTTACGTGATCCAAAAATCTTGTGATCGATTTTTACATTTGTGTATTTCCAAGTAACCAAAATGTGTCCATAGACATACGAAGGATAATTTCAACCATTGTTTAATTCTTTTTGAGGAGGTTTCTTAAGATATCATCATGTAACTGTCCTCAATGTTTCAAGTTCCGATATGGCGTAATAAATAGTTGAAGTATTGCATTTATTTTTATACCAAAGTATCACTAATTCATCATGGTTAAGCTAAACATCATCTCCACCTAAATTGGAAAAGGTTCCCCATTCCAAGTTGGAGACATTGACAATGGATAGCATTTAGCACCGGGATAAATCTAAAAGTATTTAAACTATTGTTAAGTTTTTATCTTTGATCATTTGGTTATTATTTTCATGAGCTAGTCTTGATGACTGATGAGTCTAAAAAATGCATTTAAACATCCCCTTAACCAAAAGCCATTATTGGACGAATTTTGATCAATATATCCAAAAAATGGATCAATAATTGTTATATTATATATGTCTTTTTTTGCATCAAACATATAAATTTAAAATGTGAGCCAAAAAGAAATGTGAAGCGGATCAAAAGTGATCCAAAATGTATTAAAATGCTTGCAATCTACACAATCAATTTATTCAAAAGGATACATTATTATTTTATCAACATAGTTTTGTAATCATATTAATACATTATTTATTTATTAAAACAATTAAAGATGACAGAAAAGTTATGACGGACCCATCCAACTTATTTTGATCTGATCTTGTTTTAACCCGTTACTTAACATGTTCGATGTAATCATATTAATACATTAGTTATTTATTAAAAAAATAAAAAATGACAGAAAAGTTGACGGACCAATCCAACTTATTTTGATCTGAGCTTGTTTTAACCTGTTACTTAACATGTTCGATGTGTTTATTTTGTCACTTGTAAGTTGTCATTTCTTTTTTTCTTTCACTTTCATAAAAATTTTGAAAACCATATTCGAGGATGTCAAACTTTTTCTTTCCACTCATTAACGATGAAGTCTCTTTGAATAAAAATTTGTATTTGTTTGTTGGATTAAAATTTGAAAAGTGATAACTATCTTTCATGGAGAAACTTCTATCTCTTCGGTTATTGAGGTATATTTAATAATATAAAAACACAAGAGTCAATATGAGGCAATTTGGTTTGAAATTTTGAATGACATTTTTGAAATCAGATTCAAGTACACATTTTCCCCCTTCGTCGAGAGCTTTGAATGATGGATATTGTAACACTCAAAATCTTGGTAATAAATAAATAAATAATAATAATAAACGGAAAAAGAAAAAAAAAATGATTTTTGGTTGCTTTGGACATAAAATGTGAAATATTAGGTTAAGAGGGGGTAAATGTGTAAAGTTATTCAAAGTGGTGAGCTCAGGGGTGCGAATGTAAAAATCAGGAAGTTAAGGGGACCAAATGTCATCTTTTTGAAAGTTGGAGGGCCTGTTTTGCCATTAGTACAAGTCTGTTTGAAGAAAACGACCTTACAACGTAAAACTCGCGATTTGTCCGATTTCTTCAACTAATACGCCAAACCTCTCGTCATATAAATGTAAGGGACTGGTTGAGGATCATTTTGGTTCATATAGTTTGAAAAATAAGCATTTATAGAGGGAGAAATCTGAGTTTGAAGTTCGGAGGTTCACTTCTCGGTTTTTCGTCGATTTCAGGTGAGATTTATGACCAAATCTTATGTTTTTTTAGTTCTATGCCTTCGTTTGTAAGAGCTTTATCGAACCCTAGTAGCTTTATGTTTCAGATTTGGTGTTTTAAGGGTCGATTTTGAAGTTTAAAGTTTGTTTGGTTTTATGTAAAAACTAAAACTTTAAATGAGAAAATGGAACTCATTTCTTGATGAAAAATTTTGTTATTTATGTCAAAATGTTGGTAAAAATATTACCAAGAGTTTAATGTAAAAAGAATGAAGAAAAACGAGTTAGAAATTAGTCGATTCATGGCTTGAAGTTGCAAAAAAAACAACAACAAAAAACGCAGCCATGGCTGCTCCTACTGTGGTACAGAGTGGCCACTTTGGCTTTGGGTCATCAGAAAAAATTGTTTCTGTTTTCAACAGTCCCCACTCCCCAAACAGAAACTTTCAATGTCCTCAATGAAAAATGCAAGACATGTAGATATTTCGACGTTGATAGGCTAGGTTTCAAGTGGAAAAGTGTTTGGGCTAAAAACAAAATAAAGGCCTAAATCATTTTAAAGTCAAAAAATGGTATCAATCCAGTAAGCGGTCCTACAAAAGAGATGAACAACGAGCGAAAAATACAAGAAACAAGGAATCTTCAAATATTATGCAATCCAAGAGTAAGATGATTAACACAAGAGCACAACCCATAATGTACGAGTTAGAACAAAGAAACACCACAAATCCCAAAAGAGATAACTAACAAAAAGTTCAAACATAAGTGATGATGAATCAAGAATGTTCACGACTTACCCACCTCGACAGAAGGGTCAGCCTCGATTGCTGCAGTGGCGTGCGGATTGGTAGATGAAGGGGCGGTGGTGCTTATGGTAGAAACCAGCGGCGGAAATCGATGGTGTGGTGATCGAAGTGTCCACCGCCGACTGTCGGTGACTCCTCCGTGTATTTTGAAATGGGTGCAGACCAATTTTTTTCTTTGTTTTTTTTCTCCAAGCTTTGGGAGAATGGGAAGGGGTTTGATAAGTAGAGGGAGGGAGAGGAAGCGATGGGATTTGAGATGGTGAAGGTATCAAGGATGATGATCATGGCTAAAAATATAAGATGAGAAGTTTTTTTTTTTTTTTTTTTTTTTTTGAAATGGTGATGGTGAGAAAGAGTGATGGGACAAAAAGGTGGCTACCTTTTGGCTTGAAAATATATTTTCTTTTTGGAAAACCATTTTTTTTATAAAAGAAACCCCTTTTAACCCTTGGCTTTTCCAACAACTTCTGAAAATTAAAACCATCTGCACAAGAAATACATAAAGAAAATAATAAAGGACAAAGCTAAAAAATAAACAAAGGACAAAAGGAGACATGGACAAAGTTGTGCTTTATAAGAGTTGCATGGGATGACTAGTGGACAAAATAGAGTTTTTCCATCCATGCAAAAAAAAAAAATTTAAAATAGATCTAGAAATTAAATTTCACAGATTCCCTCCAACAGCTCAGTCCCCAAAGTGGCGACCAAAGTGGCCATTTTGCACAACTCCGAAAATTTCCAAGTTTTTTTTTTACAACAAAAATTGAAAGCTGTAATACTAAAAAGGACAGGAAAAAAAACATTTTATTAAAAGGCTATTTCTAGCATTCTCGATACTCAATAAGAGGTTTTGGAGGATGACGACACACCATTAGACAAAAAATGTTTTTTCTTGTGTTTATGGTGGCTCAATCTTACATCTTTCAAACACGGTTTCCCTCTTGTTGGTGGTTGGATTTTCTTTGAACTCTCAAACTAAAGCTCATTTTTGCTCTCTTCTTCAAACTTCTCACCACACGTTTCAATATCTACATCTAGGTCTTCACTCAACAGATTAATGGCCGAACAATCTTCCACTTCATCATGGAACTTAAGGGACTTGAAAACGGTAAATGTCACTTGTTGATCATTTACCCTCATAGTTAACTCACCCTTTTGGACGTCGATCAAAGTTCTACCCGTGGCAAGAAATGGTCGTCCTAAAATGATGGGGACGTTCTTATCGGCTTCATAGTCTAAAACTAAAAAGTCGGCCGGGAAAATGAATTTGTCAACTTGGACCAAAATATCCTCAATCTTACCCTTGGGATGTGCCAAAGATCTATCCGCTAATTGCAAAGTCACGGTGGTGGGTCGAACTTCTCCTATTCCTAACTTCTTGAAGATAGACAACGACATGAGATTTATGCTTGCTCCTAAGTCACACAAGGCATGACCAACTTCCTTACCTCCTATCGAACAAGGGATGGTGAAACTACCCGGGTCCTTTAGCTTAGGTGGAATTTTACAAGTGAGGAGGGCACTACTCTCTTTTGTCAAAGCTACCGTTTCAAATTCACTCAACCTTTTCTTTTTGTTAAGGATGTCTTTCAAAAATTTAATATAGCTTGGCATTTGCTCGAGAGCTTCTACCAAGGGTATGTTAATATGGAGTTGTTTAAAAATGTCCAAAAACTTTTTGAAATGATTATCGACATTTTTATTCTTCATCCTACCGGGAAAAGGGAGGTCTCTTAAGTCTAGATCCGGTTGGCTAGGACTTGCCTTTTTGTGCTGTGAAGTGGGCACTGTCTCACCACTGTGGTGAGGCTGTGTTGTTGGCAAAACAGTCCGTGAAGGACCTGCTACATTTTGTCCCGAAGGTGGGCACGTTCTAGCCACGTTGGATGGAAAAAGTGGCGGAAAATTTTCTTTATCAAAAGCATGTGTGGTCTCATCTTGCACAATGGTATCAATTAAGACTTCATCGTTAGGTTTAGATGCGCTTGTCTCACTCCTTAAAATGTGCTCCTTGTGATTACCCTTAGGGGTTTCGGTGTCACTAGGTAAGGTACCCATTTGTCTTCCCTTTAACTCAGCGGCAAATTGCCCCAATTGAGTCTCAAAACCTCTCAAGGTTGCATTGGTTTGGTTTATGAAACCTTTGAGTAAAGATTCAAGCGAACTATTACTCTCCGATGCATTTTGTTGTCTCGGTGCATACGGTTGTGAGGATTTCCCATTTTGGTACGTATGAGACGGTCCTTGTTGAAATCCCGGGGGATTTGGTGGTCGGTTTGGAACTTGATGAACCCCGGGGGGTTGAAGTCCTTGATTTCCCGACCATGAGAAGTTCGGGTGATTTCTCCAATTTGAGTTGTACGTTGGAGAAAATGGGCTATTCCTAGAATGGTTTCCAACATAATTAACCGAAGCAGGATTACCGGGACAACATTCAAAAGCATGATTCTCACCACAAAACACACAAGATTCATTTATAGCTTGGACTTGGTTATTTTATCCATTTAAATTCATGTTATTTTTTACCAAGTTAGTTAAAGCTACAATTTGTGCGTTTAAGGCAGTGATGGCATCAATTTCATGAACACCCGATGCATTTTAGGAGTGAGAGCACGAGGGTTTGACCGATCGGTGTTATTGTTGACTACTTTCTCCAAAATGTCATATCCTTCGTTATAAGTTTTAGAGGTGAAAGCGCCACCGGCCGTAACATCAAGAATAATTTTAGCATAATTAGAAAGACCATTATAAAATGTCTCTAATTGGATGCAATGAGGGATTCCATGATGAGGACATTTTCTAATTAAGTCTTTGAATCTCTCCCATGCATCCGAAACCGCTTCATCCTCCTCTTGTCGAAACATCAAAATTTCATTTCCAAACTTCAGATTTCTAGTTGGAGGAAAATATTTTTTTAGAAATTTTTCGGCCAAACTTGTCCAACTATCAATGGAGTGAGGAGGTTGAGAATTTAGCCAAGCTTTTGCTCTATCTCTCAATGTGTAAGAGAAGAGTGTAAGCCGTAAGGCTTCTACCGTAACACCTTGAATGCAAATATGATCCGTCATTTCTAAAAATGATTTTAAATGTGAGTGCAGATCTTCCGACGTTAGGGACCTAAAATTGATTACGAACTCAGGAACTGCCACAACACAACACGTGTCATATTCATCTCAAAAGGAAGCCCTTTATCACTTACTTTCTCCATACAACAACGGAAACCATTGTTGAATCTGTAAGGGTTGGTGTTCGATTTTTGTAATGTACTTAAATACATTGTTTTTTGATTGAACGTCGCTATCAATATAGTCTCTTTACATTATATATATATATATATATATAAACATATGTATATTTGTTTTGTTTTAAAATTTAGAAGACAATTACAAAAGCAAGAGATTCTCCTACAGATTTTTCGCCCGTAACGACGGGTTTGTGGCGGATTATCGATGGATTGACCATCCCCGGCACATTTTCCCGTCGGTGATTGAAAATCCGCAGATATTGTGCCAATAATCACAATTAGCGGCCAAGCTTTCTCCGATGATGAGATCCGCCGGGGTGATTGGCTTTATTTGGCGGATTACTGATGAATTTTTCTTAAGTGAAGCCTCACTGTTTTGTAGTGGACCCCCTTACTAAAATTCCTAGCTCCGTCCCTGGACTATTGATGAGTTAATCTAATCAAACTTTCAGAGTTAAAGATTAGACCATCACAACAAAAAAAAAGAAAAAAAACATTGTAAACTTTCACATGAAAGAAAGACTTAACATTCAAATAAAGGACATCCAACACACAACCAACCTAACTGGAAAAACAAACAAAATAGCATGAAACACATGAAACTTTCACAGAGGTCTCTTGATTATCATGAAATCTGAAATTTGGGTGGTCTCACATGAACCCAATCCTCTCTCTCTCTCTCTTTCTATATATATATAGTGTTTGGTTCATTTGAAAAATGGTAAATATATGAGAAATAGAGAAGTAATCTTATCCATTCATATGGTCAAAATCGGATTTGACCGTTCAAAAATTGCGGCTTTGACCGGTCAAAAGTTGCGGCTTTGACCGGTCAAAAGTTGCGGCTTTGACCGGTCAAAAGTTGCGGCTATCCCAAAAATAAAAAGACAATTTCGTAAATTTTACAAAACACACGGGTTGTGTTCATATATGAACATGTATAATTCACATATGAACTATATGTTCATATATGAACCAGTGCAATTCACAACTGAACTCTTTTAACTGATTCATATGAACCATTGTGATTCATATATGAATCAGTTGAACTAACTAACAGATTCATATATGAACCTTTGTGATTCATATATGAATCTGTATGAATCACAAAATTTCATATATGAATCAGTTGAACTAATTAACAGATTCATATATGAATCTTTGTGATTCATACAGATTCATATATGAACTCATCCCGTGTATTTTACAAAATTACCCTTGTACCTTCTATAGACCACACAAGAAATTATCCGGTGTTTCGCGGTCAAAGCCGCAAATGTTGACCAAATGAATGGCTAAGATTACTTCTCTATTTCTCATATATTTACCATTTCTCAAATGAACCTCTCCCTATGTATATATATATATATACAGAGAGAGAGAGAGAGAGAACAGTGAGAAATAGAGAGAGTCGGGTTCAAATGAGAACAGTTCAAAATAATAGAACATGAAAACAACCAAATATAAAATGTGCACTCATATGTAAAATCGCATATGGTTACGTGCGACCTAGGCCGCACGTCAGGTTGCTCGTCCACCCATTCGTTGATTGTGTTTCGTGATCACGTATGCTTTCAGTGCAAAATCACATGCGATTTGATTGTTCTCAGATATTCTTATTTTGACCATGTTATTATTTGTTCCTCCCTGTGTATATACGTATACAGGCATTTTCTATATAAAATTGCATATCAAGAATTTTTAATCCACAAGAGGAACATGAGATAGTAGTTTCCAATGTG
Organism: Arctium minus; assembly: GCA_954870635.1. Taxonomy (NCBI): domain Eukaryota; kingdom Viridiplantae; phylum Streptophyta; class Magnoliopsida; order Asterales; family Asteraceae; genus Arctium; species Arctium minus. The sequence goes on along the minus strand of OX941094.1, from coordinate 71,901,094 downwards.
GTGTTATAAGTTGAAACCAAAATTATCTTGTAAACCAAACGAAAAGTAACTAGTAGCATGAGCATACATCCAATGCCTTTAATATATTATTGCCATACTTTGAAACTCTATACATCAAATATTTTAGAGAATATCGTAAATGAAGAATATGGGTGGTTAAAGACTTGAAGTATTCCAAAGTCAATAATGTTTTTCTATAGTAATTAAACTATAAATTGTATCCCTTACTATTATTTAATCCATAGGTTTAGTTCAAATGTTTTAATGTTAAAATCTTCATCCAACAAAGTTTATCTGGAGCGTACAATTTTGGTCTTTAAAACATTAAAACTAATGATTTTCTATTACAATATCATATGTTTACAACTAGTCATACAACAAGTGTTTAAAACAATGGCATTTCGGTCTTTTTAACATTTTTTCATCTTGGTACCAAAATAAATCCTAAATTTCAAAAAAAAAATCTCTAAACTAACTCAATCTACAAGTTCAACTCAAAAGTTCCATAGATACACTGTGAGTCCAATATTTTATGTGTAGCAGCATCGCCCTTATATCTTCAAAATTAACGGGTTTTTTGTTGATACATCACATTTGTACATTGTATGTGTTTGAGAATTATAAAAAGGTAATAACTACCAACCACGTGTAATATATAGGATCGACTTTGTTATCATTTTAAAACGCACCATAACCAAAAGCAATATCTAGCGATCCTTTTATTCGATAATAATAGATGCATTTTTTTTCCAATTCTATCTCCTATCCAAATTATTATGCGTTTATATAATTTTAATGTCACTTGACGTTTCTTTACCATTTACGTCTACTTTAATCTCATCTTTGATATTTTCTTGACGTATTAAAAAGTGCCGGTGAAAAATTTGTGCATAATATTAACAAAACGTTATTAAATATATATATATGTTGTAAAACCTATACCACTGCCCAAGACTAGTTTCAATAAGTTTTGATTATTTATGAAAATAATAAACTATACAATTCATTTAGAATGCACTGGTAAAATATATGTTCGTACCATTATTTGTTTTTCTTCGATTGTAATAGCTATGTTTACAAAAGTATAGATTTTGATCTTTTAAAATAATGATGATATACTAGAAGGTTTCTGGAATTCAAGTTATAAATATACCATCAAACCAAAAGAAAAGGTAAAAAAAAAAAATACTAAGTAACTTTCAGATTCTCATAACAAGTGAAAAACAAAACATTAATCAAGTTTCAACTTAAGCCTTTTGGGGACTTTTCTTAAGAATAAAAAACAGTATTTTCTAAATTGAAAGCAATTATCTAATCAGGATATTGCCTGTACTTTTCTAAAAACATATATAATATATAGTTAGATCTTGTTTCCTTACATATTCCATTTGCATTAGTCTATTAGAGGTGCCTAAGCCGTCAAACAAGATTAACAATTACGACCATAATAGTTAGCTTTTTAGAAATAAAAATAATAAATTATACAAATTAGAAAACTAATATTTTGAAAAGGTCACAATAATGGGCTCATGAACACCTATAAAAGCACAAACGCACAACCAAAAACTCAAACCAATACCTTTGCTTTGAACACGTACAAAATCTTCATTCTTCAATCTCATATTGAAAAACAAAAATGGATCAAATTAAGCACAATTACGTCCAAGTCGACGGGTTGAAGCTCCATGTAGCCGAGATTGGGTCGGAATCATCGCCGGCCGTGCTTTTCTTTCACGGATTTCCAGAGATATCCTACACTTGGCGCCATCAAATGATTGCCGTCGCAAACGCCGGTTTCAGAGCCATTGCACCGGATTACAGAGGATATGGACTATCCGACATCCCGGCAGAACCTGAGAAGACGTCATTCGGTGATTTGGTCGCAGATACGGCCACCATCCTAGATTCTCTTGCCATATCTAAAGTGTTTGTGATTGGTAAAGATTTTGGAGGAATGGTTGGATACATATTTTCCCTTTTCTTCCCAAATAAAATTGCAGGAATCATAACACTTGGTATTCCATACATGCCTCCTGAGGCTTTGCAACAACTCCAAACCCTCCCTGAAGGTTTCTACATGCGAAGGTGGCAGGTACTATATACACCTTTTCTCACACTCTTTGCTTCAATAATTCTCCAATGCAATTTAATTAACAATACAAATGAAATCTTTATTAGGAACCAGGAAGAGCTGAAGCTGATTTCGGTCGGTTTGATGCTAAAACAGTGGTCAGAAAGATCTACACTTTGTTTTCTAGAAGTGAAGTACCCATAGCTAGTGAAAACCAGGAAGTACTGGATTTGGTGGAATTGTCGGCTCCTCTACCCTCTTGGTTCACGGAGGAAGATCTTGAGACCTATGGTGCTTCGTATGGGAAGTCTGGATTTTTGACCGCACTCCAAGTTCCTTACAGGTAATTTATCTAAACCAATCATTACAATATATTTCTTTACAAACTTTCTATCTCGTAAGACGAGTGCTAATCAAAATTCGACCAATTTTAAATAATTTAGAACACAAAATATAGAAAGGTGATTCTTGTAGCTCAATTTTCTCCTTAGTTTCCATGTTGTCCTCAAATTCGTCAAACCTTGCAGGTCACTATTGGCGAGAGTTGAACCTCCAAACCGAGACCCGAATGCACCGATAGTTGTAGCTCCAGCACTGTTTATCACAGGCGAAAAAGATTTCTTTTTCAGCTTTCCCGGGATGGAAGAATACTTGAACAATGGGATCAAGAACTACGTACCAAACCTAGAGATCATATACATTCCCGAAGGTTCTCATTTTGTTCATGAACAATTCCCCGACAAAGTGAATCGACTCCTACTCAATTTTCTCAGTCGCAACAAATATTAGCGCCTTCACGCTTCCTTACGTGATCCAAAAATCTTGTGATCGATTTTTACATTTGTGTATTTCCAAGTAACCAAAATGTGTCCATAGACATACGAAGGATAATTTCAACCATTGTTTAATTCTTTTTGAGGAGGTTTCTTAAGATATCATCATGTAACTGTCCTCAATGTTTCAAGTTCCGATATGGCGTAATAAATAGTTGAAGTATTGCATTTATTTTTATACCAAAGTATCACTAATTCATCATGGTTAAGCTAAACATCATCTCCACCTAAATTGGAAAAGGTTCCCCATTCCAAGTTGGAGACATTGACAATGGATAGCATTTAGCACCGGGATAAATCTAAAAGTATTTAAACTATTGTTAAGTTTTTATCTTTGATCATTTGGTTATTATTTTCATGAGCTAGTCTTGATGACTGATGAGTCTAAAAAATGCATTTAAACATCCCCTTAACCAAAAGCCATTATTGGACGAATTTTGATCAATATATCCAAAAAATGGATCAATAATTGTTATATTATATATGTCTTTTTTTGCATCAAACATATAAATTTAAAATGTGAGCCAAAAAGAAATGTGAAGCGGATCAAAAGTGATCCAAAATGTATTAAAATGCTTGCAATCTACACAATCAATTTATTCAAAAGGATACATTATTATTTTATCAACATAGTTTTGTAATCATATTAATACATTATTTATTTATTAAAACAATTAAAGATGACAGAAAAGTTATGACGGACCCATCCAACTTATTTTGATCTGATCTTGTTTTAACCCGTTACTTAACATGTTCGATGTAATCATATTAATACATTAGTTATTTATTAAAAAAATAAAAAATGACAGAAAAGTTGACGGACCAATCCAACTTATTTTGATCTGAGCTTGTTTTAACCTGTTACTTAACATGTTCGATGTGTTTATTTTGTCACTTGTAAGTTGTCATTTCTTTTTTTCTTTCACTTTCATAAAAATTTTGAAAACCATATTCGAGGATGTCAAACTTTTTCTTTCCACTCATTAACGATGAAGTCTCTTTGAATAAAAATTTGTATTTGTTTGTTGGATTAAAATTTGAAAAGTGATAACTATCTTTCATGGAGAAACTTCTATCTCTTCGGTTATTGAGGTATATTTAATAATATAAAAACACAAGAGTCAATATGAGGCAATTTGGTTTGAAATTTTGAATGACATTTTTGAAATCAGATTCAAGTACACATTTTCCCCCTTCGTCGAGAGCTTTGAATGATGGATATTGTAACACTCAAAATCTTGGTAATAAATAAATAAATAATAATAATAAACGGAAAAAGAAAAAAAAATGATTTTTGGTTGCTTTGGACATAAAATGTGAAATATTAGGTTAAGAGGGGGTAAATGTGTAAAGTTATTCAAAGTGGTGAGCTCAGGGGTGCGAATGTAAAAATCAGGAAGTTAAGGGGACCAAATGTCATCTTTTTGAAAGTTGGAGGGCCTGTTTTGCCATTAGTACAAGTCTGTTTGAAGAAAACGACCTTACAACGTAAAACTCGCGATTTGTCCGATTTCTTCAACTAATACGCCAAACCTCTCGTCATATAAATGTAAGGGACTGGTTGAGGATCATTTTGGTTCATATAGTTTGAAAAATAAGCATTTATAGAGGGAGAAATCTGAGTTTGAAGTTCGGAGGTTCACTTCTCGGTTTTTCGTCGATTTCAGGTGAGATTTATGACCAAATCTTATGTTTTTTTAGTTCTATGCCTTCGTTTGTAAGAGCTTTATCGAACCCTAGTAGCTTTATGTTTCAGATTTGGTGTTTTAAGGGTCGATTTTGAAGTTTAAAGTTTGTTTGGTTTTATGTAAAAACTAAAACTTTAAATGAGAAAATGGAACTCATTTCTTGATGAAAAATTTTGTTATTTATGTCAAAATGTTGGTAAAAATATTACCAAGAGTTTAATGTAAAAAGAATGAAGAAAAACGAGTTAGAAATTAGTCGATTCATGGCTTGAAGTTGCAAAAAAAACAACAACAAAAAACGCAGCCATGGCTGCTCCTACTGTGGTACAGAGTGGCCACTTTGGCTTTGGGTCATCAGAAAAAATTGTTTCTGTTTTCAACAGTCCCCACTCCCCAAACAGAAACTTTCAATGTCCTCAATGAAAAATGCAAGACATGTAGATATTTCGACGTTGATAGGCTAGGTTTCAAGTGGAAAAGTGTTTGGGCTAAAAACAAAATAAAGGCCTAAATCATTTTAAAGTCAAAAAATGGTATCAATCCAGTAAGCGGTCCTACAAAAGAGATGAACAACGAGCGAAAAATACAAGAAACAAGGAATCTTCAAATATTATGCAATCCAAGAGTAAGATGATTAACACAAGAGCACAACCCATAATGTACGAGTTAGAACAAAGAAACACCACAAATCCCAAAAGAGATAACTAACAAAAAGTTCAAACATAAGTGATGATGAATCAAGAATGTTCACGACTTACCCACCTCGACAGAAGGGTCAGCCTCGATTGCTGCAGTGGCGTGCGGATTGGTAGATGAAGGGGCGGTGGTGCTTATGGTAGAAACCAGCGGCGGAAATCGATGGTGTGGTGATCGAAGTGTCCACCGCCGACTGTCGGTGACTCCTCCGTGTATTTTGAAATGGGTGCAGACCAATTTTTTTCTTTGTTTTTTTTCTCCAAGCTTTGGGAGAATGGGAAGGGGTTTGATAAGTAGAGGGAGGGAGAGGAAGCGATGGGATTTGAGATGGTGAAGGTATCAAGGATGATGATCATGGCTAAAAATATAAGATGAGAAGTTTTTTTTTTTTTTTTTTTTTTTTTGAAATGGTGATGGTGAGAAAGAGTGATGGGACAAAAAGGTGGCTACCTTTTGGCTTGAAAATATATTTTCTTTTTGGAAAACCATTTTTTTTATAAAAGAAACCCCTTTTAACCCTTGGCTTTTCCAACAACTTCTGAAAATTAAAACCATCTGCACAAGAAATACATAAAGAAAATAATAAAGGACAAAGCTAAAAAATAAACAAAGGACAAAAGGAGACATGGACAAAGTTGTGCTTTATAAGAGTTGCATGGGATGACTAGTGGACAAAATAGAGTTTTTCCATCCATGCAAAAAAAAAAAATTTAAAATAGATCTAGAAATTAAATTTCACAGATTCCCTCCAACAGCTCAGTCCCCAAAGTGGCGACCAAAGTGGCCATTTTGCACAACTCCGAAAATTTCCAAGTTTTTTTTTTACAACAAAAATTGAAAGCTGTAATACTAAAAAGGACAGGAAAAAAAACATTTTATTAAAAGGCTATTTCTAGCATTCTCGATACTCAATAAGAGGTTTTGGAGGATGACGACACACCATTAGACAAAAAATGTTTTTTCTTGTGTTTATGGTGGCTCAATCTTACATCTTTCAAACACGGTTTCCCTCTTGTTGGTGGTTGGATTTTCTTTGAACTCTCAAACTAAAGCTCATTTTTGCTCTCTTCTTCAAACTTCTCACCACACGTTTCAATATCTACATCTAGGTCTTCACTCAACAGATTAATGGCCGAACAATCTTCCACTTCATCATGGAACTTAAGGGACTTGAAAACGTTAAATGTCACTTGTTGATCATTTACCCTCATAGTTAACTCACCCTTTTGGACGTCGATCAAAGTTCTACCCGTGGCAAGAAATGGTCGTCCTAAAATGATGGGGACGTTCTTATCGGCTTCATAGTCTAAAACTAAAAAGTCGGCCGGGAAAATGAATTTGTCAACTTGGACCAAAATATCCTCAATCTTACCCTTGGGATGTGCCAAAGATCTATCCGCTAATTGCAAAGTCACGGTGGTGGGTCGAACTTCTCCTATTCCTAACTTCTTGAAGATAGACAACGACATGAGATTTATGCTTGCTCCTAAGTCACACAAGGCATGACCAACTTCCTTACCTCCTATCGAACAAGGGATGGTGAAACTACCCGGGTCCTTTAGCTTAGGTGGAATTTTACAAGTGAGGAGGGCACTACTCTCTTTTGTCAAAGCTACCGTTTCAAATTCACTCAACCTTTTCTTTTTGTTAAGGATGTCTTTCAAAAATTTAATATAGCTTGGCATTTGCTCGAGAGCTTCTACCAAGGGTATGTTAATATGGAGTTGTTTAAAAATGTCCAAAAACTTTTTGAAATGATTATCGACATTTTTATTCTTCATCCTACCGGGAAAAGGGAGGTCTCTTAAGTCTAGATCCGGTTGGCTAGGACTTGCCTTTTTGTGCTGTGAAGTGGGCACTGTCTCACCACTGTGGTGAGGCTGTGTTGTTGGCAAAACAGTCCGTGAAGGACCTGCTACATTTTGTCCCGAAGGTGGGCACGTTCTAGCCACGTTGGATGGAAAAAGTGGCGGAAAATTTTCTTTATCAAAAGCATGTGTGGTCTCATCTTGCACAATGGTATCAATTAAGACTTCATCGTTAGGTTTAGATGCGCTTGTCTCACTCCTTAAAATGTGCTCCTTGTGATTACCCTTAGGGGTTTCGGTGTCACTAGGTAAGGTACCCATTTGTCTTCCCTTTAACTCAGCGGCAAATTGCCCCAATTGAGTCTCAAAACCTCTCAAGGTTGCATTGGTTTGGTTTATGAAACCTTTGAGTAAAGATTCAAGCGAACTATTACTCTCCGATGCATTTTGTTGTCTCGGTGCATACGGTTGTGAGGATTTCCCATTTTGGTACGTATGAGACGGTCCTTGTTGAAATCCCGGGGGATTTGGTGGTCGGTTTGGAACTTGATGAACCCCGGGGGGTTGAAGTCCTTGATTTCCCGACCATGAGAAGTTCGGGTGATTTCTCCAATTTGAGTTGTACGTTGGAGAAAATGGGCTATTCCTAGAATGGTTTCCAACATAATTAACCGAAGCAGGATTACCGGGACAACATTCAAAAGCATGATTCTCACCACAAAACACACAAGATTCATTTATAGCTTGGACTTGGTTATTTTATCCATTTAAATTCATGTTATTTTTTACCAAGTTAGTTAAAGCTACAATTTGTGCGTTTAAGGCAGTGATGGCATCAATTTCATGAACACCCGATGCATTTTAGGAGTGAGAGCACGAGGGTTTGACCGATCGGTGTTATTGTTGACTACTTTCTCCAAAATGTCATATCCTTCGTTATAAGTTTTAGAGGTGAAAGCGCCACCGGCCGTAACATCAAGAATAATTTTAGCATAATTAGAAAGACCATTATAAAATGTCTCTAATTGGATGCAATGAGGGATTCCATGATGAGGACATTTTCTAATTAAGTCTTTGAATCTCTCCCATGCATCCGAAACCGCTTCATCCTCCTCTTGTCGAAACATCAAAATTTCATTTCCAAACTTCAGATTTCTAGTTGGAGGAAAATATTTTTTTAGAAATTTTTCGGCCAAACTTGTCCAACTATCAATGGAGTGAGGAGGTTGAGAATTTAGCCAAGCTTTTGCTCTATCTCTCAATGTGTAAGAGAAGAGTGTAAGCCGTAAGGCTTCTACCGTAACACCTTGAATGCAAATATGATCCGTCATTTCTAAAAATGATTTTAAATGTGAGTGCAGATCTTCCGACGTTAGGGACCTAAAATTGATTACGAACTCAGGAACTGCCACAACACAACACGTGTCATATTCATCTCAAAAGGAAGCCCTTTATCACTTACTTTCTCCATACAACAACGGAAACCATTGTTGAATCTGTAAGGGTTGGTGTTCGATTTTTGTAATGTACTTAAATACATTGTTTTTTGATTGAACGTCGCTATCAATATAGTCTCTTTACATTATATATATATATATATATATAAACATATGTATATTTGTTTTGTTTTAAAATTTAGAAGACAATTACAAAAGCAAGAGATTCTCCTACAGATTTTTCGCCCGTAACGACGGGTTTGTGGCGGATTATCGATGGATTGACCATCCCCGGCACATTTTCCCGTCGGTGATTGAAAATCCGCAGATATTGTGCCAATAATCACAATTAGCGGCCAAGCTTTCTCCGATGATGAGATCCGCGGGGGTGATTGGCTTTATTTGGCGGATTACTGATGAATTTTTCTTAAGTGAAGCCTCACTGTTTTGTAGTGGACCCCCTTACTAAAATTCCTAGCTCCGTCCCTGGACTATTGATGAGTTAATCTAATCAAACTTTCAGAGTTAAAGATTAGACCATCACAACAAAAAAAAAGAAAAAAAACATTGTAAACTTTCACATGAAAGAAAGACTTAACATTCAAATAAAGGACATCCAACACACAACCAACCTAACTGGAAAAACAAACAAAATAGCATGAAACACATGAAACTTTCACAGAGGTCTCTTGATTATCATGAAATCTGAAATTTGGGTGGTCTCACATGAACCCAATCCTCTCTCTCTCTCTCTTTCTATATATATATAGTGTTTGGTTCATTTGAAAAATGGTAAATATATGAGAAATAGAGAAGTAATCTTATCCATTCATATGGTCAAAATCGGATTTGACCGTTCAAAAATTGCGGCTTTGACCGGTCAAAAGTTGCGGCTTTGACCGGTCAAAAGTTGCGGCTATCCCAAAAATAAAAAGACAATTTCGTAAATTTTACAAAACACACGGGTTGTGTTCATATATGAACATGTATAATTCACATATGAACTATATGTTCATATATGAACCAGTGCAATTCACAACTGAACTCTTTTAACTGATTCATATGAACCATTGTGATTCATATATGAATCAGTTGAACTAACTAACAGATTCATATATGAACCTTTGTGATTCATATATGAATCTGTATGAATCACAAAATTTCATATATGAATCAGTTGAACTAATTAACAGATTCATATATGAATCTTTGTGATTCATACAGATTCATATATGAACTCATCCCGTGTATTTTACAAAATTACCCTTGTACCTTCTATAGACCACACAAGAAATTATCCGGTGTTTCGCGGTCAAAGCCGCAAATGTTGACCAAATGAATGGCTAAGATTACTTCTCTATTTCTCATATATTTACCATTTCTCAAATGAACCTCTCCCTATGTATATATATATATATACAGAGAGAGAGAGAGAGAGAGAGAGAGAGAGAACAGTGAGAAATAGAGAGAGTCGGGTTCAAATGAGAACAGTTCAAAATAATAGAACATGAAAACAACCAAATATAAAATGTGCACTCATATGTAAAATCGCATATGGTTACGTGCGACCTAGGCCGCACGTCAGGTTGCTCGTCCACCCATTCGTTGATTGTGTTTCGTGATCACGTATGCTTTCAGTGCAAAATCACATGCGATTTGATTGTTCTCAGATATTCTTATTTTGACCATGTTATTATTTGTTCCTCCCTGTATATACGTATACAGGCATTTTCTATATAAAATTGCATATCAAGAATTTTTAATCCACAAGAGGAACATGAGATAGTAGTTTCCAATGTGGTGTTATAAGTTGAAACCAAAATTATCTTGTAAACCAAACGAAAAGTAACTAGTAGCATGAGCATACATCCAATGCCTTTAATATATTATTGCCATACTTTGAAACTCTATACATCAAATATTTTAGAGAATATCGTAAATGAAGAATATGGGTGGTTAAAGACTTGAAGTATTCCAAAGTCAATAATGTTTTTCTATAGTAATTAAACTATAAATTGTATCCCTTACTATTATTTAATCCATAGGTTTAGTTCAAATGTTTTAATGTTAAAATCTTCATCCAACAAAGTTTATCTGGAGCGTACAATTTTGGTCTTTAAAACATTAAAACTAATGATTTTCTATTACAATATCATATGTTTACAACTAGTCATACAACAAGTGTTTAAAACAATGGCATTTCGGTCTTTTTAACATTTTTTCATCTTGGTACCAAAATAAATCCTAAATTTCAAAAAAAAAATCTCTAAACTAACTCAATCTACAAGTTCAACTCAAAAGTTCCATAGATACACTGTGAGTCCAATATTTTATGTGTAGCAGCATCGCCCTTATATCTTCAAAATTAACGGGTTTTTTGTTGATACATCACATTTGTACATTGTATGTGTTTGAGAATTATAAAAAGGTAATAACTACCAACCACGTGTAATATATAGGATCGACTTTGTTATCATTTTAAAACGCACCATAACCAAAAGCAATATCTAGCGATCCTTTTATTCGATAATAATAGATGCATTTTTTTTCCAATTCTATCTCCTATCCAAATTATTATGCGTTTATATAATTTTAATGTCACTTGACGTTTCTTTACCATTTACGTCTACTTTAATCTCATCTTTGATATTTTCTTGACGTATTAAAAAGTGCCGGTGAAAAATTTGTGCATAATATTAACAAAACGTTATTAAATATATATATATGTTGTAAAACCTATACCACTGCCCAAGACTAGTTTCAATAAGTTTTGATTATTTATGAAAATAATAAACTATACAATTCATTTAGAATGCACTGGTAAAATATATGTTCGTACCATTATTTGTTTTTCTTCGATTGTAATAGCTATGTTTACAAAAGTATAGATTTTGATCTTTTAAAATAATGATGATATACTAGAAGGTTTCTGGAATTCAAGTTATAAATATACCATCAAACCAAAAGAAAAGGTAAAAAAAAAAAATACTAAGTAACTTTCAGATTCTCATAACAAGTGAAAAACAAAACATTAATCAAGTTTCAACTTAAGCCTTTTGGGGACTTTTCTTAAGAATAAAAAACAGTATTTTCTAAATTGAAAGCAATTATCTAATCAGGATATTGCCTGTACTTTTCTAAAAACATATATAATATATAGTTAGATCTTGTTTCCTTACATATTCCATTTGCATTAGTCTATTAGAGGTGCCTAAGCCGTCAAACAAGATTAACAATTACGACCATAATAGTTAGCTTTTTAGAAATAAAAATAATAAATTATACAAATTAGAAAACTAATATTTTGAAAAGGTCACAATAATGGGCTCATGAACACCTATAAAAGCACAAACGCACAACCAAAAACTCAAACCAATACCTTTGCTTTGAACACGTACAAAATCTTCATTCTTCAATCTCATATTGAAAAACAAAAATGGATCAAATTAAGCACAATTACGTCCAAGTCGACGGGTTGAAGCTCCATGTAGCCGAGATTGGGTCGGAATCATCGCCGGCCGTGCTTTTCTTTCACGGATTTCCAGAGATATCCTACACTTGGCGCCATCAAATGATTGCCGTCGCAAACGCCGGTTTCAGAGCCATTGCACCGGATTACAGAGGATATGGACTATCCGACATCCCGGCAGAACCTGAGAAGACGTCATTCGGTGATTTGGTCGCAGATACGGCCACCATCCTAGATTCTCTTGCCATATCTAAAGTGTTTGTGATTGGTAAAGATTTTGGAGGAATGGTTGGATACATATTTTCCCTTTTCTTCCCAAATAAAATTGCAGGAATCATAACACTTGGTATTCCATACATGCCTCCTGAGGCTTTGCAACAACTCCAAACCCTCCCTGAAGGTTTCTACATGCGAAGGTGGCAGGTACTATATACACCTTTTCTCACACTCTTTGCTTCAATAATTCTCCAATGCAATTTAATTAACAATACAAATGAAATCTTTATTAGGAACCAGGAAGAGCTGAAGCTGATTTCGGTCGGTTTGATGCTAAAACAGTGGTCAGAAAGATCTACACTTTGTTTTCTAGAAGTGAAGTACCCATAGCTAGTGAAAACCAGGAAGTACTGGATTTGGTGGAATTGTCGGCTCCTCTACCCTCTTGGTTCACGGAGGAAGATCTTGAGACCTATGGTGCTTCGTATGGGAAGTCTGGATTTTTGACCGCACTCCAAGTTCCTTACAGGTAATTTATCTAAACCAATCATTACAATATATTTCTTTACAAACTTTCTATCTCGTAAGACGAGTGCTAATCAAAATTCGACCAATTTTAAATAATTTAGAACACAAAATATAGAAAGGTGATTCTTGTAGCTCAATTTTCTCCTTAGTTTCCATGTTGTCCTCAAATTCGTCAAACCTTGCAGGTCACTATTGGCGAGAGTTGAACCTCCAAACCGAGACCCGAATGCACCGATAGTTGTAGCTCCAGCACTGTTTATCACAGGCGAAAAAGATTTCTTTTTCAGCTTTCCCGGGATGGAAGAATACTTGAACAATGGGATCAAGAACTACGTACCAAACCTAGAGATCATATACATTCCCGAAGGTTCTCATTTTGTTCATGAACAATTCCCCGACAAAGTGAATCGACTCCTACTCAATTTTCTCAGTCGCAACAAATATTAGCGCCTTCACGCTTCCTTACGTGATCCAAAAATCTTGTGATCGATTTTTACATTTGTGTATTTCCAAGTAACCAAAATGTGTCCATAGACATACGAAGGATAATTTCAACCATTGTTTAATTCTTTTTGAGGAGGTTTCTTAAGATATCATCATGTAACTGTCCTCAATGTTTCAAGTTCCGATATGGCGTAATAAATAGTTGAAGTATTGCATTTATTTTTATACCAAAGTATCACTAATTCATCATGGTTAAGCTAAACATCATCTCCACCTAAATTGGAAAAGGTTCCCCATTCCAAGTTGGAGACATTGACAATGGATAGCATTTAGCACCGGGATAAATCTAAAAGTATTTAAACTATTGTTAAGTTTTTATCTTTGATCATTTGGTTATTATTTTCATGAGCTAGTCTTGATGACTGATGAGTCTAAAAAATGCATTTAAACATCCCCTTAACCAAAAGCCATTATTGGACGAATTTTGATCAATATATCCAAAAAATGGATCAATAATTGTTATATTATATATGTCTTTTTTTGCATCAAACATATAAATTTAAAATGTGAGCCAAAAAGAAATGTGAAGCGGATCAAAAGTGATCCAAAATGTATTAAAATGCTTGCAATCTACACAATCAATTTATTCAAAAGGATACATTATTATTTTATCAACATAGTTTTGTAATCATATTAATACATTATTTATTTATTAAAACAATTAAAGATGACAGAAAAGTTATGACGGACCCATCCAACTTATTTTGATCTGATCTTGTTTTAACCCGTTACTTAACATGTTCGATGTAATCATATTAATACATTAGTTATTTATTAAAAAAATAAAAAATGACAGAAAAGTTGACGGACCAATCCAACTTATTTTGATCTGAGCTTGTTTTAACCTGTTACTTAACATGTTCGATGTGTTTATTTTGTCACTTGTAAGTTGTCATTTCTTTTTTTCTTTCACTTTCATAAAAATTTTGAAAACCATATTCGAGGATGTCAAACTTTTTCTTTCCACTCATTAACGATGAAGTCTCTTTGAATAAAAATTTGTATTTGTTTGTTGGATTAAAATTTGAAAAGTGATAACTATCTTTCATGGAGAAACTTCTATCTCTTCGGTTATTGAGGTATATTTAATAATATAAAAACACAAGAGTCAATATGAGGCAATTTGGTTTGAAATTTTGAATGACATTTTTGAAATCAGATTCAAGTACACATTTTCCCCCTTCGTCGAGAGCTTTGAATGATGGATATTGTAACACTCAAAATCTTGGTAATAAATAAATAAATAATAATAATAAACGGAAAAAGAAAAAAAAAATGATTTTTGGTTGCTTTGGACATAAAATGTGAAATATTAGGTTAAGAGGGGGTAAATGTGTAAAGTTATTCAAAGTGGTGAGCTCAGGGGTGCGAATGTAAAAATCAGGAAGTTAAGGGGACCAAATGTCATCTTTTTGAAAGTTGGAGGGCCTGTTTTGCCATTAGTACAAGTCTGTTTGAAGAAAACGACCTTACAACGTAAAACTCGCGATTTGTCCGATTTCTTCAACTAATACGCCAAACCTCTCGTCATATAAATGTAAGGGACTGGTTGAGGATCATTTTGGTTCATATAGTTTGAAAAATAAGCATTTATAGAGGGAGAAATCTGAGTTTGAAGTTCGGAGGTTCACTTCTCGGTTTTTCGTCGATTTCAGGTGAGATTTATGACCAAATCTTATGTTTTTTTAGTTCTATGCCTTCGTTTGTAAGAGCTTTATCGAACCCTAGTAGCTTTATGTTTCAGATTTGGTGTTTTAAGGGTCGATTTTGAAGTTTAAAGTTTGTTTGGTTTTATGTAAAAACTAAAACTTTAAATGAGAAAATGGAACTCATTTCTTGATGAAAAATTTTGTTATTTATGTCAAAATGTTGGTAAAAATATTACCAAGAGTTTAATGTAAAAAGAATGAAGAAAAACGAGTTAGAAATTAGTCGATTCATGGCTTGAAGTTGCAAAAAAAACAACAACAAAAAACGCAGCCATGGCTGCTCCTACTGTGGTACAGAGTGGCCACTTTGGCTTTGGGTCATCAGAAAAAATTGTTTCTGTTTTCAACAGTCCCCACTCCCCAAACAGAAACTTTCAATGTCCTCAATGAAAAATGCAAGACATGTAGATATTTCGACGTTGATAGGCTAGGTTTCAAGTGGAAAAGTGTTTGGGCTAAAAACAAAATAAAGGCCTAAATCATTTTAAAGTCAAAAAATGGTATCAATCCAGTAAGCGGTCCTACAAAAGAGATGAACAACGAGCGAAAAATACAAGAAACAAGGAATCTTCAAATATTATGCAATCCAAGAGTAAGATGATTAACACAAGAGCACAACCCATAATGTACGAGTTAGAACAAAGAAACACCACAAATCCCAAAAGAGATAACTAACAAAAAGTTCAAACATAAGTGATGATGAATCAAGAATGTTCACGACTTACCCACCTCGACAGAAGGGTCAGCCTCGATTGCTGCAGTGGCGTGCGGATTGGTAGATGAAGGGGCGGTGGTGCTTATGGTAGAAACCAGCGGCGGAAATCGATGGTGTGGTGATCGAAGTGTCCACCGCCGACTGTCGGTGACTCCTCCGTGTATTTTGAAATGGGTGCAGACCAATTTTTTTCTTTGTTTTTTTTCTCCAAGCTTTGGGAGAATGGGAAGGGGTTTGATAAGTAGAGGGAGGGAGAGGAAGCGATGGGATTTGAGATGGTGAAGGTATCAAGGATGATGATCATGGCTAAAAATATAAGATGAGAAGTTTTTTTTTTTTTTTTTTTTTTTTTTGAAATGGCGATGGTGAGAAAGAGTGATGGGACAAAAAGGTGGCTACCTTTTGGCTTGAAAATATATTTTCTTTTTGGAAAACCATTTTTTTTATAAAAGAAACCCCTTTTAACCCTTGGCTTTTCCAACAACTTCTGAAAATTAAAACCATCTGCACAAGAAATACATAAAGAAAATAATAAAGGACAAAGCTAAAAAATAAACAAAGGACAAAAAGAGACATGGACAAAGTTGTGCTTTGTAAGAGTTGCATGGGATGACTAGTGGACAAAATAGAGTTTTTCCATCCATGCAAAAAAAAAAAATTTAAAATAGATCTAGAAATTAAATTTCACAGATTCCCTCCAACAGCTCAGTCCCCAAAGTGGCGACCAAAGTGGCCATTTTGCACAACTCCGAAAATTTCCAAGTTTTTTTTTTACAACAAAAATTGAAAGCTGTAATACTAAAAAGGACAGGAAAAAAAACATTTTATTAAAAGGCTATTTCTAGCATTCTCGATACTCAATAAGAGGTTTTGGAGGATGACGACACACCATTAGACAAAAAATGTTTTTTCTTGTGTTTATGGTGGCTCAATCTTACATCTTTCAAACACGGTTTCCCTCTTGTTGGTGGTTGGATTTTCTTTGAACTCTCAAACTAAAGCTCATTTTTGCTCTCTTCTTCAAACTTCTCACCACACGTTTCAATATCTACATCTAGGTCTTCACTCAACAGATTAATGGCCGAACAATCTTCCACTTCATCATGGAACTTAAGGGACTTGAAAACGTTAAATGTCACTTGTTGATCATTTACCCTCATAGTTAACTCACCCTTTTGGACGTCGATCAAAGTTCTACCCGTGGCAAGAAATGGTCGTCCTAAAATGATGGGGACGTTCTTATCGGCTTCATAGTCTAAAACTAAAAAGTCGGCCGGGAAAATGAATTTGTCAACTTGGACCAAAATATCCTCAATCTTACCCTTGGGATGTGCCAAAGATCTATCCGCTAATTGCAAAGTCACGGTGGTGGGTCGAACTTCTCCTATTCCTAACTTCTTGAAGATAGACAACGACATGAGATTTATGCTTGCTCCTAAGTCACACAAGGCATGACCAACTTCCTTACCTCCTATCGAACAAGGGATGGTGAAACTACCCGGGTCCTTTAGCTTAGGTGGAATTTTACAAGTGAGGAGGGCACTACTCTCTTTTGTCAAAGCTACCGTTTCAAATTCACTCAACCTTTTCTTTTTGTTAAGGATGTCTTTCAAAAATTTAATATAGCTTGGCATTTGCTCGAGAGCTTCTACCAAGGGTATGTTAATATGGAGTTGTTTAAAAATGTCCAAAAACTTTTTGAAATGATTATCGACATTTTTATTCTTCATCCTACCGGGAAAAGGGAGGTCTCTTAAGTCTAGATCCGGTTGGCTAGGACTTGCCTTTTTGTGCTGTGAAGTGGGCACTGTCTCACCACTGTGGTGAGGCTGTGTTGTTGGCAAAACAGTCCGTGAAGGACCTGCTACATTTTGTCCCGAAGGTGGGCACGTTCTAGCCACGTTGGATGGAAAAAGTGGCGGAAAATTTTCTTTATCAAAAGCATGTGTGGTCTCATCTTGCACAATGGTATCAATTAAGACTTCATCGTTAGGTTTAGATGCGCTTGTCTCACTCCTTAAAATGTGCTCCTTGTGATTACCCTTAGGGGTTTCGGTGTCACTAGGTAAGGTACCCATTTGTCTTCCCTTTAACTCAGCGGCAAATTGCCCCAATTGAGTCTCAAAACCTCTCAAGGTTGCATTGGTTTGGTTTATGAAACCTTTGAGTAAAGATTCAAGCGAACTATTACTCTCCGATGCATTTTGTTGTCTCGGTGCATACGGTTGTGAGGATTTCCCATTTTGGTACGTATGAGACGGTCCTTGTTGAAATCCCGGGGGATTTGGTGGTCGGTTTGGAACTTGATGAACCCCGGGGGGTTGAAGTCCTTGATTTCCCGACCATGAGAAGTTCGGGTGATTTCTCCAATTTGAGTTGTACGTTGGAGAAAATGGGCTATTCCTAGAATGGTTTCCAACATAATTAACCGAAGCAGGATTACCGGGACAACATTCAAAAGCATGATTCTCACCACAAAACACACAAGATTCATTTATAGCTTGGACTTGGTTATTTTATCCATTTAAATTCATGTTATTTTTTACCAAGTTAGTTAAAGCTACAATTTGTGCGTTTAAGGCAGTGATGGCATCAATTTCATGAACACCCGATGCATTTTAGGAGTGAGAGCACGAGGGTTTGACCGATCGGTGTTATTGTTGACTACTTTCTCCAAAATGTCATATCCTTCGTTATAAGTTTTAGAGGTGAAAGCGCCACCGGCCGTAACATCAAGAATAATTTTAGCATAATTAGAAAGACCATTATAAAATGTCTCTAATTGGATGCAATGAGGGATTCCATGATGAGGACATTTTCTAATTAAGTCTTTGAATCTCTCCCATGCATCCGAAACCGCTTCATCCTCCTCTTGTCGAAACATCAAAATTTCATTTCCAAACTTCAGATTTCTAGTTGGAGGAAAATATTTTTTTAGAAATTTTTCGGCCAAACTTGTCCAACTATCAATGGAGTGAGGAGGTTGAGAATTTAGCCAAGCTTTTGCTCTATCTCTCAATGTGTAAGAGAAGAGTGTAAGCCGTAAGGCTTCTACCGTAACACCTTGAATGCAAATATGATCCGTCATTTCTAAAAATGATTTTAAATGTGAGTGCAGATCTTCCGACGTTAGGGACCTAAAATTGATTACGAACTCAGGAACTGCCACAACACAACACGTGTCATATTCATCTCAAAAGGAAGCCCTTTATCACTTACTTTCTCCATACAACAACGGAAACCATTGTTGAATCTGTAAGGGTTGGTGTTCGATTTTTGTAATGTACTTAAATACATTGTTTTTTGATTGAACGTCGCTATCAATATAGTCTCTTTACATTATATATATATATATATATAAACATATGTATATTTGTTTTGTTTTAAAATTTAGAAGACAATTACAAAAGCAAGAGATTCTCCTACAGATTTTTCGCCCGTAACGACGGGTTTGTGGCGGATTATCGATGGATTGACCATCCCCGGCACATTTTCCCGTCGGTGATTGAAAATCCGCAGATATTGTGCCAATAATCACAATTAGCGGCCAAGCTTTCTCCGATGATGAGATCCGCCGGGGTGATTGGCTTTATTTGGCGGATTACTGATGAATTTTTCTTAAGTGAAGCCTCACTGTTTTGTAGTGGACCCCCTTACTAAAATTCCTAGCTCCGTCCCTGGACTATTGATGAGTTAATCTAATCAAACTTTCAGAGTTAAAGATTAGACCATCACAACAAAAAAAAAGAAAAAAAACATTGTAAACTTTCACATGAAAGAAAGACTTAACATTCAAATAAAGGACATCCAACACACAACCAACCTAACTGGAAAAACAAACAAAATAGCATGAAACACATGAAACTTTCACAGAGGTCTCTTGATTATCATGAAATCTGAAATTTGGGTGGTCTCACATGAACCCAATCCTCTCTCTCTCTCTCTTTCTATATATATATAGTGTTTGGTTCATTTGAAAAATGGTAAATATATGAGAAATAGAGAAGTAATCTTATCCATTCATATGGTCAAAATCGGATTTGACCGTTCAAAAATTGCGGCTTTGACCGGTCAAAAGTTGCGGCTTTGACCGGTCAAAAGTTGCGGCTATCCCAAAAATAAAAAGACAATTTCGTAAATTTTACAAAACACACGGGTTGTGTTCATATATGAACATGTATAATTCACATATGAACTATATGTTCATATATGAACCAGTGCAATTCACAACTGAACTCTTTTAACTGATTCATATGAACCATTGTGATTCATATATGAATCAGTTGAACTAACTAACAGATTCATATATGAACCTTTGTGATTCATATATGAATCTGTATGAATCACAAAATTTCATATATGAATCAGTTGAACTAATTAACAGATTCATATATGAATCTTTGTGATTCATACAGATTCATATATGAACTCATCCCGTGTATTTTACAAAATTACCCTTGTACCTTCTATAGACCACACAAGAAATTATCCGGTGTTTCGCGGTCAAAGCCGCAAATGTTGACCAAATGAATGGCTAAGATTACTTCTCTATTTCTCATATATTTACCATTTCTCAAATGAACCTCTCCCTATGTATATATATATATATACAGAGAGAGAGAGAGAGAGAGAGAGAGAGAGAACAGTGAGAAATAGAGAGAGTCGGGTTCAAATGAGAACAGTTCAAAATAATAGAACATGAAAACAACCAAATATAAAATGTGCACTCATATGTAAAATCGCATATGGTTACGTGCGACCTAGGCCGCACGTCAGGTTGCTCGTCCACCCATTCGTTGATTGTGTTTCGTGATCACGTATGCTTTCAGTGCAAAATCACATGCGATTTGATTGTTCTCAGATATTCTTATTTTGACCATGTTATTATTTGTTCCTCCCTGTGTATATACGTATACAGGCATTTTCTATATAAAATTGCATATCAAGAATTTTTAATCCACAAGAGGAACATGAGATAGTAGTTTCCAATGTGGTGTTATAAGTTGAAACCAAAATTATCTTGTAAACCAAACGAAAAGTAACTAGTAGCATGAGCATACATCCAATGCCTTTAATATATTATTGCCATACTTTGAAACTCTATACATCAAATATTTTAGAGAATATCGTAAATGAAGAATATGGGTGGTTAAAGACTTGAAGTATTCCAAAGTCAATAATGTTTTTCTATAGTAATTAAACTATAAATTGTATCCCTTACTATTATTTAATCCATAGGTTTAGTTCAAATGTTTTAATGTTAAAATCTTCATCCAACAAAGTTTATCTGGAGCGTACAATTTTGGTCTTTAAAACATTAAAACTAATGATTTTCTATTACAATATCATATGTTTACAACTAGTCATACAACAAGTGTTTAAAACAATGGCATTTCGGTCTTTTTAACATTTTTTCATCTTGGTACCAAAATAAATCCTAAATTTCAAAAAAAAAATCTCTAAACTAACTCAATCTACAAGTTCAACTCAAAAGTTCCATAGATACACTGTGAGTCCAATATTTTATGTGTAGCAGCATCGCCCTTATATCTTCAAAATTAACGGGTTTTTTGTTGATACATCACATTTGTACATTGTATGTGTTTGAGAATTATAAAAAGGTAATAACTACCAACCACGTGTAATATATAGGATCGACTTTGTTATCATTTTAAAACGCACCATAACCAAAAGCAATATCTAGCGATCCTTTTATTCGATAATAATAGATGCATTTTTTTTCCAATTCTATCTCCTATCCAAATTATTATGCGTTTATATAATTTTAATGTCACTTGACGTTTCTTTACCATTTACGTCTACTTTAATCTCATCTTTGATATTTTCTTGACGTATTAAAAAGTGCCGGTGAAAAATTTGTGCATAATATTAACAAAACGTTATTAAATATATATATATGTTGTAAAACCTATACCACTGCCCAAGACTAGTTTCAATAAGTTTTGATTATTTATGAAAATAATAAACTATACAATTCATTTAGAATGCACTGGTAAAATATATGTTCGTACCATTATTTGTTTTTCTTCGATTGTAATAGCTATGTTTACAAAAGTATAGATTTTGATCTTTTAAAATAATGATGATATACTAGAAGGTTTCTGGAATTCAAGTTATAAATATACCATCAAACCAAAAGAAAAGGTAAAAAAAAAAAATACTAAGTAACTTTCAGATTCTCATAACAAGTGAAAAACAAAACATTAATCAAGTTTCAACTTAAGCCTTTTGGGGACTTTTCTTAAGAATAAAAAACAGTATTTTCTAAATTGAAAGCAATTATCTAATCAGGATATTGCCTGTACTTTTCTAAAAACATATATAATATATAGTTAGATCTTGTTTCCTTACATATTCCATTTGCATTAGTCTATTAGAGGTGCCTAAGCCGTCAAACAAGATTAACAATTACGACCATAATAGTTAGCTTTTTAGAAATAAAAATAATAAATTATACAAATTAGAAAACTAATATTTTGAAAAGGTCACAATAATGGGCTCATGAACACCTATAAAAGCACAAACGCACAACCAAAAACTCAAACCAATACCTTTGCTTTGAACACGTACAAAATCTTCATTCTTCAATCTCATATTGAAAAACAAAAATGGATCAAATTAAGCACAATTACGTCCAAGTCGACGGGTTGAAGCTCCATGTAGCCGAGATTGGGTCGGAATCATCGCCGGCCGTGCTTTTCTTTCACGGATTTCCAGAGATATCCTACACTTGGCGCCATCAAATGATTGCCGTCGCAAACGCCGGTTTCAGAGCCATTGCACCGGATTACAGAGGATATGGACTATCCGACATCCCGGCAGAACCTGAGAAGACGTCATTCGGTGATTTGGTCGCAGATACGGCCACCATCCTAGATTCTCTTGCCATATCTAAAGTGTTTGTGATTGGTAAAGATTTTGGAGGAATGGTTGGATACATATTTTCCCTTTTCTTCCCAAATAAAATTGCAGGAATCATAACACTTGGTATTCCATACATGCCTCCTGAGGCTTTGCAACAACTCCAAACCCTCCCTGAAGGTTTCTACATGCGAAGGTGGCAGGTACTATATACACCTTTTCTCACACTCTTTGCTTCAATAATTCTCCAATGCAATTTAATTAACAATACAAATGAAATCTTTATTAGGAACCAGGAAGAGCTGAAGCTGATTTCGGTCGGTTTGATGCTAAAACAGTGGTCAGAAAGATCTACACTTTGTTTTCTAGAAGTGAAGTACCCATAGCTAGTGAAAACCAGGAAGTACTGGATTTGGTGGAATTGTCGGCTCCTCTACCCTCTTGGTTCACGGAGGAAGATCTTGAGACCTATGGTGCTTCGTATGGGAAGTCTGGATTTTTGACCGCACTCCAAGTTCCTTACAGGTAATTTATCTAAACCAATCATTACAATATATTTCTTTACAAACTTTCTATCTCGTAAGACGAGTGCTAATCAAAATTCGACCAATTTTAAATAATTTAGAACACAAAATATAGAAAGGTGATTCTTGTAGCTCAATTTTCTCCTTAGTTTCCATGTTGTCCTCAAATTCGTCAAACCTTGCAGGTCACTATTGGCGAGAGTTGAACCTCCAAACCGAGACCCGAATGCACCGATAGTTGTAGCTCCAGCACTGTTTATCACAGGCGAAAAAGATTTCTTTTTCAGCTTTCCCGGGATGGAAGAATACTTGAACAATGGGATCAAGAACTACGTACCAAACCTAGAGATCATATACATTCCCGAAGGTTCTCATTTTGTTCATGAACAATTCCCCGACAAAGTGAATCGACTCCTACTCAATTTTCTCAGTCGCAACAAATATTAGCGCCTTCACGCTTCCTTACGTGATCCAAAAATCTTGTGATCGATTTTTACATTTGTGTATTTCCAAGTAACCAAAATGTGTCCATAGACATACGAAGGATAATTTCAACCATTGTTTAATTCTTTTTGAGGAGGTTTCTTAAGATATCATCATGTAACTGTCCTCAATGTTTCAAGTTCCGATATGGCGTAATAAATAGTTGAAGTATTGCATTTATTTTTATACCAAAGTATCACTAATTCATCATGGTTAAGCTAAACATCATCTCCACCTAAATTGGAAAAGGTTCCCCATTCCAAGTTGGAGACATTGACAATGGATAGCATTTAGCACCGGGATAAATCTAAAAGTATTTAAACTATTGTTAAGTTTTTATCTTTGATCATTTGGTTATTATTTTCATGAGCTAGTCTTGATGACTGATGAGTCTAAAAAATGCATTTAAACATCCCCTTAACCAAAAGCCATTATTGGACGAATTTTGATCAATATATCCAAAAAATGGATCAATAATTGTTATATTATATATGTCTTTTTTTGCATCAAACATATAAATTTAAAATGTGAGCCAAAAAGAAATGTGAAGCGGATCAAAAGTGATCCAAAATGTATTAAAATGCTTGCAATCTACACAATCAATTTATTCAAAAGGATACATTATTATTTTATCAACATAGTTTTGTAATCATATTAATACATTATTTATTTATTAAAACAATTAAAGATGACAGAAAAGTTATGACGGACCCATCCAACTTATTTTGATCTGATCTTGTTTTAACCCGTTACTTAACATGTTCGATGTAATCATATTAATACATTAGTTATTTATTAAAAAAATAAAAAATGACAGAAAAGTTGACGGACCAATCCAACTTATTTTGATCTGAGCTTGTTTTAACCTGTTACTTAACATGTTCGATGTGTTTATTTTGTCACTTGTAAGTTGTCATTTCTTTTTTTCTTTCACTTTCATAAAAATTTTGAAAACCATATTCGAGGATGTCAAACTTTTTCTTTCCACTCATTAACGATGAAGTCTCTTTGAATAAAAATTTGTATTTGTTTGTTGGATTAAAATTTGAAAAGTGATAACTATCTTTCATGGAGAAACTTCTATCTCTTCGGTTATTGAGGTATATTTAATAATATAAAAACACAAGAGTCAATATGAGGCAATTTGGTTTGAAATTTTGAATGACATTTTTGAAATCAGATTCAAGTACACATTTTCCCCCTTCGTCGAGAGCTTTGAATGATGGATATTGTAACACTCAAAATCTTGGTAATAAATAAATAAATAATAATAATAAACGGAAAAAGAAAAAAAAATGATTTTTGGTTGCTTTGGACATAAAATGTGAAATATTAGGTTAAGAGGGGGTAAATGTGTAAAGTTATTCAAAGTGGTGAGCTCAGGGGTGCGAATGTAAAAATCAGGAAGTTAAGGGGACCAAATGTCATCTTTTTGAAAGTTGGAGGGCCTGTTTTGCCATTAGTACAAGTCTGTTTGAAGAAAACGACCTTACAACGTAAAACTCGCGATTTGTCCGATTTCTTCAACTAATACGCCAAACCTCTCGTCATATAAATGTAAGGGACTGGTTGAGGATCATTTTGGTTCATATAGTTTGAAAAATAAGCATTTATAGAGGGAGAAATCTGAGTTTGAAGTTCGGAGGTTCACTTCTCGGTTTTTCGTCGATTTCAGGTGAGATTTATGACCAAATCTTATGTTTTTTTAGTTCTATGCCTTCGTTTGTAAGAGCTTTATCGAACCCTAGTAGCTTTATGTTTCAGATTTGGTGTTTTAAGGGTCGATTTTGAAGTTTAAAGTTTGTTTGGTTTTATGTAAAAACTAAAACTTTAAATGAGAAAATGGAACTCATTTCTTGATGAAAAATTTTGTTATTTATGTCAAAATGTTGGTAAAAATATTACCAAGAGTTTAATGTAAGAAGAATGAAGAAAAACGAGTTAGAAATTAGTCGATTCATGGCTTGAAGTTGCAAAAAAAACAACAACAAAAAACGCAGCCATGGCTGCTCCTACTGTGGTTGACTTTTGTTGACCAATATTTTTTAAAAAAAATAAATGAAGAGAAAGGAAGGGTGCAGGAGTCGAACCCTGCATCTATTTTCTAGAGCACCACCACCTTAACCAACCAAGAATGCTAGTTATTTATGTTTTATTTATACAAATAATTTTATGTTCGTTACAAGTTATCTACAAGTATTAATTAATTTCGTTATAGCCCTGCGGTTATAAACAGTCGATTTCACCAATATTATCTTTCTAAAATTTTCATAAAGTTTCCTTGGACTTATAAAATGTAAATTTTGACTCACTTTTTATTTATTTGAGCTTATTGAAATATCAAAATGCCTACATATTTCAAGAAACGGTATTTTTAAGTATCTTGCTACCGAAATGATCGTTATTTATTTCTAAACGGGTGGTTACAATAAATCATTATTTAGTTGATTTAAAAATAGGATTTAAAGTGTCGTAATATGGAGAATGATTATCGAGCACTTTGATTTTAACGGATTTATATAAATTATATATTTCCTAAGGGGATGTGTTTAAATAAGTCGTTTAATAGTTTAAATGACTTTAATAATAAGATAAGTGTCGTTATCGAGTGTAACACTTAGAGATGTTATAAAATTATTTTGATGATTTAATAACGAGATTAAAACGTCGGAATTTGAGTTAAGTACTTATTGAGACGTTTTCATTGGGAGAGATGGATTTATAAGATTATAAAATTAATATTTTGACGTTTTAAGGCGTCGTAGAGTTTTACACTTGGGGTTTGACTAAAGTTAGTCAAGGTTGACAGGGTTGACTCTTACCTCGTTTGACCCACAAGTATTTTGACAATAAGATTAAACGAAGATATTGAAGTCATTTAGAGGCTCAGTTTTGGAGTTTGACTTTAGGTCGAGTCGGGTTGACCATAGTTGACTTTTGGAGAAAATAAGTCATTAATTGGATATGGTGGTATCAAATGTGTAGGTTTTCAGTCAAGAGCTATCAGTAACCGATCTACACGAAATCAAGTGAGTCTTCATAAGACTTACACTGGGATCCAGACCTATGTACAAATTTATTTTCGAGCATTATATGATTTTGTGGTGGTGAATATTATGCATGATAACGATTAAAATACATGTCATTGATATATGGTTATATGTATGTGGAGCATGCATGCTAATTGTTTTCCGGTTTTTAAAACATATTTAGCATGCTTGGATTTTCCGTTGGTTTATATTGTATAAATGGTGCATGGTTTGGAGTATGAGATGTCGGTTTTGTTTGTCACACTTAAGGGGAGGTACGACCCCGAAATGGGTTACTGGCTCTGTGTGAGCCGTAGACACCAGGGAATGCCTGTGACATGGAAGCATGACCCCGTAATGGGTTATTGGCTATAGGTGAGCCGTACACACCCAGGGAATGCTTGCAACTTATCAATCCTTACTCGAGGAGACGATTATGAGGTCTCGTTTATTTTGGTGTTGCATGTTTCAGAAAATGAATGTTATTTTATACGAAGTTTGCATGTTTGATATGTGTGGCAAGATATGATTTCACACACGCAAACCATGAACTCACTAAGCTTTATAAGCTGACTATAGTATGCATCTCATGGATTGAAGGTTTCAGGTTGGACGAGGGAAAAATGGCATACATAGAGACTTGTCTAGCTTATTTAAGTTCAATATTTATGTTGCGGCATCAATGGTAGATAAATTTGTAACACAATCCGGTATTAGACGGATTAGCAGTTAAGTTGAATATTTATTAGTTTAAAGTCTTCCGCTGTAAACGGTTTTAATTAACCGTTATTTTGGAGTAATTTGGAGAATTGTTTTAGATTAAGTAACACATAATGAAAAAAAAATATGGGCGTTACAGATATACTTTCAAATAAATCTCTTACAATGATAATAATATCAATTGAAGAACACAAGTGATTTTAATATTTAGTTGGATGTGTGTGTATGTATTGAAATCTCTTAACAAAATTATTGGATTTTTGGAGAGAATATCACTGAGTTTTTCAAGTGTCAAAGGTTCTCAAAATGTTAGGATGAAAACATCTATTTATAGAATAAGAATTTTTGCATACGGAGGACCACAGACATCCAAATTGGTTTGGGGACATTGTCTTTTTGTGAAATATAATTGCAAAAGAGAACAGAATAGTCAGTCATACTGAAAATTTTGATTTTCTCTTACGCAAACATCAAAAAATTCCTTGCGGACAACTACAACAATCTTGATCTGAAAACTTAAAAATCTTCTTTGAAATGGTTGAACATTATTTGACACACAAATGTCCAATTTTTTTGTTTTCTAATCAAAATCAAATTGTTTTCTCTCCATTTTTGCATATGCGGAATTGGTGCATAAATCAGGGAAAGGTTGAGAACGTTGGATAGACTAGCTTATGGACGTATGAAATCTTCATATTTTCGCTATTTGACATTTTTTTCAAATATTTCACATTACACGTGTTGAGCATACTTTCTTAGCACAAATATATCATAGCATATTCCAGAGAGTAGCATGTGACCGAGATTTGTCAAACTAAACATTCCTTTTGGAATCCGTTTCTTGTAATGAAAATCATTTAAAGATTAATTGTTATTTGATGTTGCTTTAACTAACTTTCTTTATTTAAACCATTCAACGTCAAGTGATTTATTTTTTGCATTCTCAAATCCAAAATGAGTATCATTTGGAGCTTTTTGATACTCAATATTTTGTTCGACTTATCATTACGTTAACAGTTTAATTTTAAGCATGCAACTTCTTGGTTTAAGGATTTCTTCATTCAAATTTTCAATTCCTCACATTTGTTGGTGAGCTAATTTAGATTTAAGTTCAAGCACTTCATATTCCTTTTTCACTCGATAGTATTTTTCCTCATCAATAACCACAATATCACGAATTAGGGGTGTTAATCAATTTAGGTAGATCGGATGTGATCCAATCATCCAATATATGTTGGATTTTGTCATCCGATTCAAGCCAACTAACATTGGACATTTGATCCAATCTATTCCAATTACTTATTCCAATTAATTAATGACTACCGGATTGGATCAGATCGAATCGGTTCCATCTATTGGATAGTACTATTTGTTATCAATTAGATCATATCAATCCAAAATTTTGATACAATTTTCAACCAATTAATCTACCATTTCAACGAATTATTTATACATTTTCTTAATTTATCAAAAAACACTACGTATAAATATCAACTAAAGTGATCCAATCATCCAATATATGTTGGATTTTGTCATCCGATTCAAGCCAATTAACATTGGACATTTGATCCAATCTATTCCAATTAATGACTACTCTATTCCAATTAATTAATGACTACCGGATTGGATCAGATCGAATCGGTTCCATCTATTGGATAGTACTATTGGTTATCCATTAGATCATATCAATCCAAAATTTTGATACAATTTTCAACCAATTAATCTACCATTTCAACGAATTATTTATATATTTTCTTAATTTATCAAAAAACACTACGTATAAATATCAACTAAAAATTAATATCATAAAATGTTAGTAATTATATATAATTATTAATTGGGTGGAATGGATGATAATTGGATGCGTAATTTGATTGGTAATTGGATGGTCATTGGATTGGATCGATTCGTTTTATAAGATTCTGAACCAAAAAGACACGCCATAAAAATTGCAGCCCATAATCTCTCGCTCTCTCTCTCAATATATATATATAGAGAGAGAGAGAGAGGCAGGTTACGTTAGGGACCTAAAATTGATTACGAACCCAGGAACTGCCACAACACAACACGTGTCATATTCATCTCAAAAGGAAGCCCTTTAATTATCACTTACTTTCTCCATACAACAATGGAAACCATTGTTGAATCTGTAAGGGTTGGTGTTCGATTTTTGTAATGTACTTAAATACATTGTTTTTTGATTGAACGTCGCTATCAATATAGTCTCTTTACATTATATATATATATATATATATATATATATATAAACATATGTATATTTGTTTTGTTTTAAAATTTAGAGGACAATTACAAAACCAAGAGATTCTCTTAAGATTTTTCGCCCGTAACGACGAGTTTGTGGCGGATTATCGACGGATTGACCATACTCGGCGCATTTTCCCGTCGGTGATTGAAAATCCGCAGGTATTGTGCCAATAATCACAATTAGCGGCCAAGCTTTCTCCGATGATGAGACCCGCCGGGGTGATTGGCTTTATTTGGCGGATTACTGATGAATTTTTCTTAAGTGAAGCCTCATTGTTTTGTAGTGGACCCCCTTACTAAAATTCCTAGCTCCGTCCCTGGACTATGGATGAGTTAATCTAGTCAAACTTTCAGAGCAAAAGATTAGACCATCACAGCAAATAAAAGAAAAAAAAACATTGTAAACTTTCACATGAAAGTAAGACTTAACTTTCAAATAAAGGATATCCAAAACACAACCAACCTAACTGGAAAAACAAACAAAATAACATGAAACACATATGAAACTTTCACAGAGGTCTCTTGATTATCATGAAATCTGAAATTTGGGTGGTCTCACATGAACCCAATCCTCTCTCTCTCTCTCTCTCTCTCTATATATATATATATATATATATATATATATATACTATATTATAAAAACGACATAAAAAACTCTTAATTACAACATTTTAAGCACAAGTTACAACTAATTAAAGCCAATTACTTAATTTACAATTTCTTAATGTTTTGGTACAAACTTTCCAAGCACAGTATCTCACATAATCATCTATTTGTAGAATAGATACTCATTTATTAATATAAATATTTGTTTTTTGGTGAAGGATTTTATAAAATAGATTTTATATTAGCATAATCTATTTTAAATGTAGATTTTATAGTTAAATTTATATTAATGAGATGTAATATAAAATCTTTTTTCTTCCGTATTTTTTTATATTACATCTCATAATGATTTTTCCATATTTTATTTTATAAAATCTTTTTCCATATTTTATTTTATAAAATCTTTTTACACAATGAGATGTAATATAAACTCTTTTTTCTTCCGTATTTTTTTTTGCTAATATAAAATCTATTTTATTTTATAAAATCTACACGTATTTTATATTAGCATAATATAAAATCTACACGTATTTTTTTTGCTAATATAAAATCTACACGTATTTTTTTTTGCTAATATAAAATCTACACGTATTTTTTTTCACGAGCATTAAAAGAAGAAAAAAGAAGGTTGATATTAATTAAAAATGAAAAATAACGAGATACACTAATAAATTATCGTATTCTTTAAAATAAAAATATTCCGCAATACTTTCCAAATTAACCAAGTGCAAAGAAAAAATAAAATAGAAACGATGTAGATATAAAAATATTATTCCATATTTTTAATATATTTACATTTAAATGTAAAATCGAAAATGAAAATAAAAGATTTTAAAATATTCTCTACATTCACTATAAATATATAAGCTTATCTATGTATCATTTGAGTACAAGAAGAAGACAAACGGTCGGTTGTCAATGGCGGAAGCTGCAACTGAACAAAAGATATTCCACTATATTTTTGTTTCTTTGAAAAACTACTTTTTTATATTTTATTTTATTTACTGAGAATTTGTTTATATTTTTCAAAACCCACAATCATATTTTTTGAAGTAGGGAAATAAGATATATATACATATCTTTATTTTTATCGACTAATACTATGAGGTCTTGAAGTCAATAGTCAGATAAACTTTCAAGTGGTACTGAGTGAATTTGAACTATACCAGTTGAGTTGCCGGTTGCAAAAGATAGAAATCATTTATTTTCTTTGTCATATTTGATGTGGGTTGAATGTTGTTAATTAATCTACAGATTTATACGTTCAAAGTGATTGTCAAGTGTTGTCGAGCAGGTTTCAGAAAAATTGCAAAATCTGTAAAAACGTATGTTCATATTTGTAATTATTTCAATAATAGTGATATGTTGTGAGACATGTCGTTTGAGTTTTAAATAATATAATACAAAAATATTATCAATATTATTGCACAAACTCATAACAACAAACGATTAAGAATATATGCAAGTTAACCACTTATGAAAATACATTAGTTTTTCACATTGTATTTCATTAATTGTTAACAGATAAATTACGTTTCATTTTAACTCGATTCAATATTCCAACAAAAAATTTATCCTCCCGTGCAATGCACGGGCCCAACACTAATATATATATATATATATATATATATATATATATAGAGAGAGAGAGAGAGAGAGAGAGAGAACAGTGAGAGATAGAGAGAGTCGGGTTCAAATGAGAACAGTTCAAAATAATAGAACATGAAAACAACCAAATATAAAATGTGCACTCATATGTAAAATCACATATGGTTACGTGCGACCTAGGCCGCACGTCAGGTTGCTCGTCCACCCATTCGTTGATTGTGTTTCGTGATCACGTATGCTTTCAGTGCAAAATCACATGCGATTTGATTGTTCTCAGATATTCTTATTTTGACCATGTTATTATCTGTTCCTCCCTGTATATACGTATACAGGCATTTTCTATATAAAATTGCATATCAAGAATTTTTAATCCACAAGAGTAACATGAGATAGTAGTTTCCAATGTGGTGTTATAAGTTGAAACCAAAATTATCTTGTAAACCAAACGAAAAGTAACTAGTAGCATGAGCATACATCCAATGCCTTTAATATATTATTGCCATACTTTGAAACTCTATACATCAAATATTTTAACGGGTTTTTTGTATGCTTAATTCTTTCCGAGGAGGTTTCTTGTATTCAATACCTCATCATTCAATTTCTAAAGTTCCAATGTTAATGTTATACTTTCATATCACTAATTCATCATGTTTAAGCACAACATTATCACCAACTTAATTATATAAATGGAGTGATCCTTTCGATATTTAAACCAATGACGTTAACATTAGTATTTGGCAATGGAATGAATTTCCAGTTTGGAGTTTATATAGTTAGTGAGATAATTAAATCTAAAAATATTTAACTATTTTTACTTTTAATTATTTGATGGTTATTTTCAGCTAGCCTTAATGACTCTTAAAGCATACATTCAAACATACCCTTAACCAAAAGCCTTTTGACCAATTTTTATAAATATATCAGAAAACTGGATCAATTTTTGTTATATTATATCTTTACCGAATTGAACATATAAAATGGAGAAAAATTAGGAAAAAGGAAATGGGTCAAGGAGTTCATAACGATCGATGACCAATCAAAATGTACTAAAATCCTTAAAATCTCCTAAATCAATTCGTTAAAAACATATATTATTATTTTTACAACATAGTAATGTAATCATATTAAAACATTATTTATTATAAAGTTAAAAATGACATAAAAGTTTTAACAGACCAACCTAACCTGCATATTTTGGTTGGAACTCGTATTGACTCGTTACATAAAATGCTTGAATTGTCCATTTTGACACCTCTAAGATGTTCGTGATTGGCAAAGATTTTGGAGGAATTGTTGGCTATATATTTTCCCTTTTCTTCCCAAAGAAACTTGTAGGAATAATAACCTTGTATATTATATGGCTGACTTAAATAGTCATATTAAGCCTATTAAGCAATTATCAAACAACCCCTAAATCTCTTAGCAGATGATCTTTGTGAGCGTATGTTTTTCCATGAGCATGAAACCTTCAATTAAATTCTTCAATGAAAGTGAAATTGATATTATGGATTTTTTGGGTGAAATCTATTCTTTTCTTTGTTGAATTGACAATATTTTTTTGTTATATTATCTTTGATTAACTAGCATCTAAGAAAAATGTTCCAATATGGTTAAGTATTTATTTGATTGTCTAGTTCACAATAATAAAAAAATCAAGCATATAATGTGGAAAAGAATTTAGATAATTTATCTTTTATTTTTGTGGATTTTTTGAGCTAAGGATGAAATGGTAATTTGTATAATTTAGACGTTTTATTCAACGCACAAACAATAATTTATAATTCTATTTACTCAAGATCAAATCAGCATAATGTGTTATCGACAAACTTTTTTAATTACAAACGCCACAAATTACGTCTTTAAATTAATTTGATGTACAATCCATCATTTGAATGAGAAAATAGATTAAACAAATAATGATTTTGTATCAACCAACCGAAATAAACTTGTCCACTGAAGATTTTTATCCTTAATGAAACAACCCTTTGAAATTAAAATAAAATTGGAAATCTACATATTCACCCTTACCCATCCAACAACACAATTTGTTTCCCATATATTATATGTCGGATTTGTTATGAAACAACGGTTTAAATTCTGGTCAAGATTAAGATTTGATTTAGATTTAATTTGTATATGTATATGTATAAAATTACATTTATATTAAAAACAAGAAGTAAGTATTGAATGAATATGGATGAAGCATGTTAGAGGTTGAAGTGGTCCAAAGACAAGACTAATGTTTTCCATGGAGATGGTAATGAGGAATATGAGATTGCATCCCTCTTCGACAGATTACATATTATGTGTGTATAGGGAATGATTCACTTGAGAAATCAATCAAGTTAGAAGAAGTATTAAAGGGTAAAAGAAAAACTTCACGGTTTTTTAATTAAAAAATTGTATTTGTAACACTATAGTCTGTGAATCGTTAAAACCATGGTTATTTATTTGAAATTAATATCATATGCGTATAACTATTTTTTTTTTCTTTTGATTTGTCAATATATAAAAAAACCCTAATTTCCAAATTTTGTTCCTAACCTCTTACTCAATCTAGAACTTCAAATCAAAAGAAGAATCTAGCCGGTATCTAGCCATCCTTTTATTCAATAATAGTTGGTATATATTTCCATTTCTATCAGTTATCTAAATTATTATATATTTATATAATTCTAATGTCACTTAAATATTTTTTATCATTTACAACTAGGAATCCCAATTTCTGAAAATTTCTTAACATTTCAAACTAGTGCAGGCGAAATACTTGGGTATACATTATAATTAAAGGTTTGTTATTCGATAGTTGTTGTCTCTAACATTACATGCTTATGGATGTAATGTTAGACTGTGTTGCATGACAACAACTATCGAATAACAAACCTTTAATTGACCATCAAAACAGACTGACTTACGTGTTTATGGATCACATGCAACACAGTCTAACATTACATGACTACACAGGAATGACCAACGCACTTGAGCATGTAATAAAAATCAATACGCAACATGGTGCATTAGTATGTAAACCAAAATTGGGCTCTACATCGAGCCATTAAAAACCGAACAATTGTCTCCAAGACTCTTTTAAGTCAACACCGAGCTAAAATGCTCAAAATCCTTTTTGACCGATGGTTAACAATCTCCGAATAATAAACGCACTCGACCCACGTCATGCAAACACATGCTCCAAAAATACTTGAATAAACTCCAATACAGTTTAGGTTGGAACAAATAGTTTTCCAAATAGATTTATACTCTTTATCCTTTCAAAACGTCTCATAACACAAAATCAAACATTTTACCCAAACAAACACTAAAAGTGTATTTTCACCAAACAATCTCCATTTATGCAATAAACCACCAAAATACTTTAAAATGACTTATTTATCGAGATACCCAAAAATCCCAAACGTGAGTGTTTTGCAAAGTTTATAAAGTCAAATACTTCAAATAATCAACTCACCAAATAACCCAACAAATGATAATTTCATGCAAAACATATAAATATTTTAAAATGAACATTTTGGCATGTACAACATTTTAAAATGAACATTTTGGTTCTTTTCTCCATTTAAATTCATGTTATTTTTTACCAAGTTAGTTAAAGCTACAATTTGTGCGTTTAAGGCAGTGATGGCATCAATTTCATGAACACCCGATGCATTTTAGGAGTGAGAGCACGAGGGTTTGACCAATCGGTGTTATTGTTGACTACTTTCTCCAAAATGTCATATCCTTCGTTATAAGTTTTAGAGGTGAAAGCGTCACCGGCTGTAGCATCAAGAATAATTTTAGCAGGATTAGAAAGACCATTATAAAATGTCTTTAATTGGATGCAATGAGGGATTCCATGATGAGGACATTTTCTAATTAAGTCTTTGAATCTCTCCCATGCATCCGAAACCGCTTCATCCTCCTCTTGTCGAAACATCAAAATTTCAATTCTAAACTTCACATTTCTAGTTGGAGGAAAATATTTTTTTAGAAACTTTTCGGCCAAACTTGTCCAACTATCAATGGAGTGAGGAGGTTGAGAATTTAGCCAAGCTTTTGCTCTATCTCTCAATGTGTAAGAGAAGAGTGTAAGCCGTAAGGCTTCTACCGTAACACCTTGAATGCAAATATGATCCGTCATTTCTAAAAATGATTTTAAATGTGAGTGCAGATCTTCTGACGGTAACCCTCCAAATTGACCCATTGCTTAAATCATTTGAAACATTACCGGTTTTAGTTCAAAAGTTTGTGCCGCAATTTTAGGTCTAAGAATACCCGATTTTAATTGATCAAATTCGGGTGTTGCATAGTCCCGTATTCCCCGTTCTTTATCGTCGGCAATTCTTATGGTTGTTTCATTAGGTGGTGGTGGAGTATCTCCACCATTTCCAGCCATGTTTTGATTTTGCCGACCTCTTCTACCTCTTCTTCGCCTTTTAACGGTTCTTTCAATTTCGGGGTCAAGAGGTACAAGTTCACCGTGTTGTAGTCTTGGCATACAACACGGAAAATACTAAAAAAAAAGACAAGCAACTTAGGCTCGAATGAAAAGTCAAAATCTTAGGATTTAAAATCGCGCTAGTCCCTGGCAACGGTGCCAAAAACTTAATTGCGGAAAATCGTATAGTTCCACAACGTGGCCACTATGTTGCCACAGTGGCGATGCAAGTGCACACCGGACACTATGATCGCTATAAGTAATAAAGTGGTAGAGTACCAAGATCGTTTCCACAGGGACTAGTCAACTAAGAATCAGAGAACTTTCATGAACTTCTAGTGCTTGTTTGAGTTTTGAGAACAATATCAATATTTGTGAGTTTTAAGCAAACTAAACAACGATTAAAAGGGATTAACAAGATAAAAGGTAGGATGTGGGTACAAGCATTAACTAAGACTGATGTAGTAACGATATGGTCAGAAACAAAATGACACACTGTATCCTTAAAAACCTCTTTCTCTCGAAAGTGAATTTCCTCGGAACGTGGCCACGTTGCACCCACAAGGTCACCACTTTCGCCAACTCAAGACTTGCCGACTTAACTAAGTAAACCTCTAAGGATTTCAGTTCCACCAGTATGGATATAGAGGCCCAAATCTCTTTGTGACACCTATATCTACCGACATTTTGAACCTTAGTTAAAGCCATACAAAA
This sequence comes from Arctium minus, assembly GCA_954870635.1. Classification (NCBI taxonomy): domain Eukaryota; kingdom Viridiplantae; phylum Streptophyta; class Magnoliopsida; order Asterales; family Asteraceae; genus Arctium; species Arctium minus. The sequence goes on along the minus strand of OX941094.1, from coordinate 71,864,155 downwards.
ACCCATATCTCTACGTGGTTATAAAAGACTTTCTCAAATCTTCTTTGCATCACTCAAGCCGTATTTCGGATCCGCCCCTCTCGAGGTCTAAGATCTAATATTAACACTAACAAGTGATCGGCTTGTCCGCGTTGAGTTGAAATCCCGACTCGAGCGACCAAGTCTAAGAGTTAGCAAAGATGGCAACACCCAAGTGTTGCCTACTAGTCTTAGCCTTGGCTCATACCCACACCCAAGGGGGTGTTTAAGCTCATAATAACAATAAAAGACATGAGAGAAGAAGGAGAGAACATAAACTTAAATTGCGTAAATGAAACTTAAAAACTGATGCCAACGTGGCGACAACTGTTACAAAGAAATTAAACTTACAAAAATTAAATGCAACTAAACTACAAGCTTTAAAGAGAGAATGAAAACTAAATGCAAAGCTCCAGATGATATTGAATGCTCCTGGAAGTGATGATCTTGAAATGGTGCCTCCAAAGCCTCAATTTATAGCCCAAGGAAGAAAGAGTGTTGATGTGACCAAACATAAAAGTAGCTTTAAGGAAGAGTATTGAACCTTCCTTTGACTTACACCTTTTGTCTTCTTCCTTGATTATTCTTGTGAAAGAGCAGAAAGTTCTTTAATTTTCTTCACAATGCAATCTTTCCAGAATTGGCTAAAACTTATCCATAAATTTTCAGCCACCGTCCCAACGTGGTGACAAGGTGGCCACGTTCTGCACAAAAGTTAGTAAAACCGAAATTTTTGCAATCTTAAGACTTCATCACCATGTTTGAACAATTAAGACCAAATGAAGGAGATAAGAGACAAAATGGGTGAAAATGCGGTAAAATGAATACGAAAAGAGAGGAAATAACTCTCAAGATTTGAGAGTTATCACACCCCCAAACTTGAGTAATTACTTGTCCTCAAGTAAAAAAGAGAAAAAGAAAGAAAGAAAAGAACTCGAATGATGATCAAAAAGAGTTGGCTAACTTTCTTTTGAATGGAAAACTCATACCGACTATTTCGACGTTTCTTGATTTGAGAGAAGTATTCTTGTTCGAAAAGGTACCGCCTCCTTTCATGCATCCCATAAATTTGACCTTAATCAATAGGGCTTGTTTTGGGCTTATGTATTTGGGTTTTCAATTTAAATTTCTCGAAATAACCCCTAAACTTGTCTCTTTGCATGGCTCCAATTTTCTTTGGTTTTTGACTATTTATTCTTTGTACTGTCTTAACCATTTGACTTTTGACTGGTCCTATTTGGATTTATCTTTCATTTTTGCTTGCTGCCAAAGTGGGGACAGAGTGGCCACTTTGGCTTTGGGTCATCAGAAAAAAATGTTTCTGTTTTCAACAGTCCCCACCCCCCAAACAGAAACTTTCAATGTCCTCAATGAAAAATGCAAGACATGTAGATATTTCGACGTTGATAGGCTAGGTTTCAAATGGAAAAGTGTTTGGGCTAAAAACAAAATAAAGGCCTAAATCATTTTAAAGTCAAAAAATGGTATCAATCCAGTAAGCGGTCCTACAAAAGAGATGAACAACGAGCGAAAAATACAAGAAACAAGGAATCTTCAAATATTATGCAATCCAAGAGTAAGATGATTAACACAAGAGCACAACCCATAATGTACGAGTTAGAACAAAGAAACACCACAAATCCCAAAAGAGATAACTAACGAAAAGTTCAAACATAAGTGATGATGAATCAAGAATGTTCACGGCTTACCCACCTCGACAGAAGGGCCAGCCTCGATTGCTGCAGTGGCGTGCGGATTGGTAGATGAAGGGGCGGTGGTGCTTATGGTAGAAACCAGCGGCGGAAATCGATGGTGTGGTGATCGAAGTGTCCACCGCCGACTGTCGGTAACTCCTCTGTGTATTTTGAAATGGGTGCAGACCAATTTCTTTTCTTTGTTTTTTTTTTTCTCCCTTTGGGAGAATGGAAAGGGGTTTGATAAGTAGAGGGAGGGAGAGGAAGCGATGGGATTTGAGATGGTGAAGGTATCAAGGATGATGATGATGGCTAAAAAGATAGGATGAGAAGTTTGTTTTTTTTTTTTTTTTAAATGGTGATGGTGAGAAAGAGTGATGGGACAAAAAGGTGGCTACCTTTTGGCTTGAAAATATATCTTCTTTTTGGAAAACCATTTTTTTATAAAAGAAACCCCTTTTAACCCTTGGCTTTTCCAACAACTTCTGAAAATTAAAACCATCTGCACAAGAAATACATAAAGAAAAATAATAAAGGACAAAGCTAAAAAATAAACAAAGGACAAAAGGAGACATGGACAAAGTTGTGCTTTGTAAGAGTTGCATGGGATGACTAGTGGACAAAATAGAGTTTTTCCATCCATGCATAAAAAAATTTTTAAAACAGATCTAGAAATTAAATTTCACAGATTCCCTCCAACAGCTCAGTCCCCAAAGTGGCGACCAAAGTGGCCACTTTGCACAACTCCGAAAATTTCCAAGTTTTTTTTTTTTGCAACAAAAATTGAAAGTTGTAATACTAAAAAGGACTGGAAAAAAAACATTTTATTAAAAGGCTATTTCTAGCATTCTCGATACTCAATAAGAGGTTTTGGAGGATGACGACACACCATTAGACAAAAAATGTTTTTTCTTGTGTTTATGGTGGCTCAATCTTACATCTTTCAAACACGGTTTCCCTCTTGTTGGTGGTTGGATTTTCTTTGAACTCTCAAACTAAAGCTCATTTTTGCTCTCTTCTTCAAACTTCTCACCACACGTTTCAATATCTACATCTAGGTCTTCACTCAACAGATTAATGGCCGAACAATCTTCCACTTCATCATGGAACTTAAGGGACTTGAAAACGTTAAATGTCACTTGTTGATCATTTACCCTCATAGTTAACTCACCCTTTTGGACGTCGATCAAAGTTCTACCCGTGGCAAGAAATGGTGGTCCTAAAATGATGGGGACGTTCTTATCGGCTTCATAGTCTAAAACTAAAAAGTCGGCCGGGAAAATGAATTTGTCAACTTGGACCAAAATATCCTCAATCTTACCCTTGGGATGTGCCAAAGATCTATCCGCTAATTGCAAAGTCACGGTGGTGGGTCGAACTTCTCCTATTCCTAACTTCTTGAAGATAGACAACGGCATGAGATTTATGCTTGCTCCTAAGTCACACAAGGCATGACCAACTTCCTTACCTCCTATCGAACAAGGGATGGTGAAACTACCCGGGTCCTTTAGCTTAGGTGGAATTTTACAAGTGAGGAGGGCACTACTCTCTTTTGTCAAAGCTACCGTTTCAAATTCACTCAACCTTTTATTTTTGTTAAGGATGTCTTTCAAAAATTTAATATAGCTTGGCATTTGCTCGAGAGCTTCTACCAAGGGTATGTTAATATGGAGTTGTTTAAAATGTCCAAAAACTTTTTGAAATGATTATCGACATTTTTATTCTTCATCCTACCGGGAAAAGGGAGGTCTCTTAAGTCTAGATCCAGTTGGCTAGGACTTGCCTTTTTGTGCTGTGAAGTAGGCACTGTCTCACCACTGTGGTGAGGCTGTGTTGTTGGCAAAACAGTCCGTGAAGGACCTGCTGCATTTTGTCCCAAAGGTGGGCACGTTCTAGCCACGTTGGATGGAAAAAGTGGCGGAAAATTTTCTTTGTCAAAAGCATGTGTGGTCTTATCTTGCACAATGGTATCAATTAAGACTTCATCGTTAGGTTTAGATGCGCTTGTCTCACTCCTTAAAATGTGCTCCTTGTGATTACCCTTAGGGGTTTCGGTGTCACTAGGTAAGGTACCCATTTGTCTTCCCTTTAACTCAGCGGCAAATTGCCCCAATTGAGTCTCAAAACCTCTCAAGGTTGCATTGGTTTGGTTTATGAAACCTTTGAGTAAAGATTCAAGCGAACTATTATTCTCCGATGCATTTTGTTGTCTCGGTGCATACGGTTGTGAGGATTGCTCATTTTGGTACGTATGAGATGGTCCTTGTTGAAATCCCAGGGGATTTGGTGGTCGGTTTGGAACTTGATGAACCCCAGGGGGTTGAAGTCCTTGATTTCCCGACCATGAGAAGTTCGGGTGATTTCTCCAATTTGAGTTGTACATTGGAGAAAATGGGCTATTCCTAGAATGGTTTCCAACATAATTAACCGAAGCAGGATTACCGGGACAACATTCAAAAGCATGATTCTCACCACAAAACACACAAGATTCATTTATAGCTTGGATTTGGTTATTTTCTCCATTTAAATTCATGTTATTTTTTACCAAGTTAGTTAAAGCTACAATTTGTGCGTTTAAGGCAGTGATGGCATCAATTTCATGAACACCCGATGCATTTTAGGAGTGAGAGCACGAGGGTTTGACCAATCGGTGTAATTGTTGACTACTTTCTCCAAAATGTCATATCCTTCGTTATAAGTTTTAGAGGTGAAAGCGCCACCGACCGTAACATCAAGAATAATTTTAGCATAATTAGAAAGACCATTATAAAATGTCTCTAATTGGATGCAATGAGGGATTCCATGATGAGGACATTTTCTAATTAAGTCTTTGAATCTCTCCCATGCATCTGAAACCGCTTCATCCTCCTCTTGTCGAAACATCAAAATTTCATTTCTAAGCTTCACATTTCTAGTTGGAGGAAAATATTTTTTTAGAAAATTTTCGGCCAAACTTGTCCAACTATCAATGGAGTGAGGAGGTTGAGAATTTAGCCAAGCTTTTGCTCTATCTCTCAATGTGTAAGAGAAGAGTGTAAGCCGTAAGGCTTCTACCGTAACACCTTGAATGCAAATATGATCCGTCATTTCTAAAAATGATTTTAAATGTGAGTGCAGATCTTCCGACGGTAACCCTCCAAATTGAACCATTGCTTGGATCATTTGAAACATTACCTGTTTTAGTTCAAAAGTTTGTGCCACAATGTTGGGCCTAAGAATACCCAATTTTAATTAATCAAATTCGGGTGTTGCATAGTCCCGTATTCCCCGTTCTTTATCGTCGGCAATTATTATGGTTGTTTCATTAGGTGGTGGTGGAGGATCTCCACCATTTCCAGCAATGTTTTGATTTTGCCGACCTCTTCTACCTCTTCTTTGCCTTTTAACGGTTCTTTCAATTTCGGGGTCAAGAGGTACAAGTTCACCGTGTTGTAGCCTTGGCATACAACACGGAAAATACTAAAAAAAGAGACAAGCAACTCAGGCTCGAATGAAAAGTCAATATCTTAGGATTTAAAATCACGCTAGTCCCCGGCAACGGCGCCAAAAACTTGATAGCGGAAAATCGTATAAGTCCGCAATGTGGCCACTATGTTGCCACAGTGGCGGTGCAAGTGCACACCGGACACTATGATCGCTATAAGTAATAAAGTGGTAGAGTACCAAGATCGTTTCCACAGGGACTAGTCAACTAAGAATCAGAGAACTTTCATGAACTTCTAGTGCTTGTTTGAGTTTTGAGAACAATATCAATATTTGTGAGTTTTAAGCAAACTAAACAACGATTAAAAGGGATTAACAAGATAAAAGGTAGGATGTGGGTACAAGCATTAACTAAGACTGATGTAGTAACGATATGGTCAGAAACAAAATGACACACTGTATCCTTAAAAACCTCTTTCTCTCGAAAGTGAATTTCCTCGGAACGTGGCCACGTTGCACCCACAAGGTCACCACTTTCGCCAACTCAAGACTTGCCGACTTAACTAAGTAAACCTCTAAGGATTTCAGTTCCACCAGTATGGATATAGAGGCCCAAATCTCTTTGTGACACCTATATCTACCGACATTTTGAACCTTAGTTAAAGCCATACAAAAACCCATATCTCTACGTGGTTATAAAAGACTTTCTCAAATCTTCTTTGCATCACTCAAGCCGTATTTCGGATCCGCTCCTCTCGAGGTCTAAGATCTAATATTAACACTAACAAGTGATCGTCTTATCCGCGTTGAGTTGAAATCCCGACTCGAGCGACCAAGTCTAAGAGTTAGCAAAGATGGCAACACCCAAGTGTTGCCTACTAGTCTTAGCCTTGGCTCATACCCATACCCAAGGGGGTGTTTAGCTCATAATAACAATAAAAGACATGAGAGAAGAAGGAGAGAACATAAACTTAAATTGCATAAATGAAACTTAAAAATTGATGCCAACGTGGTGACAACTGTTACAAAGAAATTAAACTTACAAAAATTAAATGCAACTAAACTACAAGCTTTAAAGAGAGAATGAAAACTAAATGCAAAGCTCCAGATGATATTGAATGCTCCTGGAAGTGATGATCTTGAAATGGTGCCTCCAAAGCCTCAATTTATAGCCCAAGGAAGAAAGAGTGTTGATGTGACCAAACATAAAATTAGCTTTAAGGAAGAGTATTGAACCTTCCTTTGACTTACACCTTTTGTCTTCTTCCTTGATTATTCTTGTGAAAGAGCAGAAAGTTCTTTAATTTTCTTCACAATGCAATCTTTCCAGAATTGGCTAAAAATTATCCATAAATTTTCAACCACCGTCCCAACGTGGTGACAAGGTGGCCACGTTCTGCACAAAAGTTAGTAAAACCGAAATTTGTGCAATCTTGAGACTTCATCACCATGTTTGAACAATTAAGACCAAATGAAGGAGATAAAGGACAAAATGGGTGAAAATGTGGTAAAATGAATACGAAAAGAGAGGAAATAACTCTCAAGATTTGAGAGTTATCACTCACCTTGCTAGATTTTGACTAAATCTAGATTTTGGCTAAATCTAGATTTTTCCCCAACTTGAGCTCCTTTAAAGAAACTTGGATCCTCAAGCCAAAACTTCCAAAAAAAACCTAGATCCACAAGTTTTCAACCATAAATACACATATTCAAGTGTTTAGAATCATTCCCCAAACATCTTATATCCAAATCTCCATTTGGTCAAAAACCCTAATTTGACCAAACTTTTCTCAAAATATTCCAAACCGAAATTGGAGAAATAAAACACTAGGTTGACATCAATAGAGAATTTATAACTCATAAAGAAGTTTGGAAGTGGAAGTGATGAACTTACCATTTAGGTTTTGGTAATGTAACACCCCGGATTTCCGTTTTATATCTTGTTAATCTTGTGTATAAGCTTTTGTCATTAACACCGTGTTTTGTATGAAGTTTGAGCTTTTGGATTTCGGTGAATCGGGGCAACTTCTAGTGAGCTTCGCGACTTGCTCGCGACATAACCCGCGACATTCACTGATTGATTTATGGGTTTACGTATCTCGCGAGTTGCATGCGACTTGTAGTCGCGGCATTAGTCGCGATGTCCACTGTTTGGGTTCGAGGTTGAGTTAGCGGGCGAGTTCTGCCGCGACTTGTAGTCGCGGCATAACCCGCGAGATTCCCTGGCCGACTTAAGGGTTTTCAGATTCAAAATATCTCATTTGGTTTCAATCTCAAATCTCAAACTCTCTCTATTCTATCTCTCTCTCTAAGATTGGTTTGTTTTCTTTGGATCTTCGAGCTTCCGTTAATCGCTAGTATTAAGTGCATTGCTCGGGGTTTCGGTGTAGAAAGCTTCACCTATTCGTCGTGGTCGATATCGGGTTTTTCGGGTTTTCATATAAACCTATTTGGTGAGTTCCTACTATCATTTTAAAAACTGTATACATATCAAAAGCTACCTTTTGGAACTCCTATATATCTCCATGGTTTCAGATCTAAGTTTTCTGCATATTTGATATAACTTGAGTTTTGGGAGATTTTAGGATTCCCGATCATTTTTGACTAAAATGATGGATTCTATCTTATTTGAAGTAAAAGGATGTTTTACTTGCTGATTATGTAGCTTATGCAAAAGAATGTTTATGAACTCATTTTTATGATTCTCATACTTACCAGAAGTTGAACTTGAAAAGGGCATTTTGTTTATAAAATGTTTTGTATACCATATGGTTATATATGGTTGGTCACGATTGATGTTGTGACAAGTCTGGACTATTACTAGTGGATCCCTAGATTTTGAGTCGACTGATATTATTTGGAGGTTACCAAGTAAAGCAAATATAGAACTACATGTGCATTAAATTGTGAGGTTCTGGTCGTTAACAAATATAGAACTACATGTGCATTAAATTGTGAGGTTCTGGCCGTTAACAAATATAGAACTACATGTGCATTAAATTGTGAGGTTCTGGCCGTTAACAAATATAGAACTACATGCGCATTAAATTGTGAGGTTCTGTAAGGAAATCAAAGCGAAGAACTACATGTGCATTAAATTGTGAGGTTCTGGAAAGAAGGTTTATGACCTTATTTTAATGAATTTTATTCTTATCAACGGTTAACTTGGAAATGCTTGTTTGAAAGATTTCCGTTTGGATGTAAATGTTTATATCTCTTGAGATTTATAAAATGTATGTTCTCACTAGGCTTTATAAGTCTAACACTTTTTCTCAAATGATATGTATTCAGGTTCTCGTTAGCGGCAGGTTGCCAAGGGTTTGAGTGTCGGGACTGATCCCGAGGGTTTTTGAGATGTTTAGTATTGGATTGTTGGGCATTGTTAAGTCCCACATTTTGGATGATTCTGGATCAACAACTTATGTAATCTAGATAGTATATGTTTAGATTGATTTGTTGTTGGGATCCTTATCCGTATTCAGATTTTTGTAAAGGTTAAGTACAGTTCCCCTTTTTGGGAGGTTTATATCTTTGGATGTTGCTTAATTGTACAGTTTCCGCAGTTTTAAATTTACCCTGGTTTTTAGGGTGTTACAAGTTGGTATCAGAGCTCTAGTTTAAGTGAACTAGGCATGAATGTAAGATGTCTAGACTTAGACTGAGTATGTTAGGCAATGATTGTGAGATGGGTATGTTAGGCAATGATTGTGAGATGGGTAGAATTTCTAAGATGGGTTAGTCTTAGAGTCGACAGAAACTATGGTTATCAAGCGTTGTGGCGATGGTAACAAGAACCTTTATGTATTATATGTTCATATCTCACCTAGCTAATGTTGTTATGAGGATATTTATACGTGATGGTGCTTGAAGTGCCGTTACTGTGACAATCGGTAATGTAGTAGTACGTTTCCTTCGTGTTCAATTCTGTTAATCTCCTCCTTATTTATCCTCGTGCTTGTATGAACTGCCTTGGTATGTCGACCGTTGGGGTAGTAAGAAAGTTTCTGATTGGGTAACCATTAGAAAAAGTTGATGATTTTATTATTCGTTACTTGGAGTGACGGTAAGTATGGTAATTGCATTAAGTGGACGGTTTCGAGTCGGATTAATTGGATGTATTAGAACCATAGACTTTTTGAATCGATGTATTCAAGGAGAAATTGTGAGGTGAACCTATGAAGTCCGTGGTCTTTACCTTAAAACGTTGAATATCTGGTTGACGATAGTGTAACTATAGAAATCGAGGAGCGTGAGTTCAAGTTGAATTGTGAAAACGGTGTGCATGCCAAAATATGTATTTTGAAGTAAAAATATGTTTTACTTGGTATTTGTCAATGTGTGAGTATTTTGATAAGTTTTCATATTTGGTGAACTTGGGTTATTTTAACCTCCTAAAATGCTTAGATTGGGTTTTGAACAGTTCAACAACTAAAAAGCATGATTTATGTGTTCTTGGTGGTTTTGTACAAGTAAACTCTATTTTTATAATTTATGCATCTTTGATGATTTTTGTACAAATGAAGTCTATTTTACGTTATATGCATTTTGGGCGTATTTGCATTCATAAACCCTTTTGAAACTCTTTGGTCCCAATACGTGTTGAGTTTTGGGTTAATCACGTCTTGGAGGTATGTGTCTTCATAAACATTGTTTAAAGACATTTCATTATTTGGGGAACATTAATTGTCGGCCAAATGGATTTTGAGCATTTTAGCTCTCGGTGTCGACTTAAAGAGTATTGAGGACATTTGTCCGGTTTTAATGGCTCGATGTAGAGTCTAATTTATGATGTACATCTTAATGCATTGCATTGCATATTTATAATCATTGCAGGCTCGAGTGCTTTTGTCATTCATGTGTAGTCATGTATTTTAGACTGTGTTACATTGGTTACATAGGCACGTAAGTCAGTCTTATTTGATGGTCAATTGGGTGGTATGGGGCTGGACTCCGGGACCCATGTTTTATGACCAAAACTTGGCAAGTAGGCACTAGGAGGGGGTAGTATTGGGCGCCACTGTGTGGATGTGTGCCTAGATCTCCGTCGTCGAGGAATTTCCTCAGTTGTAGTCCCCGGGTGTGCTGGGTCTTTCGGGTGTCCTTTGTGGCATCAAGGTACCTCGTCTCTTTGGGTGGAACTTGTCAAGGATTCGTAGGGTCACCTGGGCTTCATGTCGTTAGGTGTCATGCGATGAACGTTGTAGGGAGTGGCATACTTTGTGCTATTCCGCTCTCAACGGATGCGGGTATTCCCCGTTGTCGGTCGCTGTACTTTGGATATTTAATTGTCCATTTGGTGCATACAATTTTATAGACCGTTGGAAAATACATGTCATTGAACTAGGAGTCGTTTTGGGAAACATGAAGAGAATGAGTTCATTTGGAAAACATTTTGTTTCAACTAATGGGAAGTTTTGGGTTAATTACCTTTTGGGTCGTGGTGTTTGCATAATTGTTGGTCAAGCGTATTTCGATGTCTCTAATGGCTTTCATTAGGTATTTACGTAAATTATTGAGTCGTTGGCTCGTTTTAACTAAATGGGGTCTTGAGGTCATTTTTCCGGTTTAAAAACAGTTGTGGAAGTTTTATTGTCATTCGGTGGTATTGTTCCCCTTTGAGTTTTGTGGGAGCAGTTCAGTTGCACATATCATGTATGCATATTTTATTGGAAATTTCAGTCATGGGGTTTTGGCAAATGTTTTAGAACGATGAGAGCATGTTTATATTTGGCTTTGAACTCGAAACCGACATAAATTATTTCATGTTTTAACCAGGTGCATACGCATATCAATCTACTAGCTTCGGGAAATAAACGGTCACATGCAAGTTTTGTGGTAAAATCTTATTTCGTGCCGCATTGTGACTAAAAGAGAGAAAACTTTAAGAGTTCGATATCATGAGCATGTTGTCTTGGGTTTTGGAAACATTTTATTTATACAGTTTGGAATTAAACTAAATTACTCTTACAATTGCTCAAATAGCATGCATATGTCTTTACTAAATTTTGGGGAATAAACCGATGTATACGAGTCACGTTGAGAAGTTTTATTTCAAGACAATTCAGGGTTAATTGCAGTAATTTTGAGGTTCGATTTTGTAAATTTCCCTTCTGTAGTTTTGTATGAAAGTCTTGTTATATACTGTTTTAGTACGTAAAACTATTTCTCATTCTTTACATAAATTATACTGTTGGTGTGAGTAATCGTATAAAAGATTTATGGTATTTCGGATAGAACTTTTGCCCATAACATATTTCAGTTATTGATTTTACTGATAGGAGTTTGCCGCAATGCATGAAATGAATTTTCGGTTTGCATGTCGTTGTAATCACAATTTTGAGTAAGTACGTTTTATCGGTGCGGCCCAATTTGAAACGCGAAAAAATAAATATATATATATATATTTACGTTCCTATTGTGTTGCTACATTTAGGAAATGATCGAACGTATATAGGTCTTGTCGGAAATTTTATCTTCCGACGTTTTGTGTTAAAGTAAAGGATTTTAAAGTTGAAGTTGTGAAATCCTCTTTCGGGAGTTGTACAAACTTTTATTGCGCATGTTATGGGATGGAAAGTTATTTTCATACGCATAGCATAAATTGATGTATACTAAGACCCTGGTAGTCCGTTTGAAGATTTTGTTACGCATCTTTCGTTATCGTTTTATTAGCGTAAGTACTAATCAAATGAGTTTTGAAAATGGTTTTATATGTGTGGCATTGGTGATCAATTTTGAAACCTATCGAATGCACGATAGTGTATTTTCACCGCACGTTTAATTATAAAACTTATGTATTTGAGAGTTTTATAAATTGCAAATTGGCATAGTAGTGTGAAAAAACTTGAACTCTTTGGGCTATAGGTGTAAGCCCCTCGTGTTAGAAGTTGAGATTAAGGATTAAAAGAGTCCTCGGAGTTTGAGGCGTTAGACAGGTGCTTTATCCCAGTTAGTTAAGTAACGATCTTTATGCTTCATTAAACCTACGGATTAAAATCGTATCCGGTTGTTTGGATATGGTTGGTTTTGGAATTGTGGGATTTTGGTACGACAACATGCTATGTGTCGGTGGTGTACTATTTTGTTGGGGATTCGTGAATAATGATGATGTGATGGTTGACTGGTAAGGAAGTTGGTTTTGGGTGACTACTTCCAAGAGTAGGTGTCAACTTTGAATCGACATTGCTAAGCGGGAATGAAATATTTGGTAGTATAACCATGTTTGCAGAATGGTCATTCCGAGGATAGGTGTCGACACTCTATTTTGAGGTCAATAACTGTTGGTGTGCTTCAATGTATTTCCGTTAGATCTGATGCGTCTGCAGGACGAGAGGTAAACTTAAGGAAATTAGATGTTGTTAATTAAGAATCGATCATTGGTTTGTTTTCTTTGGATCTTCGAGCTTCCGTTAATCGCTAGTATTAAGTGCATTGCTCGGGGTTTCGGTGTAGAAAGCTTCACCTATTCGTCGTGGTCGATATCGGGTTTTTCGGGTTTTCGTATAAACCTGTTTGGTGAGTTCCTACTATGATTTTAAAAACTGTATACATATCAAAAGCTACCTTTTGGAACTCTTATATATCTCCATGGTTTCAGATCTAAGTTTTCTGCATATTTGATATAACTTGAGTTTTGGGAGATTTTAGGATTCCCGATCATTTTTGACTAAAATGATGGATTCTATCTTATTTGAAGTAAAAGGATGTTTTACTTGCTGATTATGTAGCTTATGCAAAAGAATGTTTATGAACTCATTTTTATGATTCTCATACTTACCAGAAGTTGAACTTGAAAAGGGCATTTTGTTTATAAAATGTTTTGTATACCATATGGTTATATATGGTTGGTCACGATTGATGTTGTGACAAGTCTGGACTATTACTAGTGGATCCCTAGATTTTGAGTCGACTGATATTATTTGGAGGTTACCAAGTAAAGCAAATATAGAACTACATGTGCATTAAATTGTGAGGTTCTGGCCGTTAACAAATATAGAACTATATGTGCATTAAATTGTGAGGTTTTGTAAGGAAATCAAAGCGAAGAACTACATGTGCATTAAATTGTGAGGTTCTGGAAAGAAGGTTTATGACCTTATTTTAATGACTTTTATTCTTATCAACGGTTAACTTGGAAATGCTTGTTTGAAAGATTTCCGTTTGGATGTAAATGTTTATATCTCTTGAGATTTATAAACTGTATGTTCTCACTAGGCTTTATAAGCCTAACACTTTTTCTCAAATGATATGTATTCAGGTTCTCGTTAGCGGCAGGTTGCCAAGGGTTTGAGTGTCGGGACTGATCCCGAGGGTTTTTGAGATGTTTAGTATTGGATTGTTGGGCATTGTTAAGTCCCACATTTTGGATGATTCTGGATCAACAACTTATGTAATCTAGATAGTATATGTTTAGATCGATTTGTTGTTGGGATCCTTATCCGTATTCAGATTTTTGTAAAGGTTAAGTACAGTTCCCCTTTTTGGGAGGTTTATATCTTTGGATGTTGCTTAATTGTACAGTTTCCGCAGTTTTAAATTTACCCTGGTTTTTAAGGTGTTACAGGTAAAAACCTAGAAAACCCCAAAATTCTTGAAGATGGAGGTGATGATGATGAGCTTTTGTCTTTGCTTCCAATCCACCACCAAATACTCTTATATATACCCAAAACTAACAATATAACCTTGAAACGATCTCAAAAACGAAACCATAGCAACTTGAATCGCCAAAAACGGAGTTGAAATGAGAGAGTTATGAAGAAATGAAAAATGAGGCTGAAAATCGCGAATTTATGCACTCTGATACCTCCAGGCTATTGTGCCAAGCTATTGTGACAATCGCGGGCACAATCGCTGAGATTGTATCGAGAGTTTTTGGACTTCGGTGATTGTGACATGCTATAGTGACAGTGTCACAATCGTAGGGCACTATAGCCAAGCATGTACCGAACATTGTTTTGACCATAACTTCGTCATTTTAGCTCCGATTTCGCTCCGGAAAGAACCGTTGGACTCGTAATTGAATTCCTCATATAGAAAGACCATAAAATCTATAATTTAATCCCAAAATCCCATTTCCTCTATTTCCCTCAAAAGATCGATTTCTACACTTACTTGAAATATATCTTACCCAAAAATTACGGGTGTTACACCATTGTCATAAATACATGGAACATTCGTTGGGATGACCAACCACTTGGTAATCTCCGTCGCTATTGTGACATATGTCACAACTTCATGTCACTATAGTCGGGACTACCACACTTTCAGTACCATCTGTGCTATTGTGATAGATGTTACAACCTCATGTCACTATAGCCAAGACGACCATACTCACAGTACCATTGGTGTTATTTTGACAAATGTCACAATCACATGGCACTATAGCCGAGACGACCATACTCTCAGTACCGTTGGTGCTATTGTGACAAATGTCACAATTCAAGTATTGGGGAATCCTCAATTCTTAAGATGATATCTTATTTTTTGTGGATTTTTCGTTTAGATATATATAGATTTGTATTCTTTTGTTGGATTTTTTTTTGAAAAACAATAGATTTTGTCCGCCGAAAAAAAACACTCTCTTATTAATGCATATCTAACAGGGACAATTGCATCAAAATGAAACCAACTTTACCCTTATTCCTATTTTAGGGCCTGAATCAAACTTTTCATTTATTTAAAGGATTCGTTTACCTAATGACCTATAAATGAAGATGTGAAACCGGTTAAATCTAATGTGTCACTTTCATTTTATAAATATAAAAATAGAATTACATGTAAATAGTTTAAAAAATTATAATATGGCCTCCCACTCCAGCAAACTACCCGCGAGGACACCTTATTACCCTCCCTTTCAATTTTTGACGATTACCCCCCCCCCCCTCTTTTTTCCCCTCCCCCATCGACGTCCAATTTGTTTTTTTATTCAATGTATGGATGAAATGGAAATCAGTAGATATTGGTAGAGCTGGTCTGAGAGGTAGGGACGGACCCTAAAATTTTCTCATACGATGACACCATATAATGTAGACAAAAAGTAATTACAAAAAACTGATGCAACGGGGAAATTGCGGAACGAATCGACAAATGTCTGGATCCAAAGGATAACGAGTCTACCAACGTAGAACCCGGAAAATAAGAGAAAACTCTTAAACTTAGAGATGAAACTCTAAAAATAACTTTATTGATCAATAATAAACTCTCTATGATTAACAAAAAACAATAGCCCTATTTATAGTTTAAGATAACTATGAATTAAATCTATCCTAATTCTAAACCAACTAGAAAAGTAATTAAATAATTAATAAAAATGAAACTATATAATAATCCTAATAATAATCAAAACTAACAATAATTATCATATGTTTAAATAATTAAAATAAGGAAATTCGTTTTCGAGAGTTGTCCCGAGACTTAAGTCTCAGTGAAACTCTCTGTGAGTTATGTTGTTGTTGCTGCACATTCCAATGGCCACTGGTACTTGTACCAGGACTTAAGTCTCGGTGTAACCACCGGTAGGGGCTGTTTGCTCCTTTTTCAATGCCAAATTTTGAGCCTTCTTGAGCTCGTTTTCTTCTTTTCCAAATATAGAAGAAACACCTTGATAGCTCTCGAATTCTTCCTACATCAAAAACACGGCTTTTATTGACATGTCTTTCATCTTTTTTTGACATTCAATATTGTCTGATGTGTTTTTAGCATAATTCCACCATTTCGAGGGATTTTTAAAGCCTTTTGCTTTATTTCGCGAGATTTTTAAGTTTCTTTTGGTGATTTTGAGGGATTTTTTCGGTTTTTTTGATTGATTTCAAGAGTTCTTTTTTTCGGTTTTTTGGTTTATTTCAATTTTTTTTAGTTTTTTGGTTGATTTACGAGGTACGGTTGCACCTTCTTGAAGTTTTCAAAATAATATGGTAGCACATTTCAGAACAATACGGTTGCACCTTTCACGAACTTAAAGATTTTACTCTTCACCGAAGAAATAATACGGTGACACGTGCCACTGTAGCCACATAAGTTTTAGTTTTTTTTTTCTTTTTTGCCATCTCATTTTTAGGTAATCAGTTACCTGCTCAAGAGGTAAATGAGTCCCTTAAATAAATAAAAAGTTAGGTTTAAAATAAAAGTTTTAAAAGTTGGTTCCCCAAAATAGGAATAAAGACAAAATTGATTTCATTTTAATGCAATTTCCCCTATCTAATAATACAAAAGTATAAGAGGACGTTTGGTTCGTCGCAGAATATGATGGAATTGGAATGATGAATTACGTTGACCAAATTCTATCGCTATGATTGGTTACCCATGAAATTAGGGTTGTGCATCGAGCGGGTCGGGGCAGAAAACCAAAAACCCGATCGGATTTCAGATATGGAAATCAAGACCTGAATTTTAGATTTCGGATCTCGGATTGCTTCGGGTTTGGGTTGGTCGAGTTTCGGGTTGATGTCGGTCAGGTTCGAGTATTATATAATACAAAACTTATATATAAATTCAATCGATTTTGAGGATGAATACAATCGATTGAGAGATTGATGAAATCGATAGTAAGTTTAAAAACTAGAAAACATTTCAACAGACTAGAATTTACGATTTTCAAAAGATAATTAGATAAATAAATATATTTATATAATATTTAATATATATATATATATATATTATTTCGGGTTTTCAGACGGGTCAGGTGACCAAAGATCAAACCCAATTCTAACCCAAGTATAAGGATGGCAAAAAAAAACCGAACCCGACGGTGAAAACCGAACATTTCGGGTCGGGTTCGGGGACTTCTTATCGGGGACGGGACAGGGATCGGGGATACTATCGGGAATGTTAACGGGGACGGGGACAGTACTCACAGACCCGGCCCGACCCGAAATATAATATGTGTATATAATAATTATATATTTATATATATTATATAAAAGATTAAAAGCCCATAGGCCCCATACCAACATTCAGAAATCAGAATCAACCCAACCCAAATCCCTAAATCCTAATTTCCCCCCTTTGGCTTCTCGCTTCCCAGACCCCAGTTCCCTCTTGGATAGTTGGATGCAGTCTTCAAGTTCCTCTCGATAGTTGGACAGGTCGGCGGCGACTGTTCAAGAGTCAAGACTTCAAGTAATCAAGTTCCTCTCGACAGTCGACACCCACAGTATCGACCCACACGCTGGCCGCTGCTCACGCACACTAAATCGACGTTCAAGTTCCTCTCGGCGGCAACTGTTCAAGGTTAACTCCAGAGTCCAGTCTCGGTCTCCACAGTCGACGTTCAAGTTCCAACTCCACAGTCGACGTTCAAGTACCAAATTTTAGAAAGGTAAATCAAATTCCTTTTCGTTTTTCGTCCATTAATCTCTAATAATTTAGCGATTAGGTTAAATGTATGTGATTTCGTTTTTTCTTCTTTCTAATGGATGATTTTATTCTTGAAATGTATTATAGATTGTAAGAGCATACAAATTTTTTTTTGGGGAATGTTTGAAATTTCTGCGAATATGTTCTTGGAAGCCATAGTATTGATCGTAATTTCGTTTGCAACAATTTGATCTTATTGATTCATCATGTTTATGCTTAAAATACTTAATGGCATTTAATATATGGTTAATTGGAAACTCATGTAAACTTGGCGTACAATATGGTGAAAGTAGCTGGTATCGAGATGAGATCATTGAGATGTATTAGATTCTCTTCTGGTTTATTTTAGGGTTTGATCGATTATAAAGTGTGTATTTTAAAATTGTTTACGATGGATGATATATTAAGGGTGAATTGTGATTCAGACACTTTATTTCTGAGCAATCTGAAACAATTTCTTAGAATTCTTGTTGCCTTTGTTTCATTTGGTTTGTTCATTTCTTTTGTCAAAGGTTGACATTATGCCCTGATTTATTCTCTCTTAGGGGCTGTTCGGTTGTGGCTTAATGGGCTGTATAGCCTATATGGCTTATTTGCTCAGCCATAAATTGTTGTTCGGTTATGGCTTATTCGCTCAGCCGATGACTTAATCGGTCAGCTAAAAACCATTACTCCTTTGCGTTCAGCTATTATTTTCCCCTTCATTTCCCCAACTACCCTTGTAATAAATAAAGCTATCTTTACTTCACGCTTCAGATTCCAACTCTATCTTCTTCAAACATTCAAGATTTCAACCTTGGTACAACCCTTCCTGCCATGGCTTGGTTGGTATGTTCTCTTCTTCATGCGACGACTCCTCTTCTTTGGCCATCACTGGTATGTTACTCTCTTCCTGCCGATAGTTCCCCTTCTTTGGCAACATACCCTCCTTGTTGTCATCGATATTCCAGCCACTTACCGATATCGTCTTCCTCACAGCAGATGTACATCAAAACCATTGATTTTGGATCTGAAAAAGGCGAGGAAAAGAAATAGAATCGAAGAAATAAGGAAAGGGTCAAATACCTACTGGGTCGAAGTTGATTTTAGATCTGAAAAGGTTTTGGTGGTATTCTGTAATTCACCTCTTCTTCCTCTGTTTTTTTTCCCAATAGTTGTGAACCCTCTCTTTCTCATCCAGGATTTTTTTGTATTAAAGGGCCTAAAGCCCCAAACCTCCATATATGTCCCTCCTTAACATTTATATTTATTTTCATGTTTAATCCTTAAAATTTATATTTTGATGTGAATTTGAAAATGTTGCTGCTAGATTGTTTCATCCACAAAAAATGTTTATTTGTTTTTAATGTTTGTTGCTGTTGTATTGTTTGGAAAGTTTTCTGCGATAAGTAGTTTGAAATTGTGTTAAAAAATATAGACTGAGGGGTAAAATAGTCATTTCTGATATCCAGGCCATTTATTTAGCACAACAACCGAACAACAAGTTATTTTATACCATACAGACAACTTTATCCATACAGACATTTATATCCATACAGGTCTTAATAGAAAATGAACCGAACAACCCCTTAGCTGTCTCCCTTATGTTTTGCTTCTATTTACTTTCCTACTTTTCTCATTTATAGGACAAGGCATGAACACGTTAGTTTAAAAAAACATTTAAATGAATAACGATAAACAAATATCTATTGTGTATCGCATATGATAAACATATCTGCCTTAATATTATGTTTAAGAAATATGAATTTTTCGGTTTCGGGTTCGGGTATTACCAACGGGTATCGGTGATTTTTTAGCCTTAACGGGTTCCCCAATGGGGATCGGGGAAACCGCGGGGACCCAATGGGGATCCCCGATAAGATGCCCGACGGGGATCGGGACGGTTTCGGGGACTATTTTGCTTATCGGTTTCGGGGATGGGGATACCAATCCCCGGCCCGAACCCGGCCCGTTGCCATTCCTACCCAAGTATTCTCCAAAAAAACGGGTTTCGAATTATCGTTCGGGGTATTCGGGTTTTACAAAAACACCTTATTTTCGGTTCGAGTTCAGATTCAGATTTCGAACTATTCAGGTTTTACACACCTCTACATGGAATGAAATGAAATTGAATTCTAACCAAAGTTTTTTAAAAAATGACAATAATACCCTCATTAGACATAAAACCCTAGTCCTTTCTCATTCGCTTGCTTTCATCGATGCATTTCCTCCTTCAGGTTCTGGACTGTCTCGATCGGGATATCTTCACCTTCAAGTTCGACTGCAACCTGCATCGATCAATCAGGTATACATGCCTTTTTCTCCATTATCGACTTCTTTCCTCTGGTTTGTCTTCTTAATTTGTTGTTTACTGTTTCCACATCGATTTTTGGTTAAAAACAGTAGTAATAAAGCATCCACTTGATTCTCTTCGGTGGGAGCGGTGGTGCCACGGGATTCTGTTCGGTGGTGCTACTGGTAGTCCACTTGGTTGTCTTTCAGTCGTAGTGGTGGTGCCACTAATGTTGACCTATAGGAGTCGTTGTGGTATTAGTCTCAATTGGATTATCGTTGTCTAGGGTTTGGTGGATTTCGTTTTTGTGCTCTTGCTTTAGTCTCAATTGGATTGTCTTTCTTTATTTGATAGAAATAAAAAAAGCATTATTTGGAACAAGAAAGCTTTGGGTGACCATGTCTATGACTAAGAAATATATGCTGAAATGGGAACATTCTGCTGCAAAATGATATCAACTTGCATTTAGAAAATTTTATATTCTTAAATGTAGTATTTAGGCTATGTTTTTAGTGGTACTCCCTCTTTCAAAAAAGGTAGCTGCACGACGTGATTGATTCGTAACTGGGATTATTTAACACAAATTGATATGTATTTCATAGCACATGTATTACTAGGTTATTCTATTTGTAACACTTGTTAAACATTTATGTGCAATTAGCTATTTGCCTATTTGAATTCCCAAGTTTTAGAGTGTAAATCAATTCAATTGCCGTGAAGTAACCTGCTAGGTATTCAGTATTCCTAGTCAAATTGTAGCTTTGTTTTATTACCCAGAGGGAGTATGCTTATTTATATTTAAATCGGGATTTGTGGGAGCTAGGCTTGTAAAAGCCTTTCTACAGGGAAGTTTGAGCTTATCTACCGTCTTAACCTTCCAGGGTGATTATTTATTTGGATCTATGAAGGACCTTGACCGTTATCCATCCCTCCCCAAAAGAAGAATATCGTGTTGATGTAAACTTTATTAGCATCCAACGCATGTGATATTGTGGCAAAATTCATTCTGTTGTCTCATACGTTGTTTTTTATGTGTTGGATCAGGAGCTTTTGAAGAATCTCTTTGTGGGAATAACTTTGGTATAGTAAACATTAATTTGAAATGGGTGTTGTTGATTTGGAAGCTCTAGACTCATTTCGTCAGTCTCTTGTTGCTCAATCTCAATTCAAGAAAAGAAAAGTAATTTTGGATCATGGCGATAATGGTTCTTCAGCTTTTTCAGTTTCGTCATGTGAGATTGAAACTTCCTTGCCTACTCTGCGAGCTTCTGACTATTTCATGGAACCTTGTTTGAATGAATTGGCTGTGAGGGAACTCATAGATCCAGGTTATTGCAGCAGGGTTCAAAACTTTACAGTTGGTAGATATGGTTACGGAACTGTTAGGTTTTTGGGGAAAACCGACGTCAGATGGTTAGACTTAGACCAGATTATCAAGTTCAGGAGGCATGAGATTGTTGTCTATGAAGATGAAGCTGTCAAGCCTGTGGTTGGTAAGGGACTTAACAAGGCTGCTGAAGTAACTTTAGTGCTACAAATAAGCTCATCGAAAAAATTCAGCAGAGAAGGTCAAGTAATGGAGAAGTTGCGGCTAAGTGCAGAAAGGCAAGGAGCAGAGTTTATTTCCTTTGACCCAAACCAAAGAGAATGGAAATTCTCGGTTCACCATTTTAGCAGGTTTGGTCTGAGCGATGATGAAGAGGAAGATGTTGCAATGGATGATGTGTTGGATGCAGAGGTTCAAGAACCAGTTACGACGAATGATAGTGATGGTTCTGATCTTGATGAAGAACGTGCCTTAGTGGATCCACGTCTACTTTCCCATTCCCTTCCTTCACACCTTGGTCTTGATCCTGTTAGAATGAAGGAAATGAGAATGATGATGTTTCCTGCTGAGGAAGAGGAGGAGGAGGAGGAGGAGGAATTAGATGGAAGGTTTTCACACCATAGGCTGCCTTTTGGTAAAGAACATATGAGATCTCCGATACAGCATAATGCTTCTAGCAAAACAGTGCAAAGATCCAGCCCCCCAGCAATTCGGAAAACTCCACTAGCTTTGCTTGAGTACAATCCTGGCAGTTTTGCTTCAAGCCCTAATGGGCCTATTTTACTGACCCAACAAAAAAACAAAGGCCTTCCTTTGACGATAACAAAGGTTCAAGGATTTAAGCTGGAACTGAAGGAAATTACACCGGTAACAAGAAACTATTCTCGGAACGTAGTTGATGCAGCATTGTTCATGGGAAGGTCATTTGGTATAGCCTGGGGTCCAAATGGTCTTCTTCTTCACTGTGGTTCTACTAATAATGTTCAGAAGCTGGAACTGTCTTCTACTATAAATTTAGAAAAAGTTGCAATTGATAATGTCGTCAGAGATGAAAATAACAAAGTACGGGATGAACTTATTGATTTGTGTTTTGATTCTCCGCTAAACTTTCATAAAGAAATAGATCACGAAACAAAGGAAGTTGTAGTTGATTCATATAAGATAAAGGTTCAGAAGCTTGTCTGTGACCGCTTGACACTTTCACGTGTATGCCGGAGCTATATAGGAATTATTGAGAAGCAATTGGAGGTACCTGGATTATCTTCTTCTGCTCGTGTGGTGTTAATGCACCAAGTGCTTGTTTGGGAACTGATAAAGGTTCTTTTCTCCACGAGGGAAATGAGCGAGCAATCAAATTTTTCTGTGGGGAATAACCATGAGGAGTACATGATGAACAACAACTCCAAGGAAAGTTCATTAGATGTTGATGTTGAAGCACTCCCCTTGATTCGAAGAGCAGAGTTTAGTTACTGGCTGCAAGAGAGTGTCTGTCACCGTGTACAAGATGAAATAAGTTCCTTGAACGATTCAAGTGATCTGCAACACTTGTTTTTGCTCCTAACCGGTCGACAACTTGATGCAGCTGTACAACTGTCTGCTTCTAGGGGAGATGTGAGACTTGCTTGTCTGCTGAGCCAGGCTGGTGGGTCCACTGTCAATCGTACTGATATTGATCGACAACTTAATCTTTGGAGAACCAATGGTCTAGATTTCAATTTTATTGAGGAGGACAGAATAAGGCTTTTTGAGTTGCTTGCTGGTAATATTCATGGAGCTTTGGGTGAGGACATGAATATTGACTGGAAAAGGTTTTTAGGATTGTTGATGTGGTACCAGCTTCCACCTGATTCTGATTTGACCTCCATTTTCCAAAGCTATCAGCGCCTTCTTGAAGACGGAAGGGCCCCATATCCTGTTCCTGTTTACATAGACGAAGGGTTGGTAGAAGATGGTGTAAGTTGGAGCCCTGGCAACCGTTTTGATCTTGCGTATTATCTTATGCTTCTTCATGGTAGTGAAGAGAAACAATTTAGCATCTTGAAGACTATGTTTAGTGCATTTGCTTCAACTCATGATCCACTTGATCACCATATGATTTGGCATCAGCGTGCAGTGTTGGAAGCAGTTGGCACATTTAGTTCTGATGATCTTCATGTTCTTGACATGGGACTTGTTTCCCAGTTGCTATGCCTGGGACACTGTCATTGGGCCATCTATGTTGTCCTCCACATGCCCTATCGTGATGATTATCCGTATCTGCAAGCTCGTGTTATCAGGGAAATATTGTTCCAGTATTGTGAAACCTGGAGTGCTCAAGAGAACCAACGCCAGTTTATTGAGGAGGAATTGGGCATTCCATCAGCTTGGTTGCATGAGGCCTTGGTGAGTTGCTTTCTATTATATCAGACAGTATCTTTCATTAGTCTTCTTCACTTTACCGTTATATTGCTCATCTTTTTGGCTGTTGCTATCAGCTTTGAACTTTTGAATCTGCTGTACACCCATTTAGGGCTTAGTAGTTATTGCTTCCTCCGCTCCGTTCCAAAATAAATGTCCACATTTCTTATTTGGTTTCTCAAAATAACTGTCCACCTTCAAATGTAAACGTCTACTTTCCAATTCTACCCTTAAATTATGAGATATGGAAATTTATTACCTCGTATATTATTAAGGGTAAAATTGTCATTTGGCTAATTAAAAAAAGTGTAATAAATCACAAGTTATTAAAATCATGTGCTTTTTTCATTGTGGACATCTATTTTGGGACAGAAGGAGGTATACAATAATGGTGCTTAGAATGGCAAACTAGTTTAAGTACAACTGTACAAACAAAAGTTAAGGGTAAAATTGTCATTTGGCTAATTAAAAAAAGTGTAATAAATCACAAGTTATTAAAATCATGTGCTTTTTTCATTGTGGACATCTATTTTGGGACAGAAGGAGGTATACAATAATGGTGCTTAGAATGGCAAACTAGTTTAAGTACAACTGTACAAACAAAAGTTAGATATTGGATGAAAACTAGACAATTATCTCAATCAAATTTCTCTGACAATTGGTATTGATAATCGGATATTTTCGTATAACTTGTATTTAAAAGCTCAATTTATTTTAATGACATTTATCTTTTTTCATTTCCACAGGCAATATATCATGCTTACTACAGAGATTCTTTTAAGGCCCTTGAACACTATATTGGATGTGCTTTTTGGCAAAAAGCACATTCAACCTTCATATCTTCGGTTGCCCATTCTTTGTTCTTGTCAGGTAAGGACCTATCATTTATCTACTGTTCGTAGTTTGTTGCAAGTTTTATCAGCTGTCTTACCATATAGTTCTATGAGTCCTAGAGCTTCGTGTGTCAAGATGCTTATATCCATGCATAGCAAGTTACATGACTCATTTGCAGGGGCGGAACACAGTGAGGGCCAAAGGGGGCCATGTCCCCTGCAAATTTAGGAACAAATATCATATATTAGTAAAAAAAATATGTATTTGGTGTTCTGTTGAGATGGTTATCAATTTCTTGGCCACCTGTGAGTGATCTTGGGTTCTAGTCCATGACTCCATGATGCTAGTTCTTTTATTTTTACTATCAAATATTATTATTTTTCTTTCATTACTTCTTTTCTTCCCATGTGAGACACATATTTATTGCATATAATTTTTATGAATCGTATAAAAATTTATAAATTTATTTGACTTCTATATAAATAACGTGAAATATCTAGATTTTAGTATTACTCTCGTTAATCTTTGTTTCTATATCTAGATTTTATCAAATTTATTACTATATTATAGTACAAAAATATATAAACCATTGATATATTTTTTGTTAATGTTCTTACGCTTAACGAAGTTTTTTATATTTCTAATAAAATTTATTAGTAGATCATAGTCAAAAAAACGTATTAAAATCTCAATGAATTTATATTGCTATATTTTCAGTCTCCAAAATTTTGTAATATCATTTTTCGGCCCCCGAGGCTCTGATGTCTGTGTTCCGCCACTGCTCATTTGTCTATAATTAGAATTTAGATGCATGATCTATAAAATAAAAAAGAAAAACTTTTTTGTACATATTGAATGTCATGGGGCACTTAGGTAAGAAATTGGCAATATTTCTAGTAAATTAATCTCAATAGTGAATGATGTCATGGACAGAAATGATTAATGAACACCCCAGGCCAAAAAATCTACTCGGGAAAGTACGAATGATACTGCATAAATAAATAAATGATATTACCATACCAATGATATCTTCTTATATGCAAAATAAGCATTTCAATTCATGTTTGTTTTGAACCCAATAGGTTACTTGCTAATAATACTCATTCCGTCCCAAAATAAGTGTCCACATTTCTATTTTAGTTTGTCTCAAAAGAGGTATCCACTTTCAAAAGTAAGTGCCTACTTTCGAATCCTACCCTTAATTACGACATGGAGAAATTTATTATTAACCCCTCTTATTAAGGGTAAAGTTGTCGTTTAGTTGACTAAAAAGTGTAATACTTGCACATTTCTAAAACTGTCTTTTTCTTTGTGGACATTTATTTTAATTGGGACGGAGGGAGTAACATTTAGAGAGATGATAGCCTCTCGGTTGAAATCGTTGTGTGGTAGGATTTCAACTCGTTTGCCCAGAAACAGAAACAACAACTACCATTGTACATATGGTTTTAGTAGTTACTGTGTTTTTCATATTGTTAGTTTGAGTACAATCGGGTAATCCTTAGTTAATTCAGATTATTTGCATTGCCGCACAAACTGCTTGATCTGACTCTGTTGTTTCGGGACTTGTTAGTGAGAGTGGTATCAACCGGAGAAAAGATTCTTGTTTGATGATATAAAGTACTAAATAAATACTTTTTCCGTCCCAAAATAAGTGTCTACATTTTTTATTTTAGTTTGTTCCAAAATAAGAACCACTTTCAAAGTAAGTGACTACTTTCCAATTCTACCCTTAGGTATGAGATGGAGAAATTCAGTACTTCCTTTATTGTTAAGCGTAAAATAATCATATAGTTAATTAAAAAAGTGTAATAATAACATATTTTTAACACTGTTTTTTTAATTGTGGACATCTATTTTGGGACGGAAGCATTAAATGCATTGAAATTTGAAACATTAGTATCAATTTGTTTACTCACAATCGTCATGGTTCAGGTAAACACTCAGAGATATGGAGGCTTGCGACTTCTATGGAAGACCATAAATCCGAAATTGAGAATTGGGGCTTGGGAGCTGGAATTTATATATCGTTTTATACGCTTAGAAGTTCTTTGGAGGAAGATGACGATACAATGACCGAACTGGTAGGAAACTCTCTCTTATATATGTATATGCTTCAAGAATAAGTATACTTTATAGGCCAGTCATTAGTTGAAAAAAAGCTTGATCAAACAAATAAAACTGGTCAAGCAATTACCAACTTATGAAAAATAACTACTTAACTAGTATTGCCTCCGTCCCAAAATAAATGTCCACACACAATTTAAAAAATGATATTATACTTTTTACTTTTTTAGTGTAAATTATGTTTTTCATCCTTGTGGTTTGTTAAAAATTGCGATTTTCGTTCTTATGATTTGCAATTTATTGTTGTTTTGGTACCTGTAATATTTACTGTTTTGGTCCCCTTGTACTTAAAAGGCAGGAATTTAGACCTGGGACGAAACTAGCAATAAATTGTAAACCATAGGGACGAAAATCTAAATTACCAACAAACCACAGGGACGAAAATCATAATGTACTATATATACTTTTTAGTTAACTAAATGACAATTTTACCCTAAATAAATAGAGGGGGTAACGAATTCTCCAATCTCATTATTTAGGATAGAATTGGAAAGTAGGCTCGGCACTTGTTTTTGAGACAAACTAAAAATAGAATTGTGGACACTTGTTCTACTCTCATCTTACTACAGGTTTCTCTCGAGAACAAAAACGACGCATGTAGAGACTTCTTTAGTCGCTTAAAAGGGTCTTTGGCAGTCTGGGAAAGCTGCTTGCCTATTGATGCCAGGTACTCTTTAAATTTTTAATTCAAAATTACTAATTTCCAAATTTAACTCTTAATTTAATAGAATGTGTGATTTATATTGGATCTCACGGATCTCACAAATTGCAAAGTTTTTAAAAGAAGACTCCTATATATATATATGTGTGTGTGTGTGTGTGTGTGATTAATTATGTTTATATTGTCATGGCATGGTTGTATAGATTATAGATTAGATGTTATATATACTTGTTATGAATCAAGGATGAGCATGCCTTAGACATTTTCCATGACATGACCTCTGATAGCAGTACTTGGAGACGGGGGATTAGAGTAGCAGACTAGATGTGGGGACCCGTAATAAGCGTTGTTGGGCCGAGGGGAGTTGGCAGATTAGGTTAGGGTTTTGTTTTGCCTTGCCTACCTTTTTTGTATGTTTCTAATGCCCCTACTCATTACTTCTTTTTTCTTATTTTTCTCGTTAAGTCATTTAATCTATTTATAACCAACCGACCATAATTGGATATCCAATTGTAATTGGATCCGTGTGTTATTGATGGCAGTCAGAATCCAATAAAAGCGAACCAACAATCCAATCTAATGACCGTCCAATTACCCACACAATTACCATTTAATTAATATCTATAATTAATAATATTTCACGATACTGTTTTTAGTTGATATTGGTATGTAGTGTTTTTTTTAAGAAATTAGAAAAATATATAAATAATTGGCTGAAATGGTGGATTAATTGAACCAAAATATTGGATGGATCTAATATGATTTGGTGGATAACCAATAGTAATATCCGATTGATGGAACCGATCCGATCGAATAAGCCATTGGATTGGATCAGATCTATCTAAATCCATTGGATTTCAACCGATTAACACCCTGTCACGTCTGTCCCCCCGACCCCCCCCCCCCCCCCCCCTTTCCCCAGGGTGATTTTAACCAAATAATTGACTTGGTGTTTAGCTACATCCATTTGATTTTATTGTCATTCTCGTAACACGTGTTTTTCGAACAATATTTTTGTCTCAGAATGGTGTATGCAAAGATGGCAGAGGATATCAGCGATCTACTTGTAGCCGATTCCGGCGAGGGGTCGACCACCGAGGTTAAGCTAAGCTGCTTCGACACCATATTCGAGTCCCCCATCCCCGAAGACCTTCTTTCATGCCACTTACAGTCTGCGGTATCGCATTTTACGTTGCATCTTATGGAATCGGCCTCGTAACATAAAACAAACTCGTCTTATGCAAAACCGAATATTTGCCTACAAAAAAGGCTCTTCATTTTGTATTGTTTGTGTAAACACCATTTGAGCCAAAATTTTTGTAATTAATGCTTGTGATGAGGAATTTAGAATGACAAGTAACTCGTATTTGTGTTCAAACTCATATATGTGTAATCTGGAACTGATATATGCATATTCAATGGTGTGGCATCGTTTGATTATAAGAAATAAATATGTAGACATTTTTTTAAAATCATATTATATATATATATAGAGAGAGAGGAGAGAGAGTGTGGGTTCATACGAGAACAGTAATCAAATAAGAGAACAAAAAAACGGTTGAATTGATTTTACACTAGTGACTTTGTCTGCGACTAGAGGCCGTGGGTCATGTAGTCTGCACACCTTTGTGTTAATCGTTAGTGTAAAATCACATGTGATTTGGCCTGTAATTTGGTGATGTTCTTATTCTTTTATTTTGTTATTGTTTTCATTTGAATCTCCCTGTATATAGGGTCGAGTTTAGGGGAAGCATCAAAAAATGAAAAACCACTATAG
The DNA here is from genome assembly GCA_954870635.1 of Arctium minus. Taxonomy (NCBI): domain Eukaryota; kingdom Viridiplantae; phylum Streptophyta; class Magnoliopsida; order Asterales; family Asteraceae; genus Arctium; species Arctium minus. Next base: position 71,835,271 of record OX941094.1, on the reverse strand, counting down.
TAACGGTTCATTTAAGGGTATGCACATGTACATAATATGCACACGTGCATAGAAACCAGAAAACATTTCTAAATTACTTGTATACATATGTGCATATTGTACAAATGAACAATTATTAATATGTTCATCAGTTTTTCATTTTTTTCTAGGGACTTTCCCTTGAACCTATATGTATATGTTAGTCTCAACCAATTGACTAGTTTGATATAAATTATTAAATTACTCGTATCAAATTAAAACTCTACAGCTTTTCAGAATCTTTTTCACCCCATCATGTCTGGTCCTCGATCACGTCCAAAAAAGATGTGTTTGGTATGCGATACAGGACAAGACAAAAACTTGTTGTCCCATGTTTTTGTTATATTTAGGGTTGTTTGGTTGGTTTTCCATTAAATACTATATGAATAAAATTGTATGTGCGGATTAATATTTTTGTATAATGTATATATTAGAAAAGTTTTTGTTTGGAAGGTTTTCTCATTGATGAAAGGGGCGTGTTTTTTAATTAGAGTCAGATTTGAAAAAAAATTGATTTTCTACATCCTAGAATCTTATGGATTAGTCACTTTCTATAATATTAAGGCATTGTTTGGCAAAAATAAACTAACTTATTTTTCACGTATATGTTTATATAGACATAAACTAGTTTATTGATAAACTATTTGGAGTAGCTTATGAGAAGTTTTTGTAACTTTTTACAATTATATCATCATTAATATTAATTGTTATTTATTAACTATTAATTATAAATCTATAAAATAATTATTATTAATATTAATTAATATTAATTGAAAATTTTTAATTGTTTAAAATTATTGTTAATTATATCAGTTATTTTTATATTATTTTTTTAATATTAGCCAATATATTTTAATTATCAATTACTATTATTTTTAATTATTATTCACTTATTTATTTTTATTTATATTATATAAGTCAATGTAGATTTTCTCTAAAATTTGTTTTAACAAATTCAAATTGTATAATATATATATAATAATAAATTTTAAATTCTTTTAACTAATATATTATATTATTTAATTTTCTTCATTATCTTTATTTGTATTAATTAACATATTTTATATTACTATAAATTTGTTTTAATTATATTATAAAATATTATAATTGGCTATTTTTTCAATATATTATTTATTGTTATTTTAATATTTTACATACTTATGAGAGCTGTTTGTTTACCTCTTAATGGTTTTATTTAGAGGCAACCTCTGAATTGTTAAGAGGTAAATCTTGTTTGGCAAAAAAAAGTATGTCTCTTAATGGTTCTAAAACCCTCTGAATGATTTTGTATCTTGAACCTTCCCTAACCATTAAGCGCCCTAATTTCATTCTGAACACTTACAAAACAAGCCTATTTCACTTTGAACTATATTATAAGTGCCTCTTAATCATTCTGACACTTAATCATTCTGCACCAAATCATTCAGCAACTACCAAACAGCCCCTTAACCGTTAGTTTGTAACTTATTCATCAACTAAGAGCATCTCCAACAACTATGTTAAAATGGAAAAAATTGGGATTTTAGTATTTTTGTTGCTCCAACAATTATGCTATAATCTATGCTAAAATAGAGAAAAGATGAGAGATATTATAAAAATCTCTAAATTTAGAGAAATCTCTAAATAGATAGTTTCTTCCCAAAACTAATTATTACCCCTAAAAAGCAATATTTTCCTATCTCAATTTTCTATATATTGAATATTTTAATAATATAATTAAATAAATAAAATATTTTAATAAAATAATTAATACTAGAGTTGCTAAAATAGAATAGTTGTTGGAGTTGGATGCAAAATTTTTTAGATAATTTGATTTTTTTACTCTATTTTAGAAAAAAAAATTAACATAGTTGTTGGAGATGCTCTAAGCTTTTTATCTACCAGCTTAACTTAAAACATCTCCGACACCTATGCTATAATTTTTCTAAAATAGAGTATAAAAAAATTAAAATCTCTAAAACAAATTACATCCAACTCCAACAACTACTCTATTTTAGCAATTCGATCATCAATTATATTAATAAAATATTATTTATTTCTCCTAAACATACAACTTCAATATCTTCTATTGATGAAAAATAATTAAATATTATTTCTCTCTCTCCAAATTTGGAGATTTTTATCTTCTCTCTTTCCTTTTTTTTCTATTTTAACATATGATATAGCATAGTTATTGAAGCAAAAAATTGTAAAAATCTCATTTTTTTTTTCCTATTTCCAAAACATAGTCCAAAGGCTCCAAGCCACTCTCAAACAGTGTATCCACTCACTTTGTCAACGCCGGGCTTGGTCAGCTACATTTTTCTGTAGAAATAAACATTGCGTACTCAACAAGATTGCAATTGACCAAAGGCCAACCACTTCAAAGTTCGATCACACACACACACACACACACTCTCACTTCTTCTTCTCTCTCAGTGAAACAATGGATCAAATTAAGCATAACTACGTCGAAGTAAAGGGGATCAAGCTTCACGTAGCCGAGATTGGGCCGGAGTCTTCGCCGGCGGTGGTTTTTCTTCACGGATTTCCGGAGATATGGTACACATGGCGACATCAAATGATTGCTGTTGCAAACGCAGGTTTCAGAGCTATTGCACCCGATTATAGAGGATACGGACTATCCGACGTACCTGTAGAACCCGAGAAGACTTCCTTCTTTGATTTCGTCCACGATACTGCCTCGATCCTTGATTCGCTCGCTATTTCTAAGGTACAATCGGTTTTTGCTTTGTTGAATATGAATTTTTGCGTTGTAGAGGAAGAGGAGATTTTGAAAATTGGGGATTTAGATGTTAGGTCAATAAGAGATGAATCATGAAGTTGCGGTATAATCTTTGAATTTTTATATATATACTCTCATCGTGAATTCGTGTGTAAATTTCGAATTTGAAATATATTTGGTTTGGATTTTCAAAATCAGAGGTATATTCGATCAATATACACCATTGAATTTAATGTCTTTTAAGGCGATGTTTGGGATTGCTTATTTAAAGTGTTTATTAACTTATTGCGTGTGCGGTGTGGTATCGTTGATCAGCAGTTTTTAGTGTTTGGATGAGGGAAAAAATAGAAAAATGTTTATACCGCCTGTGATAACGAGTTTTTGATAAGTTATTTCATTCTAACTTATGAACTTATTTGAAACAAATTATCAGTTTTTTTTTTTCATTTTACATGTATAAGCATTCCCAAACACCCCTAAAAAACAACTTATTAGCGTATTATGTTTTGGTACTATCATAAGTTAATTAAAACACTTTTTATAAAACTCTAGTTTAACACCACATAAGTTGATAAACACTTTTACAAAAAAAAAACATCATAAGTTGTTTTAAATAAGCAATCTCAAACACCCCTTTAATGATATAAAAAGTGGTTTAATGAGTTTAATGGGACTCTCAACTTATTCGTTCCATTATACATGACTGTTTGGTTGTGATTTAATGATATCATAAAGTGACTTAATGAGCTTAATGGGACTCTCAGCTTATTCGATCCATTATACATGACTGTTTGGTTGTGATTTAATGATGTAGAAAGTGACTTATTCAGTAAGCTTCTAAGTTCTAGGGGGAAATTTTGTGCAGAATTCCTAGTTTTTTTTCCCGAACATGCCCTTCCCGATTAAAAAAAAACGCTCCTTCCTGAAAAAACCCCGAACAAAACCTTCTCAGTTTACAGACAGCTTTATCGATACAAGACTTTATGGAAAACCAACCAAACTACCCCTTACCCTCTTACCGGTGCTTACCGAGTAAAGAGATTATGTCTTCAACAACAATCTTATAATGGGATTTTGTTAACTCTTATCCGGATTAGTGTTTTTTGGATAAGAGATGTTTATACTATGCTATTCGGTTTGTGTTGGTAAACGGCCTAAGTTTCTCTTTTCATAGTTATCAAAAATTTAATCTATTTTAGAAAGGATCGAATATTATTACACATGTCTACAATTTTGAGCCATCCAGAATTTCATTTAACATGTTTTAGACACTCTTTCTACAATAACTGTGGGTGTCCAAACCAGCTTGCACGTACCTCGCCTAATCTTATGGGACCTGAAAATAACAGTCAAGAAAATCCCCACTAGCTGTGAGGAGATTCAAAGGAGATTTACCCCGTTTTTCTCCGGTTCTAATCTCTTTTTCCCCATCCTCATTCGACTTGTCCTCAACTCCCCACGTCGTGGAAGTTGGGCAAACAAATGTCAAAATAAATGAATTTGGACGCTACGTTAGATCGAGTAGGATTGATTAGAAAGTACGATGCTTGTTAAATCCGTGCAAATCGACACCAAAAGGTCGACTTTGATCATGTTTGTCTGAACATTTTTAGGTGTTTGTTATTGGTAAAGATTTTGGATCAATGGTTGGCTACATATTCTCCCTTTTCCACCCCGAGAAAGTTGCAGGAATAGTATCACTCGGTGTCGCATTTAGGCCTCCTGGTTCCAGGACTCATCAAGCCCTCCCCGAAGGCTACTACATTCAAAGATGGCAGGTACGCATTCGTATAGCGCGATTAACGTATTAGAAACGATGAAGATTTCTTGATTCTTTTACATTTTGTGCAAAAAGACATCTTCAAACTCACTATATTAATTGTATTTATAGACTTGGGATCATGTGAGACCAAGTTGTTTTCGTGAGACCCATGAGACCACATTTTTACACTTGAAACTTCACAGCAAAACACTGTGAAGGTTACAGTGTTTTTTGCTGTGAAGGTTCGGATTTTTTTTACCTTCACAGTGTTTTGCTGTGAAGTTTCAAGTGTAAAAATGTAGTCTCACAGGTCTCACGAAAATAGGGTGGTCTCACGTGAACCCAACCCTATATTTATATCCCATAAAATTGAAATCATTGTCAGGAATCTGGAAGAGCTGAAGCTGATTTTGGACGGTTTGATGCGAAAACAGTGGTGAGAAACATCTACATTTTGTTTTCGAGAAGTGAACTACCGATAGCCGGTGAAAACGAGGAGATAATGGATTTGGTGGAACCGTCCACTCCTCTACCTTCTTGGTTCACGGAGGAGGATCTTGCCGTCTACGGGGATTTGTATGAGAAATCCGGATTTCGAACTGCACTCCAAGTTCCTTATAGGTAATTTATTGAACCTAGCATATAAGATCGAAGTATAGATACACGAGACAGGGCATAACAAAAACTTGTTGCACCATATTTGGCACGACATTAGACTGCGACAAGATAGGACCTTGAGTGGACAAAAAATGAGGGAGAATGGACAAGATTGGTAAATTACTAAACTACCCTTGTCAAATTAAAACCCTAAAATCCTTCTCAATCTATGTTGTTTGGTTGGTTGGTTTTCCATGAATTCTTGTACAGATAAAGTTGTCTTGTGGGAATTAATCTGTCTGTATAGATTGAGAAATTTTTTGTTTGGAAGGGTTTTGTCATAGATGAAATGACCGTGTTTTTAATTGGGAGGGGCAAGTTTGGAAAAAAAAACTTGGCTTTCTGCATAAAGTCCCCCTAAAAGCTTACTGAATAAGCCACTTTTTATATCATTAAGCCACTCTCAAACAGTCATATATAGTTGACTGAACAAGTTGTGAGTCTCATTAAGCTCATTAAGCTGCCAACAAACAGGCTCTAACCGTCTAGACCTTACATTTACTCCTTTTTCCGTGAAGAACCCCGACTCTCATTTTTGTTAAATCATTGTAGGATTCTAAAGGACAAAGTTGAACCTCCGAAAGAAGCTCTTAAAGTCGAAGCTCCAACGTTGCTAATCATGGGTGAGAAAGATTTCGTGTTCAAGATACCTGGAACCGAAGAATACATAAGAAGCGGGGAGATGAAGAAATACGTACCCAAACTCGAAACCATATACTTGCCTGAAGGATCTCATTTTGTTCACGAACAATTCCCCGATCACGTGAATCAACTCATCCTTGATTTTCTCGATCGCAACAAGCAGTAAAGCGTTCTAAACTCGAGTTTGAATCTTACGTTTGTGTGTGTCGCATGAATCGTCTGAATCGATCGCCGTTAGATGTGGTTTTGTTGTGCTTAAAGAGTACCACATCATGAAAGTGTCTTGAATGTTTGAAATTCTAGCAGTTGCAAAGGGCCTGTTTGTTTGCAGCTTAATGAGACTCACAGCTTATTCAGTCAGCTATATATGACTGTTTGGTAGTGGCTTAATGATATAGAAAGTGGCTTATTCAGTAAGATTTCAAGGGGGAGCTTTATGCAGAAAACCAAGTTTTTTCCAAACCAGTCATTCTCATTAAAAAACACGTTCATTCCATCTATGAAAAAATTATCTCAAATAAAAACCTTTTAAATCTATACAGACAGATTAATCCACACAGACAATTTTATCCATACAGAACTTAATGGAAAACCAACCAAACAGTCCCCAAGTCTTTTGAGGTGTATTATTCACATAAATCAGGCTGGAAGTTTTTCATAAATTGGTATATGTTATGTTTTGTAAGATTACATGGGACAAAATGCGTCAAAATACAACAAAGTTTGGATTAGTTCTTATTCAGTGTAACGAACAATTGTTTTTCTAATTGATTTAACAAACTCTCAAAATTTTCTATTTTGTAACATTTGATGACGTGGAAACCCGGGTTAGGGCGAAATGGGCGATAAACTTGATATCCACGTCATCAGATGTTACAAAATCAGCAGGTTACCGGTCAAAATATGTAAAAAAATAGGAACTTCTTAATGTTTGTAATTGGTATATCGTATATGTCGTAAGTGGACATGTATTAGGGGTTGTTTGGTTGTTTATTCATTAAGTTATGAATGGATTAAGTTTGTTGTATAGATTAAGTTGTTCAAATGGATTAAATTAAAATGTTATTTGGAATAAACTTTCGGAATAACAAAAATTACTATTTTACCCTTTTGTTTTTTCTTTAAGCTAACTCATTTAACCATTATGTGAAATGTGCATAATGGAACAATGTTTATTGGGTAAGCGCTTACCGAGTGTCATTTACCTTACCGAATGAGCATTTCAAGCACCGAGAATCTTACCTGGTAAGAGGCATAGAAATGACCGAAATCTTACCCGGTAAGTAACGGATAAAATACGTTTACCAACAATCCAAATGATCGATAATGTTATCCGATAAGGTAGGTAAGGGTTGTGACTTTTGCCGTTAAGCGCTTACTCGGTAACAGTTTGGTAAATGTCCCCTTGGTAAGTTTTGATACGAAAAGCCCATGGCTTACAGGAAACTATGCATTTTTCGATTGTTAACTTCGATATTTTTTTTCCAAATATTATCAATTATGAATTCGATTTAATGTTTTTTAAGAGCATCTTCAACATTTATGTTAAAAACTTAAAATAGATATCTTAGAGATTTAGAGTATTTTTTTTGCTCCAACAGTTATGTTAAAATAGAGGGGGGAAACGAGAGAAGGTAGAAATCTCCAAACTTAATATTAAAAAGAGAGATATGTTATTTTAATTGTTTCCACTCATGTATTAGAATCGTTTATAAAGTTTTTTTAAAAGTGCATTTATATGACGTATTTATATAATATTTTAATAATATAATTGATGATGAAATAGCTAAAGTAGAGTAGTTCTTGGAGTTTGATATAATTTTCGTTAGAGATTTTGATTTTATATACTCTTTGTAAAAAAAATATAGCATAATTGTTGAATATGCTCTAATATTCCTAGAATCCTAGGTTAGTGTATATGATGTGCAACAATGTTGTTCAGGGCCAGTCCTGACATTTTGAAGGCCCTGTGCAAAAACCAAAATATGAACCTATAATTTTTTCCCTGTTATATTATTCATTAAATTCAAAATAAATTCTTTTATGAAATATGTGTGGGAGTATAAATAATCATAAACAAGATTCTAATAAAAATATAATTGATCAATATATCATTAAATTAATGATCATAAGTGATTAATAACCTCACTTATAAGGTTTTAGAGTCTTATATGATTAATTTGCTGGTAGCAATAAAAAGTTAATTAGTAAGAAAACTAAAAGTAATCACATAATACGTATAATGTATAATATATAGTTTATTAACAATGAATACTAAAAGCTATTCATTCTTCATTAATAATTTGGCACTACTATGTACGTTTTCCAAAAAAAAAACAATAAGCATTTTTATTTTCTAAATATAGATCTTCTAACAATTTTAGAAGCAAAATCATCTAATTATACTTTTATAATCAAGATTTACAAGAAACTCATTTTCGATATATATCAAAAGCAAAACATTTAATCTCTTTTGGAACATAGTAGATTGCTAATAAGATCTCAAACGTTGTGAAAAAATATGAAGAGAAATGTAAAAATAATCAATAATGATCAAGCATTTTTTTTAAAGTTCATTAAATAATCAAACAAAGTTTGGAGAATAAATGATTGAAAAATAAAATAAATATAGAATAGTACTAAATATTTGCTCATAGACTGAAATTTGTACTTTGAAAGTGGAAGAATCTGACTACAATTATTTACAAATATATGGCAACAACGACAAAATAATTCCGAATAAATAAATTGGGCACTTTAGCCTTCTAAAGAATAATGTAGAGAATGAAATCTAATATGAATATGAGATTTTAGTCGATTGATAAGGTTTTAATTAGAAAGTTTCTATCAATAATAAAGAAAACAAATAATAAATTGTATATATAAAAACAAATAAATAAAAAGAATGAGACAAGGAATACATGGTTGAAGAAGCCTATAAAATGGAAAATTAAAATAAATGAACAACTTGATATTCTGGTTTAAATCAATAAATAAATAAGGGAAAAGTCCAAAAAAACTCAATGGACTTTAGTGTTTGAAGTGATTAAGTCCTTAGACAATTTTTTGAAACAAATAAGTCCTTAGACATTTCAAAATACACTAAATAAATCATTGGACTTTTTGAAACCTGTTAAATACATCATTATTACTTAAAAATGTAACTTGCAACCTACATAATAGATAAAACTACAAATTAAAAAAAACAAAAAAATGTCACCTACTCACTACTAAAATAAATCGTATTACCGACGGCTGAAACAGTCGGTAAACCGTCGGAAAAAGGCTTTAGCGACGCTTTTGTTGTAACACCCTAAAAATAGGGATAACAAAAATCTGGAAAACGGGCATGAGGTATGCTAAAATTGCCATAGCAAGAGCCTCCCAAAAATGGGGAATATATATTTAAATAACCTGTTTAATCACAATTGTAATTTAACGGACAATAAACAACAACCAACTAATCTAATTTCTACATCTAGAAAAGAAATTACAAAAAGGGTTGTCATCTATAGACCCAAACGGTCTATATCCAAAAGTATAACGCGTCCATGTGCAATTCCCCAAGCTCTCACCCCAAAGCAACTAAACCTGCTTAAGACCGCCGCCGCTAGAACCTGAGATACACATCGACACCAAACAAGTGTTAGGCCAAAAAGCCTAGTGAGTTGAACAATAGTAAGCATGCATGAACAGTCACATTTCTTATCAGCAGTTAACCATAGTTCAACAAATGTGGAGTCAATAGGGGAGACCCATAGCACCAATCAAGTCCCACCCAAGAGTCGATATACCTTGATGCCCTTAACAAGGAACACCCCAAAGACCCGGCACACCCGAAGACTATCGCTAAGAAAATTCCCCGAATGGCGGAGGTCTAGGCATATACCATCACAGTGGCGCCCAAGACTATATCCTCCTAGTGTACTGACTTGGTTCGTCCACATAACATTTATAAGGGGTCCTTTAGGTATATTTCAACCCACATAATTCAATACCAACTACGGGTATAATATTACCACATTATCCTCGTGATGTCTAACAAAAGACCCAATGTAAATCATGCTCATCATGCATATAAAACATATCACCAAAATGGTGTTCCAACTAAAATCATCATAATACCCATATATGCATACATTTAACATATCAAGGTACCCACATTATGTATCTATGAGACAAATCCCAAATAATGATACATATAACAATAATCATGGCAAATCACCCTTATATATACATCCTCCAACTATTTTCATGAAGAAATCCCCAAACATTTGAACATATAGAGATAAAGTAACAAATAGGAGATTATGATGTGTATCTAGTTTTAACAAAGGTTTAGTAAACTCACAATCTAGGTTTTGAACCCAAAACCTAGAAAATATGGAAACCCTAGAAGTTGGAGAATATGAGACTTGAAGGTGAGAAATGAGAATCTTGAAGAACACTTCAATGGGGACACTTGGATGAAGCTTGATGACCACTTAATGCTCCCAACAACCCAAAACCTAGAAATGATGAGGTAGGTGATGAAACCCTAAAAATCACCTCCAAGAAGAGCTCTCCTGTTTTTGTAGAGTGTTAATGTGAGAAATAAGACTGCCAAAGTGTTTTTAAATCAACCAGACCACGCGGGCGATAATGCCCGGCGATAGTGCCATGGGCACTATCGCTTGTCACAATCGCGGAGGTCCCCACCCCCACGGTACAAGCCCGACGATAGTGCCTTTGGCGATAGTGCCAAGGCACAATCGCGGACATCCAACAGCCCACGGTACATCTCTGGCGATAGTGCCTCCGGCGATAGTGCCAATGGCACAATCGCTGGCATCCCAAAACAGTCCGAAACTTAACCAAATTCGATGGCGAGGGCGAGGTTTGAACGATTAACAAAGGTAATTCAATACATGACATTTTAACATAATTCAAGATCATAAAATGTACACAAAGACACACATTCACACATAAGCAAAATCAATGCATTAAGGGAGACATAACACTTAGCTTAAGAATTTACGGGTGTTACATTTGTGACGGGAATGATCGTTGGTAAAAAGCTGGTCGGTAATATTCAGCGACGGTTTTCCGACGACAACTACCGACAGCTTACCGACGGTTCCAGTTACTGACGGTATTTACTTATTAAAAATAAATATAAAATAAAATGAAAAAAACAACCGTCGGTAAGCCGTCGGTATTTCACTAATTTTTCCGACGGTTTTCCGACGACTTATTAAAAATAAATAAAAAATAAAATTAAAAAGATACCGTTGGTAGGCCGTCGGTAAATACCGACTGTTTTTTGCCGTCGGTAATTGTCGTCGGTATTTCACATTTTTTTAGTAGTGACTTTATCCCCCTACTGATTAAAAAATGGAAAAATTAACTAAAATAGTCAATTTCGTCAACAAAATTCATTTTTTAAACCATTTTCAAAATCTCTTTTTAAAATAGTCTAAGTTTATGCATAGTTTTTTTTGCCTTAAGAATTGTTTTTGGTAAAAAAATAAAATAAAAAATTGAAAACAAATTTATAATTTGTTATTTAATTTACTTTATATCTTCTGTTTTTTTAATTTTAGTTAACCTTTTATTATATTAACACACATAATCGTATATTAACTAAAATACATAAAAAAAATATGTTCTTTTTTCATATTACACCACTATAATTGTTTCGTCAATACGTTTAAAATGAGTCTAATATTGATTTTTTTGGATTTAATCTCATATTATTAAATATCATAAATACGTACGAATTATATTTAATATTTACACTTTCTATACTTTTAGGTTATTTATTTAATAATATAAGATTAATCTGTAACTATAAGTATTAAAAATAATTCGGACGTATTTATGATATTGAATAATATAAGATTAAATTCAAAAATAATATTGAGTTCATTTTGAACATATTGACCAAACGATTATAATGATATAATTTGTTAAAAAAGATACCAATTTTTTTATATATTTTAATTAATATACGATTATATGTGTTAACATAATAAAAATGTAAAATGAAAAAGTAATGCATATAAAATAAATCAAATAACTAACTATAGCTTTATAAGGATGGAAAATGTATTTTTTTTTTCTAAAACTATAAGCAAAGTCAAGGTCGTGCCAATAATTTTGGAGGCCCTGTTACATTATATTAACACTATTGTTCGATAAATAAGACATAGATAAAACAAAATATTAAAGTTTATATCATATATTAATACTAAGAGTATTACAAATTAAAATAACAAAAAAGAAGTAACATATTGAAAAAATTATTTAAATAAAATGAGTCTTCTAACGTTTTTCGAAACAAAATCTTCAATCAAATCTTCATAATCAACTTTCTCCAAAAAACCATTTTCAATGGCTATTAACGCTAGTTCGTTAAGTCTTTCTTGTGTCATTGTTGAGCGCAAATAGTTCTTCAACAGCTTCAACTTTGAGAAACTTCTTTCTGCAGATGCAACAGTTACGGGAATAATGAACAAGACTCTATAAGCAATAATAGCATTAGGAAAGCAATCCACATGTTTCAAATACTCTAAAATATCAAGAGGGCTCATGTTTTCATGTGGTAAAAACTCTTGGAGTAATTTTAACTCCACATATAAGTCATTTCCATCAATATCATATTGATCTTGATTCTTAAGCGCAATTTCAAAGTTAATACAAGAAGACTTTAAACATGCATTATCCACATAACGCAACTTATCGGAAGTAAATAAAAACCCAAACATATTTTCATATTCTTGATATTGTTCAAATCTTCTTTTTAACGAACCAATTGCATGATCAACAACACATAAGAAATAATTAACTCTAAATGACTCTTCCGCAGATTGTGAAGTAATTTCGGATGCATCGATCGGATTTTCATCAAAATATCTTTTCCTTTGAATTTCACGTTTTCTAGGAAACAATGGATCAATATCCAATTCATTGGCAATTTTCTTTGCCGATTCTATAGCATCTAAAAATCCCGTTTCTCGATATCCCTCAAAAAAGGAAATTAGTCCTTTAATTTGTCCAATATCAATATCAATTAGCATATTTTTTTATTGTAAATGTTTACTAACCAAATTCACAGCATATAGAATTTCATACCAAACCACTATTGACACTAGAAACACAAAATCGCCAAGCTCGTTTTGAGCTAAAGATTTTGCTTCACTTCTAATTTTTGAATCATTATCAATTTCAGCTACTTGAAGTAAAGCTTCTCTAATATCAAACACTTGAAATCTTATGGCTTTTACGCTATCAATACGACTCTCCCAACGAGCCGTTGACAATGATTTAACTGTCCATCCTTTTACATTATCTTTAAACACTTGCCATCTTTTAGTAGAATTAGCAAATATTGTATAAATACGTTGAATTATCCCGAAAAAATCTGTAGCTTTACCATAAGTATCGGCTATGTCACACAAAGTTAAATTAAGACTGTGAGAAGCACAAGAACTATAAAATGCTCTAGGATTTATATCTAATAGTTTCTTTTGCATTCCGTTATGTTTTCCCTTCATGTTTGCACCATTATCATAACCTTGTCCTCGAACATTGTCTATATCTAGACCAAGACACTTTAACTCATATTGTAAAACATCAAACAAACCTTGACCCGTGGTATCATCTACCTCCAAAAATCCAAGAAAAGATTCTTCAATACTAACAATTTTAGATGAAAGATCTACATACCTTAAAATTAAAGACATTTGTTCTTGATGACTTACATCAGGAGTGCAATCAAGAAGAATGGAGAAATACTTTGCCTCTTTTACTTTGTTAATGATTTCACATTTGATTCTATTAGCAAGCAAAGCAATTAACTCATTTTGAATCCTATTACCAAGATAATGAACATGTATATCATCATTTGTAATACGTTGAACATGATCATGAACAATTGGGTCAAATACGGCTAACATTTCAATCAATCCTAAAAAATTTCCATTGCCATTTTCATACAACCTACCGTTAGTACCACGAAATGCAAGATTGTGTGTTGCAAGAAACTTCACAATACAAAACATTCTTACCAAGACTTTTTTCCAATGAATTTTTTTCTTTCTCTATTTGATTTTGAGCAACTTTATCAATAGTTTCATTCTTTTGAAGTCTTAGACGCAAATCATACCAAGTTTTCATATTCATAACATGTTCCACACTTGTTTCATGCTCTTTAAGTCTAGTGCTAAGGTGTGACCAATCTCTAAACCCATCATTTGTCAATTGGCCATTTACATGCCTCTTTTTAAAAATCTTACAACAAAAGCAAAATACTTTATCGAGCTCCAGAGAATACACAAGCCAATCTCTATCACATTTTTCTCCATTTGATAAAATATTAGTATAAGATGTTGCAGAAAATCGTTTACAATATTTATCTTTAGGACCTTTTTTAATAGACAAATCTCTTTTAGGACCCTTTGCAACTAACATATCAATCATTTTTGAATCCAAAGAATCCCAATTTCTTGGATCAAATATATCAAAATTAACAAAAGTATCATCAACATATTGATCATTAGCATTAGCATCAATATCAATCGTATCATTAGCATTAACATTATCATCAATATCAATAGCATCATTAGCATTAGCATCAATATCAATCGTATCGGTAGCATTATTGTTGGCATTAATATTATTAGCATCATCATCAACGTTGATACCGATAGCATTTTCATCATCATCCAAACTAACACTAGCATCAACATCATTATCAACGGAAGTTTGTGATTTTTTAATGAAAAATTTATCAATAGCTCTTTTTTGGGACAAAATCATCTATTCAATTCTCTTTTTCTTTTTACGTTTTTGACATCCAGAATCATGTTTTCTAATAGAAGACATGATGAAAAATAGAATATTACTGTATTGTTACTCATGTACTGTCTACTAAAACAAATTATACCAAATCACCAATTAACCAAATAAATAAAAAAAATCAAGAAAGAGATTAGAAATTGAACCAGTTAACCAATAAACCCAATCAAGATAAATCACAATTCACAAAGATTGAAATATAAAAACTTGAGATTGGAGAAGTGAAAATAATACACCTGTGTTGTTAGCTTGCGTGTGAATCGTCCGTCTAACAGTCCAAGTGTAAGGTGTTGAACGAGTGAATGAATGAATCCAAGTGAAGCAGTGAATGAATCGTCCCTCTAACAGTCCGTCTAACAACCTGATTACCGCTTGAAGCAGTGAAGCGGCGTCGGTCTGGGGTGAGATTGAGAAATCAAAGTGAACAAGAACACAAAAATTAGTTTTGAACGAGTTATTAAATCAACAAACAATGAACGATAGTTGATTTTATGGAATGTTGATTTACCGATTTAGGGATTTTAATCAATTTATAGTTGATTTTCTGGATTCGAATATGGCCGTTTGGAAGTAAACTGAACAGACGATACAAAATAGTCGTTCAATAATGAAATCTTACCTCGGATCTTACTGTGATTGCCATTGGAAGAGAAGGCATAGAAGACGAGAAGATTGATGAACTTAATCGTCGAAGATTTAGGAAAAAGAGGGAAATTCAAATTTTTTCGCCTCAATCAGATGCATATCGGCCGCTCAATTGAAACTAGGGATGGAAACGGGGCGGGTAATGCATCCCCCGTCCCCGACCCCGACCCTCGTTTAAACCCCCCGTCCCCGACCCCGCCCCGATTAATCCCCGACGGGTTCGGGGGAAAGGAATCCCCGACGGGTTTGGGGAACCCGACGGGTACCCGTTTAGTGAAAAAAATAAAAAAAAATGTATTTTAAAAATTAAAATTATAATAAATCGTCACTATAATAATTACCGATATTGAGAATAAAAATGTATTTATCATTTAAGAATAAACGTATACATATATACATATATATTTATTTATACACACACTATGAACATATATTAAATAAATTAAAATTTTTAATCGGGTACGGATTAGGGGCGGGTAATGCCATCCCCGACCCCGCCCCGACCCCGCTTCGGGTATGAAAATAAATCCCCGTCCCCACCCCGTTACCCGTTAAAGCGGGGAATCCCCGCCCCGTTAGGGTCGGGTACCCACGGGTACCTGCCCCAACGGGTAAAATTTTCATCTCTAATTGAAACATGAAAGTGAAAGCAATAAAAAAACTTGGACTGGGCCCTAAAACCTATTAAAGATTGGGCTTATCACATATTGATTCTAAAAATTAATTATAATATATAAATATATATATAGGGTGCGTTTCTTTTGCAACCCAAGCAATTTGTACAAACTATGCAAATCAATCTTAGTCGTTCATCAAGTCTAATGAATATATGATTTTATTATGTTTTCTAATTTAAAATCATGATTATAATGAATAAAGTTAACATTTCTTAATTTAAAATCATGATTATAATGAATAAACTTAACATTTTCCATATACATCACAATCATTATTAATGAATCATAATCATTATCCATAAATATATCTATTGTTTCCTAATATAGTGGTTTGCATAGTTTGTACAAATTGTTTGGGTTACAAAAGAAACGCACCCTATATATATATACCTGATAAAAAATTTGGGCCCCAAATGTTTAGGGGCCCTCTACACTAGAACCACATGAAACACCCTTTTGCACGACCTGAGCAAAGTGAATATTCATACATTAAATTTCTATGTTAGGATGTTTTTTATTTTATTTTTTGGAAAAAACAATCCTTACGTAGAAAAAAAAACATTATGTGCAAATTTTAGTTATTTTAGAAAAAAAAAGTTTTGAAAAATGGTTAAAAATGAACTTGGTTGATGAGATTGACTTATTTCAGTTAATTTTCCCATTTTTAGTTTGTAGGTGGATAAAGTATGTGACATTTCTTTTTTAATTTTTAGTTTTACTTGTTATGTAGGTTACAGTTTACATTTTTTAAGTAATAAGGATGTATTCAACAGGTTATCAAAAGTCCAAGTATTTATTTAACAGGTTTTGAAATGTCCAAGGACTTATTTGTTCAAAAAAATTGTCAAGGGACTTAATCACTCCAAACCCTAAAATCCGTTGGGTTTTTTTAAACTTTTCCCAATAAATAATTGAAAATTAAGTAATCATCAAAAATTCATATAATTAAATAATCTTAAGGATAAGAAATTATTATATAATAATTTTTTAAATAAATTTAAAAATAAAGGGATCACATAACTTCAGTATAGTTAAGAAATTGTTAACAAATTTATAGAAAACTCCTTTAAAAGGCACCTCCTTAGGGAAATGGAACGCGCTAGCCAACTGAGCCATGTAGCTATTTGTTTGTTTTAATGGATTACCAGTTTTATATATCAACGTATACATATAAAAAAGAATTTAAAAATCGGAGGCCCCCGACGGTGGGGGGCCTCGTGCGACATCACCGCATGGAACACCCCAAGGAACGACCCTGATGTTGTTAAAAGTTAGAGTTGTTCATGATCGGTACGACCTGCTAGGCCTATCCAGTTCGGCTTGGTAGAAAAACGGACTTGGATAACTATTCTTGAAAAAAATGAGTACACTCGGGCTGGACCACTAAACTTAATGAGCGGGCTCGAGTAATAAAAAAGTAATTTCCGTTAGGCCCACCTAGCATGTTATATTATTAAATAAATTTTATATATGTTTAACACTTAGGCATTGTTTGAAAAAAAAAAGCTAGCTAAGCTAGCTTTTTTCTTTGGTACATGTTTGGATGACCAAAAGCTAGCTTATAAGCTAGCTTATTGAAAAGCTACTCAAATTAGTGTTTTGAAAAGCTAGCTTATTAGCTACCAGCTAGCTTATAAGCTAGTTTGTCGAACATAACCTTAAAGTTTTTAATTTAAACAAAAAAACTCAGAAGTGACTTTGGGTTGTACTCCCTCTACTGAGTACCAAACGCCTTCGAAATATATATTATATGTCATATGTCATATATTATGTTTCGAATATCGATTTTGAAATATTATGTGGTTAAATATTTTGTTGTTGAAAACCCGAGCTTTGAAAGTTGATAAATTATTGGAGAGAAATTGTACATACTCCATATTTTGTGAAACTATTTTCTTCTTACACCATGTACATTGGTATCTTTTATGTTTTATTTTATGCTTGAAAGAAAATTATGTAATTTGAATGATTTTACATAACTTATGTTTGTAATATAAGTTTTACTTTCACATGTAAAAAAAATTAGGCCCATTATCCCCCCGGACAAGCTGCCCATCTATAGGTAGGGAATAGACAAGTTTTCAAGCCCTCGGAAAAATGGCTCGGGTTTGTTATATTAAGGCCAGTTGGACTAAAAATATGATACACCAGATCAAGTCTGCAAATGATCATCTTTACTAAAAGTCCAAATTTTCTTACATAATACAAAAATATATGATAAAACCAGGAAACACATTAAATTTAAAAATTGACATAACTCACAACAAAAATTGATAACTTGTAATGAAATAAAACACAAAGCTCACTTCAATCCTATAATTGCATCCTATGATCAAGTCCTCCATCATAGAAGTTAAAATCAAACATAAGTTTTCTTAAAAAAAATGAATTAATAACATGTAAAGAAATTAAGTTCAAAACAAAGGTAATAACATGTAATATGTCCAGTCGTTGACGGGCTGCCCCCTAGCCCAGTCTTAGACTGTGGTTGGGCTCTAGGTTCAGCGTAAGCTGGGTCGGGACAGCGGCGGATTAGTGGGCTGCCCGTGGATGCCCGATACCGCCGGGGAGACGTGCGTGCGTGTGTGCGTGTGTGAGTTCGTGGTAGTCGTTCGTTGGTTCGATGCCGCTATGCCTTCCAAAAAAAACATGTAATATCATATTTAATAGATTCTCTAAAATAAAGATTTTTGATTTTTGTTCCAACAAATTCTTCAACATGGAGAGAGAGAGAGAGAGAGAGAGAGAGAGAGAGAGAGAGAGAGAGAGAGAGAGAGAGAGAGAGAGAGAGAGAGAGAGAGAGAGAGAGAGAGAGATTCTCCAAATTTGAAGAAATCTCAAAAATACTTAGGTGGCATTTGGTTCGCAGTATGATTTCTGAAAGAATGAAATTTGTCAAAAAATTGGAATCTGAAAGGAATTGGAATGAAATGTTATCAGTTTTGACCAAGTGTTTGGTTGGCAGGAATGGAATGTAATCAGTCAAATGAATTGGAATCTGTCTGTTTGGTTTGCAAAGGAATTGATATGGAATTCTGAAAAATTACAAAAATACCCTTTCTTTGATTTTTATTTTAATTTTTTTAATTATAAGTAATTATAAAATTAACATTTAATAAGAAAAAAAAAAAGCAAATTACTATTGTTTCCATGAATATGTTTTAAATTTTGGTAAATGAATTAATAATGAATTTATTTTAAATTTTGGTAAATGAATTAATAATGTATTGTTTTCAATTTTGAAAAATGTGTTTTGTTTGACCAGTTCCTTATCCCCTTTTCATCCCCTTGGACCCCTTCGTCCTTTCCCCCCCTTTCTTTTTTGACCTAGAACCGTAATCATTCTTCTTCCCCTATCGCAGCATCATTTTCCATCCTTCTTCCTCTTTGCAAATCAAAACATAAGAACCCAAAATCAATTGAAAAACGGGAATCCATAATTGATAGAAAAAGAAATCGAGAGAAAATTGGTGGACGAACTCAACAGCAGCAGCAAAGTCGATAAACAAATCGACTTCTAGAAGAATCAACACCCGTAAAGTTGATTGTGAAAGTGTAGCTAAAATCGATGAAGTCTGAGGAGAGAGTTCGATGAAGTCTGTCGTGAGAGCAGTAGAGAGAAAGGTGGGGCTAGGGTTTTAAGTTTTAATGAGGCTATTTTTGTCATTTTCAAAATATTGAATGGAATGGATTTTAATTTCATCTCTTTTATGAAGGAATGGTGAAATCCACATTTGAGGGAATGTTTGGAATTCAATTCCATTCCATGAGTAATCAAACGTCGGAATGGAATTTGGTCAATGCAATTCCATCAGAGTCCATAGAATCCGACGAGCCAAACGCCCCCTTACTATATGATAGAGAAATTGTTTTTTTTATTCTTACTACAAATGAGAATCATTTGAAGTAGGAGAGAGAAAATTATATTTTATAAAAAGTGTTGAATATTTTTAATAATATAATTCATATTGTATTTTTTTAAAAAGAAAAAGTTGTTAGAAATGAATATAAATATTCTTTTGAAGAATTTGTTTAAGATGATCTCAGCTATGTTCAACTATATGTGTAACACCCCGATTTTCGAAAGGTATCATTTCAAGTTTATACAGAAACCGATATATTAAGGAAAAATAAAATATTTGATTTTGGGCTTGAATCCTTGGTTTTATAGTCTTGATGGATAAAGGATTCAATTACGAGACCAACGGTTCTTTCCGGAGCGAAAACGGAGCTATAACGAAAAAGTTATGACCAAAACAGTTTCGGTACGTGCTAGGCTATAATGCCCGGCGATTGTGACAGTGTCACAATCGCCTGTCATGGTCGCCAGAGCTCGAAAACTCTCGGTACAATCTCAGAAATTGTGCCCGGCGATTGTGACAGTGTCACTATAGCCTGGCACAATCGCCTGGGTGTATCAGAGTGTTAAAATCGCGATTTTCAGCCCCAAACTTCATTTCTTCATATCTCTCTCATTTCAACTTCGATTTTGGTGATTCAACTTGCTACGGTTTCGTTTTTGAGAGATCTTCAAGGATCAAGCAAGATATTGGAAGTTTATTGAAGTATTCTAGAGCATTTTGTGGTGGTAAGCTTCTCATCTCTCCCTATTCATCTTCTTCCCCAAAGTTTTCTAGGGTTTCATCCACCCTTTGTTCTCCCTTTCATAGATTGGAGGTTTGTAACCATTTTGGTGATCTAGAGGTGTTTTGGTTGGTTGATTCAAGCTTGGGTTAAGGTAATCTTCTATTCTCTTCATTTATGGGGGTTAGGGTTTCGGTATCAGTTGAGGTATTCATGTATAAGGTCGGGAAATGATTCTTTGTGGTTGATGATGTTTATTTAGGGTTGGAACCTTGTGGATCTGAGGTTTGGATTTCTCTAAAACCTACTTGTGAGTCCCCTAAACCGTAGCTATTTATACTTGCTTTATTTTGTGCTAAATGATTATTGTAAAGTGCTCAAGTAAGCTAAAACTAGGGTATAAGCATTTGCCATGTTTTGTGGGTTTTGCGATTGGGGAAAATCATTTAATGGGGTGAGGAGTGTTAGGTGTAAGCCATGATGTATCAATAAATGCTTTGGTGAGGATGTATATGGGGTATAAAAAAATGGGTAGAACCATTCTTATCAGCAGTTGGAGTCAAATTATTACTTGTGGACTAATATATGGCTAATGAGCTTTAGGTTATTAGGAGGAGTATATAACATGTATGAATATGTTGTTTATCAAGATTATGCTTGCATGAAAACTGTTAACCTTACTTGCTCATAGTCTACATGGGAGGTCTTATGTTTATTTCCTTGTGCACGAGGATTTAGATGGTATGCATTGTTATTTACATACTTATTGTCATTGGGTATTTTGAGTAGACAGTAGGGGACGCAAGTCCCTTAGTTGTGTACTCGGCTATATTGGATAGGCACCCTTGTCTGTAAGACCTTGAGGTGTAACCCGACGGGGTAAGCATCAGAGGCAGAGACGGTTTGAGGATTGTGATGTCCGGCGTGTCATAGGAACTAGAACCGGGGCTGGACGGTGAAATCCAATCCAGATTGTGGGTTACCCCGCTTTATATCATTGTTATTTGCATACTTATTGTCGTTGGGCATTTTGAGTAGACAGTAGGGGACGCAAGTCCCTTAGTTGTGTACTCGGCTGGATTGGATAGGCACCCTTGTCTGTAAGACCTTGAGGTGTAACCCGATGGGGTAAGCATCAGAGGCAGAGACGGTTTGAGGATTGTGATGTCCGGTGTGGCATGGGAACTAGAACCGGAGCTGGACGGTGAAATCCAATCCAGATCGCGGGTTACCCCGCTTTATATGGAAGATATTTGTGTATTAATTGTACAGGAAATTGCAATGTCCCGATTTGGGAGGTTTGACTTGATCTAAATGCATGGGAGTCGGTAACATTTAATTACAGTTCCATTTACATCAAAATTGGTATCGGCATAATAACCAATAGACTTCGTTCTAACACTTGTATTCATGTTTAAATGGTTCACAGGTTCCGTTAGCGGTGCGAGTAGGATGTCTTGATCTGTCGAAATCGCACCTAGGATTCCTCCTTGGACCGGGCATTTTTGGGAGAATCGAGAAAGAGCATTTTGAAGTCATAGTGACACCCACCTTAATCTAGAGATGATAATTGTTCTAGATTAGATAGGTTGTCATGTATATGTCTTATGGTTCCGCTACTCCTTTTTAGAACCACCCCAATTCTTGGGTTCTAGTCTTTATGTTTACAGGTTTTGGATTCGCCTTGTTTTAGGCGTTATATTGCCGAAATTTTAAGTTTTTGTTATCCCTATTTTTAGGGCGTTACAAGTTGGTATCAGAGCTATAGTTTAAGTGAACTAGGCATGAATGTAAGATGTCTAGACTTAGACTGAGTACGTTAGGCAATGGTTTGTGAGATGGGTAGAATTTCTAAGATGGGTTAGTCTTAGAGTCGACGGAAACTATGGTTATCAAGCGGTGTGGCGATGGTAACGAGAACCTTTATGTATTGTATGTTCATAATCTCACCTAGCTAATGTTATTATGAGGATATTTATACGTGATGATGTTTGAAGTGCCGTTACTGTGACAATTGATAATGTAGTAAGACGTTCTCTTGTGTTTGGTTGCTAATGTTATGTTATTTGGTAGACGTGGTAGTACGTTTACTTCGTGTTCAATTCTGTTAATCTCTTTATTATTCATCCTCGTGCTTGTATGAACTGCCTTGGTATGTCGACCGTTGGAGTAATAAGAAAGTTTCTAAATGGGTAACTATTAGAAAAAGTTGATGATTTTATTATTCGTTACTTGTAGTAACGGTAAGTATGGTGATTGCATTAAGTGGACAGTTTCGAGTCAGATTAATTGGTTGGACTAGGACCATAGACTTTTTGAATCGATGTATTCAAGGAGAAATTGTAAGGTGAACCTAGGAAGTCCGTGATCTTTGCCTTAATATGTTGAGCATCTGGATGATGATAGTGTAACTATACAAATCGAGGAGCGTGAGTTCGAGTTAATTTGTTAAAACGGTGTACATGCCAAAATGTGTATTTTAAAGTAAAAGTATGTTTTACTTGGTATTTGTCAATGTATGAATATTTTGATAAGTTTTTATATTTGGTAAATTCGGGTTGTTTTAACCTCCTAAAATGCTCAGATTGGATTTTGAATAGTTCAACAACTAAATAGCATGATTTACGTGTTCTTGGTGGCTTTGTACAAGTAAACTCTGTTTTTATGAGTTATGCATCTTTGACGATTTTTGTACAAATGAAGTCTATTTTACGTTATATGCATTTTGGGCGTATTTGCATCCATAAAACCTTTTGAAACTCTTTGGCCCCAATACATGTTAAGTTTTGGGTTATTTGGATATATTTCACTTTATAAACTTATGTAACACACATCTTTGTGATTTTTGGGCATTTTGATAAATAAATCATTTTGATATATTTCTTTTACGATGTAATATATAAATGGAAGTCATTTTATATAATTGTTCATTTGGTGCATACGATTTTATAAACCGTTGGAAAATGCATATCATTGAACTACGAGTCATTTTGGCAACATGAAGAGAAAGAGTTCATTTGGAAAAAAAACATTTTCTTTCAACCAATGAGAAGTTTTGGTTATTTTGAAATGTTTAGTTTTATGAACATGTTGAGACACCCATTTTGGGATCTTTGGGTATTTTGGTAGATAAATCATGTTGAAATGTTTCTATGATGATTTTACATATATATTTGGAATTCAATTGACGTAAGTGTCATTTTGTGTATTTGATCGTAATACCCTTTTTAGGAAATGCATATTATTGTATTATGAGACGTTTTGAAAACATAAGGGTATGAGTCCAATTGGGAAAATGGTTTGTCTCAATCATCGATGAGATTTTATTTATTTATACTTTTACGGTCGTGTGAGTTTGGGTCGAATGTCCGTGTTCACGGCAAATTTTTATTTATATAGATTTTATCTATATTCTATGAGTTGTGTGTCATGTTCCACCGTGTTGGGTATTTCGAGATATAACCTTTTACCCGCGTTTTATAAAGATTGGGAGTTCTCTCTCTATTCTCATTTTGAGCAAGTTTTGGGTTAAATCTAAGTTTATGAAAGAACGTTTTATATTGAAATCTTATTTCATGCCGCATTGTGACTAAAAGAGAGGAAACTTTAAGAGTTCGATTTTGTGAATTTCCTTTCTGTAGTTTTGTACGAACGTCTTATTATACATTGTTTTAGCAAGTAAAACTATTCCTCATTCATTACATAAATTATACTGTTGGTGTGAGTAATCGTATGAAAGATTTATGGTATTTCGGATAGAACTTTTCCCAGAACATATTTCAGTTATTGATTTTACTGATAGGAGTTTTCCGTAATGCACGAAATGAATTTCCGGTCTACATGTCGTTGTAATTACGATTTTGAGTAAGTACGTTTTACCGGTACGGCCCAAATTTGAAGCGCGATATTTACGTTCCTATTGTGTTGCTACATTTGGAAAATGATCGGACGTATATAGGTCTTGTTGGAAATTTTATCTTCCGACGTTTTGTGTCAAAGTAAAAGATTTTAAAGTTGAAGTTGCAAAATCCTCTTTTGGGAGTTGTACAAACTTTTATTACGCATGTTATGGGACGGAAAGTTATTTTCATACGCATAGCATAAATTGATGCATACTAGGACCATAGTAGTCCGTTTGAAAATATTGTTACGCATCTTTCGTACCATTTTATTAACGTAAGTATTGATCAAATGAGTTTTGAAAATGGTTTTATATGTGTGGCATTGGTGATCAATTTTGAAACCTATCGAATGCACTATAGTGTACTTTCACCGCACGCTTAATTGTTATAAAACTTATGTATTTGAGAGTTTTATAAATGTCAAATTGGCATAGTAGTGTGAAAAACCTTGAACTCATTGGGCTATAGGTGTAAGCCCCTCGTGTTAGAAGTCGATATTAAGGATTAAAAGAGTCCTCGGAGTTTGAGGCGTTAGACATGTGCTTTCTCCCAGTTAGTTAAGTAACGATCTTTATGCTTCGTTAAACCTTCGGATTAATATTGTGTTCGGATGTGTGGGTATGGTTGGTTTTGGAATTGTGGGAATTTGGTATGACGGCATGCTATATGTCGGTGGTGTACTATATTGTTGGGTATTCGTGAATAATGATGATGTTATGGTTGACTGGTAAGGATGTTGGATTTGGGTGACTACTCCCAAGAGTAGGTGTCAACTTTGAATCGACATTGCTAATCGGAAAGGAAATATTTGGTAGTATGCCCACGTTTGCAGAATGGCCGTCTCGAGGTTAGATATTGGCGCTTGATTTTGAGGACAATAACTGTTGGTGTGCTTCAATGTATTTCTGTTAGATCTGGTGCATCTGCAGGACGAGCGGTAAACTTAAGGAAATTAGATGTCGATAATTAAGAAATCAATCATTGGTATTTTGATAATTGTCAGGACTTTCGCTGATTTGGAAATCGATGCTTGAGTTCATGGTGGGAGTTTAGTGGTAATGTTTATTGGAGACATTTGGTGAGAATGTTGAGGTAGACTTTAAGTACAAATCTATTATTGAAGAGACCTTGATGCTTCGTATTTAGAAGTAACTAAGGGAAATGTTTGCTTTGGAGTATTCTTGGTGGAAATAACTAAATAAGGTCGTAAGTTACTCTTGAGGTAATATGAACAACATAAGGTTGGGAGGCGACCGAGATTTAATGTTAAGAATGTTATTAAGCTAGAACTTAACGTTTATCCTGCTTTGGGTGATTGGTTGGTTCTAGATTTCGAGGACGAAATCTCTTTTAAGGTTGGGAGGATTGTAACACCCCGATTTTCGAAAGGTATCATTTCAAGTTTATACAGAAACCGATATATTAAGGAAAAATAATATATTTGATTTTGGGCTTGAATCCTTGGTTTTATAGTCTTGATGGATAAATGATTCAATTACGAGACCTACGGTTCTTTCCGGAGCGAAAACGGAGCTATAACGAAAAAGTTATGACCAAAACAGTTTCGGTACGTGCTAGGCTATAATGCTCGGCGATTGTGACAGTGTCACAATCGCCTGTCATGGTCGCCAGAGCTCGAAAACTCTCGGTACAATCTCAGCGATTGTGCCCGGCGATTGTGACATTGTCACTATAGCCTGGCACAATCGCCTGGGTGTATCAGAGTGTTAAAATCGCGATTTTCAGCCCCAAACTTCATTTCTTCATATCTCTCTCATTTCAACTTCGATTTTGGTGATTCAACTTGCTACGGTTTCGTTTTTGAGAGCTCTTCAAGGATCAAGCAAGATATTGGAAGTTTATTGAAGTATTCTAGAGCATTTTGTGGTGGTAAGCTTCTCATCTCTCCCTATTCATCTTCTTCCCCAAAGTTTTCTAGGGTTTCATCCACCATTTGTTCTCCCTTTCATAGATTGGAGGTTTGTAACCATTTTGGTGATCTAGAGGTGTTTTGTTTGGTTGATTCAAGCTTGGGTTAAGGTAATCTTCTATTCTCTTCATTTATGGGGGTTAGGGTTTCGGTATCAGTTGAGGTATTCATGTATAAGGTCGGGAAATGATTCTTTGTGGTTGATGATGTTTATTTAGGGTTGGAACCTTGTGGATCTAGGGTTTGGATTTCTCTAAAACCTACTTGTGAGTCCCCTAAACCTTAGCTATTTATACTTGCTTTATTTTGTGCTAAATGATTATTGTAAAGTGCTCAAGTAAGCTAAAACTAGGGTATAAGCATTTGCCATGTTTTGTGGGTTTTGCAATTGGGGAAAATCATTTAATGGGGTGAGGAGTGTTAGGTGTAAGCCATGATGTATCAATAAATGCTTTGGTGAGGATGTATATGGGGTAGAAAAAAAATGGGTAGAACCATTCTTATCAGCAGTTGGAGTCAAATTATTACTTGTGGACTAATATATGGCTAATGAGCTTTAGGTTATTATGAGGAGTATATAACATGTATGAATATGTTGTTTATCAAGATTATGCTTGCATGAAAACTGTTAACCTTACTTGCTCATAGTCTACATGGGAGGTCTTATGTTTATTTCCTTGTGCACGAGGATTTAGATGGTATGCATTGTTATTTACATACTTATTGTCATTGGGTATTTTGAGTAGACAGTAGGGGACGCAAGTCCCTTAGTTGTGTACTCGGCTATATTGGATAGGCACCCTTGTCTGTAAGACCTTGAGGTGTAACCCGACGGGGTAAGCATCAGAGGCAGAGACGGTTTGAGGATTGTGATGTCCGGCGTGTCATAGGAACTAGAACCGGGGCTGGACGGTGAAATCCAATCCAGATTGTGGGTTACCCCGCTTTATATCATTGTTATTTGCATACTTATTGTCGTTGGGCATTTTGAGTAGACAGTAGGGGACGCAAGTCCCTTAGTTGTGTACTCGGCTGGATTGGATAGGCACCCTTGTCTGTAAGACCTTGAGGTGTAACCCGACGGGGTAAGCATCAGAGGCAGAGACGGTTTGAGGATTGTGATGTCCGGTGTGGCATGGGAACTAGAACCGGAGCTGGACGGTGAAATCCAATCCAGATCGCGGGTTACCCCGCTTTATATGGAAGATATTTGTGTATTAATTGTACAGGAAATTGCAATGTCCCGATTTGGGAGGTTTGACTTGATCTAAATGCATGTGAGCCGGTAACATTTAATTACAGTTCCATTTACATCAAAATTGGTATCGGCATAATAACCAATAGACTTCGTTCTAACACTTGTGTTCATGTTTAAATGGTTCACAGGTTCCGTTAGCGGTGCGAGTAGGATGTCTTGATCTGTCGAAATCGCACCTAGGATTCCTCCTTGGACCGGGCATTTTTGGGAGAATCGAGAAAGAGCGTTTTGAAGTCATAGTGACACCCACCTTAATCTAGAGTTGATAATTGTTCTAGATTAGATAGGTTGTCATGTATATGTCTTATGGTTCCGCTACTCCTTTTTAGAACCACCCCAATTCTTGGGTTCTAGTCTTTATGTTTACAGGTTTTGGATTCGCTTTGTTTTAGGCGTTATATTGCCGAAATTTTAAGTTTTTGTTATCCCTATTTTTAGGGCGTTACAATATGTTAAAATAAAAAAATAATTAGCTGAAATGGCCAAATTACGGAGAAGGATTGGCCTCTTAGCCATCCCTCTCCCTGACTTGCGAAAATGTCCCAAGGATGCAATGGAGCCCAGGGCGCAATTGCGCCCTATGCATAATCGCGCCCTATGCATAATCTTACTGAAAACAAATCATTTTTTTTTACTGAAAACAAGTAGGGGCCATTTTTTTACTGAAAACAAGTAGGGGCTCAATTGTACCCTGGACTCCATTGCGTCCTTTGGGACATTTTTGCAAGTCAGGAAGAGGGATGAGTAAGAGGCCAATCCCTCCCCGTTGTTTGGCCATTTGTGCCATTATCTCTAAAATAAAAGAAATAGATATATTATTTTAAATCATTATAAAGCTTTTGATTACGTATTGAGATGATTAATTTATTAAATATTTTAATAATATAATTAATTTTAAAAATTGTAAAATAAAATAATCACTCGAGTTAGATATAATTTTTTTAAAACTTAATTTAAAATATTTTATTGAGTAAACTACAAATTTGGTCCCCAAGGTTTGTCAAAATATCATTTTTCATCCACATAGTTTCGAAACTACAATAAGGCCATTGTTGTTTGTAAAAACGTTAGGATTTTGTCCCTTTCTCTAACGACCGTCAAAGAATTCTATTAAATAAAGAATATTTCCGTTCTTTCATCGGTTTCTTTGTCGTTTACCCAATAAAAAACAATAGGCTATTTTATTGATTTTTTTGTCGTTTATCCATTCAAAAACAATAGGGACCCAAATCATAAAATCGATTTGGTTGGGTAAAATGCAAAATAAAATTGATAACATGACAAAAATGTCTCTCATTTAACGAATTTTTTAAACGATTGTTAGAGGAAGGGAGTAAATCCAGACGATTTTACAAACTATGATGGCCATATTGGAATTTTAAAACTACAAGGATGAAAAATGTTACTTTTGAAAAACCATAAGGAACAAATTTGTAGTTTATTCTATTTATACCTGAAATAATAAATGTTCAAATAATTGTGGTTCGACCGGCCTTGAAATCAAGTAATCCACCGTTGACTTTTTTTTTTCTTTTTTTAGTTGTAAAAACCATTGTTGACTTTATCTCGGAATCTCTAACAATTGATTTCAAAGCGACAATGCTAATGACACCCTTGTTAATATAAAAATTAGGTTAATTTATACATTGAGAATGTAAAAAACAGGTTTTGATGTTGATGTGTGTGAGAATAAAATCATTTATAAGAGTGTTATTAGCAAAGTAAATATTGTTATTAGCCTCCCCCTTGTGTTAAAATGGAGAACAGTGAGGTTTTAACAACTTTTTGTTTCAACAGTTATGTTATCTTGTATGTTAAAAAAAGGTGAAAGAAATAATAAAAATCTCCAAATTAAGAGAAATCTCTAAAACCCACTATTTAAAAAATAAAGAAATCATATTTTAATTTTTCCAACAATAAGAAACATTGAAGTAAAAAAAAAATTTGAACGGCAAGCAGAACCACTTATATTACCACACCAAACAAATACCGAAGTTACAACGAACAGAATGACACAAACCAAACCAAACTAAAGACCACCCTCGAACAAGAACGAAGGATGCCGAAGAACAAATCAAAACAAACAAAACAGCAGCAAGCGGTGAAGTTTGTGAGTAGCAAACGATCACTGCATCATAAAGTTGAAAAACCCGCTGATCGAGACGAATTCGCGAGCACCCAAAACAGAACCATCTTAACCATAAGACTCCGAACACCACTAGATTACAACAACACAACTCAGATTGACGGATTGATCGCATTCACCACGGAAGATACTCGACCACAATACACGATACATCTCCAATAGCAACAGCCCCACGTCGTAGAGACTTTAGGTAATACGCCCTCAACAGCAGCAACCTGCATCTCGATCCTTCTTCAGTTCGATCCCCAACCAAACGATCTTCTGATATGCGCAAAATCGCACGACCCCGGGCGATCTTCCTTCCGTGATGATCCACAAGGTTGTTTGTTTTGCCTTCGAAACAACAACCATTACACCCGCATCTTTATTATCGATCCTCGCTTTCTACCCTCTTCCTCGTTACCCGCCAGTCTGCTCATTGATTACGTTTACGTTACCCGAGAGCCAAGTGATCCAGTCCACTCTTTGTTTCTTCGATCTTCTGCTTACCCATTCAAACACAATCCTTTGTCACTCGAAAAATAGATCTTCAAGCCGACTCTTCTCCGCTTTATAAATAATTTTAGAGTATCTCCAACAATTAATTATATTATTAAAATATTCAATAGAACTCATAAAAGGGAATTTAATTAAAATGCCCTAAGTTGAAAAATCATTACCCAATATGCCCCAAATCTTGTTATTTTTGCCAAAATACTCCTTATGTCCGCGTTTTTTTGCTTGAAACGAGGACTTGGTCCGCGTTTTGTTCTCGTTTCACTGTTACACGCGGCCTTAGTCCGCGTTTTATCCTCGTTTCACTGTTACACGCGGCCTTGGTCCTCGTTTTGTCCTCGTATTGTCCTCGTTTCACTGTTACACGCGGCCTTGGTCCGCGTTTTTTTCATTTCACCGAGAAATGGTCGACTTTTGGCTTCAATGCTCCGGGAAACACATCGACACGGGTTGGGGCCGCCCTTTGCACTATTACACGCGGACTTGGTCCGCGTTTTTTACTGTTACACGCGGACTTGGGGGTCGCGTTTTATCCTAGTTTGATAAAATTATTGTAGAGATTGCGTTAATTTTATAAAATTATTGTAGAGATTGCGTTAATTTTAGAGAATGCGTTAATTTTATAAAAATATTGTAGAGATTGTGTTAATTTTAGAGATTGCGTTTTTTTATAAAAAAATTGTAGATTATGTGTCAATTTTAGAGATTGGGTTTTTTTTATAAAAATATTGTAGAGATTGCGTTAATCTTAGAGATTGCGTTAATTTTAGAGATTATGTTTATTTTTGTATAAAAAAAATGTAGAGATTGCGTTAATTTTAGGATTGCGTTAATTTTATAAAATTATTGTAGAGATTGCGTTAATTTTAGAGATTGCGTTAATTTTATAAAAATATTGTAGAGATTGTGTTAATTTTAGAGATTGCGTTTTTTTTATAAAAAAATTGTAGATTATGCGTCAATTTAAGAGATTGGGTTTTTTTATAAAAATATTGTAGAGATTGCGTTAATCTTAGAGATTGCGTTAATTTTAGAAATTGTGTTTATTTTTGTATAAAAAAACTGTAGAGATTGCGTTAATTTTAGGATTGCGTTAATTTTATAAAATTATTGTTGTAGAGATTGCGTTAATTTTATAAAAATATTGTAGAGATTGTATTAACTTTAGAGATTGCGTTTTTTTATAAATAATAGCCCTGAAACCCTAATACGTTTTACACTTAGGTATGAAAATGGGCCCCGACCCGTCGGGGAACCCGGTCCACCCGCCCCGATCGGGGATGGGGATTCCCCGCTAAACCGGGGATGGGGATGGGGACGGGGATCCCCGTTTGTCTCAAAGCGGGGATGGGGACGGGGACGGGTATCGCACTCCCCGCCCCGCCCCGTCCTTGTTATATATTTTAATTAATATTTAATATATATTATTTATTTAAACTAAATCGATAATTCATAATTTCCTATTTCCTAATTAGGTTTATAATATAAAATTGTTATTTTTTGGATGTTAGTATGTATTTTGGATGTCAATCAAAATACAATTACTCGATATGGTTTTGAATATTACTCGATATCTTTTGGTACGTGTGAAGTTAAGTTTTTTTTTTTTCCGAATTCGGTTGAATTTCTTTTGGTTTTAAGTTATTGATTATTATATGATGTTGTGATTTTTTTATACTAAATTAAATTTCTTTCGATTTTAGGTTTATTGGGAATATGTGATATTTAAACATGTGCGGTGTCTCATATATTTGATCTAAATAGCTTACATAAATGGAAAAGAAAATCCCCGTTTCCCCGATGGGGATCCCCGTTCCCCGTTGGGGATGGGGATGGGGATGTGATCATATTCCTCGGCGGGGACGGGGATGGGGACGGGGATGAAGATGAGGGATTGGGGACGGGGATGGGGATTGAGGTCCCCACCCCATTTCCATGCCTATTTACACTATTCAACGCGGCCCCAACCCTCGTGTCAAGCCAAAAACGCGGACGAGGCCCTCGTGTAACAGTGAAACGAGGACAAAACGCGGACTAAGGCCGCGTGTAACAGTGAAACGAGGACAAAACGCGGACCAAGTCCTCGTTTCAAGCAAAAAAACGCGGACATAAGGGGTATTTTGACAAAAATAACAAGATTTGGGACATATTGGGTACTGATTTTTCAACTTAGGGCATTTTAATTAAATTCCCCTCATAAAACATATTATTTATATTTCCTAAACATTTAATTTAATGCAATTTTATTGGTAGAATAATTAAAAAATAATTTATCTCTCCTATGTAATATTTCCCCAAAATCTCCATGCCGATGTTGATTTTTTCTTCTTAAATTCGCCATTAAAGACTTCTCCAAAGAAATTGAAGCAAAAATGGACCAGATAGTGCACAAATTCGTCGAAGTTAACGGATTGAAGCTTCACCTAGCCGAGATCGGAAGCGAATCATCGCCGGCGGTGGTGTTCCTGCACGGTTTTCCGGAGATATGGTACAGTTGGCGCCACCAGATGATCGCCGTCGCCAATGCCGGTTTCAGAGCAATTGCGCCCGATTCTCGTGGCTACGGACTCTCGGATCCACCTCCGGTCACCGAGAATTTTGGATTCGAAGATCTCGTCGACGATCTTCTCGCAATCGTTGATTCTCTCGGCATTGATAAGGTACATCAATGGATGCTTTAATTTGTTGTGCAGTATAACGATTTAATGCATTTAACAGTACGAATTTTGCAATTCCGACAGTCTGCAGTTTGTTTTTATTCTCGATTTTCGGACCAACGATTAAAATGACCTTAATTTGACGGTGGTGGTTGGTGGTTCAGTTGGCGACGGAGGAAAAAATTAGCGATAGGGGTGCTCACTGTTTGGGTTGGCCGAGAGTTGGAGGCACTTAAACAACTCAATCCAATGTTTGCGGTTTGAAAAATCTCAGCCCAACCCAATCAAAATTGTAACCCAAACCGTGCCGGTTTGGGTTGGGTTGGTCGGATTGAAACTTTAATACACCATTTTATAATCTAACCAAGTGCTTTCATTTAAAAAAACTAAAATCAAAATGGAAATATAAAAATAATGCTAACAATAGAAGATAAAATAGAAGAAGAGCAACTTTTGCCTTTTGATTTTATCGAAGTTGAACATTTTTTAAGACTTGAAGGTTTGATTTATACGATTTTAATCGGCGTGGTCACATAGACAGATCCAAACTATGGCTAAGATAGGAAGAGTTGAAAATTGATAGAAAGAAGAGTCGCTAAAAGTCTAAAACCATAAATAAATAAATAAAAAATGTATAAGTTTTGGTCGGGTTGACGGGTTACTTTAGGCCCAACCCGTTTCTAACCCAATAGATGCGGTTTGGACAAAAATTTTATCGATTATGTATCGGGTTACATCGGTTTGAGTTTTTTTACGTTGGGTTGGTCGGAAATTTGAGCACCCCTAATTAGCGACGATGTAACAGTTTGCAAACTAAATATACAAAAAAAAAGTCACTATTAAATCATATATGTGATTTGAATGTTGCAAAACACTATTGAAAGTTAATTACGGGGGTGTTTGAACTCATGGGTTGGGTTCCGGTGAAAAATTGAATTAATTGTGAGAAGCGTTAGAAGTGGTTATCAACCGTTGGATGAGAAATGGACTCACGTTAGGATAAGATGC
Organism: Arctium minus; assembly: GCA_954870635.1. Taxonomy (NCBI): domain Eukaryota; kingdom Viridiplantae; phylum Streptophyta; class Magnoliopsida; order Asterales; family Asteraceae; genus Arctium; species Arctium minus. The sequence continues at coordinate 71,801,327 of OX941094.1, read as the reverse complement.
ACCCGCCGCTTCTTACCATTAACTCAACTTCTCACACGATCCTTCGCGTTGAACTCATGCGTTTATATAATAAAAGTGTTTATTAACCTATGTGGTGTCAAACCGGAGGTTTATAAAAAAATGTTTGGATTAGCTTACGGTGGTACCAAAACGTAATAAACTAATAAGTTGTTATTTATGGAGTGTTTGGGATTGCTTATACATGTAAAATAACCAAAAAAGTCATAAATTGTTTCAAATAAGTTAATAAGTTAGCATGGAATGACTTATTAAAAACTTCTTATCAACGATGACAAAACGGTATAAGCAATATTTTTTCTCCTATTCAAACACTGAAAATTGTTTATCAGTGGTGACAAAACGGAACAAGTTAATAAGTCTTTTAAATAAGCAATCCCAAACACCCCCTAAAATGCTCATATCAACATACTTGGGTAACCTCCAAGGTATTACAATGGAACTTGACCTTCCCTAATTCACTTTATAGCTGCTAATCTACTCAATCGATTGAAATAACTAAGATTTCACAAATAACACTTTAGCATCATGCTAAATCTACTTTTTATGAATTTAATATTCATAAAATAACATTTCCTCAAGTTGTTAAAGTGTTGCTTGTTAATTTGGCCCCTTGAGCAACTTGCTAACGGGAGGCTAATGACACCCTTTACTTTGCTAATGACACCCTTATAAATTATTTTCTTCTCACACACGTCAACATCAAAACCTGTTTTTTACATTCCCAATGCATGAATTGACATGATTTTGACATTAATAATGGCGCCATATAGCATTGCCCCTTGCTAAAGTGTTATTTACCTAACTTGGTAGATTGTTACTTGTCGTGTCAGCATTTCACAAGTAGCACTTTAACAAATGTTACTTTATGAAAATTAAATTCATAAAAAGTAGATTTCACAAATTGCTAAAGTGATATCTGCGAGATCTTGGCTATTTCGGTTATTTGAGTAGAAAAGTGGCTATAAAATGAATTAGTGGTTCTAGAATGGCTATTTTAGACAATTTCCCGCAACCAAGGGATTGATTGCTTGGGGGTAACAGGGGTTTTGGAATGGAAATGAAAATCGTCATTGATATGTTGTTTGATGCAATGGAACTAGTCGTTACCGGATAATTAGTAACAAAGCATTCCCCAATTGGCGAATGAAACATTCCCGGCAGCGCCTCTTGGACCCTCGACGAGGCTTACGCCTTGGTTCAATGAGGCGATTAGGTGAGGCGTGAGGGGGTGTCGAGGCGTACACCTCAGATGAGCTGCTTTGGTAATGGTTTTTTTTGCCTTATTTTAAAATCTTTGTGGCAGTAGTAGTACTTCTCTTTACCGTGTGCTTCTTTAATTTAAAAAAAAAAAACTAAAAGTCAAAGCCCAATAGCCCCAATGTGTAGCTTTAATATTTTAAAACCCAAAAAGCTAGTACTTTCTCCTCTTCATCAAAAAGTGTCGTTTGACCCTTCTTGTTCCTCCAAGCAACCGAGTTTTCCACACCCTCTCAGCTTATCTCACGGTTTCACTCTTTCCTCTTTCAAGAATCATTGAACCAACGCCAACGCCTCTTAGTAATTTAGTATTTTATATTGTACATAAATGTGTGGGTGTATATATATATATATATATATATATATTTGTGTGTAGTATATATATATATTTGTGTGTAGTGTATATATATATTGGTGTATATATATTTCCGCCTTGGGGCTTACCCCTCGGACTACCTTGAGGCTTACGCTCGCCTCGTTGACGGGAAATGCCTCGAGGCTCAATTCCGCCTTTTAAAACCTTGGTTTTTACTTCCTCTTTTTTACTTGCATTCAGATTTCCATAATCGCGAAAGACACCGGGACCAGACCAGCTTACCTATTTGCGCTCCGACACCCCACGAGAGTAACCGGAGTTGTATCACTTGGAATACCACATACGCCCTTCGGACCCCCTAATTTCCTCAAAGAGCTGCCTGAAGGTTTCTACGTCAATAGATGGCGGGTGAGTATTACAAAAATGTTCGTTCACATCTCTTGCATTTAGATACAGATCTTTCTGGAAACAGCCTCTCTGACTCTTGTAGACGGAAAGTCAGCATACATCCATGGCCGTGCCACAGGATGTTCCAATATGACATACGTAATAGATCCCCAAAATTCTGTGGGCTCAGTTATACATGTTTTAGCTTTTACCCAATTATATATGTTTTAGAGCATCTCCAACAGATTCTCCAAAATTTCTCCAAAATGGAGAACCAAAAGTCAATATTTCCAAAATAAATTACATTCACCTCCAACAGATTCCTCATCTTGGAGAATCCAACATTGATTATAACATTAAAATATTTCATTCATCTATTAAAATTATTATTTCTCTCTCTAAGGCTATGTTTGGCAAAAAAAAGCTAGCTTATAAGCTAGCGTACACGTTTGGATGACCATAAGCTAGCTTATTGAAACGCTACTCAAAGTAGCGTTTTGAAAAGCTACTCAAAGTAGCGTTTTGAAAAGCTAGCTTATCAGCTACAAGCTAGCTTATAAGCTAGTTTGCCAAACAAAACCTAAATGTCTACTTTCAAAATTTTCTATTGGTGCTCTCATTTAATAACTATTTTTGGGGTTATCTCCATATTTGGAGAAAAACTCATTCTCTCTCCTACTTTCTCCATTTTGAGGATATTTTAAGGAAACTGTTGGAGCAAAATTATAACTCAAAATCCCCAGTTTCTCCATTTTGGAGAAGCTGTTGGGAGATGCTCTTAACCACAGCCTTATATCGGATCAAAGTACTTGGCATTTTCATATAATTTTCCCTATAACATATGGTGTGAGCTTCTATATTTTGTTTTATATATAATATATTACTCGTCCCATCAATTTATAATCTTCTACTTATCTAACAAGGCCTCCAAAAATATTACATCTTACCCTCAATTCCTAGCGGGATCTACTGGTTGGTTCGGTTTGGTTTTAGAAAGTTTTTTTGTTAAACTTTTTGGCTGCTAGACGAGACATGTGAAAAATCCACCGACAAGAAAAATCCTCTTTTTGCTTGCGCAGATACAAGCTTACAGTAAGGGGTTGTTTGGTTCATAGAATTGGAATGGCCAATTTCATGCCCATGTTTGGTTCATGGACTGAAAGCGATGTAATCCTTTCAATTCCTTTGAATTCCACAATTTAAGGAATTCATCATTCCTTGGCTTAAGTGAAGGAATTGAACACATACCAACCAAACGCGTGGTCAAATTCCATTCCAATTCCTTCAAAGTCAAATTCTTTCAATGGATTCCAATTCCATCAAATTTCATTCTGTGAACCAAACACCCCCTAAGCTTGTTTTTTGTTTGTGGGTCCCATTTTTTTTATAAAAAAAACTCTAACGAAAAAGTCGACCATTGTCGAGGTTCTAACAACATTTTTCTTTCTGTTAGGAACCTGGAAGAGCCGAAGCTGATTTCGGCCGTCTTGATGCGAAAACAGTTGTACGAAACATATACATCTTGTTTTCTAGAAGCGAAATTCCAATCGCCAACGAAAACCAAGAGATTATGGATATAGTTGAACCATCTACCCCTTTACCGTCTTGGTTCACAGAGGAGGATCTTTCGGTCTACGGAACTTTGTACGAGAAATCGGGTTTCCTAAATCCACTCAAAGTTCCTTACAGGTAATTAACAACACCATATAGCTCCTAGCCCATTTATGGTCCTTAGAAAGGTCTATAAGGAGCGGGTTTGGTATGTCGGACATGACAAAATAGAACAAAAACTTGTTGTACCATGTTTGGTGACGGGACAAGACTGAGTGGGAAAAAAAATGTTTTTCTTCCTATCCCACCAAAAAATAGAATAAGAATATGATGTCCCAAAATCTCATGTCCACCAATCACGTGAATCCACATCATCGTATTATTGAGGAGAGAATAAAATATGAATTAAATAAATGAAATAATGACGTGTCTTTGGTGATTGGTGGGAGAGGGAGAGGACTCGGGATTTGGAGACAGTATCAAAGTAGGTGGAACAAAAATCAAGGAAACATAACCACAAGGGTTGTGGAATGGTGGTAAAGGCTTAGGGAGTTCATAGCGCTCAACCCGGGTTCGAGCCCCACTAGCAGCACTTGTGGCCACTGAGGATAATCTCAGGGCTGCACGCTATAGCAGCTGGGCCAAAGACTCTAATTGCTAGGGATTAGTATGGCCCAGGATACCCTTTCCAAAAAAAAAATCAAGGAAACATGGACAAGAACAGCAAATTACTATATTACATGTGTCAAATTAAAACCCTAAAATCTCCACAATTCTTCAGAGACGGACCTGGAGATTTTTTTCAAGTGGTCGCATCATTTGACTATAAGAAAACAAATATATGTATATATTTTTTATAAAACCATCATTGATTTGTTGGTTAGTTTATTGTTTTTCATGTGTCAGGTCCTAGGTTCAAGTCTTTTATTGCAAAAAGAATTTAAAATCGTAATAAATCTGAAATTAAAAGCTAAAAACTGAAAACATGACAATATCAGGATCCAAACTCTAGTCTGGGATGGAAGAAAAAACTTGCAAACCAACTCCACCAAAGGAAACTTGTTTCATCATTGTAGTTTCAAAATATATATGATGGCACAAAACAAATTAATACGGTGGCACTTTTCACGACCCTATAATTTTTTTACACTACGATGGAAGAACGAAGCGGTGACCCGTGTCACCGTATCCAATAGATTGGATCCGTCTCTGCTTTCACCCGCCTACCTCACTCTCCTCCGTTCAATCCCGTCGATTTCAGTCTTGTCCGCATACCAAACACACCCTAAAAGGTTGCATTCAAGTCACAAACCCACAGAACCCGGAGTTTTTTTTGCACCAGCGTTGTGTAAACTACGCCTGAACTCGATTTGTTGTGAATTCCGTTGTTTTAGGTCAATGAATGAGGAATACAACATAGTAGATCCCGTAATCAAGAACCCGATGCTGCTGATCATGGGGGAGAAGGATTACTTCTTGAAATTTCCAGGAGTCGAAGATTTAATAAAGAGCGGAATTGTTAAACACTTTGCGTCGAATTTGGAGATAGAATGGTTACCCGAAGGAAGCCATTTCGTTCAAGAACAATTTCCCGACCAGGTAAACTCGCTAATTCTCGCCTTCCTCCGTAAGCATAGCTGATTAAGAGACTTGCTTCGTTTGAATAAAATGTATGATCGATATCAAGGTCATGTATCGAGCTTGTTGATTCGTGTATATCACTATTGATGAGTCGAGACGTTTCTTTATTTTTCGAAAATTATATATGTACTGCAAAGTTCAGATACACTCCTCATCTGTGGTGAGACTTGAACCCTTAACTTTAACTTTCAAGAAAGTTAAGACGTTATATTTTTATATATTTTTGTTTTTACCACCAAATAAATTAACGTTAATAATACTTTAGTCATTTCTACATCGATTTAAAAATTATATACTACAAAATTATTTGATAAATGCTCAAGATGGAAGCACCTTTCGAGTAAATGATCGTCACGTTAAGCACTAAGGAACTGCCTAACGAAACCGAAAAATCTACATTAGTTTTGGGGTTAGAAATAACCTAGTTAAATAGTAGTGTTCTATTTACTTTTAGCATTTTCTTCTATTTTTTCTAAATTAGTTGTGTTAGAGTATCTCCAATGCAAGATTCTTATAAGCAAAAAGTGTAATGACTTGTAAGAACTAGCATTGGAGAGTTCTTATAAGAACCCAAATCTCTTTAGAGCATCTCCAACAACTTCTCCAAAATGAAGAAAATGGAGATTTTAGGCATTTTTGTGCTCCAACAGATTCTTCAAATCTTTCTCCAAAACGGAGAAAGTAGGAGAGAGAGTGTAATTTTCTCCAAATATGGAGAACTCTCCAAAATCTCCAAAAATTATTACCATGAGAGAGAAATTATTTTTTTATTATATTCTACCAATAAGATTTCTTCAAATGAGATGAGTATGAGAGATAAATAATATTTTATTAGATTTATACAATATTTTAATATTACAAGTAATGATTTCATCTCCAAAATGAAGAATCTATTGGAGATATATGTAAATTTTTATGTATATTTTGACTTTTAATTCTCCATTTTGGAGAAATTTTGAAGATGCTATTGGAAATGCTCTTAGGTTCTTAAATAAGAACTTTGGTGTTTACCTTGATGTTTGGTGTGAAATGACATATTATTAGTTTTTCTTTCTTGACTTTATAATCATTAATATTATATATTTAACTTCTATAAGAGCATCTCCAAGAGCATTGTTAATTTTTTTCTAAAATAGAGAATGGAAAGTCAAAATCTCTAAAAATATTTTCTTCCAACTCCAACAGCTTTTCTATTTTAGAGAATCAATCATTATTTATATTATTATAATATTCCCTAATTTATCATCCCAATACACTTTTTTAAAAAAAATTAAATAAAATTTTAAAACTTCAATCTTATTGGTTGGATTGAATAAAATAATATTTTCTCTCTCTAATTTAGAGATTATAGAGAATTCTCTATATTTAGAGTTTTTTTGTTCTTTTTCTATTTTAGCAAACCATATAGCAAAGCTGTTGGAGAGAAAAAACATTTTTTTCTATTTTAACAATGTTGTTGGAGATGCTCTAAGTATTATGAGACCTATAAAAAGAGGTTCTTGTAAGAACTACCATTATAGCACTTTATGTGAGTTCTTGTTTTAATATGGTGGCAACAAAAACTGTAAAAAAGAAATGTTCTTATAAGAACCTCCATTAGAGATTCTTTTTAGTTTCTTGATGTTGCAGTGGTTCTAGAGGTCCGAGCCATGCATCCACCTAACCCACGTTTTGTATGGTGGATAAGAAAATGGTTTGAAAAGGCTGATAATTTTTGTTCCCCAAGTCTCTCATCCCATTTGATAAACCTTCTTAACCACCTTTTGCAAGATGAAGGGGTTGTTAGGCAGTTGTTGAATGGTTTAGTGCAGAATAATTAAGTGATCTGAATGATTAAGAGGTTTTTATGGTATAATGTAAAATGAAATATGGTTGTTTGTTAATTGTTCATAATGAAATCAAGACTCTTAATGGTTAAGGGAGAGTCAGGATACAAAATCATTAAAAGGATTTTGGAACCATCAAGAGACAACCTTTTTTTTACCAAACAAAATTTACCTTTTAACGATTCAGAGGTTGTCTCTTAAAAATTGATTTTTCATTTAAAAAAAATCATTTTTTCCTTTTTTTTTTAAAAGCAAAATTTAAAAAAAAACACTCATATTTCCCTTCCCCGTAACCGGCTACACCCCCTATCACATCACCTCATTTTTCCCTTCCCCATAACCGCCTTTCCTCTCCCCCTCACACCCCCATTTTTTTTTCTTTTCTCTTCTAACAGCATCTCCAACAGCATTGCTAAAAATTCTCTAAAATAGAAAAAGAAAAGTCAAAATCTCTAAAAATATTTTCTTTCAACTCCAACAGTTTTTCTATTTTAGAGAATCAATCATTACTTATATTATTAAAATATTCAATATATTTAATATTCCAACAAATTTTTCTCTAATTTTGATGGAAAATGATTAAAATAATATTTTCTCTCTCTATTTTAGAGATTATAGAGAAATCTCTAAATTTAGAGATTTTTTGTCATTTCTCTATTTTAGCAATCTTTTTAGCAAAGCTGTTGGAGACAAAAACAAAGAAAAAATCATTTTTTTCTATTATAGCAATGCTGTTGGAGATGCTCTAAGAAACCCCTTTTTCCACCTAAAACAAAGGGTGATCTCTTTAAAACATCTCCAATGGAGTTTCTTGTAATAGGAACCTCGTTTTTACACTTTTTGTTGTCACTTTACTTCCAACTCATTTAAATAAGAATTCACATAAAATACTACAATGGTAGTTCTTACAAGAACTTTTTTTGTGCGTCTCATATAATACTTAGACTTAAGTTCGCGTGAGACCAAACTGTTTCCGTGAGACCGGTGAGACCAAACTTTAAAGTATGAAACTTCACACCAAAAAACTGTGAAGGTAAAAAAATCGAACTTTTCATAGGGAAAACACCGTAAATGTTACGTTCACGGTGTTTTTCGTTGTGAACGTTCGTTTTTTTACCTTCACAGCATCTTCACTGTGAAGGTTCGGATATACCTTCACAGTCTTTTATCTGTGAAGATTTGATTTTTTTTAACTTGGTTTAGGTTTTTTTACCTTCATAGTGTGATTACATTATGAAGGTTCGAATGTTTTTTACATTCACAGTGTTTCGGTGTGAAGTTTCATGTTTTAAGACTTGGTCTCACGCGGTCTCACGGAAACAGCTTGGTCTCACGTGAACCTGACCCTATATATATAAGTTAAATATATAATATTAAGGGAAAAGTCCAAAAAAACCCAATGGACTTTAGTGTTTGGAGTGATTAAGTCCTTGGACAATTTTTTGGAACAAATAAGTCCTTAGACATTTCAAAACATACTAAATAAATCTTTGGACTTTTGGAAACTTGTTAAATACATCCTTATTACTTAAAAATGTAACTTGTAACCTACATAATAGGTAAAATTACAAATTAAAAGAAAAAACAAAAAAGATGTCACTTACTTTATCAACCTACAAATAAGAAAAATAAGAAAAATAAGAAAATAACTAAAATAGTCAATCTCATCAACAAAATTAATTTTTTAAGCAATTTTCAAAGTCTTTTCTTAAAATAGTCAAAGCATATTATTTTTTTGCCTTAAAAATTGTTTTTGGCAAAAAAAAAACATCTTTATAATTTGTTATTTAATTTACTTTATATCTTCTACTTTTTTATTTTCAATTTAACTTTTTATTATATTAACACACATAATTGTATATTAACTAAAATATATCAAAAAAGTACGTTTTTTTACAAATTAAATCATTATAATTGTCTCGTCAATACGTTTAAAATGAGTCTAATATTGATTTTTTTGGGTTTAATCTCATATTATTAAATATCATAAATACGTAATAATTATATTTAATATTTACACTTTGTATAGGTTATTTATTTATTTAATAATATAAGATTAATTTGTAATTATAATCGTAAATATTAAAAATAATTTGTACGTATTTATGATATTGAATAATACAAGATAAAGTTCAAAAACAATATTGAGTTCATTTTGAACGTATTGACGAAACGACTATAATGGTGTAATTTGTACAAAAAACTAATTTTTTTGATATATTTTCGTTAATATCCGATTGTGTATGTTAATAAAATAAAAATGTAAATGAAAAAGTATATGATATAAAATAAATTAAATAACTAATTATAACTTTATAAGAATGCAAAGTGTAAAATTTTTCTAAAACTATAAGCAAAAAGTGAATCTTTATACATAAAATTTTCTACGTGAGGATGTTTGTTATTTTTATTTTTATTTAGAAAAAAAAACAATCCTTGCACAGGAAAAAAAACATTATGTGCAAATTTTGACAATTTTAGGAAAAAAAAAACTTTGAAAAATGGTAAAAGAAAAATATATATGGTTGATGAGATTGACTATTTTAGTTAATTTTCCCATTTTTAATTTGTAGGCGGATAAAGTAGGTGACTTTGTTTTTAATTTGTAGTTTTACTAGGTTGCAAGTTAAATTTTTAAGTAATAAGGATGTATTCAACAGGTTATCAAAAGTCCAATGATTTAGTTAACAGGTTTTGAAATGTCAAAGGACTTATTTGTTTCAAAATATTGTCCAAGGACTTAATCACTCCAAACACTAAAGTCTATTGGGTTTTTTTGGACTTTTCCCTAATATTAATGATTATAAAGTTGTTTAGGTAAAAATTCCAATAGACTATTGTCGTACGACCAGAAACAATTGACGCCCTTCTCTTAAGGCGACCTTGATTAAATGAACAGATATTCGTCCGATGAAGTTAGTCGTACGACAGGATTTCAGTTACTAAAACTACTACATACTTTATATCATGTTTAATGCAGGATTCAAAGACATTCATTATAACGGTAGTCATCATCAATAGCAACAGACATAACGGACGCTATCATCAATGACAAAATGACTACTTTATTAAAGATACGCATTCAAGACTTGATAACTGACAATTGGAATATAAATATGAAGATTGAACTTCACATTCGGACATCTGATTCTCATACCTTAGAAGCTTACAGATTATACTCTCAAGCTTGCTCAATCTCTCTCGAAGTTCGTAAAGTATTCTGCTGTTTGTCGTACGACGCACGACTGAAGACTAATTACACACGACTCACGACCGACTTTACTTTATTGTACTATTTTACATTACATTTCATTTGTAACACTTGTTCTAAAGGACGACGTCCCTGATTGACGTTCATAGTGCACGACGACTCATACTCGTCCGCGGTTTTTACCCATTTTTGGGGTTTTCCGCGTCACCAATTCCCTTGTCTTATTTCTCTCACTCTTATTACTTTCGTTCGATTATTAAAGCTACTTTCTTTGGTTGGATCAAGCTCCACGTTTACCTTAAATTTTCCTTAGGAGATTTTTGGCATAAACAATTTGGCGCCCACCGTGGGGCCCCATCCAAAGAAAATCTTCAATAATCTTATGACAGACTAATGTTTTCCTTCTAGTATTTTCTTTTTCCAGTTATTCAGGATAATGGCATTCCAAGGAACACAAGATCATGTCGTGGCTCAAATGAACATGGAGCTGACCGCTGTCCGTGCTCGTATCGACGCCCTAACAGCTCAGGCTCGACAAGCAGCTGAAACCATCGAGCATCTAAGAAATCAGAATGGAAACAATGCGACGGGGACTACTAATACTTACGTTGGTGCTTGGAATGTGCCTCCTCCATTACCAAATTATCCTCGTCCACCATCAATTAATCCTGCGACCTTCGTAATTCCAACCATGCCTACGGCCTCTATTCCATTCAATGGATATGCCTCTGATGCCTCACAGCAGACTAGATTTAATGGATCAGGTTATGTTCCATTGGGTGTCCCAAGTGGTGTTCCATTAGATCCCGTTGCGCAAAGATTAAAGCTTTTGGAGGAACAGAATGAGCGTGTCTTGTCGATGTTGGCCAAATTGCCGGGGACAGAAGTTCCAGTTGATGTCGAGCCACGTACAGGATTTCAGGCGTCACTGTTCATTGATGAGATCGCGTTAGTGGACGTCCCAAAGAAATACAGCATCCCGAGCTTCACTCCAAAATATTCAGGCGTCACTGATCCAACAGAACATGTCGCCCAATATAAACAACTTATGTGGACTGTCTCGATACCGTACCAATTTCAAGAAGTCTACATGTGCAAAAGTTTTGGAGCGACCTTGACCGGAGCAGCTTTACAATGGTTGATTAATCTCAAACCTAAAACTATTGGGTCTTTTGCAGAGTTGGTGAATCAATTCACTCAACAATTCGCTAGCAGCCGAAAAATGGAAAAACAGACGAGCGACCTTTACTATGTCGTACAGAAGAATGGAGAGTCCATCCGGGACTACTTTAACCGGTTCAACGTGGAAATGATTAGTATCCGAAATTGCGACGTGAAAACGGTAATTGAAGCATACAAACGGGGTCTGGATGATAGTTCAGGGTTATATCTCGACCTTACGAAGTATCCTCCAGAAACCTTTGGAGACGTACGAGCGAGGACGCTTGCTCACATGAGGGTCGAGGATGACCTCGCTTTCAGAAATAAACACTCGGGTGACCGGAAAAGCCTAGGTGTTAAAAAGCCAGATTTCAAACCAAAATCGACCAATCGATCAGAGCCTGGCAAGCAGATCTCAAATGTCAGATTTGAAAAGAAAGGGCCGACGACTTCCAAATCTGTCCAATATCCTAAGGTGTCATCTTATGGCATTTCTGGATCAGCCAAGGACGTCGTCTCATCCCTGAAATAGCTTCAACAAAACATTCGATGGCCGAAGAAAAGCGATAAAGACAGTGACAAGAAAGATAAAACTAAATGGTGTGATTTCCATAATGACTTCGGTCATATAACGGATGATTGCTTCGCCTTAAAGAAAGAGTTGTCCTGGCTTAACTCTAAAGGTTATTTACAAGAACTGACGGAAAAGAAGGACGTGCGTCCCACATCTCCAGAGCATGCCAAGGTGATTAATTGTATCACCGGAGGCTCTGATGTCTGTGGGACCACATATTCAGCTGCTAAGAGACATGCTAGTCGTGGTCCCGATGATCGACCAATTCCAAAGGAGGCAAGACCCAAGGAGGACACAGAATTAGAAGTTATGCCCTTGACGTTCGATCAAGCAGACCTCGACGACGTACATCAGAAACATCATGACGGACTAATTATCCAATTGAGCATTGGAAATTGTTTGACAAAGAGGATACTCGTCGACAGAGGTAGTTCAGCTAACATTATCTTTTTTGATGCAGTGAAAGCAATGGGAATCGACAAATCCGAGATTACACGACGTTCGACTACACTCGTTGGATTTAACGGAGGAGCGACAAGCACCATGGGGGAAATCACACTACCAGTATATGCTAAAGGAATCAACAGACAGACGAAGTTCAACGTCGTCGACTGTTCATCAGCTTATAACGTCATCCTTGGGCGACCATGGATCCATGATATGAAATATGTACCTTCGACGTACCATCAAATCTTGAAATTCCCCACGCAATGGGGGCTACAGGAGATCAAAGGCGAAAGAAAAGTTGCTAGAGAATGTTACAAAGTCTCTTTGAAGCCCCCGAAGCAGACAGTATAGCAATTACAGAACCAGGACGTTCCTGGGACTAACGACGACTATCGCTTGGAAGCTGTCGTCCAAAACCAGGAATCGACAAATCCGAGATTACATGACGTTCGACTGCACTCGTTGGATTTAACGGAGGAACGACAAATACCATGGGGGAAATCACACTACCAGTATATGCTAAAGGAATCAACAGGCAAACGAAGTTCAATGTTGTCGATTGCTCATCAGCTTATAATGTTATCCTTGGGCGACCTTGGATTCATGACATGAAAGTTGTACCTTCGACATACCACCAAACCTTGAAATTTCCCACGCAATGGGGAGTACAGGAGATCAAAGGCGAAAGAAAAGTTGATAGGGAATGTTACAAAGTTTCTTTGAAGCCCCCGAAGCAGACAGTATAGCAATTACAGAACCAGGACGTTCCTGGGACTGACGACGACTATCGCTTGGAAGTTGTCGTCCTAAACCAGGATAAGCCTGATCAAATGGTTTACATAGGTTCGACGCTCGACCCTTCTTTTAAAAAGAAATTAATATCTTTTTTGCAGGATCACAATGATTGTTTCGCATGGACGCACGAAGACATGGTGGGCATCGATCCAAGTATTATTTCTCATAAACTCAACGTTGATCCCTCGTTCAAGCCTGTTCAGCAGAAAAGACGAAAATTCGCTCCTGAAAGAAATAAAGTTATCAATGACGAAGTTGATAACTTACTCAAAACAGGAAAAATACGAGAAGTCAAGTATCCAGATTGGCTCGCCAACGTTGTTGTCGTCCAAAAGAAAAATGGCAAATGGAGAGTCTGCATTGATTTCACAGACCTTAACAAGGCTTGTCCAAAAGATCCATTTCCATTGCCACATATCGATTCTATGGTCGACGCTACAGCTGGACATCAATTACTTACTTTTATGGACGCATATTCTGGATATAATCAGATATTGATGCATCCTGACGACCAGGAAAAAACAGCCTTCATGACAGATAAAGGTATTTATTGTTATAAAGTAATGTCTTTTGGTCTTAAGAATGCAGGTTCAACGTACCAACGATTGGTGAATATGATGTTCAAAGAACATTTGGGCGACACTATGGATGTATACATTGACGACATGCTCGTCAAATCAAAGCATACGAACGATCATATAGGACATTTGAAGCAATCTTCGACATTTTGCGTGAATACAAAATGAAGTTGAATCCAACAAAATGTTCATTTGGAGTTCGAGCTGGCAAATTTCTCGGTTATATGGTCACACGACGAGGAATCGAAGCTAACCCAGATCAAATCAAAGCAATTGTCGAGCTAAAATCGCCCAGAAATTTTAAAGAAGTCCAACGTTTAACAGGGCGTATAGCAGCATTGAACCGATTCATCTCTCGGTCGTCCGATAGATGTCATCTATTTTACAATGTTCTACAAAAAAATAAAGGATTCGAGTGAACTGATAAGCACGAAGAGGCGTTGCAACAACTCAAGAAATACATGATGTCACCTCCTTTCCTCTCTAAACCTGAGAAAGGTGAAGCTCTTCAACTCTATCTAGCCGTCAGCAATAATTCGGTAAGTGCAGTTCTTATACGAGAAACCGACGGACGATAATTGCCAATATATTATGTAAGTAAAACTCTACTAGATGCTGAAACCAGGTATTCATCTATAGAAAAACTTTTGCTTTCGTTAGTAATGGCTGCTAAGAAGCTACGACATTATTTTGAATCGCATCCTATAATTGTGATAACTAACTTTCCACTAAAGTCTGTGTTAAGAAAACCTGAATTAACAGGACGACTAGCTAAATGGAGCATCTACCTCAGCAATTATGATATGGATTTCAAGCCTAAGACGGCGATCAAATCACAGGTCTTGGCCGATTTTGTTACAGATTTCAGTCCGGAGCTAGAAGAAGCGACGACGTCCAACGAGTTAATTGTGGTGACTTTGCACGACACTACTTGGACGCTCGACGTCGATGGTTCGTCGAACATACGAGGAACAGGCCTGGGTGTCGTCCTACAGTCCCCACAAGGGGGCAAAATAGTATACTCTATACGGTGCGATTTCAAAGCAACAAATAACGAGGCAGAATATGAAGCACTAATTGCAGGAATCAAAATTGCTCACGACTTGGGGGCAACACATTTGCATGTCCGGAGCGACTCGTCCCTAGTAGTTAACCAAGTTAATGGAGAATTTGCAGCAAAAGATTCAAGAATTATTGCTTATTATAAAATAGTAAAAGAAGAAGCAAAGAAGTTTAGTCGCTTTGTAATCGAGCAGATACCAAGAGATCAGAACATTCAAGCCAATGCACTAGCCAATTTGGGGTCAGCACTTAATCAAACGACATTCGACAATATCCCAATAGTCCATCTTGCAACACCAACAATCAAAGACGACGGTAATACTATGGTCGCACCAATTGAGGAAGAAAACTCCTGGTCGGATGATATTAAAAATTATTTGGAAAACGATCAACTGCCTGATGACAAAATGGAAGCCAGAAAGGTTAGATTTAAAGCATCAAGGTATGTTATGATCAGATGACAATTATATCGAAGATCTTCGACTGGCCTGAATCTGCGATGTATCACCAACAAGACACAAGTCCAGAAAATCCTACAAGATATGCACGACAGTGAATGTGGAAATCACTCAGGAAGTCGTAGTCTAGCCAACCGGGTATCACGACAAGGTTATTATTGGCCGACATTAAGGCAAGATGCGATCAGGTATGTACAATCGTGTGACGCATGTCAGCGACACGCAGGTATGTCTCATAAACCATCTGAACCCTTGCACTCGACTTTGATCCCATGGCCCTTTATGAAATGGGGAATGGACATCGTTGGGAAATTACCACCTGCCCCCGGGCAAAAGGTATTTCTTTTAGTTTTAACATATTATTTCTCTAAGTGGGTCGAAGCAGCGGCTTTCTCCCAGGTTCGGGACAAAGAGGTCGTTTCTTTTATCCAAACTAACATCATTTACAGGTTTGGAATTCCATCTGAAATAACGTGCGACAACGGGACACAATTCATCAGTGATCGAACGCGAAGATTTTGTGAAGAAAGGAACATCAAATTGGTAACATCGACGCCTCGATATCCACAGTCGAATAGTCTAGCCGAGTCGAGTAATAAAACTATCATTAATTCAATCAAGAAAAGACTCAAAGCTGCCAAAGGGAAATGGGTGGAAGAATTGCCTTCCGTTCTATGGGCTAATCGTACGACACCTCGTACGTCCACAGGACAAACTCCCTTTTCCTTAGTCTATGGATGTGAAGCTGTGTTACCTATTGAGGTACGACTACCGACTTCAAGACATACGTCCGTTGAGCATAACTTGGTCGACCTAAGTTATGACCTCGACGCTTTAGAAGAGCTTAGAGAAGCTGCGCACATTCGCATGGCGGCACAAAAACAAGTGGTCAAGCGACATTTCAACAAAAATGTCCAAATCAAAGTCTTTCAAGAAGGTGATTACGTTCTACGTCGAGTATTTCAAAATACTCAAGAGGTCAATGCAGGTAAGCTTTCCACTAAGTGGGAAGGTCCTTATCAAATCTCGAGCATCGTGGGTAAGGGAGCTTATAAAATCCAAACCCTCGACGGTCGAGATATCCCACGAAGCTGGAATGCAGTTCATTTAAAGAGGTATTTCTTTTAAATTTCATATTTATTTCCTTCGATTATTTCTTAAGAAAGATTACTGACTTAAGCATCGGAGGGTCGTTGGTTAAACCAACGACCACCCCACTAATATTGTTTTTCGCAGGGACGCACGACTTATTTAAAAAAAATTTGTGTCGAGTAAAACTCATGTGATCACACGTATATGTTCGATTTTAATGGATGACAAAGGTTAAATTATGTACTTGATGTTCAATACTTAGAATCAAGAACCGTTGTTATAAATTACCCAAGGTCGATTGAAAGTTTTAATTGATTTATTTATAAGTAATAGTATGGTCGAATGTTTGATATAATGTAGTTATCCATCTACTTAAATTATTTGGCGTACGACTAATTATAAGAACAAAGAATAAACGTCGATACGCAAAAGAGACTTTTTTTTCATTAGATGTCAAAGTTACAAATATAAAGGACGACCACATACGACCGACCTTTAAGTGAAAGGTTCAAAAGAAGCTAAGTAGGAGGAACGTCAGGTTGTTCCTGGACGATGACGATCTCCTCTGCTGCCACTTCTTCTACGATATCATTCTCCTCCAAATCGTCGTCCTCATCCAAGTCCTTCTCAGTCCCGACATTGTCGAGGTAAGCCTTGAGTTCTTCAGAGGCCGACGCCATGGGGTCTTTTCCCTTCAAGTGACGCCTCATTAAAGCAGCTCGGGCTGTGAAGCGGGAGAAAGCCTCGATTTGCTTATTCTCCATTTCCAAGTCCTTCACGTCACCCTCCAGATCTTCGACCCGCTTCTTCAGAGTCGCGATTTCGTCAGCAGAAGCAGCAGCAGTGGTGACAGCCTTAATCTTTTCGACCTCCAACTTAGTCGATAACGCCTCCAGCTCAAGAAGTTGGTCCCTGAACTTGATCTTCTCACGATTCGAAATCTCTATTAGACTTCGAGCATCGGTGAGTTCAGTTTTAAGGCCTTCGACCTTCGTCTTTTCAGCCTCGACCAACTCCAAGGCGACCTTCTCTCTTTCAAGAGCCTCGTCAGCCCTTTTCTTGACATCAGGAAACGACGACCTAAGACCTTATGTCTGAGCATAGAAGCTCAGACAAGCTTGGAAAGCCTGCACGACAAAAGGAAAAGAATTAGTAACAAAAACACGAGCAGTGAAAAAGATTCAAAAGAAAAACTTACCATGAAAGAGAGCCAGCAGCATGTGCCCCCGTGTCTTCAACCCGAGATTCCTTGTACCGATCGTAAAAAGTCCGGAGAAGGAATTTTTCCAAGTAAGGGAAAATGACGTCTCTTTCGAGAACGTCATTCGCCATAAAGTCAGCTGGGAGAGTGGCTCTGAATGTCATTTCTCCCACTTTTTCCTTATTCTTCCTCTCATCTCTAGAGGAAGAAGAAGGGGCGACAGTGGGCTTCTCAACGCCCGACACCCCCGTTGATGGGGCATCCTTCGTCGCCTTGATCGAGCCTCCAAGCTCGATTCCAGCAACGGTTCCCTTCGCTGGTGACGCCCCTGAAAGGGACGACAAAGTAGCATCGCCCGTCTTCTTGGGCGAAGTCCGAGGCTGCTTGCCCCGGACACGTCTCGGATCCACCCCCGTGGAAGGGGCAGACCTTTTCTTCGCTTTCTCCCTCCCTTGACGGGCGAGCTCCAATTGATCGGCTCGCTTAGCGGTGGCCGACTTTACAGCTGCGTCTTCTGAAAAAAAAGAGCAAGTTAAAAATAAAATGACGTACAACGTACAAGAAAAAGATATGGTCAAGCGACTTACCAGTCATGTCTTCTTCTATCTCTTCTTCCCTCTCCTTCTCTTCTATATTCTCTCCTTCTCTAGGGGAACCCTCGACAGACGTCACATCAGCTACAAAAACGGCCTCGTCTCCTTCGTCGTTCGATCGAGGGGAAAACGAGCGATCAGTAATACTTCTATCTAAGATTCTCTGAACCTTGTCGAGAGAATCTCTCCTTGGCTTCACTCTGCTGAAGTCGATCACTGTCAAACAAAGAAACACATCAAAGTATACATCAGAAAAAACGCACGACGAAAACGCATGACAAAAACAATAAACCTACCCGATTCGTTCCAGCCTGACGACAACCATTGGCTGTCTTCGTCATTTACAGACGCCACTTGAAGGAAAACATACTGACGTTTCCACCCACGATCGTTCACCGCGGTGTTAAGTATTAGTACATTATCCCCCTTCGAACGAGGAAACAGACTATACCTGTGATAATTGTCTGGTCTAACACTATAGGCTGTCAAGAGGTCGTTCACATTGAACGGTACCTCCCATTCAGCCATAAGACGATCGATCACCTGGACAATCCGCCAGAATTGAGGCATTAATTGTCCAAGCGTCAGATCAAATGCATCTAAAAATGCCCTAACTAAAGGGCTAAAGGGCCAAGAAAAACCTATCTTGAAGGGATATTCATACAGAACACAATATCCCTTCGGAACTTCATCTGGCTTTAAATCTTCCGGCGACACTAAATTTATCTCGTCTGGAAGCTTAGCCAAACTCTTAAAGTAATCTATATGTTTTTCCTCTCTAAATAAGCTCACAGGTTCGCTCGACATCTGGAAGTCCGGGATATTTAGGGTTGCACGCCAGTAGCTAAGAATATCCCAAGCTTTCCTAGGTTTTCTAGCTATGGATTTCTTATGCATAAATTGACACAGAAGGAAGAACGAAAATTGTACCTTAAATAGTGTTCTAAACCTCGAATTTAGAATGGAAGGGATTCTGGTCGCTCGGAAAGTAAATCTCGCCGGAGATGCGTGTTCTTTAAAAAGGTAAGCGTAAAAAAGGAAAAGATTATGATAATCTCTATTTATACTGTAAATTGGAAACTGAATCGCCAAGCAATCGAATCGCCAATCGTCAATTGACACGTGTCATCCGTTCCAGACGAACCACTTGAGTGCATCCCTCGAATGCATGACACCTGTCCTTCATTGGCTGTCAAATTGCGTATTCCGTTGGAAGTGACGTCATTATTTAGTTGGAAATGAACCGATTTGATTCTATTCGAACTACCCGTGTTTTCTTTTATAACACGTGTCATGATTTTAAAATTTAAATTTCAAAAAGTTGCCGCTTGAATTTTAAATTTGGGGGCAAACTGTTTAGGTAAAAATTCCAATAGACTATTGTCGTACGACCAGAGACAATTGACGCCCTTCCCTTAAGGCGACCTTGATTAAATGAACAGATATTCGTCCGATGAAGTTAGTCGTACGACAGGATTTCAGTTACTAAAACTACTACATACTTTATATCATGTTTAATGCAGGATTCAAAGACATTCATTATAACGGAAGTCATCATCAATAGCAACAGACATAACGGACGCTATCATCAATGACAAAACGGCTACTTTATTGAAGATACGCATTCAAGACTTGATAACTGACAATTGGAATATAAATATGAAGATTGAACTTCACATTCGGACATCTGATTCTCATACCTTAGAAGCTTACAGATTATACTCTCAAGCTTGCTCAATCTCTCTCGAAGTTCGTAAAGTATTCTGCTGTTTGTCGTACGACGCACGACTGAAGACTAATTACACACGACGCACGACCGACTTTACTTTATTGTACTATTTTACATTACATTTCATTTGTAACACTTGTTCTAAAGGACGACGTCCCTGATTGACGTTCATAGTGCACGACGACTCATACTCGTCCGCGGTTTTTACCCACTTTTGGGGTTTTCCGCGTCACCAATTCCCTTGTCTTATTTCTCTCACTCTTATTACTGTCGTTCGATTATTAAAGCTACTTTCTTTGGTTGGATCAAGCTCCACGTTTACCTTAAATTTTTCTTAGGAGATTTTTGGCATAAACAAAAGTCAATAAAAAAAACTAGTAATACGTCAATTCACACCAAATATCAAGGTAAAAACAAAAATTTAATGGATTTGGGTTCTTCTTTACAAATGCTAATTTTTACAAATCATTCTACTTTTTAGTTTTTACTTAAAAGTGGAAGATGCTCTTAAAATAAATCTCTTCCATATCTCACATCAATCACTTTTTTTTTTAAAATTAAATACGAGGGTGTTGTTGGCAATTATTTTATTTTTATTATTATTATTGGTATACCATTATCAGTGATTTACATTAATAAAATACTTATTAATTTTATTACTTCTCAATTATTATTTTGTTTTATCTAATAACCTTTAACTATTTAAGGTTTTATTCATATTGTTTTTTATTTAAAAATTACTATTAAAAAAAATATATGTATATGATGTACATATTATTTAAAAAATTCATTTTTATCAACTTCTAATTTTCATATTATTATTTTTTTCTATTTATTAGCTTAAATATAATGACAATTATTAACGCCAATGATTACAATAGCAACATGTTAATACCACGTGGTGGTAAGAGTTTGGAAACTTCATAGCGGTTGTCCGGGTTCGAACCCCACTCGCAGCATTGTGGCCACGGGATGAATGTCCGCGGGCCATAGATCTGTTTTCCAGGAGATTAGTTCGGGCCCAAAGTGATATGGGATACTCCTTTACCAAAAAAAAACATGTTAATACCACGGTAGAGTAGTGACCATAGTTGTAACGTCATGCATTCATTAAAGTGAAAAAAATCTAAATTAATGTTATTGTTCCAAAATCATACGTCATTTAAACCCCTACACCTAACGACATAACTTCTATCTATTCTCCATTCTCCATACGTTAGATAGAGAGCAGACGACGATGGGGTGGCCAGGGAGAGCGATGATGTTAGATGCAAAGGGTTTGAATGACGTATGATTTGGGAACGGTAGAACTTATTTAATTTTTTTTTTACTTTCAAATATTCTCAACCGTTATATATAACTTATTTGGGTTAAAAGGATGTTGCGGTAACCAATTTATAAAAATTTGATGGTTTATTTTATTCAAAAAAATTGTTTAGGAAATTAATCATTTAAAATAAGAAAGTTAATTTGCATTCAAAAATAAAGTTCAGGTTCTTAGGGGTTGTTTGTTTACCTCTAAATAGTTCCATTAAGAGAAAACCACTGAATCGCTAAGAGATGAATTATGTTTGGCAACAAAAAAATTTTGTCTCTTAATAGTTCTAAAACCCTCTGAATGATTTTGTATCATGGACCTCCCTTAACCTTAAGCGCCCTAATTTCATTCTAAACAATTACAAAACAACCTTATTTCAATTTGAACTATATCATAAGTGCATCTTAATCATTCTGACCATTTAATCATCTTGTATCAAACCATTTACCAACTCCCAAACAGCCCCTTAATCAATTTAAAAAATAAAGTTTGTTGGGTTTTTTTGGACATTTCCCAATAGTTATAAATTCAAATAAAAGCTTATCAATTATAAATAAAGTTATAAATTTAAATAATAATTATTGGAAAAAAAAAATACAGACTTGCCAAACAGATATTGTTAGATTAAAAATAAAATGAAATATTATTTATTATTAAATTAGTAATTGTTAAGGCATTGTTTGGCAAACTAGCTTATAAGCTAGCTGGTAGCTGATAAGCTAACTTTTCAAAACGCTAATATGAGTAGCTATCCAATAAACTACTTAAGGTTATCCAAACATATACTAAGCTAGTTTTTTTTTTTTTTTTTTTTTTTGCCAAACATAGCCTAAGTAATGATGCATTCCTAATATGTATTTAATTTCCATGGTGTTCACATCCCATCAAAAGGGTACTAATAGTTGCACCCTATTTTACCTCCCCCACTTCATCTCCCAACAAAACAAAAACAACTAGATTTTTAAGTATATAACCTTTAAGATTTTAATTAAAACACCTCTTCCACCATTCTCCCCTCTCCATGGCTCGTGAGAAGAGGCCCACATCCGACCCCACCCCACCCCGTCGCACCATCCGTCGACCGAACGCCACCACTCGTCGATCGTCAGGTGACCCTCCTGATGCGACGACCACCGCCGATTCCACCATGCCCGACGGAGAACCCACCAACGTCGAATCCTTCGGCGCCTCACCGACCTCGGATGCCGTTTACGGTAACGAGACATGGCTTATGATTCTCACAAATCAGTTAAAGGAGCAGACCCTGGCACTTCGCGCCATTGAGCAGCACCTTTCAGCCTTGGATGTTCGTTTGGGACGTCAAGAGTCTCGCTGGGCAGCCTATTGGTCTTATGTGCGGGACCGTGATCGTGTGATGGCCCGTTACATCATCACTTCCGATCCATTAGCGGTCGCCGAGTTCCCGCCATTCCCACCTATTTTGGACACGCCGCCTGGTTCCTCGATCGATCCAGTTCCTGCTCCAGTTTCGTCTCCACCGCATGCAGCTGTTGAGCCGCCACATCCATGATCATCGCGGTTATTTCGTTACTTTTGGAACAATTAATTTGGGTCGTCTTTCTTTTGCTACTTTCTTTGCGGGTACACTGTTTATTTTTGCTACTCTCCTATGCTTGCTTGATTGACCCGTTATTTTGTGTTATATTTGTGTTGTTGTTTATTGTGTTTTGTTATTATTGAACTAATCGTTGCATGCAGGTGCATTTAGTTCTCTCCTCTGCATGTTTACGTGTTTGAACACATAGGCCTTCCTTTTATATTTTTTTTCCAAACACGTCCCTCATAGCCGAGCCGACACATAACCCGTGTTTTCTTCCTTGCAATGAGGACATTGTTGTTTTCTAAGTTTGGGGCGAGGGCTTTGATTTTGGAAACCCAACCAAAAAAAAACGAAAAGTTTACAATTTTGAAGCCAAAAGAAAATGACACATTAGGCAATTGTAACTTGTAAGCCTTCGAATCTTGGGTTCATTTTCAAAAGCCCGGTTATGCTAAAAGTTGAAAAAGTAAAAGTGGGAAAATCAAGCCCACAACAAAAGGTCAAAAATACTTCGTTCACTAGCCCCACAAAAAGAATAAGTTTGGGGGAGAAAAAAAAGGGTAAACCCAAGACACGAGCAAAAACCGCAAACACATACCCTCACAAACCCTACCGATCAAATGAAGTAACGCACCAATGATAGAAAGGAATGCACCCACAAATCCAAAGGTAACGCATCATTGTTTCAAGCTCCTCCATCGCAAAATAATCCATTCTTTTATGTTAAAAATTCCGGGCAATTCTTTTCTCTCTTCATTTTTTTTTACTCGAGGACAAGTAATTTCTCAAGTTTGGGGTGTGATATCCCTAAAGTTTTAGAGTTATTTGTCACTCTTTTTAAACTCTTTTCACCCTTTTATGTATCCATTTGAACCTTTTTAATCCTTTTGGTCTAAATTGTTTCCAAATTTATGAAATAGTTGAAATAATCAAAAATCTCGATTTTGGTACGCCATTGTGGCCACAGTGTCACCCTGTGGTGGGCAAACAGGGGCATCTCTCTATACTGATAGGGCTAAGATTGGTAAACCGAAAGTTAGCACTTGTCGATACCTTATAATAAAACCGTTATTGCAACATATACAATGTAGCTTCGAGAGGAGGAAATCGTGTGGGGTCACATTGGACTGGTTTTGTTAACCATTTAAGTTATTAAAATACTCTCAAGGAAAACTTACACCCCTACCCCCTTTTTATTATCTTGTTAAATTAAAACGTTAATATTTCGCCATAAACCAACCAATTTTATAAAACCCTAAACTTTGCACCGGAAGTTCGTAGAAATCTCTATATCTTAGTAGTTCAATTGACCTGGATACGATATTTGGTTTTTACCATTATATTACTTAAAAAGCATACGTAATATTTAGTGTATACTTGCATCATTATTGTATCACATTTTACACGTGCGTACCTTCGCTATCATCCGGTCCTAAATTTTTTCTAAATTATTTTTACACAAAAATGTTATAAGTTTTTATAATTATGATTTTTGAAATTATGGATTGAAATGCAGTTTAAATATTATATTTACATTAAAGAATAATAAAAATCTTGAAAAACTTATATTATAATTTGTATTATGACCTCAGGCCGTGCTATGTTTGGCCATCTCTCACCTAGAGATGGCGAAAAATCGGTCCCGATCCAAGCTTGTTCTTTTGTAACCGGTCCCATCGTAATTGGTCCGGTCCCAACCAGAAACACAAGGCCCATTTTTCATGTACTAATCCCGGTCCAGGTCTCACCCCGAGCCCAAACCTTTCCCATTTTTTTAATTTTAAACATATAAAAAATCTTGTTTGAATATTCTTTTTTTTTGCATAATATTTTATTAAAATACACTTTAAAATCTCTAATTGGGTTATTCAATTACACTTTAAATGTTTTTTAAGGAAAAAAGAGGGATTCTAGTTGTAAGAAATCTAATGAAACCGTCGCTAGAATTGAGACCCTTTGCTCCGAAATCCCAATTAAGCCCATCAATCAAAAGGTTATGGACTTGACGCTTTTTTATAATTTGAAAACCAAAAAAAAAAAACAATGATGAACAAACTATATGAATAAAAGTAAGATAGACAGGTGAAAGAATTTTATTTTAAAAGATTTTAAAATTTTAGGGATCGTTTACCAAATTCTTACCCGGTAAGCGCTTACCGGCGAGAAATTCTCCTTCCTTTACCTTATCGTGTAACATCCTTGGCCATGAAAACAGATTGTTAGTAAGCATTTTAAACACGACAAGCGCTTACCGGATAAGAGACGTTTTCCACAGTTACCGGGTAAGACTTTTGGTCCTAGCTTTATCTCTTACCGGGTAAGATTCTTAGTCCTTTCTATGCTTAATTAATAAGGTAAATGATATTAGCAAACGCTTACCTGGAGTAAACGGCCCCTTCATCTCACTTGACTAGTTTAGTATTCACCAATTTTGTATAATCTCCTTTGTTTTATTCCACCAATTTCAATGGTATGGAATAATGCATTTTGAATGGTTTAGTGCAGAATAATTAATCTGAATGATTAAGAGGTTTTTATGGTATAGTGTAAAATAAAATAGGGTTGTTTGCTAATTGTTCATAATGAAATCAGGGCTCTTAATGGTTAAGGGAGGGTCAAGATACAAAATCATTAAGCTTTGGAACCATTAAGATGCAGCCTTTTTTTTTTGCCAAACAAGATTTACCTCTTAGCGATTCAAAGGTTGTCTCTTAATGGAACCATTAAGAGGTAAACAAACAACTCCTCAATCATCTTATTCCAATCTAACGTCATGCCTAGGACAACCGATTTGTATACCGTCATGTCATGCATACCATACGCATGCATTAGGGGTAAAAAATGTATACAAACCTGACCTCTATCCCAACTAGTAAATCAACTATTTCCACCCAAAAAAACACAACATAATTTTTAAGATTATAATATATTTAACACTAAATACCATTAAAAATACACTTCCAAAAATAGTTTTCAAGAAAGGATTTCTCCAATTAACATACACTAAAACAACACTCTTGGTTATAACTCTAGTTAAAGTCGACCCATACAAGCATATAATCATGCATACAAGGATCCTACACAACACCAAGATGGTGAAGAAACCACGTCTTACGAACAAAACGAACGAAAAGAAAAAGAAAAAAAAACTCGCAGAAAACGAATTCTACCCAAAAAAAAATTATGAAATAAAATAGAAGAAAATATGATGTAATGGTGGTCAATGTGGTCAACAATATAACATGATCCTATCTGTTTCCTCTTCAAGAGAAAGGTTGTTGAAGCTGTACAAGATTTCATTCATTCAATTACTTTCATAGCATCCTACATGATTCGATTACCTCAAGAACCGTCGAATGTGTCTCCTCTGAGATCATGTTCAACGACATGTGAAATTCCTAGTGAAAAAGACGAGAGTTTAGTTCACAAAATAAAACCAAACCAACCCAGTAAATCTCACTTGAGAGTAAAATTTGGTATGTGAGATGTATGCAGACCTGACCTCTACCATAGAACCGTTGTTTTTGTGAAAACCCCGGCTTGTGCAAGATAATGTTGAAAAAGGGTATTTTTGTCAAATGGGAATTTCTTGATTTGGGGTTTTGAATTCGAAAGCAAGGTCTAGTAGGTGAGATGTATGCAAACTTGACCTCTACCCCCAAAAAGTAAGGTAGTTTTATATGTGAAAATCCCCTACTTATGCAAGATCATGCCAATAAAGGGTATTGTTGTCAATTGGAAATTTCTTGATTTGGGGTTTTGAATTTGATACTCCCTATGTCCCAAAACAAGTCTCCATATTTTGCTTTTAGTTTGTTGCAAAATAAGCGTCCACTTAATGTCTAATTTCCAATTATACCCTTAGTTATGAGATGGAAAAATTCATTATTCCCTCTGTTGTTAATGGTAAATTTGTCATTTATGAGATGGAAAAATCCATTACTTTCCAATTATACCCTTAATTATGAGATGGAAAAATTAGATATTCCCTCTTTTTATTAAGAGTAAAACTGTCATTTATGAAATGGAAAACTTCATTACTTTCCAATTATACCTTTAATTGTGTGATGGAAAAATGCATTACTCCATCTGCTACTACCAGAAAAATTGTCAAATTTATGAGATGGAAAATTACTTTCCAATTATACCCTTAATTATGAGATGGAAATTAAGGGTAAAATTGTCTTTACTTAATTAAAAAGTGTAGTAATTACCCATTTCTAAAACTATGTGCATTTTTCATTGTGGACATATATTTTGGAACGAAAGGAGTATTAAGGTTAAAAGAGCAAAAATGGCATACCACAAATCTCTCCAAGACGGGCACAAGAATGGCCAGCTTGCGGTTTGGAAGACATTCAGCAATGGCGTTGCGTATGCTCTTACTGTCAAGTCAAGAACATGTATTCCCATAAGAGAAAAAAGTCAAAGGGTATTTGCGAAACTAAAAAAAAGTCAACAAACCTTTCCGTAGATAGAAATGCAATAAGAAGGGCCGAGTATGCTTCGACAATCATTTTCTCCGCTTCTTTCTCTCCCTCTAAAACGGGATCCTCGTCATTCTGCACAAACAACATCATGGTCAAAATTTACGCTAACCAAACGAACCCAGTAAACTTCATACAAATGTAGGTGAGAGTGTGTGCAAAACCAGTAATGGGTATTTCAAGAAAACACGACTCGAGCAGAAGTGATACATCTTGGCTCACAAGATTTTCTTTAATTCAAGGTTATCTTGGTCATTTGGCTAAAAGACAGACAATTTCTATCAGGGTCAAATATGTCGATTCTTGTTGGATGGAGAGAAGTGCAACATTTCCATTTCAAGTATGCATCCTGGTCCATAAGATTTGCTTTAAGCCAAAGATATTTTGGTCATTTAGCTAAAACGTCAACAATTTCTATCAATTACTGTAGTAGAGTCAAACAATGCCATTC
Organism: Arctium minus; assembly: GCA_954870635.1. NCBI lineage: Eukaryota > Viridiplantae > Streptophyta > Magnoliopsida > Asterales > Asteraceae > Arctium > Arctium minus. The sequence continues at coordinate 71,773,610 of OX941094.1, read as the reverse complement.
TTGGAGACACGTAAAATATGAGTGTACTCACCAACGCCGATTGTCGTCCTTCTTCAGCTGCCTCACCCGCCCCTTGGTTGGCCAAGAAAATGGAACAAAGCAGAGGAATTACATCTGTAATTTCACTTTCTAAGCTCGGTATCGATATACTCGCAGATGCAAGTCGTGATCTGCGGAAAACGTTGCATGTTGACCACTAATCGTTAATAAATATTTTAGTAAAACCACGAACCAAGAGCTAATGCAGAGATCTCAAAAGTGAATGTGGCAAAGCTAGATGACAATGTAAAATGACCTAAAAGGACATATTAGAAAAATCGATAGAAAAAATATTATGGGTATAATTGGGGAAAAAAACTGGAGCTTTATTGAAATGATACTTGAATTAGCATTTCAAAAAGCTAGCTTATGGCCATGCAAAAGGGGCTTTGTCAATAAGCTCGAAAAATAAACATGGCCTAGTATCAAAAATACACACACACACACACATATATAGAGAGAGAGGGGGGGAGAGGAAGGATCATTCGAGAAATTGATCAACTTGCGAGAAGACGAGAAGTTCCAAGATCGCACATGATCACATGTGATATGATCATATATGATTAAACACATGCAAAAGGGACACAGGTGACTTGGTGAACGCGACCAAAGGTTGCCCACTATATGCCGGTCAATACAACATTTGTTTAATCATATATGATTATGTGTTCATACTTCATATCACATGTAATCATGAGTGATTTTGGAACTTCTCGCTTTCTCCCAAATTGACCGTCTTCTCGTATAAACCTGACCTTATATATATACACCTGACCCCACATATATACATATATATAGAGGAAGGATCATGCGAGAAGTTAAACATTTTGCAAGAAGGCAAGAAGTCTCAATATCATATAGGATTAAGCGTCTATGTGGTGTCAATGCAACATGTGTTTTAATCATATATGATTAAGCTTGTGTATCATGCTTACCATGCAAAATGTTTAACTTCTCGTTTGAACCTGACCCTATACACACAATCCTTCCATCCAATCAAAATTGCAATGATTTCCATTTAAGAAAATTGCAACATTTCCATTTTTAGAAAGTTTTCAAGAACAAATGAGGGCACAGAAGGTTTATAACCATAAGAAATGAGCACCTGTTATGACCATCCTTCTCAACCAAATTGACAAGCAAGCCAAGGATAGCCACAAGAAAATCCAACTCTTCATCGGTAAGGCGCTTATGATCTTGATGATTAGTCTCGAGAAGAACCGACTTGTCTCTTAGATCACTGAAAGTGGGTAAATAGGAACTGAACGATGGAAAATGGCCGGCTATCAAAGCACACAGGGTCTCCAACCCTCCACAGGCCGCAATTTGCCGACAGCCCACAGAGTTGTCGTTTGTTAAGTTCATCAAAACCTGTAACAAGACTCCAATGAGTTGAAACCATTCTATTTTAAGGGCAAATTTGTCATTTAGTTAATTAAAACTTCCTCCGTTCCAAAATAAACGTCCACATTTCTATTTTAGTTTGTCCCAGAATAAGTGTTCATTTCCAAAAGTGTCTTTCAAATTCTACCCTTGATTATAAGATGGAGAAATCCATTACTTCCTATATTATTAAGCGTAAAATTGTCATTTAACCAAAGGACCCGTTAGAAGACAATTAGCCAAAAGACTCCACATTTCTATTTTAGTTTGTCCCAAAATAAGTGTCCATTTTCAAAAGTAAGTGCCTACTTTCCAATTCTGATTATAACATGGAGAAATCCATTACTTCCTAGATGAATAAAGGGTAAAATCGGCATTTAACCAAAGAACCCGTTAGAAATTTTACCTTCACTGCCGTTAGCAGACAATCAGCCAAAAGACTGAATTTTTCATCATCGCCATCATCATCATCATCCGCAAGTGAGCAAGAAACTTGAGGAGAATCATGACGTTCCACGTTGCTTGATTCTTGTTGGCTCAACACCATTAAAGATTGGCTCCTGTATTCATCATCTTCTTCAACTGCCGAACTGCTTTTTTGACTTTGAGATACGTTCTTTTTCCCCGACAATAAGTCCCACTTTGACAGTTTATTTTCATCTTCACCAAATGCAAAAGGGTCCTCGCTGCCAAACGGATCTTGGCTATCCTCAAAATCGAACGTGGTGCACTTGGTGCGTTCGGATTTTTTGCCTAACTTAATCCATGAACCATGGTTACCTCCATTTCTCAAACCACTTGACGTACTACTGCTTGATTTAGAAGTCGAAGATTTTGCTTTCGTTTTTGAAGAACCCGTCTGTTTATGGGATAAATTTCGGCTTTTTTGAGATATACTAGAAGTCTTTTGGGAAGGGATCCGATCCATACTGCAATTCTCTATGGAGGAGCTGATATATATTATTTCATTGCAGTCGACTGTTGATTAGAAAAACAAGTCAAAGTCAAAGACAATATTCATGATGAATATCAAGGTCCAACAATCATCATTGAAGTATTTAAACTTGTACCAAAAATAGGGGCAGGTTCATTTGAGAACCGTAAGAACCAACTATTCATGATGAATACCATGAATGAAACTGCATTATATTCATGAAAAATAACACATTCTTGAATATTAATGTATATTCATCATGAATAGTTGGTTCTCGTGGTTCTCAAAATATTTATGTTTCCTAAAAAGTGGAACGGAAAGGGGAGATTCTGGCGTACCTTTGTCATCTGCCGCTGAAGGAAAATCAGACATATGATCAGTCCCATTGGAAAGACCATGGCAGTTTTTACCGTCACGCTTGAATGACGAACTTTTGAGTAGAAAAACACCTGGAAATCAAAGGCAGTAAATACAGTTTAAAACAACATTAACATTTTATATGTGAATCAAAAATAAATAGAGAAATAGATACCCGATAGGATCTTAATGACGCTAAGAATAAGTTTCGTGAACGACTGGGAAACATGCCGATAACCAAAGTCCTCTTCTAATCCAAGCAAATGGCTCTGTATGCGAAAGAACACGAAACCCGACTCATTTACTTCACATCACAACTTATTTTCTTTTTCATAATTCGACTCCTCGTACAAAAAAAGTTTACCTGGTTATCGTTACTAAGAAATGTAGCATTTTCCATTATTTTCAAACACTTCAACAGAAGCATCGGGCTTTCAAGGTTAAGAATATTTTGTGACTCTGGGGTTGGAGGTGAATATTGTTCTAGCCATCCCTGCAAACAATTATGAGATCATAGAACATTAGTCTTCTCCTATAAAAATGAAGCCAGGTGTCTCTCGTAAATTGGTTGCAAATAAAAATATTGCTCTCTCCAAATCAAGAAACTAGGCAAGTAGTTTTAGAAAAAGGTTCGACCATTTTTTCAATGTCTAAAAATACCCTTCGTTTGAAGAACTTGTGCGCCTCTACCCTTATTTAGTGGATGAGATGATCCCATCACTTGATAAACAAATGAAAAACTGAGGAACACCCTTATAACCATTTATCGTACGGTATGCACATGTGCATACAAGTAATTGAAGATGTTTCCTGGTTTTAATTACTTACAAATTACTTGTTTACACATGTGCATACCATACAGATGAACAGTTACTAGGATATCCGATATTCCTCAGTTTTTCATTTTTTTCGGTTTTCCCTTGAACCTAACCCTATATATATATATATATATATATATATATTTCATTAGAAACCAGGGGACCACCCACGGCATAACACATCCATATTCATCATGAAGACGAATATTCATCCTAAAGAAGGACACATGGAACGTTGTGGGCGGTTCCCGGTTCCTAATGGAACTCCCCTCATATATATATATATATATATATATATATATACATTTCAGAAAGATATAGGTATACATACGATGAGATAACATGAATAAAAAGAATTAAGGGCATACAAGGTCACACCTCCATTACAGCATGACATTCCCTTATGATGTCGATTACAGCATCAAGTCCTCCATATTCTCTTAGTTTTTCCTTGAAGTTTCCGCCCGCCTTTCGGACAGTCCCAGTTGTCTCTGAAAAAATGCAAATAAACATGAATTATAAGCTGATCTAGGAAGTAGCTTATTCAAACCTGCCCCTCCCAAATAAAAACACACTCATTCCATCTATGAAAAAGCCCTACCAAACAAAAACCTTCCCAATCTATACAGACAGATTAATCCACACAGACGGCTTTATCCATACATGACTTTATGGAAAATCAACCAAACAGCCCCTAAGAGTCACCCAGACACCCACCATAGTTGTTAAAGGCGCAAGGCGCACTTAGGCACAAAGGGGTCCTGGGGCCTAGGCGCGAGGCGCGGGCCTCACGAATGCGAGGCACATCGAATAATAAAGTAATATATATATATACACACACACATAAATACATACATACATACACACATAGTAATACTCATCTGACACTCATGAGTCAAATGGGCATTAATGTTTGACTAGGATGCAGTACCTATACTATAATGTAGTTTATCCAACACAAACTTCACTTCCCATCTATGAGGTTATTCCATCAATTATGAGTTTTAAGCTGCAAACATCTATTAGCGAAAGTGTGTGTGGCTGTGTCTATCTACTTGCAACTTATAAGCAAAAAAAATTAGAAGTAGAAGTTAAACAGAAGATAGAAGACAAAGACAGAAGACAGAAGACAGAAAATAGTAAAAACATACTTGCATTTATAGGGCTTAAAGAAGCATCCAATGCAGCAAGTCAGCAACAGCAGATAGCAGATAGGTATTTAAGGACGTGAGAAAGAGGTTCTGGGCTTAAAGCCGTGAGGGAGAAGAATGAGATATGGGTTGTATTTATAGGGCTTAAAGACTTGAGGGAGAAGAATATATATGGATTGTATTTATAGGGAGAATGATCTAGTTACTCTTATTTATAGGAGATAAGAATGGAATAGATCATAGACTCATAACTCCTTTTTGTTGAAGTCTAGGAGGTTAAAACTTAAAAGGCATCATTAATATTAAAGTTGACTTGATTATTAAGTTTTTTCTGCAGAATTCTAAGAGGCAAAGCAAGTAATTTTAATTAAAAAAAGATAAATATTCATGAGGCGCGCCTAAGCCCAAAATGCGCCTCAGCCCAAAATGCTGCGCCTTGGTGCGCCTATGTAACACGCCTCGCCTTGACCTCTAAAAAGCCCAAGGCTTTGCGCCTTATGCGCCTAGGCGCGCTTTTCACAACTATGACACCCACTACTTCAATAAGCAACTAATTGTTGAATTAAGCATTTCCACTTTCATGCATTACTCTTAGACAACTTTTCAAGACTTCATCTCATCTTTCTCTCTTTCTCACACTTTTCACAAGTTGGGGGTCTTCACGGACCGCTCCACTCTTTGGATAGAAGCCAGGTACGTACATCTTACCGTACCCTTACCCCACCTCCGGATGAGATATATAGGTTTTAAGTTTGGTTATTTTCATCAATTTTTCTAGATTTGGATGTAATTTTTCTAATCCTTTTATGAGTAATCATATCAAAGTGAAATATTGTACCTTCAAGAGAAATAGTCGACAAGCAAGCTTTCTCCATTGTTAGTAAAGCAATCCATTTCGGATTCAACTCTGGTCTTTTTGTCTCGTTATCGCTTCCAGATCTCGGCTTCAGTTCTTTGCAACCGATGAGGACTTCTTGAACTTTGTGCAAAATAGAAGTAGACGCGGATTCATCTCCCTTGCCGTCATTAAAGATGGGAGCATCCTTGCTTAGAGCTACAAGTTTACTACCAATGCTTGCAACTTTATCTTTGGTGGCATGTATAGTGACCGGTTTCAATAGTTTTAACAAGAACCGGATGGAACTAGGTGAATCCAAAAGGTAATCCTCTTGGCCCTGAAATCGGATAAATATTACGTAATCAAGATTAAACCTGGTAAATTAACTCATAACGTCAGTCCATAACCGATTTTTCTTTTAGGGCATGCTCAAATTACATAATCTACTCGGGTACCATTGTTTTAAGAAGATTAAAGAAATAGAAATAAAGTGGCTTTCTCCACATTGAACTTTTACCCCGAATGAAATATAATTTGAACTAGTCTCGTCTAGCCAATCTACTATTTGCAGGGACGGACCCAGAAATTTTATCATGCAGTGGCACCATTGACTATATGAAACAAATATAGAGATATTTTTCACAATATCATCATTCATCTGTTGGTGTTGGTTAGTTCGTTGCTTTTCATATGTGAGGTCATGTGTTCAAGTCTTTTATTGCAAATTTCTTTCAGAAACATGAGAAATCTGAAATTAAAAACTAAAAACTAAAAAAATGACACTAACTGGATTTGAACTCGGGTCTGGGGTGGAAGAAAAGCCTTGTAAACCAACTCTACCAAGGAAAACTTGTGTCCTCATTGTAGTTTCAAAATATATATGGTGCCACACAACAAATTCATACGGTAGCACTTTTAACGACCCTATAACTTTTTACACTACGACGAAGGAACGGAACGGTGGCACGTACCACCACAAAACCCCCTGGGTCCGTCCCGGGAGATTTGAGGTAGAGGTAGAGGTCAGGTATGCATACATCCCACCCTCCAGACCCCAGACCCCATTTCCCGGTGGAATATACCGAGTATGTTTGGTTTGGTTTCTCGTCTAGCCAATGCTCTAGAATAGTTCTAGATGTGTAAAAATTATCGGATCTACGTTGCAAGGATACAAATGTGGGGATACATGGATACGGAGATTCAAAGATTCTAAAAGGTTAAAGATGAGGGGGGGTGTTTATTCACGTGTGCATATTCATAACGCCAATATAAAACCAATAAAGGAAAGAAACAAATTCATAATTAATGCATTAAATATATAAAACAATCAAAAGCTTGTGAATTTTGTCTCTCATTTTCTCCGAAAATGTATCAAAACGTCCCCCAATCACTTGTCCCTGCGTATTCATGGTCAACAATCCGGAAACCAAATCAAAGTCAAACCCCATTCGTATCCACGAAGAGTGGGACCCATGAAGCACCCAATACGGAGATTAGGTGAATGGATAGAACCAAGCCTACTTCCGCAGCATTATGCATACTACCACTAATGAACCCATAAATCATTTTTCAAAAAAGATAACGACAACTCGAAAAGTTTTTTATTCATTAATAAGGAGCATTATAAGTAGCTTACGTCACTGGTCAAAACAAAAAATAAAGCTGCAGCAGCCAGGTTGCTAGGGGTATCGTCAAGGTTAAGCCCCAATACAGCATCAATAATTGTCTTTGCCGTCCTGTAAACAAGATTCTAAACATTAATTACACACAACAACAGATCCAACACAATCTTGGGCTCGCAACTAAACAAAGAACACAACAAACAATCATTTCTACATCTAAAATAAACAAATGCGCCCCAATGCTATTAGGACTAAGATAATAAACTATCGTTGAAAAATATCATACGGGTTAACAAAGAAATCCAAATGGCGTTCCATAAACCACGATTAACCCCCAAGATACCAGAAACTCAACCAAGAATGATATTTCCATATTAACAAGTTCATATCCACACAATCTTGGGCTCACGAGTTCAGAGAACACAACAAATTATCATATGGGTTAACAAAGAAATCCAAATGGCGTTACATAAACCACGATTAACCCCCAAAACGCCAGAAACTCAACCAAGAACGATACTTTCCCTAATACACATCAAAAATCTACAAGTTCATATCCACACAAACACAAACAAAAATTCAACATTTACACAAATTGGCATCCATTGCATCACTAAATCCACCAAAACCTAAACACACACACACACATACAAACCATATATTTCCCTTCTTTTCTTGAACCAAGTCAATACCAACAAAACTACACCACATCAATTATTACCAAGATTACTCTACAATCTACCCCAAGTTCTCAAAGGCATTCGATTATCATTTTCGCATAAAAATTCACCCAAGATTTGGCCTTACTCATATATATAACCATCAAATGTAAAAATTCCACACATATGTATCATAATTCATAATGCACACAACTTAAAAGACTAAAAAACACACATCTGATTCAAGTAAATTGTAGCAAATTAACAATTCCTCAAATGTGTGCTTTCTTGATATTTAAAATGATTTCATTACCCATGGGTTCTCAGGGTTCTTCGCTGCTGTAAAGTGCCACAAACCATCAACAAAGACAACAAACTAGCACGACGAATCCTCACCGGCTGCCCTCTTCTCAACCCATCCAACGCAAAATTCACCTCATCCACATGCTCCATCATCTCCCCAAACTCTTGCGTCTCCATTAATGTCGATGTCTCGGTAAGCATCACCACTGGTTCGTTTCGTTTCTTCACTTTCTTTCCCTTCTTGTTATCCTTCTTTTTCTCGTTCAATTCAGCCCTTGGCTTCTTCGATCTCGGTGGCAGAACCGACAATTTACGCGAATCCTGCGACGAATCGAAGCTGTACGGGTCGGAATCGAAAGACCAAGGGTTCTTGATTGATTCTTGTGACGGAAACGCGAAACTGAAGATGTCTCCGTTGTCTAATTCTTGTGTGCTTTCTTGTGACAACGAGTCGTCGAATCCGTCGGCGTCTTCGTCGAAAGTCAAACTGTTGTTACTACTCCGGCTGTTGTTGCTGTTGCTCCGGCGACCGTAGGTTCTAACGATCATTTTTTTATTCTTCTTTTCGATTCGGAACTCTCATGTGAAATTAGGTCGACGATGAAGGCTAGGAAGTTGAATTTGGGGGAAAACGAGTTGTGGATTTGTTTGAATTTGGGGTTTTTGATGGGGATTTTTGAAGATTTTGTTCGAAGAAGTGAAGATCCCTCTCTGGATTTGTGAGCTGAAAACTTGAAATTTGGGGATTTTTTGTTTTGGAAGGTTTTAAACGGGGGTTGTTCTCGGGTCGGATCCTATCGGTATTGGGTCGGGTTCTGATAGTGTTGATAGGACGTTGGTTAACCGTTGATGGCCCGTATAAAGATTCGGGTTAGGGTTTGGGGATTGACCCGTTTTTTATGTCGGGTTGAGTTTTTGAATTTGTCTAGGGTTTGAGATGAAAAAGTAATAGTTAATGTATTATTTACATTTTTGTCTGGTTTAGTTAAATTATTTATTGCAAATCATCACAAGGGTTGAAATATGTATTACGGTTTTTTTGTGAAGCGTTGTACGTTTTATCATCAGAACGGTGGCAGTCGTGACGTAATCGGTATCCACGAGTTATGACCGGATGGCATACGTGTCAACACGTGTCGTTCCATCATCGACCATGTTGTTGGCCAGAGATGGACTCCTAATTTTTTTAAGTTTGTGGCACAATTTGACGGTAAAAATTTATCTTTTTTTTCTTCATAATATTAGTGTAGATTTGTTGATTTGTTCATTGTCCTTGCATAAAAGAGACCCATATTCAGGTTCTATTTACTAAAAAAAATGACAATATTAGTATAGATATGTTGGTTGGTTTATTTGAATTACACAAATTAATGAATTCATCATTTCTTGACATGAGTAAAGTAATTGAATTACATCCTTTTGCATCCAGTTTAACGAACATCGACCACCCCCTGCCCCCACCACGACCATGTTACTACTATCACCGCCCCCCCACCACCACTACCTTCACACCACTATTGTCGTTGTCAGAACCGCCACCCCAACCCTCAACCCACCAATGACCACCATGCCACTATTTTAGTCGTCACGACTGCCACCCCTACTCTCGTCACCACCCCCCGACCATCCGACCATCATGCCACCACTGCCATCATCCCACCTCCCACCCGTTTTAGGGTGTGTGGTAGTTGTTATGACAACGGTAGTGGCATTGTGGTCCGTGGGGTGTAGGGGCAGGACAGGCCCCACCACCACCCACTACCCAACACTAATACCATCAGGGCATTATTATCGTGATCACAGTTGCCATGCCACCCACCTTCGACCACTAATAGCACCATGCCACTAATGTCGCCGTCACAACTGCCACCCCCACCCTTGCCCCAAACATACATGGATATTCCAATTATTTTGAGAGATTCCATTATATTTCCTACCAACCAAACGTGTGGTCAAATTTCATTCCAATTCATTTAAAGTCGAATTCTTTTGATGGATTTCAATTCCACCAAATTCCATCATGCAAAACAAACACGCCATGAGGTGTAATTGTAGTGTATAAAATGTCAATATAACTTTGGATGCATAAATAGAGACATTGAACAAGGAGTATTTAGGGGATTAGGTTAGGTTAGACCCAACCCATTTTCAACATAAATATGTTTGTATTTTTAGGAATTAATTGGCATTATGGTTTGGGTTGGGCTAGTTCAACCTATATCCACATTGGGTTAGACAGGTTTGACGGGTTTTTGTGTGGCCCTGGTTGGAGACAATGATTGGTGGTATGATAGTGGTAATGGTAATTATAACACCTTGAGTTAACACAAAACCTAAAAGTACACTGGAAGTGTACCAAAATATAAGTTAATATTTGACGATATAACTTAAGTAAATAAAAGTCATATAGGGTATCATTGGATACCTTAGATGAACCTATAGGCTATGTCATCAGAATGCATAGGTAGCCAAACGACTTAATGAATTCTAGTGTATTCTCATGTATATTATAATGCATGCAAGTGCAACATAAATGACATTTCATGACAACAAATTGTATAACAAGTGAGATCTCACCATTGTTTCTAACTGTTTTCACCAAGTCATTTTTTGCATTGGAATAAAAGCCTCAAAGATGCATTTTGTATGTTATATGTGCCATGACTATCTATAAAACGTGCTAGCCGCAACAAGACGCGTATCTTCTAAACCAACATCTACATTTCATTTTTGGTTACCAAAACGATCCTTAACCATGTTAGACATATCAAATTTGCACAATGCACATATAGAATATAACGAAACAATTCCACTTCTACATTGTGTTCTCGAATTTGGGGGAAAATGAAAAGAAATAGATGGAAAAAAAGGAAGGAAAATAGTTTTTTTATTTGTATTATCGAAAGGGAAGGAAAATGAATGATTGGAAAAGAAATAAAATAATTTTTCATGTTATTGAAAATGAGATAAAGGAAAGGAAATATGTCAACTTTACAAATATACCCTTTAAAATACATCTTTTATAATAAAAAATTGGGGTAATTTTGTAGTTTTATGGTTTTAAATGGTTTTAATTTTCTTTCATTTCCTTTCCTCTCACATTTTGAAGGAAAGATATGGAATGAAACTTATTATTATTTTCCGTTAAATTCCGCTCCTTTCTCTCATAATTATTTTAGAACACGAGTTTTTTTTTATATACTTTCCCTCCATTTCATTCGTTAAAAAGCATTCGAGAATACAACGACGATGTTAGGAATTTTTCATAATGTTGCATTTGGGTTTCAAAGCTTTAAAACGAATTAGCAGTAAAATTTCCTTTCTCTTCCTTCTTATTGTTATTCGCAATCATCATAATAGAACTTTCACACTTTGACAATTCTTAGTCAACAAGTTATTAACATGACGTAATTCTATAACCCAAAAGTGTTGGTTACCAAAGACTGCAAAAACATCAGATCCTTATTTAAAACAAAAACTTAACCTTTCAAGAAGTCCAAAATGCCCAATTATTGTGACCACACGAGGTCCAACAATAATTCCCAACCATTTTACATTGAAAGAATGTTTTAGATGTCTTATACCTCTTTATGCTTTGTTTGTGATGTCCCGTTCCTTTTGATCTCATGTTGGGTGGGTGTTTATTTTTTAATACTCTAAGATATAATGGAATACCAGTAAGAATTTGTCAGGATAAATAGATTGACAAAAGTTCTCAAAATGTTGGACAAAGTAATCTCATGAATCTACCAAAATTCACTTTGAACGTCCAAATTTGCCTTATGCAGACGTTTGGTCTTTCAATTTTACTAAACTTGCCTATTGAATGGTGTGATTATTTAGACTATAAACTACGTTTTTTATTAGACAATGACGTCCAAAACTAAATATTTGCAAATTTTTGGAGCCATTTTTTTTCTGAAAAAATTACTCAAAAATGCTAGACCTTTTTTGTAAGGGTGTCTCAGACTATGTGCAGACTAATCCCGACAAATTGCGACTATAAGACAACTGACCTAATAAACTCAGTGACCACAATTGTTGTAGATGTTTGGATTGAACCCAAGACAAATGAGATATTTCACCATAACCACTACGCCACGATCCTTGTGGTCATGGTACAAAAAATTGTACACAAAATCCCAAAAAAATGTATTTTCATTATGTAATAATCCGATTTATTCAAATTCAAATATTTTATAGTGTACGCGCTCATGCTTATTACTATATGATTATTTAGGGGTCAAATAATCAATTTGATATCTACTAGTTGCAACAAGATCGATGATTAAATGATACAAACAATTACTTATTTACGTTTGTTTTTTCCGGGTATTTTATTAAATAATCAAAATTTTCGAACTACCCAATACCATAAAATTGTTTATTACAACTCAGAACAACAAAAACATATTCGAATTATACTGATTGCATCATGTTTTATTACAAGTGATTGTTGATTTAGATTATCTAATATCACATAATCACTTTCAAATCAATGTTTTAAATGGAGCGAGGTGTAACGTGGCGGTGAGACCAAACTTCAAGCCTTAGAAGCTACAACGAGGTCACGATGTTTTTCAAGACGTTACTTATGGCGACAAATCTCTATATCATATACAATATTATATATACAAATGTATGTTTTCTACTACATGACTTAATGAGTCAATGATTATAATTTTTTAGTTAGGTTTTATATTAAAAATGAGTAAATAAGACATTAAAAATGTAAGAAAACTAAAAGACCGTTTTACAAAAATTGCCTATTAGACTATGACGTGCTACAGACTTAACATGGCGTGAGACACAAAACTTGAGCCACGACACACCATGGCGTTTGTTGCTACATACCTTTTTTAAACAGTGTTTCAAAGACACATCTAAACACCTTCTATACATCCATGTAAATAATTACAATAAGAAAATTATTAAAATAAATAAAGAATTATCTAACAATCATTACTTTTTAAATAATTTATCATAACCCATGTATTCAAATTGTTGTTATAAGATCATCTCCAACCCAACACTAATAATTGTCTCAAACAAAAACATTCCAAAGTTATACAGCAGATTAATCTACATAAACAGCTTTATTCATACAGGTTTTAATGAAAAATAAACCAAATAGCCACAAAAACTTTTCGTGTAAACTCTTAATGACCTCCAAAAGATGTGTGTTATGGCTTTTAAAGTTTCGTTTTTTAGCGTCTGATTGCATTTCTTTTTCTTTAGTGGAGATGAACCCGCATTTTAGTGTTTTTTAGAGGTTCTGGTTAAAATTTGTCTGAAATTAATGGTAGGTTGGAACACCAAATAGGCAGATACCTCCATTTTTGTGTTTTAATGGCGGTTTAGATATGTTCTTACTCATGAAAGTTATTCTGCATTTTGTTGCTTTACCTGTATGACATGCTTTTAGCAACAAATCCTTAATCATGCTTTCCGCTCTGTTATATTCTCTTTCCCTCTTGATTTCATTTTTATAATTTTATATACTTATCAGTTTTATGAAATATTATATTATATTATATTAGTAGCATCTAATGTTTATCCTATGAATATATTTATCAATTATTTTTATTGAGTTTAAATATATGATATATTCCGCATATATATATATAATAATAAATCATAGACTTTATTTTTAGAAGATTATACAAAAGATAGGTACACCTAAAAATTATTAGGTAATATAAAGAGTAAACTACAATTTAGGTCCTCATGGTTTGCATAGCACTACGAAAATCGTCCTTAAACTTTAGTAAGTATATAAATAATCACTATAGTTTGCACTTTGATTTGAAAAAAAATAAAAAATCACTGACACTAACATCGTTAGGTAATTTGTCGTTGAATGAAGGAAATATTCATTCTTTAATCCTTTTCTTCAATTCTACTTTTAAAAGTTATGGTCTGTTTGTTTACCTCTTAATGGTTCTATTAAGAGACAATCTCTGAATCGTTAAGAGGTGAATCATGTTTGACAGAAAAAAAAGGTTGTCTCTTAATGGTTCCAAAACCCTCTGAATCATTTTGTATTATGGGTCTCTCTTAACCATTAAGCGTCATGATTTCATTCTGAACAATTACCAAACAACCATATTTCATATTACACTATATCATAAGAGCCTCTAAATCATTCCGACCCTTTAATTATTTTGCATCAAACCATTCAGTAACTACCAAACAACCCCTTAAACAACACACTATATCATTTTATTTATTTTATACTAAACTAAAATCTAAAAATATAAATATTATATTTAATAAACACCCTTCCCCTTCCAACTTATTCGTGACCGCATAAAATGTCGGGAAGGGGTGTAGAATATCGAGGGACAAAATAAGTGATTAGAACTAGGATAAAGAATTTGAAATTGCGTAAGAGCTCGTTTTTCTTAAGTGATATTTTGACCCTATTATGTCCGGGTATCACGAAATCCACTCAAGGATAATCTCAATTCTCGGTATCAATTTAGACAGAAATCGATCATATTTAAACACCTTGAGAATCGTAACCGACCCCATATTAATATCGATAACAATACCCATTTAATGAGATTGATTCTTGGACATAAACAGTGACGGTTACAAAATTGATTTTATAAACAGTGACTGTTACAAAAATGATATCATAAATAGTGTCTGTTACAAAAAGACATCAGTTACAAAGTTGATAAAACCACCAAACATGAGATCATAATCGTACACATCTATTTTCCACTTAGTAACCCGTCAAGCATGACCATCCAACGATCTCGGGTTCTTGTTAGTTTACATGAGTGTGCATTTCACACCTCATAACTCGTGTTATAACTTAGTTATCAACCCCATTATTATCTTGTGAATCCAATTACCTAAAATGAACCGATGATTTCACTAAAATCACCAACATAAAAATGGGTTATGCAACTTACATAAGTGTTACTTATCTAATCTCGTTTATTTTAACCAATAAGTTGAAAAGGTGGTTATAAAGTAAAGAGGATGGATCGAATCGACCATTTTAGACAAATTTCCTTTTATTCCCAATTATGCCCCCTTCCCATTTTCCTGTAACCCCTGCCCCTCTCAGCTTCCCGTTCAATAGTTACCCCTTCCCCTTCTCATTTCGCCATTAGCCCCCACCCCTCTCATCTTTCCATTAAACAGTAACCCTCACTCCCGATGGAAGGTCGTTGGAAAATGCAAAAGGTTGATGTCGTGGAGGGGTAAAAAGACGAAATACTATTATTTAATAGATGTTTTTTAACAAAAGTAATCAAAAAGACATCTTCCAAAGCAAAATGCAAACTATAACTGTAGGGTTTTAATACAATTTGTAACCGATAAAACGCAGGGGAAAATTAAAATAATTTTGGTTACAACTAATATAGAAAACTTTTCAGAATAAACCTTAAAACCCAATCGGATCCAATGATGCATTTAATTAAATTAAACCACATCATAGGGTGTTTAGAATCTTACCTTTTGGAGATCAGTCATGATTGAAACGTAGCACCAAGAAACCAAAGCAGGTTTCCTCTATTGGTAGTCCACACACGAACACGTTTCCCGTCTCCACCGGGTGTTAGCCCAAGAACCCTAGATCTATACGTGTTTTACAGAAAATAAAAGGTGTAACACCTCAAAAATCAGAGTAAATTAAAACCTGGAAATCTGACAATATAACGAATGTAAAACCATAACTTTTCATAAATGGGATCAGTCCTCCAGACTATACAATCCTATACAAGGATTTCATCAAAAGAATGGGACTTAACAATGCCCAGCAATAATACTAATCAATCCCAAAAACCTCGAGACTCAAAACTCGTCTCTCCAAAAACCCCGGCAACCCACCGCTAATGGAAACCTGATACACATACCATTTGAGAAAAAATGTCAGACTTAAAGCCTGGTGAGAACATACAGTTTATGAAGCTCAAAAGATAAAACATTTGCATCAAGATAACATTTCCAAAGAGATTAAGTTTACAATTTAGGTCCTCGCCACAATCGGGCTTTTCGTTATAAACATACCACAAAAGGACCGAAAACAAAATATTTTACCAAGGATCGTGGCGTAACACAAAGTTAGGCCAACAATCCGAGTTACGAGCTAAACCAATTGGAGTCCGCGGATACGAATCACAAAGTCCGTGCTTCAACGTGAGATCAAGCCCCAAGCGCAAAACCAAGGTATACTCCTTCACTATGATCACTATGAACCATGGCTAGTATCCGGCCTCACATAACCGTACCAAGTTGCCCCCGAGGAACAAGTGATCCATAGCTACAATTCTGGGGAATGTAACATCCCAACAATACAGTCTACTCCAAAACCTAGGGATCCACTAGTAATGGTAAGGACTCGTCACAACAACATATGTGACCAACCATAAATAAACATATGGTATAAATACATTTTATAAACAAAATGTTATTTCCAGTTCAACTTCTGGTAAGAATGAAAATCATTAAAAAGGGCTTTTAATCATTCTTTTTGCATAATCACATAACGTGCAAGTAAAACATCATTTTACTTTAATAAGATAAGATCCAAAAGGTAACTTTTGATATGTATATAGTTTAAAATGATAGTAAGAACTCACCTCTGTTTCCTTCTTCTTAACGAGCGCTACCTATGATAACACCGAAAGAATCGGTAAGTCGAAATACAGATAAACCTCTCGTTACTTGAATAGGACTCAAAGACACAGAAGCTAACAACTTAACAGAACCTAATCCGGTTAAAGGCAACAACCGGTCGAACACCACCCCGGGTCGAACACCTCCCCGGTCCAACACTACCCCGGGTCGAACAGACAACACCGGTCGAGGGACCATCCGGTCGAACAACCCCTCGGTCGAATCAACCATCCGGTCGAATCAACCCTTCGGTCGAGCACCAGTCCGGTCGAATCAAACCTTCGGTCGAACACCAGTCCGGTCGAATCAACCCTTCGGTCGAACACCAGTCCGGTCGAATCAACCCTTCGGTCGAACACCAGTCTGGTCGAATCAACCCTTCGGTCGATTGACCATCGCCTTGTTCATCAAGAACAGCGATGCAGAACCCAGATTCAACCCAGATCCAAATGAGAAAATACTCAGATCTCAAAATGGAACGGTTCAAAACCTACACAACGAGATTCTACACGGCTAAAAACATTCAGATCAAAGCATTAAGCTAGATTTGTACCTCGATTTGCCCGAAATGATCGACCCAAAACAAAGCTTCTTCTCCTGCCTTCCTTTCTCTCTGACTTCAAAGATCTCAAGAACTCAAATCTGATATTTTACAAAATATCTAGATTTAACTTTGTATATATATTACCCAAGTTACACTTTGCCCCCTTGAACTTTGGGTAATGGTCAACTTCTCACCCAATCCCAAAATTCAGGGTGTTACAAAAGGTTTATTTTCTGTATTTAACTGAAAGGCTAATTCTAATTCAATCGTGTATCAAATGGTTTAGTTTAACCCCTTATTTATATCAGAAGAATTATAGTTAGACTATAATTCAACTAATAATTAAACAAGGTTTAATTATTATCTGTAATATTCAAATCAAATTCAAATGTATATATATATATATATATATATATAATTATCCTTTTTAAACTTTAAAATATAATTATATAAGTATATATATTTATCCTTTTAAACTTTAAAATATAATTATATAATTACAGATAATTCCCGTAATTAACATAATTACGTTTTCACCCTGTAATTATCATAATTACAGTTTAATACATATTTTCATTAAATCCGGGTTTCTACAAATGGAAACAAACGCATTCTTTATGTGCGACCCTATAGGTTTACATACTTTTCAGCAGTATCTCTGTGTGTCACGTGTCGTGGGCATATAATAACTTACAATAACGATCAATAATGCAATTATTAAAATTAAGAACAATGTTCGGAGTTTTGTGTAAACCAGATAGACCAACATTGTAGTTTACTCAAGTATAAAATACGCCCTTTCGTCCCATGTCTACATTTCTATTTTACTTTGTCCAAAACATAAGCGTCCACTTTCAAAAGCAATTTCACTTAATTCCCATTCTACCCCTAATTATGAGAAGGAGAAAGTTTCTCTATCTATTATCAAGGGTAAAAATTCCTTTTTGTTATTTAAAAGTTGTAAAATTAACATTTATAAAACTGTGTGTCATTTTCATGATCAACATTTATTTTGAGATAGAGGGAGTAAAAAAAGAGGCTAATTGCACCCATATATATTGCTAAATGCACCCATACCTATTAATTTTCCTCCTCACACACGTTAACATCAAAGCTTACTTCTTACATTCTCAATGTTTGACTTGACTTGATTTTGACTAGGGGTGCTAAAAAAACTTCGGAAAGCAAAGCCGAACCGTTTGATCCAAAACCGAAAATCTTGGTATTCATTGGTCGGTTTCGATTTTGAACTTTAGGTACTCGCGATTACCCGAAGCGGACCGAATATAATTTTATACTATTGTTTATTTCTTAACCTAAACTTAAATGAGTAAAAGTCTTTTACGTTTTACTGTTAATTATTACAGTAGACGATTAAATTTGACAGTATGAAGTCGTGAAGGAGTCGATATTAACTAAAAAATGAATATTTTTAAACAACTAAATTTATTTTATTTTGTAGCGCTTTTATTCATTGTATATTTGTTTTAAACATTGTAGTTCAGTGCCATTTTTATATTATAAATAGTATTTTTTATAATTTCGGATAACCATGAACTGAACCGCAAGTAACCGCCATATTTCGGTTCGGTGCAACCTACAGTTCGGTTTCATTTTGCTAAATTGGGTATCCACCTCATGCAATTCTGTTCAATTTTCCTTACCAACTGAACTAAACCGAAACTTGAACACCCTAATTATGACATTAAAGTAGCATTACCCATAATATATATATATATGGCTGTAAACGAACCGAACGAACCCGAACGGAGGCTTGTTCGTGTTCGTTCGTTTAACTTAACCGAACAAACGAACGAACACGAACGGTAAACGAACGAAATTTTTTGTGTTTATCTTCGTTCGTTAAGAAAATATGTTTGTTCGTGTTCGTTTATGTTCGTTCATTAAGAGCTAAACGAACGAACATAAATGAACATATACGAACGTAAACGAACAAACATAAATGAACATAAACGAACACAAATAAATAAAAAAACAACCACTGTTACTCATCATTTCGTTCGTAAAAACTAGCATAACAAAATAAAAAAAACGGATAAATTTAGGAGGTATAAAAAAGAAATTTTACAAAATTAATTTAATTAATGCTTTGACACATTAATGTCATACTATATATATATATATATATATATATAAACATATATAAACGAACGTAAATGAACGGACATAAACGAACGTAAACGAACATAAATGAACGAACGTAAATGAACGAACGAGACTATTGTTCATGTTCGTTCATTTAACTTAACGAACAAAAAAAATGTGTTCATGTTCGTTCATTTATTAAATAAACGAACATAAACGAACTTCCCGCCGAACAGTTCACGAACGGTTCGCTGAACGTTCAGTTCGTTTACAGGCCTATATATATATAGGCGAAAGATCGTGTGAGAAGTTGAGGTTAACGTAAGAAATAGATCTGAAACGTTGATCTCTTTTAATCTCAAGCCCTTCCATGAATTGCGGCTTATAATATAATTGATCTGGTGCATCTCGGTGCATCTCATCCTAATGTGCGTCAATTTCTTATCCAACGATTGTTAATCACTTCTCACGCTTTTCACCGTTAACTCAATTTCTCACCGAAAACCAACTATCTCTCTCTCTATATATATAGGCGAAGGATCGTGTAAGAAGTTGAGGCTAATGCGAAAAGCGTGAGAAGTGGATCTGAACCCTTTATCACTTTTAATCAAATACCCTCACATGAATTGCGGCTTAGAAGGGAATTGATACGGTGCATAACAATGCATTTTATCTTGGTGCATCTCATCCCAATGTGCATTCATTTCTCATTCAATGGTTGATAACCACTTCTCACGCTTATCACCGGAACCTAACCATATATATATATATATATATATAGGGAGATGTTCATTTGAGAAATGTTAAATGTATGAAAAATAGAGAAATGATCATAGCCCTTTATTTGGTCAAAATTTGTGGCTTTGATCGTGAAGCACCGGATAATGCCTTATGTGATATGTAGAAGATAGAATGGTAGTTTCGTAAAATACGTCAGACGAATTCATATGTGAACCAATATGATTCATATGTGAATCAGTTAATTAGTTCATATGAGAATCAGTTAATTAGTTCATATGTGAACCTGTTAATTAGTTCAACTGATTCACAATCAATTAATTAATTTATGTATGAATCATAAATATGAATCAATTAAAAAAGTTCATATGTGAATTGCACTGGTTTACATATAAACATATATTTCATATATGAACTCGTCTCATGTATTTGTAAAAATTACGAAACTATCCTTCTATTTTTAGAATAACCGTAACTTTTGACCAGTCAATGCCGTAATTGTTAACCAGTCAAAGACGCAATATTTAACCAATCAAATCCGATCTTGACCGTATGAAAAACTAGGATTACTTTTCTATTTCTCATACATTTACAATTTATCAAATGAACCTAAAGGGATATATATATATCAAAATTTCTTTTTATTTTGTTGTTGTTGTGTGGGGACAAACAAAGATAAAAAGCTAACCTAAACTAACGGCGCATATGCAATTCGGCCGTAATTTGCTAACCCTAAACCTACGCCTCTCACACATTATATATGACATCACCCATCGCAACAAACAAACACACAACACAAACAAAGAGGTTTTCTTTTTTCTAGAGAGAGATAGAGAGAAAAAAAAAATTTAGAGAGAGAAACTGTGTAAGCAAATTTTGACCTTTCACTTTCTTTGTATCTAATCTAGGGTTTCAACTTCATCGATCCATCATCTTCCTCGTCAAACATCATCATCTCCATCTAAATTTCCCCCAAATGGATGTAAAAATCCAAATCTAAAACTCGCCGATCGCTTCAATCATCGCCTTCGTTACAGATCTAAAAAAACCTCGCCCTAATTTGGCCTTTTTTTGTGTTTCAAACAAACGGATCAAGATCAGTTATAAATTTGTGTTTGTGTGTTTTGTGATTTAAAGACGATAAGATGAATTCAATCAATCGAACGGAAAAACTTGATGATTGATGATAGATTTAGGTGATCTGTATGTTATATGAATCTGTACACTGAACAACAAGAACAAATCGAAGAAGACGAAGGGGAAAAGAGAGAAATTATCGATCGAGATTCTGATAATTTTTCTTTTTTGGATTTTTATTTTTTATTAAAGAAATTGATTTTTGAAGGAAAAACAGAATGTATAAATCTGTGGTGGCTGTTTGTGATGGTGAAAAAGTACTTGGTGATGTTGAGGTTTATTTTAATCCTCATCTGATGAATCTGAATATGAGAGAGAAATTGAAGGACAAAATCCGGATTTCGTACTATTCCACACCAAGTGAGAGGTGCTCGCCACTTGCTGTTCTTCACACCATTACTTCACCAACAACTGGGGTTTGCTTGAAAATGGAGTGCAGCAACACCATCAACTCGAACTCGCAGCTCAATCTATTGCACTCTTCATGTCTCAGGGAGAACAAGGTATATTTGTCCAACCTCAGAATAAACAGATTAACAAAAAAAGAAGATGACCACAAACCCCAATTTGAAATTGAAATTGAAAATTGGAATTTAACTCAAAACCCTAATTTCAGCTGCAAACTTTTTATTGTGAGGACTTTGGTGGACAAAGATGAGACTCTTAAAAGAAAACCTAAAATTGGAAATTTCAACAGTTTTAAGTTTTAACTTATGCTTTTTAACTTTGGATTGACTTGATGAAGAACCCATATAGTAAAATCAGGGTGCCTAATTTTCTCTGATTTTGGACTGTCTTGTGTCACTCAAGAAATTACAAATTCGAACATAATTCTTAAATTCTTAACCAGAGACTGATCTGGGTGATAATTTACAGTTTGGGAATTCATTTATAGGAAATAATACAAATGGAGGGCTGTTTATCATTCTTGAATGGACTGATTGATTTGACCTACAATTTGCAGTTTTGCCTAAAATTTGGACCCGTGGACGCTACCCTCTACATAGAATTTTTGACTGAAAAGTTTATTGGAGTATCTAAACTAATAAGCTGGATGCTTCTTTCTGGAATAAAACTTGGTGCTCAAGAATAAACCATATGTGTAACAACTAACAAGACTCGTGCGTTTTAATTTGGCTTCATGTAGTGGACTGAAAACTTCATGGATAATTTTTCTTCAGACTATACCATCAGTCTAAAGAAGACTCTTAATCGGTTTACCAGAAACAATAGCTGGTCCTATCATAATTCTTGGTTGAAGCAGGTTGATCCAAAAAATAAACTATGGATATTTAAGTAAAAAGGGGTTCTTCTTTTCATTAGCTTGGCTTCACAAATTGGTTTAGTCCATTTTGACGATTGGAAGTGACAATACAAAGATATATTTAAATCACAAGCAGGGTTGTAATGACTTTTTGATAACAACATTCATCACTAGCATTAAATGTTGACCTGTGTATTTATGGTCTTTTGCTTATGGTGTCTGCTCTTATTTTATGGTCTCCACAAACCTATGTGTAATTCTCATTTATCGTCTTGTTAAAAATTTATGCATATTTTGAATCTACTCAAGTGTGTCGGTCAATAGTATTTTCAAAATTTTGTGGTGTTCTTTGATTCTATTTCATACTTAAACGTGTTATTGACGACATACCCATATGCAGACTGCTGTTGTCTCACTTGGTGGAGAGGAGCTTCACTTGGTAGCCATGCGCTCTAGGAGAAACGACTTGTTTCCATGCTTTTGGGGGTTTAATGTTGCACCGGGGCTTTATGAGTCGTGTCTTGTCATGCTGAATCTTAGATGTCTTGGCATCGTATTTGACCTTGATGAGACACTCATAGTGGCCAATACATTGCGGTCATTTGAGGATAGGATTGAAGCCCTACAACGGAAAGTAAGCTGTGAGGTTGATCCACAACGTGTTGCTGGTATGCTTGCTGAGATTAAGCGCTATCAAGATGATAGAAATATATTGAAGCAATATGCGGAGAGTGATCAAGTTGTTGACAATGGCAAGATAATCAAGTCGCAGTCTGAGGTTGTCCCAGCGTTGTCAGACAACCATCAACCTCTTGTCCGCCCACTTATAAGATTACAGGAGAAGAACGTCATTCTCACTCGCATAAATCCACTGGTACGCATCTGCTATTTGGAACTGGCCCTTTACCTTATTCCTTGCTTTCATTGGTGATCTACTTTACTGTTCTTCTGAGTGCAGAAGTATTCTGTTTAGGTCATCAGTTTGATTACCTTGATGATTGCATATGTTGTATGGACACGTGATCTTATTTCTTATTTATTTATTAAATATCTTGCTAAAACCTTCACATTTTTACAGATCCGTGATACAAGTGTCCTTGTGAGACTGAGACCTGCATGGGAGGATCTTAGAAGCTACTTGATCGCAAGAGGACGGAAGCGATTTGAGGTTTATGTTTGTACGATGGCTGAAAGGGACTATGCATTGGAAATGTGGAGGCTTCTTGATCCAGATTCAAATCTAATAAGCACAAAAGAGTTACTTAACCGCATTGTGTGTGTGAAATCTGGTAAGTTATATGGGAATTACTCATAACCTTACTGCATGGCCGACTCTTGTCCATTTGAATGGAATAATTGATTGGAGAACCAATTACCTAGCTTGTGTTTCTTATATTACATCAAGTAGTTGTTACTCATCATTCATGTTCCATAAATGTTATAAGAGCAATTTTATAGTCATACTTATTTCCATTTTATCAGGGTTGAAGAAATCACTCTTTAATGTTTTCCAAGATGGAAACTGCCATCCCAAGATGGCGTTAGTTATTGATGATCGTCTGAAGGTGTGGGACGAGAAAGATCAACCTCGTGTTCATGTTGTTCCCGCTTTTGCTCCGTATTATGCTCCTCAAGCTGAAGTACTAACTACCCTCTTCAATCTTATTGGCTTACCTATTTATTTTCTTTAATTTAAAATGAGTGTGTTTGTAGTATCCTTTCTTATGCAATAATACTCATCTGTGTATCTTTGTGCTTCTAGGCAAACAGTGCTGTTCCTATCCTTTGTGTTGCAAGAAATGTTGCTTGCAATGTTAGAGGTGGTTTTTTCAAGTAAGGACGAACATTCATTTTCTAAATTTTACATCTGCGTCCGCATATTCACAATCTCATATCAGACAGTTTTTTTTTTAATTAGATCCATTGGAGTATTTGCATTTCGTCTTTACTATCAAATGTTAAATGGCCTCAGTTCTGGTTAACATCCAATCATTGTTATAAATGTATTTATGTTGGTTCTTTTGGCATGACAAGTTCTATCTTTGAACAGAGACTTCGATGATGGCCTTCTGCAGCAAATCACTGAAGTTGCACATGAAGATGAAATCAAAGATATTCCTCTGCCTCCAGATGTGAGCAACTATTTGATTTCCGAGGTTAGTGATGGGAAAGTGTCAAGCTTCACAACTTTTCCTTTTTTCCGGTTTTTATTATTGTTTCCAATTTTATAATGGTTACTGTGTCTTGAGACCAGAGTTAAGTAAATAATTGTGGTGATATAATCTGCTTTGCTGCTCAGGATGATGCTTCTGCTTTAAATGGGAGCAAAGAACCACTTGGTTTTGATGGAATGGCAGATGCTGAAGTAGAAAGAAGATTGAAGGTAATTAGTCTTTTTACGTTGCTATTCTTTTTATCTAGGTTGGTTTCACTTTGTAGGATTACATGTTTTTGTATTTCAATGTGACAACAGTTTCACATTTGACCATGTATTCTTGTATTCTCGTGAGTAAAAATATTTGCATCCCACAATATTTCTCTATAGAAACTTGACTAGTTTAAAATTCATCTGTTGTGATCATCCAGGATGCTATAGCTGCTTCAACCATCTCTTCAGTGATACCTAGCCTAGATCCTGTACTCAAGACAACATTTCAGTACAATACCGCACCTGCATCCATGCCTATTGTGCCACCAACAATCCCGCCAATCGTTCAATATCCGAATAAGCAATTGCCTCAGGCAACCCCTGTACTTGAACCATTTACTAAAGTTAATCTTCCCGAAACAAGCTTGCATAGTTCTCCTGCAAGGGAAGAGGGTGAGGTGCCAGAATCTGAACTAGATCCGGATACAAGGAGGAGACTACTCATTTTGCAACATGGTATGGACATGAGAGAACAAATTAGCAGTGAACCTCAGTTTCCTGTAAGACCTCCAATGCCAGTTCCCCCTCCTCGAGTTGACTCACGTGGAGGCTGGTTTCCAATGGGGGAGGAGATAGGTCCAAGACCACTAAATCGAATAGCACCTCCTAAAGAATTTCCTCTACATCCTGAGCCCATGCACATCGAAAAAAAACACCCTCTTCGTGCACCACCCTTTGTTCACAAGGTGGAAACTCCTTTACTTCCTGATAGAGTTCTTGAAAATCAGAGGCTTCCTAAGGAGGTAACTGATGTTGCAAGTGCTCTTATGCATTAGGCTAGTATATTATGTGATAAATTCTAGATGTAGCTGACTATTTTACTGAAAGGATGAACATATATATATTTGCAGGTCCTTCAAAGAGATGATAGGTTGAGGTTAAGCCATTCTCCGCCTGTTTACCCCTCGTTTTCAGGTAAGCTCCGTACATGTATTATTGTGGTTAGAGTCCAATCATATACAAAAGTTTCCATGAAAAATTTGTTAGTGTAGTGCGACTTTCACCAAGTGCTAGAACTATTTTTCTTTTGACTCTTTCTACTTCAGAAGACATCTTTTGATTGTTGATGAGATATTCCTATCAGTGACTTCTTTTAATCTTCTATACTCGTTAAGAAGTGCCCAACATTTGGTGGTGGAATGCCTTGTTTTCCTTCGTTTCATTTTTGTGAAGAAGTTGCTAGGAGCAATGTTCTTTCTCTTTTCTTAAGAATTGTAGTTGATTGCTGCTGCTTGAGGTTTTGCTTCTTTTGTCGATACACAAATGAAAATCATGATCCGAAATTTTCTTTTGTCTCATAATGGAACAACTTTGTCAGAGGTGAGAGGTGTGAGCTATAGTATTGTGACCAGCATATTAAATCCGAAGTTTTAACAATTATTGTTTTGGTTTGACTAAATATTGAATATCTGTTGCAACATTGCTTAGTTTCCATTTGTAAATTTGATGAGAAGAATTAATCTTAAGTTTGTTACTATTTCTCCCACCTCAGTATAAAAGAAAGTAGGGAAAATATTTTCATAGAACATTCAGATTATGGTTTGTAGTCGACCACAAAAATATTACTATCTTGGTTCAGGGATCGGAAATAATCTTTTGTATACTGGAATGTATCTTGAAGGGGAGGAAAGTTCCTTGGGTCAATCATCATCCAGCAACAGGGATATGGATATCGAAGCTGGCAACAGTGATGCTTATGCTGAATCCCCTGCTGAATATCTACATTATATTGCCTACAAGTGTGGAACTAAGGTATGAAAACAGTGAAATTTCCTAATTTGCCGAAAGCGTTTTAAGAATCTATTATGTTTGCAGACTATCATATTAAGATGGTATTTGCTCAAGATCAACTAAATTAAGCTTTCTTTTTGTTCTGGCAACTCACTATCTATGCTTGTAGGCGGAGTTCAAGCAGACTTTGGTCCCTAGCATTGAACTGCAGTTCTTTTTTGAGGTATTCAAAAGCCCTTTAAATTTCAAAATGTAACTTACGACACAATTTCTGTGAATTGTTAAATTTTACTCAAACAATCGATCGTCTTTTACAGGTATGGTTTGCTGGAGAGAGAATTGGTGAAGGAAGTGGGAGAACACGAAGGGAAGCTCAACATCAGGCTGCTGAGGCATCTCTTATGAACTTGGCAGGTAAAAAATATTTGACATTTTGTGTGATCCTAGTCATCTTGCTCTGCTTCTCAAACATGTTCACAAAAATATTGTAATTGGTTTTTTTACTGGTGATTATTAATTTTATGAAGAATTGTCTATACTTAACAAAGGTAACCAGACAACATCAGTGTGGTAAGTGTTTGTTTGGAGGGTAACAAGTTTATTTCAAGCTGATGTATATATAGGTTTTGTTAAAGTGAGTCGATATTTGATTATTATGTTTGGTAAAATAAATTTTAAGGCAAGATTCTCTCTTTGTGATCTTATATGTTCCGTCTTTTTATGAAAAATTGTCTATAACTTAACTGATAGAGTTGTATGCTGCTTTCTAAAAGAAGATAACGAGACCTTATTATCTATTCAAGTATTGATAAGTTTTTAAAAGACTGGTGCCCTTCCATCGTTGTTGAGCTTTGCAGTTTTCTTAGGTTCCTATAGCTAGGCAGTCTTGGGGTCTGTTTGTGTTTTTCCTAATGAACTTAATGGTCGTTTTTTTCCCCGCTCATTAAGCAATGTTTGTTTTGGCTTAATTTTTAAGCAATGGCTGGAAATGGTTGAACCGGATAAGCCATCATACATTCGTCGTCCACATTAAGCCATCTTATTTAAGACATGTCTTGATAGAAGTGAATGATTCATTAACACACGATACTCTTCTATCTTTTTAACTTTCCATGGTGGCTGGTTGTCAACAATGATTGTAACCATTCTAGGTGGTGGTGTTGCAGATAAGTATTTATCTCGCCTAAAATCAGGCACCAGCTCTGTTCATGGAGACGAGGGAAGGTTTATAAATGATGGAAATTCTTTTGGACATCAGCCTTTGTTGAGGGAGGAATCTATGACATTTTCAACTGCATCTGGACCAGCGAGGGCTCTAGATACAAAGTTGGAGGGTCCCAAGAAAGGGTCGATTGCCGCACTTAATGAACTTGTAAGATCTCATCAACTTGAAACATATTAGTCAATGTGTTTATCTAATCTAGTAGTCTTCACAGAAATGGTCACTCAACTCTTTAGGGTTACCCCCCATCCCCATCTTCGGATGGAATATACTGGGCATATATTTACGTTTGATCTTATCTAATCCAGTATTTACAATTGTTTGGATTCTGGTTATTGATTGGGGATATATTTACGTTTCCGTTATTTCAGTGCATGATGGAGGGTTTGGGCATGACTTTCCAGCCTCAGCCTCAAGCTTCAATTAATATGGGCCAGAACCACGAATTATATGCTCAGGTATAGTACTGATTTATGGTTCATAGGGTCGTTTATCGACACTTTTAACTAGTAGCAAATGCCGTTCTAGTTTCAGCTTATCTCATTTGGTTGATGCTGTTGTTAATTATGTTTCCAGGTTGAAATAGATGGGGAAGTGTGGGGTAAGGGAGTCGGGTTAACATGGGATGAAGCGAAGATGCAGGTATTTATCTGTTCTTTCCATCCTCTCTTTTCTCCTCTCCCACTCCCACCCCCACCCCTACCCCTCTTCTATAAGGGTGCATTTGGTACGTGGGACAGTATATGACAGTATATGACAGATCAAAAACTTGTTGTCACACGTTTGGTGCGACAATTAGACCAGAACCGGACAGGAGTGAGTGGGACAAATATGCATTTTTTTCTGTCGTACCAAAATAGGTGGAACA
The DNA here is from genome assembly GCA_954870635.1 of Arctium minus. Taxonomy (NCBI): domain Eukaryota; kingdom Viridiplantae; phylum Streptophyta; class Magnoliopsida; order Asterales; family Asteraceae; genus Arctium; species Arctium minus. The sequence continues at coordinate 71,744,831 of OX941094.1, read as the reverse complement.
AGAATCAGTGAGATGAGATAAGCTTGGTAAATTACTAAACTACCCATGTCGAATTAAACCCCTAAAAACTTCCACAATTCTTTTACCCGTCTATCTCACTCTCGCCCGTCTAGTCTTGTCCAGTCCCCTCATACCAAAAGCACCTAAGGGGGTTTGCATATTTCATGACATAATCTGCATATTATTTTGAGCAATTCTCTTGTTTTACTTTACTCCAGGCTGCTGAAACTGCTTTTCAAAATTTGAAATCAAGGATGGGGCAATACCCTCAAAAACGTCAACCTTCTCCCAGGTCACTTCGCTTTCCAACTTGTAGCTTTTTTTTCTTCCAAGTTTATGGGTTACATAGAAATGTAACCGACTTGGGGTAGAGGAAAAGTTTTCGTACATTCTATCTCCAGTGGATTTACTGTTTGTTTTCTTTGGTATAATATATAATATTTTAATTATATAATCAGTTTATTACATATAAAATCTTGAAACTTGAAAATGGCTATGAAAACTCAAAATGTAGTTTATATATCAGATATTTACCAATAGTGATGTGGTTAGTTCACATCCACATTTATATTCGCCTGTAGCGGATATGGATATGGAGTACCCATGTTCGGTTTTTTAATAATATCCGTCTTGAAGGAATAAATATGTGGACGACATCAAGTCTTTGGATATTCATGTAGGCTATGTTTGGCAAACTAGTTGATAAAACTAGCTCGAGTTGTTGGTTGATAAGCTAACTGATAAACTAGTCATGTTTAGCGAAAACTAGTTGATAAGCTATAAATGATAATGCAAAATGACCTAAAAGGACATGCTTAAAAATTAAATAGTAACATATAAGGGGGCATAATTGGGAAAAAGTGTAAAAAAACTGGATCTTATTGAAACACTGCTTAGTTTTTCTAAAAGCTAGCTCATGGCTCACTAAGGTGCCGTTTGTTTTTTACGAGGTCTAAAGTTTGAAGTCTTATTTTAGTTATGATTAATAAGAGGTGGTGTGTAGAAAGGTCTGAACGATTAAGACTTAAGAGCCATTAAGAGTTTTTTTTTTAAAAACAAACAACCCCAGTAACTAACCAAACATCGCCTTGCATACCTATAGAAATGTAAACCCAAGTTTAGTTGGAGTTTTTTTTCTCTTTTTTTTTGTGAAAACACATTCGAGCGGTGCACATGAGTTTCTTTGTTTTTTGGACTCAATCTAACATATTTACATTCTCTTCGTTTTGGATCAGATCGTTCCAAGGAATGGCAGCGAAACGGTTTAGACCAGAGTATCCGAGAGTTCTGCAACGAATGCCATCTTCAGCACGATACCCCAAGAACGCCTCTCCTGTTCCTTGACAACACACAAAACTCCGTTCATCTGACCAAATTCCAACAATTGGATCCTATTAACTACAAAACGCTGCGTTACTGTGAGTAAAATCCTCTATATCTGACGTATACCAACCCGTCTCTTAACGAAGCCATCTGGACCCCCACGACATTGACCGCTTCTTGGTTATAAATTTTTGAAACTTGGATCCACGGTACAACGATGGAGAAGCAGACTGTATCTGACTTTTCCGTTCAGCTGGTATTATTCACTTCCCCATCCTACTACCCTGCCTATCGGCTTCTTTTGACGCTTGGATGGCGGAAAAACGATCGTTATCCCACGCCAATAGTTCCGCCAACGCCGGAAACTAGCGTTGGCAATCAACGCGGTTTCTTGATTTTGGCGTGATCAATGATTGGCGTCGATTGGATGCAAGCCAAAGATGATTTTGCTGACTCATTAAGATGGTGTTTGTAACTTTGTAATTTGTAGTTACTGCAATTAGAGTTTTTTTTTTTTTTTTTTTATAAATTTTTTTTAATCATTTTTTAGTTATATTTGAGCCATTATTTGCCAGTAGCCATGCTTTCCCTTTGAAGATATATGCCATGATTTTTATTTTGGGAAGAATATATTTTGCATGCAATTGTCTTTCTTCTTGTTGGTTATCATAGACATGAATGAGTAAACTCATAAATGCATTTACAAGAACACTTTATTTCTCTATAGTTGGGTTTTATTAATTAAAAAAAATGTAATAATTACATATTTTTGTGAACATTTCTTTTGGGATGAAGGGAGTTATTATTTATAATTTGTTTTTATAAATTAAATAATAAATGATAAATCTTACAAACCAAATATACTAAAAATATTAAATCTCTCTAATTCCAAATCTTTCTACCAAATCCAAATCCCTTAAAAAACATTCCAGTATACTAACCCCCCTTGAGAATGTAGCTAATTTATATCAAGACATGTTTGAAATAAGATGATTAAACGTTACAATGGATACATAATGGCTTATTCAATTAAGACATTTTCAGCTATTGTTTAAAAATTAAGTAAAAAACAGAGTGATTAGTTGAATGAATAAGTTATTAAAGAAAAAAAACATGAGATGTTTACCAACACAAACTGGATAAGAGTTACCACTCTCACTTATATTAGTATAAATTGGTTTGTTTGATAATTTCTGTTAAAAACATAAGAGGTATATAAAAACACCGGAGTTTAAGATGAAAACTAAGAAATTTGACAAAAGTAGGACTTGAACTCGGGGGTTTTGTACAAAGTGAGCAATATTTACCAACTCCACCATTTAAGATTGTCAGCAAGATTTCAGTTTCAAAAACTATAAGGGCATCCAACAAAACAATATTGTGAGTCTGTGATACCTTTCAGAAACATAATTTTTCCTCTTATGATGAAACCATGAAAAAATGGCTTATACCATCGTATGCTCTTATATAGATCCGGCCTTGAATGTGTCAAAGTGATCATAAATCTGACTAGATTAGAATTCTCGTAAGGCAGATGTGGTTTCAGGACCAGGAGTGTAACCTCGATAGCATGTGCCTTAGCCACCCAAGCCTATTAGTCGCTTAGATAAAGAAGGAAGCCCTTCGGGAGCTATTCTTTCCCTGATATTCGCAGGACTTACTAGCCCCTAGCTGTTTCAATGGTAGGAGCAGGGGATTGAATAGGGACATTCGTGCTAAGAAGAAGGGACTACAACCCCAAGGTGTAGCATCAGTTCCAGACAACCGCTCATGGAAAGGCTCTAGGCAGCCAAATATAAAAGGAAGGGTCCGCAAGAGAAGAGTGTAACACTCTAAAAACTTAACGGATAAAATTCTTAAATTCGACAACATAACGTCTAAAATACGAAGATCCAAACACTCTGCAATTAAAACTTTCAAAAGAATAACAACCCAATATTCAACACAACTAAAACCCTAAATAATCGAGTTAGTTTGCATCGCAAAGTTTGCAACAAATAACGGGACATCAATAATACAACGACCTACTTAATCTAAGATTAATTCCAATCTAGATTAAAATGGGCGTTGCAAAACCATTAAGAGTTCTCTTCACAAAATTCCCCCAAAAGACCGGCACTTCAAGATCTCCTACGTGCCCGGTAGACAAGCCGACATCCTAAATTCCTCCACGGGTAGGATCTGTGAGAAAATCAACAACCACATCAAGTGTTAGGACAAGGCCAAGTGAGATTCCACTATTACAACAATTATAACATGAAGATATAAACAATAATTATGTTACCGAACTCCAACGCCTTACTATTTACATTCCACCACGTCCAAGTTCCCACGACCTGAACAATTATTAATACAAGAGATAACCCTTGACATTCCGGGGGAGACCCGTTTCCATCGGGGTGACATATACACAAAGGTGGAGTCACCCACGAAGGTAATGGATTACACCTCGTGCCCCGGTCTTAGTTCCCATGCCATATCGACATCACAACCTCAAACCGTATTTACTGCCTTTATTGCCTACTCCGTCGAGTTACACCTCAAGGACTTACGGACATTATTGCCTATCTATATCTAGACGAGTTACACCTCTAGGATCCAAGACCCCTTATTGCCTACTCGCTAGTAACCCACAATGCTTATTACAATGTACCAATATTGAACACTACGCCCTTGTGCACAAGGAGTAGTGTTCTCATTCTTATCAGGTGATTAACATTCGATAAATAATTATAACATCATATGCGCCTCTTTCCCACATGTAAAACAAATACTTCCTTATTTCTCGTAATATCACATTGTTCATAATTTCATACATGTAATTACACCTCCATATTATCCTTACATCATCTCTTCATAAAGTTATCAGCAGTTGGATTTAAACCATGACAATAGTAGTTTCCTCATGAGCTCAACATATAAGCATGAAACATAGAACATATAACCCACATATTTACTACTAAAGAGATTATTAAAGTCTACTAAACATACTCAGCCCTATTAGGTTCATAGAGTTGAGAATCCCACAAGTTAGGTTACAAAACTCAAACAAGTAGCACATAGGAGTAATGTAGGGTAAAACCATGATAATAAGCCAATACTAGAGCATTTAAGGAAGAATAACTCACATATTAGGGTTTGTAAGAAAACCCTAAAATGATGGTAGAGTCTTGAGGTTGAAGATGGAGAAGGAGATGGTAGGTTCTTGCACCCTGCCTTCCAAAGCTCCAACTAATAGACCCAAACTTGAGATTTTGAAGGGGGATTGAGCAATAAATGACCCTAGATCGATATTAATGAAGAAGGAGGAGAAGAGAGGATTATTTGAAAGAAAGTTTGGAATAAATGCAAGAAAAGTCGATTTCCCCCTTTTTAGACAATCAGGTGGTCCCGCACGGGTTACCGTGCGGCTAGACCCGCGCGGCAAGTCGCGCCGTGCACTGGATACGCACAAGGGCAGTGTTCCGCGCGGCTAGTGGCGCGGCTCAACCCGCGCCCTAACCCGCGCGACGCACTGTGTGTCCTCAAATCCACTATTTCCAACTTCTAGAATAATCCACAATAAACTCAAATTCGAGGCACGGATAAACACAACTTCTAGATAACGATTTAAGCAACGATTAAGCTAATAATACTTACACCAAAATTGGGGTGTTACAAAGAGAGAACGGTGGACAAAGTGGTATGGGCTCCCCTACTTCCCCAATTGGAGAAGAAGTAGTGCAGTACGGTTGTGTTTGATCGAGCAAGCAAAGGAAATGGTTGATTTACCCTCACTAAAGAACGTCTCTACGGTGAGGCGTCGGTCGGTCCTAGAAATGGCGGCAGCGGCGTGAGGAGTTAAAGATCGAACGTGCTGCAACCTAGGGATCACCAGGCAACTCTTTCGCTTTATTAGGGATCACACCAGGGGGGGGGGGGGTAGCACAATTCTTCTTGGAGGAGGGTTGGTTTGCCCGCACTTTAACAACAGAATGTACATACGCGCACGAAGGCGCCAGACAATTTCAGGCTCTTTTTGCCTTCAGTAAAACCAATTTTGATCTATCAAAAATCGTAATATTGACTACCTTTAAAATTCACAATTTTGAAACTAAAACTAAAACCAAGACCAAACATATTTATGAAGGTGAAATTGACTTGTTAAACTATTGTACTTAGGGACTGTGTGGTTGACTTTTAATCAAGTCATATATGAATAAAATTATCTGTATGGATTAATCGGTTTGTATAGATTGAGAAAGTTTTGTTTGAGAGAGCTTTTTTTTCATAGATGAAAAAATATGTTTTTTTAATTGGATGAATAGGTTCAGAAAAAAAGTTTGACTTTCTACATAAAGCTCCCTCTAAAAGCTTACAGAAGAAGCCATTTTCTATATCAATAAACTACTATCAACAATCATGTATAACCGATCGAATAGACTGTAAATCTCGTTAAGCTACTAACAAACAGAACCTTTCGGCGTAAATACTTGATTTATAAAATATTGAAACTTAAGTGACAAATATCAAAGTTTGATAAGTTTTGTGGCAAAAAATAGAAAGTGGAAAAAGATGAGAAAAGGTACAATAAAACGGCAGCCATGGAAATAGGCTTAGAAGAAAGAAGAGAATTTTAGAGAGAGAGAGAGAGAGAGAGAAAAGGAGAAAATTTAGAGAGATAGAGAGAGAAAGAGATGTCGTCGTTTGATACTTTCAGCGTCGACGGCGAAGAATCGACGACGATTCCGTCATCTGGTCAATTCGATGAAGGTTACTTCGACAACAACGATTCATACTCCAACTTCTCCACCGCCGATACTCCGGCGTATGAATTTCCTGCGGAAGGTGAGCATGTTCCTCATCAATCTGTAGAGAGTCCAGATCCGTTTGGATTCGGTTCGCATCCGGATCCGGATCCGTACTCCCAGCCGCCTCAAACTTCATCACCGTTTGACTCTTCATCGATCCCGATTTCGAACGGTGTAAGCCAGGATTACGATGTTGGAGAGGATGCTGATGGAATATTTAGTTCTGATGGACCAGTGCTCCCGCCTCCTAGTGAGATGCGGGAAGAAGGATTTGCTCTTCGCGAATGGCGGAGGTGAGGTTTCAATTCACTGAATTTGATGCATTTTTTTTGTAGTGATTTTGTTGTATTTTTCAGTTGTGATTTATCGTAGATCTTATAGTATTTGCTTGTTTAGCTGTGATTGCACTAGATCTAAACAGAACTCCGTTATCAAACCTTATTGAGCGAGATCTAGGTGTCATTTCATAATGATCCACTGTATACCATCGACGTTTATTAAATTTTAGGCAGAAAATGTTTTATGTGAATGCTTTTGTATCGTATTGAAGGTGTTTTTAATAGGTTTGGCAAATGAATCGAATAAAGAACTAGATTCATCGCAAGTATGTGGGAATCATACCACCTAAGTACAAAGTGTATTATATGTTCATAGTTACAATAGGAACGCTACATTGAGGTATGAGGAGTTCATCTAGTTTATTTGGAAGATAAAATAATTTAATGTTTTAGAAACTTTCAGATAACCAAAACTTTAAACCAAGAAATAAAAATCTCAAATTTCTGATCTATTTGGAACATAAAAATCACTCAATTATATTAGTTCAGATTTATGAGAAGAGACAACATATAGAACAATGGTGGTTAATGAAGGAGAGAAGGCTAAAATTTTAGTAAGATCTTTTAAATGAAGTCGTACTACTTGCAACATGCCTTGTAGAGATGTATAAATAGTGCAAATAACGTGATTTTTATTAATCAGATTCCGATTCTAGTGATACTTGCAGAATTCATTGTAATTGTTGTAGCTCGTAGGCTGCCTTAGACATGTGGTGCACCATGCACATCATTTGCTCCTCTGTTTGATCCAATACGCACTCGAATTTTTACAAGTTGAAGGATAAGAATCCATGGGGATTGCAGTTATATCCTTGCAGCTGTGTATAATTTCTCTTCCGTGTTGTGAATAGTATTGTCTCTAGCTAGAACCTTATGCCTTGTGGAATAACAAAATAAATATGCTTATTTTCTCGGGAATTGAATCAGTATCTATATTTTCATCTTTGACTTCGACCAAAGCTTTTTTGAACCCTTCTTTGGCTTGAGCTTTCCTTCATATGATATTCTTATCAACTTCAAACTTGTATATGTCATGAGAATCTTCTATATTTGCCTCTTAATCTCGTTCTCAACTAAGCCTTCTTTTTTACCTCATTCACCAACATTGACTTCTTAGGACTAATCAATTATTTTATTTATTCATCGAGGGTGTTTCATTCTTCAAATATTTTCTTGTTCTCCAAGTGGTGTTGGGGTTTCTTTTTTCCACACATGGAGATATAATGCCCAACTGCTCAAGATTAAATATTGAAGAATGTAAAGACATTTTCAGTGAATGAAAGTTTGCATCACATTACCTATTGCGTGATGCAATCGACTGATGGCAACCAAAACGGGACCCAAAATGTGTGATAAATCTAGACAAAGCACATTTATTTGGAAAAGAAAAAGAACACACAGTTTTAGAAATGTATAATTATTACCCTTTTTTAATCCCCTGAATGACAATTTTACCCTTAATGTAGAGGCTAATCTTCTCTCTCTTTTTCTCTCCATTTCATCAACTCTTAAATATTTGTGTCATAATTAAGGTTAGAATTGGAATTTTTGTAAATTATAACCATCTAATTTTTAAAGTGACCACTTATCTTGGGACAAACTTAAATACAAAAGTGGACACTTATTTTGGGACGGAGGGAGTACCACCTTTGTCCAATGAAGATTAAAGTGTTCCGAATTTTTGAATGCCTCATGCAAAATTGTGATGTAACATGTTCTTTTTGGCAACTTCTTAAGTTCAACACACATAATTGCCATTGTGATCTGATATAGTTGTATGATGATATTAATCTGGGCTCATGCCAGTCACCCATTTGCCATTGCTGAAAGATATTTAAGATATTTGATTAATAGTCGGATATTTCTAACAAATCCTATGTGATGGGTTGGATTTTTACTGGACAAGAAATATGTTTTAGCGTACGACATCCCCTTCCATTTGCAGGCTGAATGCAATTCGACTGGAGGAGAAGGAGAACAAAGAGAAGGAATTACGAAGCCAGATCATTGAAGAAGGTGAAGAATTCAAACGGGCTTTCCATGAAAAGAGGCTACGCAGCATGGAGACAAACAAACTCACCAATAGAGAAGGCGAGAAGGTAATTTATTGAACATCCTATCATGATAAAAAATGTTTACCAGTTACCACAAAACATTATTAAGCTGAACTTCAAAACTATAGGTAGCAAAATGGGCGGAATGGGAAACGGGTCGTAATGGCTAAAATTTTAGGTTGTAGTTACATTGGGTTGGGCATGGTTGACCTATTCTCTTTCTAGCCTAAATTTTTAATATTACCCATTGGACTCGTTAGAAATAAAATAATCCAAGTTGACCCATTTTACATATATGGGTTGAAATTGCCTTCTCATGGCATTGATGTTGAGACACCAAGGTGCCGTGTAACAAATGCTAACAAGGTAAGCGTTGCCACTTAGGGGCTGATTACTAAATGCTTACCGGTAAGAGTCACCACCCTCCCTTACCTTATTGGGTAACATTCTCGGCCATCAAACTGGATTGTTGGTAAGCGTCTCTTTGGGTAAGAGTTTTCTTCAGTAAGGGAGGGACTGTTTACCAAATGCTTACCCAGGTAAGCGCTTACCAAGTCATATTACCTTACCGAATGAATATGGTAAGGACCAAGAATCTTACCTGGTAAGAGTTAAGGGAAGGACTGAGAGTCTTACCCGGTAAGTGAGAGAGAAGACTCTTACCACGGTCAACACTTACCGTAAAAAACTGTTGCATACAATACCGTTTTAGTGAACTAAAATCTTACCCGGTAAGTAAGGGATAGTGTTGAATTTTAGCGGTAAGTGCTTACCTGGATAAGAGTTTGATAAACGGCCCCTATGTCTCATTTACCATGTAAGATTCTCGGACCTTGCCATGCTCACCCGGTAAGGTAAGTGGCACCTGGTAAGCATTTGGTAGATAACCCCTTACCTTACCGGGTAAGATTCTTGGTCATTGGAATCACATAGTAAGATTGTTGGTAAGCGTCTCTTTACGACTCTATATGGTAAGTGCTAACCGGACGAGTCACCACTCACTTACCAAGTAAGAGTCACCACTCTCACTTACCGAGTTACCGGGTAAGATTATCGGTCCTTGTCATGCCTCTTACCGGGTAAGATTCTTGGTCCTTGCCATGCTCACTTGGTAAGGTAAGATACCATGGCCCCTAAGGCCATGTTTGGCAAACATAAGCTAGCTTATTTTTTGATCTTATTGAAGCAGTTCCTTTTGGTAAGCCATAAGCTAGCATTTTTAAAAGCTACTTCAGATAGCATATTAGAGGCCTCTTTTTCACTTTTTCCAGTTATGCCCCTTCTATTTTACATAAATGCCTCTAATATGTTTCTTTTCGTTTCCATTCATTTTACATTGACATCAACTTATTAGCTGGTTTTTACCAAACTGTAACAGCTCGCTTATTAGTCATCAGGTAGCTAGTTTGCCACACATAGCCTAATTACAGTGCAGCGGTGGTTATGCCCTTATACTCTCGTTCTAAAACACTTTTCTTCCGTTTGAAATAGTTGTACGTAGCAAAGCAAGAGAAGTTCCACAAAGAAGCCGATAAACAATACTGGAAAGCGATAGCCGAACTCATTCCTCGCGAGGTTCCCAACATAGAAAAGAGAGGTAAGAAAGACAAAGACAAGAAACCGTCAATTACAGTCGTTCAAGGACCCAAACCCGGAAAACCCACCGATCTTTCAAGGTTGCGTCACCTCTTGGTGAAGCTCAAGCACACACCGCCCGCTCACATGGTTCCTCCACCACCACCACCTGCCGCCACCAAAGACGGAAAGGAAGGTGCCAAAGATGATAAAGTAGTTGCCAAAGACGGAAAGGATGCAGCAGCAGCCGCTGCCGCCAGTACCGAAACTGTACCTGCTAAAGATGCTGCCGCCTCGAATGGTGGTGTCGAAGCTCCGGCTGCACCAGTTGAACAACCTGCCGCTTAAATCCCGGTCTGATATAAAGATTTTTAGGTTAGTTTTCGGATCTATGATCATATAATTTCCGTTTGAGGATTTAATCGTCATAATCGACTACGATATGTTGTGTTTTCGGAGAATCGTTACGGTGTTGTTTCAAGTTTGTTATTACTGTGATTTAAGAGCTGTTTCTTTGCTTTTGCTTATGATGATGTTAATGGTTTTTAGACATGGTTCAATTTCCCCCTTTTTAAGTACACATAAAAAGTATATATTTTTATTAGTAAAACTGGTTGTGATTCTGATTCTTTTTTTATTTTATTTTTATTATTATTAAAGATTTAAGGGCCGTTTGGCAAGACCAAAAATCTTACCTGATAAGTGAGGGAGAAGACTCTTACCCGGTAAACGCTTAAGGGTTGGTAGTTGCTGAATGGTTTGGTGCAAAATGATTAAGAGGCTTTTGTGATATAGTGCAATATGAAATATGATTGTTTGATAATTGTTCAAAATGAAATCAGGGCGTTTAATGGTTAAGGGAGATCCAGGATACAAAATGATTAAGAGGGTTTTGGAACCATTAAGAGGCAACATTTTTTTTTCTTGCCAAACATGATTCACTTCTTAACGATTCAAAGGTTGCCTCTTAATGGAACCATTAATAGGTAAACGGCCAACCCCTTACCTGGTAAAGTGTTTATCAGATGGCCGAGAATGTAAGTGAGGGTGGTGGATCTGCTAGTAAACACTTGGCCGGTAAGTGTTTGGTAAACGGCCCCATAGATTGACAATGATTTTGAATCTTTGATTTATTTAGTTAGACCGAATGGATTAGCTGTGAGCCTTTCGGGATGTTAATGAGTCGAGTTGGGTTGTAGGTTATTAGAGCTCGATTGACTTGAGTTCAAATAACTTTTTCACGGTTGGACTCGAATTCGAGCTTGGATATTTATTCAATGTTCGAGCTCAAGCTCGATACTCATTTACGGGCTAGAACTCAAGATCTATTAACTCGCTTATTGGCTCGACCTCAATAATTTTTACTTTATTTATGAACGAATGTGTGGCTTGAATAGATGTATGTTCGAATGGCTCGACTCGAAAAGCATTTTTACTCGCGATCAGGGAAGGTCAAAATATTTAATCGAGCTTTCTAACGAGTCAAGTTGAACGTTGGTGTTATAGCGCTCGACTCGTTAAGTTAAATGAGTTTTTAGTGTGTATTCGAGATTGACAATTATTAAGCTCTCAAGCATGAGCTCGTTAAAAATTCGACTCGTTATTAACACTCATACATGTGATAATATCATTGAAGAAGGTAATATCAAAAACTTCTATTTTTTTAGGGAAATTGGCACAAATGGCCAATTTTTTTTTTTGAACGGCGGAATTTTATAGAACTAGCAAGAAGCTAGAAAAAGAAACAATTACATAAGAGTAATGGCAAGGGGAGGATTAGTAAGCCACCCAACCCAATTAATAGACAAATTGCTACTTCTATGAGTTACCCAAAAATAAGCACGGGTTATGATGTTCTCAAAAAGCAGCACTTTCCTTGGCTTCGGGTTGCCAAAGAGAATACCATTCCGAAACACCCATATAGACCATAAAGTGGTAAGCGTAACGGCCTCAAAACACATAAAAACCTCCCTCTTCAGCTTAATTGAGTCAATCCAAGAGAACCAATCCGAATAAGAATGGAGATTCGGAATATCCATACGCCACCAACGACCAATGAGAACCCACAAGTCTTTAGCGACAGAACATGAAAAGAAAAGATGATTGCAATCCTCCACTCCTATATCACAATTAGGACATAAAAGAGACGAAATATCGATACCTCTTTTATCCAAATTTATCCGAGTAGGGAGCCGATTTAGAAGCAACCGCCACGCGAACACATTAACTTTGATGGGAACAAGTCTATTCCATCTAGTAGGACGAGAATCCACCTCCAAATGACTAGAATCAATTAAACGCCTAGTTGAAGCCACTGAATAATCACCCGACCCTTCTAACAGCCACACCCATCTATCCTTTTGACAGGAGGGCACAAAGGTAGATAAAATTTGTTGTAGTTCACTAAATTGCATGGCCTCAACCCCACCTCTCGGCGCCCTTCGAAGACACACATCCCAACAGCCTAACTCCAAACGAGACTTGACATTCGCCGATTTATTCAATTCTAAAGCGTAAACTCTAAGAAATTGAATTTTGAAAGGAGAATCCCCAAGCCAAACATCATCCCAAAACGCGGTTGAAACACCATCGCCCACCTTTTTCTTACAGAAAGAGAAAAGATCAATACCTTTATCCTTTAGAGCGTTGACCGATTTTATAATTGAAACCCATGTTGAGTTCGAAATTTGCCTAGGCAAACTCGAACCAATTAGGCCTTTGTCGCCATAGATGGATTTAATAATTTTAACCCAAAGAGCCTCATCCTCCAACCAAAACCGTCAAATCCACTTGAAAAGCAATGCACGGTTAAACGCCATAATGCTACCAATACCAAGTCCTCCGAGTTTGAGACTAGCCATAACTTTTTTTCACTTGACCCAAGACGTTTTCTTTTCCTCCACATCCGCACCAATAAAAAATCTATTTCGGATAGATTCCAAGCCTTGGTCAACCAATCTTGGGATTTTGTAGATAGACATGAAGTAAGTAGGGAGGTTCCCCAAAACGGACTTTAAAAGGGTAACCCGACCACCAGCCGAAAGGGTTTTAACTTTCCAATTGGAAAGTTTGACCAAGAAATTCTCGAACACCACCTTCCAACCCTCCTTTTTGGACATATTACCCCCAACAGGTAAGCCTAAATACGAAAATGGAGGCTTCAATCCATCACACCCAACACGAGAGGCCAAATACTCGATTTCTTGCGAATCCACCCCCACACCAAACAATTTGCTTTTATGAAGATTAATTTTGAGACCCGAGATAAGGAAAAAACATCTAAGAATACGGATAATATTCCTAGCATTCGCTAAAGACCATTCACCCAGAAAAATCGCATCATCTGCGTAGAAAAGGTGGGACAGAGGGTACCGTTCTTTACCAATAGCAACACCTAGGAAGAGATTTTTTGAAACTGCATCTTGAATAATGACATGTAATCCTTCCATGACTAAGATGAAAAGGAACGGGGATAGAGGGTCTCCTTGCCTTAATCCACGACGAATGCAAAATTCCTTAGTTGGAGAGCCATTAACGAGGACCGACCCCATCGAATCCTCAAGGCATCCACGAATCCACCCACGCCAAACTATGCCAAATCCCAATTTCGCTAGAATTAAATCCAAGTAATCCCACCTCAAACAATCGTAGGCTTTCTCAAAATCAACTTTAAGAATCAGAAGCTTAGATCGGATTTTTTTATACCAATCCATAGCTTCATTCAAAATTAAGGGACCATCAAGAATTTGACGCCCTTTTATGAAAGCGGACTGCTCGCTACTAACGATATCCTCAATAACCATACTAAGCCGATTAGCAAGAAGTTTACCAATAATTTTATATTGGCAACCTATAAGACTAATCGGCCTATAGTCTTTAACAAATTTAGGGTCAAGAACTTTCGGAATGAGAGCAATGAAAGAAGGGTTACAACCTTTCGGGAATCGACTGGACTCAAAGAAGTCATCCACCAATTTCACCACGTCATTTTCAATGAGATGCCAAAATTTCTTGAAAAAATGGAAAGTAAAGCCATCCGGTCCCGGGGATTTATCCGCACCGCAGTCCCAAACTGTTTTTTTAATTTCATCCCGCGCAAAAGTGTAACACCCCGAATTTCGTTTGGTCCTTCAGAGAAAACGCACGGGTCGTGCGTATGATCCAGCGGCGAGGCAGTGGGCTTGCGCACGGGCCGTGCGCATTTCCTTCTTTGAGGCTGCTTTTTGGGGTTTGCCTTAAATATCTCATTGTGAGATATTTCTTAAAATATCTCAAAATATTAGTCTCTCTCTTCCTTTTCTCTCTTTTCTTCTTTCGATCTTCGAGTCTCGTTTGGTTGCTAGTTTGCGGTGTTTCTAGCAAGGGGTCGGTGTTTTAAGATTCACCTCTACGTCGTGATCATTATCTGGTTTTCCGGGTTTTATTCTAAAAACCTACTGGTGAGTTCCTACTACCATTTTACAAACTTTATACATGTCAAAACTCTTATTTGCGAAATCCGAAGTATTTCTACGGTATGATTTCATGTTCTCTACATTTTGATATAAATGAAGTTTTTGGTGATTTTCGGGGTTCCCGATCAGTTTTGACTAAAATGACTGGTTCCGCCTTATTGAAGTAAAATGACGTTTTACTTGCACATTATGTGGATATGTGAAAAGAATGTTTAAGAATTCATTTTAATGATTTTCATTCTTACCAGAAGTTGAACTGGAAATGACATTTTGTTTATAAAATGTGTTTATACCATATGTTTATTTATGGTTGGTCACATATGTTGTTGCGACGAGTCTGTACCATTACTAGCGGATCCCTAGGTTTTGAGTCGACTGAATTGTTGGGATGTCACATTCCCCATTTTGTAGCTATGGATGCATATGATCATCGGGGGCAACTTGGTACGGTTATGTGAGGCCGGATACTAGCCATGGTTCATAGTGATCCTAGTGAAGAAGTATACATTGGTTTTGTTTGGGGCTAGATCTCACGTTGTAGCACGGACTTATGTGTTCGTATCCTCGGATTCCAATTGTTTAGCTCATAACTCGGATTTTGGCCTACTTTGTGTTACGCCACAATCCTTGGTAAAATGTTTTATCGTTGGTCATTTGATGACATGTTTATAACGGAAAAGCCCGGTTGTGGCAAAGATTTCAATTGTAAGATTTAACCTCTTTGGAAATATTATCTTATGATACAAATGTTTATATCTTTTGAGCTTATTAAACTGTATGTTCTCACCAGGCTTTAAGTCTGACACTTTTTCTCAAATGATGTGTATAACAGGTTTCCCTTAGCGGTGGGATGCACTGGGTTTTGAGAGACGAGTTTGGTCTCGAGGCATTTTGAGATGACTAAAGCGCGTTGATAGTTGGGCATTGTTAAGTCCCATTCTTTAGATGAAATTTTAGGATTTTCAACTGATGTAATCTAGATAGTTATGTTTAGACTAGTCTGTTGATTAATTCTAGATCCGTACAGGTTTTTGTAAAGTCCAAAGGACTGATACACTTTTGAGGAATTTATATCAATGCCGATGTCATGTTGCCTATTGTGAGAAGTTTTATTTTACTCTAAATTTTAGGATGTTACAAGTTGGTATCAGAGCTCTAGTTTAAGTGAACTAGGCATGAATGTAAGATGTCTAGACTTAGACCGAGTATGATAAGAATTGATCCGTGAGATTGGGTAGAGCTTCTAAGATGGGTTAGTCTTAGAGTCAACGGAAAGTACGTTTATCAGGCGTTGTGGTGATCGTGACGAGAACCTTTATGTATTATATGTTCATAATCTCACTTAGCTAATGTTATTATGAGGATATCGTATGTAAGTGTGCTTGAATTTCTATTGCTATGACGATTGGTAATGTGGTAGTACGTTTCCTTTGTGTTTATTCAATCTCTCTCTTATCTCTTTCTCTGTTCTGTGAAGTAGTTCAGTATGGTGAATACGCGTGGTAGACCGCGTACGCGTGTTGATGGTCTGGAAGCGACAACCTCCACCGCTGATCAGCCGGAGGGAGTTGAGGTTGTTGTGCGTCCACCTGTTCAACAAATACTAGGTGGGGGGGCCAGAGGTCATTCCGCGTGTAGACCTGGCTTCGTCCCACCCAGTCATCAGGGATGCTAGTTCCCCGTCTGAGTTGATGGCCAGCATGATGTTGGCAATGAGGGAAGAGATGGCAAAGAAGCAAGAGTTTCTGCTGAAGGTGATTGAGGACCGCGATGTGAACAATCGGAGGAGTGAGACGGTTGTGGAAAACATTGTAGCGGGTCCTGGAGGCGCTAGTGCAGGGGTCAGGGCTGAGGAGCACGGGATTGTTGGTGCTCTAGGAAATAGGAAAAGTTGTTCCTACAAGTCCTTTCTGGGTTGCGAACCACCAGAGTTCTCTAGTTCCGACGACCCAATCTTGTGTGTGAAGTGGGTTCGAGCGGTCGAGCAAGCTTTTGGCTCTTCCGAATGCGGAGATGATCAGAGAGTGCGGTTCGGTACCCAACTGCTGAGGGATACTGCGCTCATTTGGTGGAATGTCATTCAATCCACCCTATCTCCTGCTGTGTTGGCTCAGTTGTCCTGGGCCGAGTTCAAGAAAAAGTTGTTAGAAGAGTTCTGCAATGAAAGAACAATGGACCGAATCGAGAAAGAATTCCGGTCTCTGGTAAAGGGAAGCCTGACGGTGAGGGAGTACACCCGTCAGTTCATGGAGAAGCTTGATCTGGTAGGGCACGCTGCCCCAACAGAGAAGGATAAGATGAAGGCCTATCTGAATGGCCTACCCGCGGACATGCAATCTATGGTCCACAATTCTAAAGCTTCTAACCTCCGCGAGATGGTTGAAGAAGCTCAGTACATGGAAGAGATGTTCGCAAGGAACAAAGCTGAGAAAGCTGTAGTGGTGGCTGATAAGAGAAAGTGGGAGAGCAATTCTGCTCATCCCAAGAGATCACGACCTTTTGGCGGAAACCGAAACTTCAGCAATCAGCAGGAAGCTAGGTGGTGCCACAAGTGTCGAATTAAACACCACGGTGGCTGTAACATCACTTCTCAAACTTGTTATAAGTGTGGGAAGCCTGGTCACACTATCAGAGATTGCCCGGTCAGAGGACTTGTCTGTTATGAGTGTAAGGCACCGGGACATGTGAAAAGAGATTGCCCGAAGCTTGTGTCGGGTAGCACGCCAGCAAGGAAGGAGAACCCTCCTAGGGTTCCGGGTCGAGCATTTCAGATGACGACCGATGAGGCCAGGGCATCCGCTGATGTGGTATCGGGTACTTTTCTTATAAACTCTGTACCTGCTCGTATTTTATTCGATACAGGTGCCAGTTTCTCTTTCGTATCTGATTTGTTCTGTCAGAATATTTCTATACCCACTACTAGTCTTGAGGATGCATTAGTGGTAGAAATAGCCGATGGTAGTCAAGTTCTGATCCACGATGTTCTGAAGCAGTGTACTCTTAGTATCGAAGGGAGAGAATTCCCGATCGATCTACTACCGATGTTAATCGGGGGTTTTGATGTTGTGGTCGACATGGATTGGTTGTCAAACAATCATGCCGAGATCGTATGTTCCAAGAAGTTGATTCGACTTCCCAACCCCTCTGGCGAAGTCGTTGTCATCTATGGCGAAAAGAGAAAAGGTGAAGTGACAATAATCACAATGGCAAAGGCACGCAAGTGATTAATAAAAGGATGTTCGTCTTTCCTAGCCTATGTGATCGATGCCAAGTTAGAGAAATCAAAGATGGAAGATGTAAATATTGTGCGTGAGTTTCCAGATGTCTTTCCGGATGACTTGCCCGGGTTACCACCCGATCGCCAGGTAGAGTTTCAGATTGATCTTGTGCCTGGAGCAGCACCAATTGCTAAAGCTCCTTACCGTTTAGCGCCGTCAGAGATGCAAGAAATGATGGCACAACTCCAAGAACTTTTGGAGAAGGGCTTTATAAGACCGAGTTCGTCACCCTGGGGAGCTCCGGTCTTGTTTGTAAAGAAGAAAGATGGCACAATGAGAATGTGCATTGACTATCGTGAGTTGAATAAAGCTACAGTAAAGAACAGATATCCGCTTCCGAGAATAGACGACTTGTTCGATCAACTTCAAGGAGCGGGTTGTTTTTCTAAAATCGACTTACGTTCGGGTTATCACCAAGTGAAGGTAAGAGAAGAAGATGTTCCGAAGACAGTTTTCAGAACGCGTTACGGCCATTACGAGTTTCTTGTAATGCCTTTTGGTCTAACGAACGCACCAGCAGTGTTTATGGATTTGATGAATAGAGTGTGCCGACCATTCCTCGACAAGTCGGTAATTGTATTCATTGATGACATACTCGTGTACTCCAAGAGTGAGTCAGAGCACGAGCAACATTTACGTGAAGTTCTGGAGGTGTTGAGAAAAGAAAGGTTGTACGCCAAGTTTTCCAAGTGCGACTTTTGGCTTAAAGAAGTACAGTTTCTGGGTCACGTAGTCACTCGGGTAGGAGTGAAAGTAGACCCCTCTAAGATTGAAGCTATGATGAATTGGGAGCCTCCTAAGAGTCCGTCCGAGATCCGAAGTTTCTTGGGTCTGGCGGGATACTACCGGAGATTTATCCAAGAGTTTTCAAAGATTGCTTCTTCCTTGACAGTGCTGACTCGGAAGAATGTGAAGTTTGAATGGACCGAAACCCAAGAGAAGGCGTTCCGAATCCTTCAAAATAAGTTGTGTGAAGCTCCGATCTTGACGTTACCTGAAGGGTCGAAAGATTTCGTGGTTTACAGCGACGCTTCAAAAATGGGACTGGGTTGTGTGTTGATGCAACGAGGCAAGGTGATCGCTTATGCCTCGAGGCAACTTAAAATACACGAGCAGAATTACCCAACCCATGATCTGAAGTTAGCGGCGGTGGTGTTCGCTTTGAAACTTTGGCGACATTACCTCTACGGCACGAAATGCACTCTATACACGGATCACAAAAGCCTGAAGTATGTCTTTGATCAGAAAGAGCTGAATATGAGGCAACGGCGGTGGCTCAAGTTGCTTAAATATTACGACTGTGAATTGCTTTACCATCCCGGTAAGGCGAACGTGGTGACCGATGCGTTAAGTCGAAAGGACTATAGCGGGAGTATTCGGACTAGCCATTCGAGAATCGAGCTAGTGTCTAGTCTTGTTGAAAAGATCAAGACATCACAGGTGGAAGCACTGTTAAAAGAGAATCTAAAGGATGAAGTCATGACGAAGCAGCGTTTACTCTTAACGAAAGATAGCCGTGGAGTAAAACTGTTCAGCGGTCGTGTGTGGGTACCCAAGATTGGGGGTAACCGTGAGCTATTGCTAGAAGATGCACACAAGTCCAAGTATTCCATTCATCCGGGAAGTACAAAGATGTATAGGGACTTGAAGCTGCACTATTGGTGGCCGGTAATGAAACTTGACGTGGCGCGTTACGTTGAGCGTTGTGTGACGTGTTCGCAAGTTAAGGCCGAACATCAGCGACCGTATGGGAGTCTTCAGTCTTTAGAGATTCCCGAGTGGAAGTGGGAGAATATCACCATGGACTTCGTGACAAAGTTGCCTAAAACTCTTCGGGGTCACGATACCATTTGGGTGATAGTTGATAGATTGACAAAGAGCACTCACTTATTGCCTATGCGCGAGACTTTACCGATGGATAAATTGGCAAAGCTTTATATCGATGAAGTGGTCTCGAGGCACGACATACCATTGTCAATCGTGTCGGATCGCGACAGTCGGTTCACTTCGAACTTTTGGGATGGGTTTCCGAAAGAGCTTGGTACGCGAGTCAAGTTGAGTACAACTTACCATCCACAGACCGACGGGCAAAGCGAGAGAACGATCCAGACTTTAGAAGACATGCTGAGGTCTTGTGTCATTGATTTCGGGGGTAGTTGGGACTCTCACCTGCCTTTGGTGGAGTTTGCTTACAACAATAGCTACCACTCAAGTATTGGAATGGCATCTTTTGAGGCATTGTATGGGCGAAAGTGCCGGACTCCCGTGTGCTGGCTTGAAGCGGGGGAAAAGCAGTTCGCCGGACCTGAAATCGTGCAAGAGACTGCCGATAAAGTCAAGTGCATTCATGAAATAATGAAAGCGACTCAGGATCGACAGAAAAGCTATGCCGATAAGAAGAGACAACCGATGGAATTCCAAGTAGGCGACCGCGTTATGCTTAAGGTGTCGCCGTGGAAGGGCATTATACGGTTCGGAAAACGTGGGAAGTTGAGTCCTTGTTTCCTCGGACCTTTTAAAGTGCTTAAGCGGGTGGGTTTGCAAGCCTACCAGTTGGAACTGCCACCGGAGTTGAGCAAAATACACAACATGTTTCATGTTTGCTACCTCCGGAAATGTTTGGCGATAGAAGACAACGTCATTACCCTTTCAGAGTTAAGGGTAGACGAAGGTAACCGTTGTGTGGAAGAACCCGACGCCATCTTAGAGAGAAAGTCTAAGAAGTTGCGTCACAAAGAGGTCACTTTGGTCAAGGTGCAGTGGAAGCATCACCGGGGAACAAATGTGACGTGGGAAGCCGAGGAGGATATGAAGCGAAGATATCCTCACCTTTTTGAGTAGTTGGGATTTCGGGGACGAAATCATTCCCAAGTTGGGGAGGATTGTAACACCCCGAATTTCGTTTGGTCTTTTGCGAACAAGAATAGAGAAAAAGGAGGTTTCTGCGTCTGTCTACAGAGAAAACGCACGGGTCGTGCGTAAAAATTTCATTCTTTAGATGAAATTTTGGGATTTTCAACTGATGTAATCTAGATAGTTATGTTTAGACTAGTCTGTTGATGAATTCTAGATCTGTACAGGTTTTTGTAAAGTCCAAAGGACTGATACACTTTTGAGGAATTTATATCAATGCAGATGTCATGTTGCCTATTGTGAGAAGTTTTATTTTACTCTAAATTTTAGGATGTTACAAAAAGGCTCCTCAAGGAAGGAAGCTTGATCCGAAGACAAAACGTTCGGAAACTCGACCTCTAAATTTGCACGAACTCCCCCCTCACAAGTGTTGAACCGATCTTGAAAGTGAGAGTAAAACTCATCTTTGACCTTGGTTGGATCCATAACCCAATCACCATCAATCATAACTCCACGAATGGCTAGTTGACGTCTTTTCTTTTTAAGAATTCCATGAAAAAACTTGAAATTCTCATCTCCTTCAGCTCCCCAACGGATTTTAGCTTTTTGCACCACATCCAAAATTTCTACCCTTTCCAAGTCACCCAAAGTCTTCATAAATTGAACACGAGAATCAATGTCCAATCTAGAAGCGTTACCCGAATCAATCCGAGCGTCAATGTCCCTAATACTTGTTTTTAATCCAATTTTCACCTCCATATCACTCTTTCTTTTTTCATCAATCCACACACGAAGATTTTTCTTTAATAACTGGAGTTTCTTTTTAAAAGCAATCATACCATTGGAATGACGAGCACTATCATCAAACCATGAATTTTTCACAATTTGGTCGAATTCGGGCATATCGAACCAAGAGTGAAAAAAACGGAACGGAGTAGGTCCGTAATC
The DNA here is from genome assembly GCA_954870635.1 of Arctium minus. Lineage (NCBI taxonomy): Eukaryota > Viridiplantae > Streptophyta > Magnoliopsida > Asterales > Asteraceae > Arctium > Arctium minus. Next base: position 71,723,218 of record OX941094.1, on the reverse strand, counting down.
AAAGGATAACTCCTTAAAAAGAATAGGCCTATGGTCGGAAAGCTTACGATCAAGCACCAAACCCGAAATGTTGGGCATTAAATCAAAAAGGCCATCAGACAAGAGGAACCGATCAAGCTTACTCATTTTGGAAGCCCATTTATTTGTCCACGTAAAAGAATACCCTCCAAGAGGAAGGTCATGAAGGTCGGCGTCACGAATGAAGGCATTGAATCTGTCTGCGGAGTTAGCCTGAAAAGTTGAACCAAATCTTTCTGAAGAGATGCGAACCTCATTAAAATCTCCCATCATAATTACCTCCCCATGCCATCTACTAATCATACTCAGGAGCATAGACCATAAATTAATTTTAAGAGCCGCCTCTTGAGGCGCGTACACCGAGATAACCAGCAAAGACAGGCCATTAGGCACCCAAATACCTTCTATAGCCACAAAATACTCCGAAGAAGAGACACGATACTTTTTAAAGAAAGTGTTGTCCCAAATGCATAGAATGCCACCTGATCTACCTCTAGCCGAACTAGAAGCAAAGTCAAAAAAAGAATTACCCCAAAGGAATTTTACCACAAATAAATCAAGTCTAGTCAATTTCGTCTCTTGGAGAGACAAGAAATTTACCCCATGGCAAGAACATAACTCTCTTACCCATTTTTTCTTCTCCACACCCCCAACCCTTGAACATTCAGAGAAAGTACATTCATATTGACATCTTCTTACCTCCTGCATTGCTGATAATAGCTTTGAGATCAGTTTCGCATCCTTTCATGGGGAATCCTAACGCCCGTCCAAGACCAATAGTAGCAGATAACTCCTCAAACATAGAATAGCCTTCCCGAATAGATTTTGAAGAAGTAAATGAACCCCCAGAATGATGCGAACTTTGGGACACAGAAGGCAACTTAAAATTTTCGCGACCCAAGGAAGCATTTGGCCCCCCCTTCTCCTCAACCGATCCTGAAGGCGCTAAGACAAGATAAACCGGCTTTACCGGGGCACCAATACCACCACAAACAGTTGTCGCATCTTTCTTGAAGTCAAGTGTATCCTGCTGACTTTCATCAATACCTCCACCCTCGTTGGGGGTAAATCTAGGTGGGAAGTGAGGGGTGTTATCTGGAATCCCGCCATCCTTGCTATGAGTGTAACACCTTAGGCATATCCCATATCGGCCGTGGACAGGAGTGATGCTGGGTGTTATAAGTAATATCTTGGCCTTCCTAACAACAACGCGTTTTGGGGCCACAAGCACGTCAGATTCTGGGAACTCTGAGGTTAAGCGTGCTTGGGTGGGAGTAGTCCCAGGATGGGTGACCCCCTGGGAAGTTTCTCACCAGGTCGCCAGAAACAAATCCGTGCGCTACACGTTGGTTAAATCCAGGGGCAAAGCGGACAATATTGTTGTCGAGGCAGACGGGATGTTACAGATGGTATCAGAGCCACTCCTGTGCCGTTCGGGATATGGGGCAAACCTCATCGAGGACGATGAGTCCCAAGGGGGGGTGTTTGTAACACCTTAGGCATATCCCATATCGGCCGTGGACATGAGTGATGCTGGGTGTTATAAGTAATATCTTGGCCTTCCTAACAACAACGCGTTTTGGGGCCACAAGCACGTCAGGTTCTGGGAACTCTGAGGTTAAGCGTGCTTGGGTGGGAGTAGTCCCAGGATGGGTGACCCCCTGGGAAGTTTCTCACCAGGTCGCCAGAAACAAATCCGTGCGCTACACGTTGGTTAAATCCAGGGGCAAAGCGGACAATATTGTTGTCGAGGCAGGCGGGATGTTACAATGAGCTTCCGGAATTTTCAGATCTTCCACAAGGAGCTTGTTCAAGCTAAACGGGTCATCACTTTCGTCCCCTAGATCCACCGAGGCATTCTTTAAGATGTCTTCATCGACATTGTGTGCACCAACCGGAAATTCATCTTTAGAGAATGAATCTGGTATTTCTTCCTCTTCGTTCTCCGAACCCTCATCCGACACCTTGCCCCTTTCATCATCTTCTTCTACCTCCGAGTCACTTTCCTCTACGAGAAAATCCGGAGTCCACCCACAAATTTCTTTCACACGAACGTGGAAAACACATCCTCTCACGACCACTTTTACCGTTTCGTAGATTAACGAGGGCCAAGAGGTTTGAATACAAAGGCGGGTACTGTAAAGATTGTTACCATCCGAAAAGACAATTTGTCCCCACTTACTAGCTATTTTTGAGAAAGATTTAGAATTCCACGCTTTCAATGGAAGACCCTCCACATCAATCCAAGATAGCCTATCCTCCACCTTGAAATTATTGGACTATTTTTCGAGCGTTTGAAACCAAGAATTAACCCCCGTATGTGTAAAAAACTTATCACGGGAACCAATAGTATCAAAATCGAGAAGGACCCATAGACCTCCAATGTATTTGACCTTTACGTTTAAGAAGCCTTCATTTTTGCAAATATAATGGACATTAGGGAGAGTTTTAAACTCGGCAACACACCCGACAAGTGCTAATGGAAAGTTATTTTCAACCATTCCATCCATGTCAAGTACAATGGCAACCGAATCGTCTTTAGCTTCGATTGGAGAACCGTTGGGAGCTCCTTTGACAATGTCCGCATAAGTGCCACCTTTGCTGTTTCCAACGGGTCTAGGGTGCACCTTAAACGAAACACGACCTTGGTTCCACCCCTCGGAAGGTTTACCGTTGCGATCAAAACGAGCTATATTGGCCATTAAACGTAATTTCCCAATCCAAATAGTACAAAGCTTGTTGATCACAACATGTACGTCGTCGACCTTACGATACCGTACAAAAGCAAACATTCTCCCGGATTTGGTCTTTCTCTTGGCAATAAACACATCGACCACCATACCAAATTTTGAGCATATATTCCAAAGTTCTCGTGTGGTAAAGTGCGTGGGAAAGTTAGAAACGAATACAATAGTGGAAATATTGTACAATTGAGCTTCCTTGGACCCTATGAACCGTGCTTCGACATGATTTCCCAAATGACGAGAAACATGTTGTCGGGTCCCCTTATGATAGTGAACCTCCTGCCAATGTCGACCATCCATCACGAAATGTCTTAACCACTCCTAACGAAAACTCACAAAATCTCCGCGAAACCAAAGGCTGGACCCTTTGGAGGTTGGCGCACGAGACGACTTAAACTTAATCCCACTTGATTAATTGATTGAAAATTTTGGTTACAAATTCAAAGAACAAAAGACTGATGGCTTTTTTGAAATTACTTCTAAGACTTTAATAAAAACAGATAAAAGAAAAAGGCAGAAAGGTTATTGACTTCTCAACCAACCCATTTTAGGAAAAGCAAAAAACAGAAAAAGCCAAAAGTAGGCTGCTGAACTGCACTGCCATGCACGGCCTAAGGACAAAGAGTACGATCCTATACCCAACCTCCGGCCTTAAGGACACCGGAAACTCCTTAGTGACCGTTGGTGCGTCGGAGACTGGTTACTGGAACCAAGAGAGACCGATGATGCGCTGGAGATTGGTGGTATGTCGGTTACCTGCAGAAGAAACCAGAGGTGCACCGCCGAAGGTGGTGTGCCGGTTGTCTGCTTCAGGAGGTCGGGCAAAAGGAAGCGTAGGAGGTGGTGGCGATAGGGGGTGGTGGTGGTGGTTGACGACGGAGCCAAGAGAGACCGGTGGTATGCCGCTGTAGGTGCTCTCACGGAACTGGAAAAAAAAACCCTGCTGCTGCCACCGATTACCTAAGTGGTGGTGGTGGTTGTCGACGGTGGCAGAGTGGTGGTGGTGGGGGAAGTAAAAAAAAAAAACGAACGGTCACCGGTGGTGGAGGTACCTCTCCTCGACGGTGGTGTCTTACCTCCTTCAAAATCTTTTTTCTATGAAGATGTTGCCAGCATGAACATCTAAGAGACAGATGAAAGAGAAATTGGAAGAGATGCACAAATGGCCAAATTACATGAAGGATTGCACCTCCTAGCCAAAGTCTCTCCGGTTTTTGCAAATTTAGCCATAGATCCGCAATTGAGGAGCTAGGTCCACCGTGGACTTGCATATTGGGGAACCGTGTATACAATAAATAACAATTAAAAAACATTAAATTTGCGGACCTGCTGCATGCATTGCGGACCTAGGTTAGGGGTTGTTAGAATCGTGCCACGTGTCGGGTATTGCGGATTGCGGACCTGCTGCAATCCGCAATTTTTTTTTGTCTTTTAGCTGTCCGATTGCGGACCTGTAGGTCCCCAATTGCGGACTTATGGCTAAATTTTCAAAAACTGGGGAGACTTGTCTAGGAGGTGTAATCCTTAATGTAATTTGGCCATTTGTGCCAATTTCCCCCCTTTTTTTATAATGCACCCTTGTTTATTGTCTTTGTTGTTATTAAGATTTCCAACATGTCTTTGTTGTTATTAAGACTCTTAAAAGTCAAAGATGGTATGAATTGGATTGGATGTGATCACATCAAACTCTCTTGTTGTCTTAGACAAACCAATAATTGGACTTGACTACTCTTGTTTGTTTGTCACTTCATTCTTTATCTATAATGTGAAATTTTGTGCAAACACTTGATTTTTCAAAAATAAAATGATGATTCTTATGTTTATGTTTGACATGTAGATTAACATGAAAATTCAATCAGCCTCTTATGGGTTCTTAAAAAAAAGCTTTGTTTAATGAATTTTTTATTTTGAACGATTAAGTTTTTTGAACTTTTGAATGGTTTATTTATTCAAAAGAAAATGCAGAGGTCTAATCATTCAAAAGCGGTAAGTTTAATAGTTTATTATTCAAAAGAAATTCAAGGATTTAATATTTTTATTGGGGTTTTATGAACTTTTGTCTAAAATCAAATATGCAAGTTTTTCTCAAGATCCCGAAGAAACGACAAATCTTGAGGATACTCTTACATTTAGTGTTTCAGTTAATGAGAACCTTTGTAAAAGAACTTGAAAGGAAATAAATGATATTGATTTTAGCACAACAGAACAAGATGTTGATTTGTGCCTTCAAATTTATGATTATACTGTTAATCGGTAAGATAAAGTTGTATATGAATTTTGATCCCCATCAACCAACACCCTTTATGTATTTAAAATCGTAAGCGTAGCTTTTAAGCTTATTAATTTAAGCTATATCCTTGACTTAAATATTCAAAGACTTTAGGTGCAACATTTTGTTTCTCGTGTTTCCTATTTACAAACCTTCTAGAGCTGGCCAACAAGCATTTACAGTAAATGGGTTTCGAAATTGGAAAAATTGGTGTAAAAGAATGTGCTTTTTTGCAACATATGAGAAACTAGGCGAAGAATCGTGTGAGAAGCGTGAGAAGTGGATCTGAACCGTTGATATATTAGCCCTCCAATGAATTGCAACTTAGAAGGAACTAGGCGAAGAATCGTGTGAGAAGTTGAGTTAACTGTGAGAAGTGTGATAAGTGGATCTGAACCGTTGATATATTTTAATCTCAAACCCTCAAATGAATTGCAGTTTAGAAGGGAATTGATCTGGTGCATCTTATCTCGGTGCATCTCATCCTAATGTGTGTCCATTTTTCATCCAATGGTTAATAACCACTTCTCACCGTTAACTCAACTTCTCACCGAAACTCAACCCATAGAACTAAATATACATCTTCCCACACAAATGCACAATTGGCCAAAAGGGTTACAATTAAAAAGGGTGTGAGAAGAATAAATCAACAACAATATGAAATAAGCGATCCTTTACTTTGTCTTTTTTTTTTTTTTTGAAACATTAGTTTAGAGAAATAATGTTCATATTTTTATTTTAGTTTTTTTCAAAATAAATATCCGTTTTTAAAAGATAAGTGTCTACTTTCTCTTTTTACACGATTATGAGATGAAGAAAATTTCTCTAGTTATTATTAAGGGTAAAAATGTCATTTAATTAATTAAAACATGTAATAAACTATCTTATTTTCATTATAAACATTTATTTTGAGAGAGACGAAATAATAGTTTTATAATTCTTTTGCTTTTAAAAGAATTCAAGCATTTGTATAAATGATCCAAATTTGTTTCAATTTTGTAAGTTTTGTTTTAAAATTTTGTAAGTTTTGGCTTTTAGAATTCTGATTTTTATGGCTGAAGAAAATCAGTTTTTGGGTTTTTGTGTGTCAAGTTTTGCTTAGCATTTTCCAAGTTTCTTATCCGGTAAGTGAAGACTCTTACCTCATATATAAATATTATCAGGGATATTGAAAACGTACGAATAAATGATTCATATGTGAATAACTGGTAAAAGTAAACATGGGTTCACAATTAGTAAAAATGCAGGTAACTGAACATGAGTTCACATATGCAATTTCAAATGGATTTTTTTTTCGAGTTTACCAATGATTCACATATGAATAATTTATTCTAAAACTCTCAACCTTTTTGTCTTTCTTATTTAAACCGTCCCCTAAATATTATATACCTCAAAAGATAAATGAAAATAGTAACTCTTGTGCATGCCATATGAACTCCTTAAATCAAGTGTTATCATATACAAACAACTCATAGTAAATCCGATCTTTCGAATTTCGACCTATACGCCAACCACCAAAACCACCACCTACACACGGTGCCGCTCTCCCAGATGGGCGGAAGAAAGGCCGTTGTCATAGAGAGAGAGAGAGAGAGAGAGAAACTCGAGACAAACCCGATAGTTTTATCTTTCTCTCTTTCTCTCTATCTACTCGCAATGTCGTTCCTAGGAACAAGACGTGTTGGATACGAGCCCGACTCGGATTGTAAACCGATCTACGGTCTCACTTTAGCCATCTGCTACAAAATGACAGTTAAGACAGTTATCCCATCTTATCTGGTATCTAAAATGAATATTGGCTAAAAAATGGTATCAACCTTCATCTTTTGTAGTATTATAGAAACACACAAAAAATAATAAAATCCTAACGACGCCCTTCTCGGCATAAAATAAGCGTTTTTTCCACGGGAATTTGTGATTAAATCGATCCTAAACGAGATGAAACTAAGATCTAGTATCTCTAATCCACCCATGGCCATGAATCATTATGTTATATATATATCTTGGTCATCTAGGGGTTAATTGTGTAATGGTGGTAGGAAAAGAACTTATCTGGCGACTCGTGGAAGCATCGGATACCTTTTTGTTGTCGTTAGAATCTTGGAAGAAACCCGGGGGTGTGAGTTCTTTTTCGTTGAGTCGGATGTTTCTTGAGAGCATGTCGACAACTTGGCTCATCATGGGCCGTCGGTTCGCGGTTGCTTGGGTGCAGAAGAAGGCTACTTTTATGTACTTGATGACTTCCTCCTCCGCGTATGTTTTAAGGTCGGGATCCACGAGTTCTAGAAGTTTCCCTTCTCCGTAGAGCTCCCACGCCTGTGGAAAGTGGAGGAAATTTGTCAACTTCGAGCGGATTTGGTCCTCTTTGTTAGGATAATTATTCGGTCTCATCTGTTTTCAATATGGATTTCTCTTGTATGGTTTATATACGAAAGGCTAAATGCAACAAATAACTGTGTATTTTTCAAAATGTTCTTATAGTAGTATTGTACTTTCATTTCTTCTTATTACAATTTACAACATTGTGTATTCAAATCGTTTCTACTTTTTGAAAGTAAAATGTTGTAATAGGAAGAAATGAAAATACAATGCTACTCCCTTCGTCCCAAAATAAGTGTCCACATTTCTATTTTAGTTTGTATAAGTATCCACTTATAAAAGAAAATTTCTACTTTCCCATATCTACTCTTCATTATGAGATGGAGAAAGTTTTTTTTTCTAAGGGTAAAATTGTCATTTAGTTAAAAAATGTAACAATTACACTTCCAAAATGGTGTGCCTTTTCGTTGTGGACACTTATTTTGGGACAGAGACAGTATGATTAAAAAAATTGTATAAGTATATTGCTATTTCTTACATTTAGCGCATATACAAATGTTGGAGTCTTCGTTTTGTACTACAATTGGATTCAAAAATCATATAAAACCCCCCGTAGCAAAGCCTGTTGATGTCTGCTCTTTGGGGTAGAGGACATGTCTACGTATATCCCAACCCCATACCCTACTTCTGAATGAGACATACCGGGCGTGTTTGGTTTGGTTTGGCTCAACTACATAAAGACCATTTCGATTTCTGATTCCTATGACAGCATTTGTGTTTACTCCTTTGTGACCGGAAGGTTACGACTTATGAGTTCACGTTATGAAACAATCTCTTTACAAGATGCAAAGAGTTGAACCATCTGTTTCGATGAGATTCAATCTTTGAACTGAAAAATTCTAAGTGTTTCTTTCACTCGTATGACTATCTGGTTTCCTTCATCAACCCTTGGAACTTGGATAATGAATAAAAAACGAATATATATATATATATATATATTCAACCTATGAACATGGTGGCTCATGAACATTCTCAAGACTAAATACGAGCATGAACATGGTCATTTGGGGAAGGTGCATCCACGGGGGCGTTTGGTATGCGGACGGGATTGAAGAGGACTGGATCGGCAAGAGTGAGGTAAGCAGGTGGAAGGTTTTAGGGTTTTTAATTGACGTGGGTATTTTGGTAATTTACCAATTTTGTCACATCTCCTTGATTTTTGTTCCACCTATATTGGTGAGTCCTGTCATGTATCTAATGTCGCTTCAAACGTGGGGCAACAAGTTTTTGTTCTATCAATGTCCCTTCATGTCCCCCGTACCAAACATACCTAGAGATGGGGAGAGAGACTTCAGAAAAAGAACCAAGTAAAGAAAGAAATGACTCACCCATTCCAATAGAACTTTCGGCATTGAACCCCAGCTCGACGCTGAACTGCTTCTGCCACTTATTGTCTCAAGAACGAGGACCCCAAAGCTATAAACGTCGGCTTTCAATGTCAACTGGCCACCCAATACGTATTCAGGAGCCAAATAACCACTAAATGAAAGAAAAAAAAGAATTCATCAAGCAAAATTCATGTGGTAAGAAGAAAATCTATGCCTAGTGATAAACCTGAGGATAAACATTTGGAACGCTTATTCTAGAGTGATCCGACTTTTTGAACCATCATACTTGACTTTGCATTACACACTAATCATCGTTCTTGTGAAGGTGCTAAAAAAATCATTATAGTTTGCAAGAACAAGCAGGTTTTGAACAATTTGTAAAAATGTAAATGCAATAAGAATCATCATCCTTGACCTTGCTTGTGCAAAATCACTATTTTAGTGTTCTTTTTACATTTTTGAAGAATAATGTTTTCTATGCAATCTTGATAAGTGCAAGTTGGCAATTCTGGTGAGTTGTTAACTTACGCAACCATTGTTCTTGACTTGTTTGTTGCAAACAAACCACCATTCTTGTAAAAATGAAGGGAAAAACTACATTTTCCAAAATTGAATGATTTTCAACAACATATGGATATATAGATGTAAAAGGAAAGCGTCATACTCGGCACTTTTTGTCCAAAATAGCCTATTTTGCAGAATGTAGTGTTCTTTTTGCATTTTTGCAAGAATGAGCTATTTTGGACAAAAGTAAAGCACAAGTAGGCTGCCTTTGATTAGAGTTGTTAACTTCTCCAACCAACTTGATTCTTTTTTGTTGCAAATAAACCATCGTTCTTGCAAAACTACAAGAAAAAAATCTACATTTTGCAAGAATAAATGATCATGGTCAAACTATATACAAAATTGTTTATATTTCCAAAGTATAGTGTTCTTTTGGTATTTTGTAAAAACAACGATTTGTTTGCAACAAACATACAAGAATGATGGTTTGAAAAATTACTCATTTTGGTTAGGAAACAAATCTTCATAACAAACACACACAAGGATATAGTAATACAAACTTACGTTGTTCCTGCTATCTTCGTGCTTATATGAGTGATGCTATCCGGGAAAAGTTTAGCCAATCCAAAATCTCCAATTTTTGGTGTGAAGTCCTTGTCCAGAAGTATATTACTAGCTTTAATGTCTCTATGCACAATATGCGGCTGAAGTTCTTCATGAAGATATGCAAGACCCCGTGCTGTACCAATGCAAATCTCAGATCTTCGTTTCCAATCAAGTTCTGAAGATTTGTTTTTTTTACCTGTAAGCAAGTCATAGCATCCTTAGTAGTCAACCAAAAACAAGCAACTAATTTAAAAAATAAGCTTCAACTTTCTAGCTTACCTAATAGTGCATGGTCAAGGCTGTTATTTTCTAAAAATTCGTAAACTAAAATGCGATGAGTTCCTTCAACACAACATCCAATCAATTCAACTAGGTTTAGATGTCTGACATTTGATATCGTATTGATCTCCGTTAAAAATTCACGAACCCCCTGCTTTGATTCTGCACAAAGTGCCTTTACAGCTACTTGTTTTCCATCCTTGAGGATTCCCTAAAATTTCGGTAGCACGTAAGTTGACAGAGCAAGAAATAGCAATGGTTCAGAAATCACAAACTTTAATATCTGGAATAACAGAGTACATCTGAAGTATTTCCATTGAAAAAAAGATGCAGTCAGAAAAATTTGAGGTGTAAACTTAGGCATTGTTTTTTAATGCTTACACTTTCTATATTCTGTTTATACTTTTTTGTAATGTAAACATAGTTGTGAGACTAATTCAATGTGGTCATAGGTGTAATGACTGGATCTTTACCCCCAAATTGGAACGATGTTAGTCTTTCACCAACTATGAACTATAATCATGTAGACATGCATAAACAACATTCAAGTATGAGCTCATGAGCATTCATAACTTCTTCTGCTGGTTTATTGTCCATAATGGATTGTATCGAAAACGAAGGGATTTTGTAGGTGCAATTATACTTGTACCTTTTGAGAAATCTAGACAAATATACAAAGTAACCAAGCGGTCAAAGAACTATGAACGCATGAGTTTTGGAGAACTATAATAGAAATAAGTACCTTGTAAACCACTCCAAAACCTCCTCGCCCTATCTTGGTGCTTTTATTAAAGTCATCTGTTGCTAGTCGTAACTCCTTATATGAAAAATTCCTTATTTTATCAAGAGAATGACCTGTGCAACAGCTTAAGGTCAGTTTTTCAAGTTTCTGATGAATCCACTAAAATTGTCAAAGATAATAAGTTAGCTGCTAAAGAAAGGACGGAAAGATAAGTGAAGATATTGAATCATAACTGCATGGGGAAGGGGTGGAACAAACTCATGGCTCCATGGAAAATACAAGCTTGCATAAGAATACAAATAACAATGTGCTATGTGCTATGTGCAGCTCGGCTTTCCAATGGTTGGGAGAATTTACGGCATGGACTACCAGGGTATCTAATCCTGTTCGCTCCCCATGCTTTCGCACATCAGTCTAAAGGTCTTGAGCTTATTATATATATTAACATTTAACAGGAATGATGAACAGTAACTTACAGATTTGGTCCTTGAGGTTTTTAGTAAATTACAGATTTGGTCCTTGAGGTTTTATCTCCCTATTAGATTTAGTCCTATGTTTGTAGAGTTACAGATTTGGTCCCTATAGTTTTATTTTCCTCTTGGATTTAGTCCCCATAATTTGTTGATTCCAAAATAGACTTTCGATTTTGCATTTGCGTAACGTTTTGGTCCTCGAAACTAAAAGTTGTTAGCTCCTGACCGTTAAGTAAATGACATTTCGATCATTTATAACTTTTTCATTTTCTAATTTAAATAAATAAAAGTTATATTATAAAAATTATTTTTATTATATAAGCATAAAATAAAGATCCCTTAACATGCATCGCATCTCAATGACTGTGTCTTCTCCAACCCAAAACCTTCCGCCTTCCCCATCAATCCAAGCACATAGTCGTAGGTGATTCACGCACCAATTTTTTATTTATTAATAAAGTAATTTATCATAATTTATTTTATGTTTAATAATGATGTAAAATTTGTTTAATTCATATTTTTATTATAATTTAATTTAGGTTTAATAACAATGTAACTTTTTTTAGGTTTAATGATGTAATGTACCATTTGCCAATTTATTTTTGCTTCCTATCATACACGCACATCATCCTCATAGGGCATTTTGTAAATTATAGTCATGCTGCTAACAGACACAAAATGTTTTGTCATAATTGATCATGCTCAAATTTATGGTCTTAATATTTTTTTCCATCCGCAGCAACGCGCGGGCATTAATCCCACCTCATTTCCAACATTTGGGTATTGCCTGGTGACTTACCAGGGGTGCAATACCCTGGTCTCTCAGAAAAAGAATACAGATAAAGACTTATGATTCAATGGTTCCGTCCTAATTGTTTGCTGCATTACAGGTGAGATGGAGACGAAGAGAAAAGCTCTTAATTTAAGCTGCATTCTCTTGCTAAATAATCATATATCCTTACAACTCCACAGCACTTTCCGGAAGTAGAAAAACAGTATGCCGATGAGCCAACCAGAAGCCAGCTAAACTGGTACTCCTTCCTCTACAAGACTTGGCTAGAGATCGTGGGTTGTAGTCTCTCTAGAGGCAAGTAGGAGTGTTCAATACAGTAAAATCAACTTAGCCAAGAGAGTCCCTAACCTCAATAGATGTGTGTGTGTGTGTTGTGTATGCCAATTAGAACAATCCAATTATATGGGATGCGGCATATGGAGCCAATTATAAGAAAAATGGTCGATGTATCGAAGGTAAGGCTTATCACTTGTCGATTGCTACCTTATGTCAGGTCCCTGACTTCAATTTTTCAACTGGCTAAAAAATGTTTTTAGAAAGAAATTAACAGTATGGTTGAAAGACATACAAGCAAGCTTTCAAGATCTAATGAGAGAAGCATATGATTGGTGTCTGGAAATGGCCAAGGTAAGCATAATATTGCTCTAGCAACAAAGAAGTATGTGCAGTGTCACCAACTTGGTTTATTCAAGTGATTAGGACTTCCTTGGGATAACCTACAGATCTTGAGTTCAAATCTTACACTGTGGTATTGAGCAGTGCATTACAAGGGGTGTGATAATGGGCAGATCTCAAAATTTCAGCTCCTGAGTCTTGTAAATGAGATATTATAAACTCTGATTATTAAAATCCATAAACGAGATATTAAAAGTTCTGACTAATAAAAGTCCATAGTAGAAGCAGTTGAGTAAGTCCCTACCTTCCAATTCCCTTTGAGCACTTGTCTCTTGCTTTTTTACATGTGAGGTACCAAAGCAGCTACAACCCATGTCTATTTGCTTCACAAACGCTTATCTGTCTGAAGCTCAACCTTGTACCCATAAAACAGAACAACATCAGATAAATTGCGCATTGTTGGCCTAAAGGTGATCAAGTTATCCAAACATAAACCTTCTTCCGATAAGTCACAAATAATCAATATCAGAACAATTCCTCCATGAAAGATTGAAAATTTAGTGGGCATTGGCATTCACATTAAAGAACCATCCACTCACATAATCTTAACAAGATAAAGGACCCCAGAAAAACTAGTTGCTGACCTTTTAAACCATCAAGTTTGGCTTTTTCTTACCAACTGATCATCATTCTAGTAAAAATGCCAAAATAGTTTGCAAGAATGGGCGATTTGGACAAATTTTGCAAACGTATATGCAAGAAGAAACCATAGTGACAGGTTGTCCAAAATCGCTTATTTTTGCAAACTGAGAAATTCCTTCTTTTGACTTTTGGTTGCAGGTTTTCAGAAAATGTTTTCTTGCAGATAATGATGTGCAAAAAGTCAATCACTCCTAAAACCGAAAAGATGGTTAAAGCAGAGAATTAAACAATACATAATTACATATTGTAGCAGCCATCCAGCAAAAATTGGATAACCATGGTAAACCACTATTCCCTGAGAAATAGGTGATTCACGTCACTTGTACCTCATGCAGTACAAGTTGTTCCTATCTCTAGAATTGTTGGCCCTACAAAAAGGACTAGCTGTTCAAAGTCGCAAAAAGTCACGAAGTCATCCAACAAAAGCACAGGCTGGCCGCTGGCACAACACAGATCACCCTCTGCTTCAATTGGTTCTCAATCAACCGTACCTTCTCTTTCATCTCAACCATTTTTTACTTTTCTTTGAAAATTCGAGCTTTGTGGCATACTAAATGCCATGAGGCTCTCTTAGCATGATCGTAACAGAAATTGGTGGCATAAGCGAAATCAAACCGAGACTTATCGCTTCAAGCGACGATAACTCATCGGTGATTAGCAGATTTTCATTCATCTAACTAAGAATCTTAAATTTCTAAACGGTCAACACAAAATCAAACACTCAATACACTTTTTCCAGCTTAATCGTACCAAACCTAAACTAAAATCAACAAAAAAAAAATCAAATAACATAAATTCTACAAAAAAACAACTCCTCACACCAAATTCAACCTCAGATCCACAATCAGCAACTGAAATAACTTCTTAACAAGAACAATAATCATTAAAAAAAGAAAAAAAATCAGAAGTCAGAAATTACCTATTACGGATAAACCGATCGGAGCATAGTGAAGCTACAAACGGCGATGATCGGAAAATCAAACGAACATAACAGTTCTTGTAATTGAATTCCTTCAGCTGAAATGAATTTGAAAGAATTTGATCGATCGATCAGAAAAACTTTGGCCAAATTTTGCTCACAATTTCCAAATTTATTGAATTTTGTTTTTGAACGTGTGGTTTTGATGGGAGAAATGGTCGCACGGTGGCTCGATAGTCTTTGCCTGTATCTCCCTGTTCCCACCATTTTTCTAATTTATAACTTTTGGAATTAAATTTCTATTATAAAACAATATTTTGCTATATTAAAAATAGTGTTAGAGAGAAAAACGAATAGAACTACAATAGAATGAAGAGAATGAATCTGTAATTCTCATTAATCAAAAACCCTTTAAATAGGGATGGGATACAAGTAAATAACTGTTCTAATCTAACTCTGGTATGTCTATCAATATCTATATCTCTATCTTTATCGTCACATCCTTTAGACGATGACACATTTATCCTACAACACTTCCCCTTGTGCCGAGTTGAAGGAGTGACGGTGCACAATTGTTGTCTCGTTAAAACCTTACGCCAAAATAAAATCCAGTGGGAAAAAATAAAAGTTTGACGAAGGAAATAGTACAATGCACCAGCTTCTTTGTAATACATAGACTTTTCCTTGAGTCTAGTTTTCTCTTAAATTCGTACATTAATCATGAGAGTTGGGAAAGCATTATGGTATATAAACAATTGTCTCACTAAAACCTTACACCAAGCAACAAAACCCAATGGGGAAAATAAAACCTTGGTTGAAGGAAATAGCACAACATACCAATATCACATGTATAGTAGACTCCCCCTGATTCGTGCATTAATCACGGGAGTTTGAAAACATATGCATTTACTTTCTACATGTTTCCCAATATATGGTTTTAGGTGATGATGTGGTAAAATGTGTCATGTTCTCCTGACATCTTACTTGATTTAATTGAATCTCGAGTAGAGTTTTCTTATTGCTGATTGTATAAGACTTAAGCAGAATATGCTTTGTGTTGTCACCCTTGATGTATCTTATGTTCATTTATTCGATACATGATGCATTATTTTCATATATGCAAGTAGGATATTGGTTGAACCCAAAATTACTAGCTCCTTTAATATATGTAATGATAGTCCTTTATCATATACACTCTTTAATTATCTCATGGAGAGTAATATTCTTGGATTGGTTCAAGGAGGTAGTTACAAGGGTTTGCTTAGCTTACCTCCAAGCAACCGGCGTGTTCCCAGTGGTAATTCCTTATCCAGTTTGGGAACAACCTTTGTATGGGTCAGGTAGATACCTAATATCAGCAAAGACATACCAAGAGATTGTTTGATGTTTTTCTATAAGAGCTAGTACTTTTGTTGCTTACATTCTAAGTAGGTATTTAATTTTCATTACCAATCTCATTTCTACAGGGAAAGTATAAGCCCATGTTAATTGTTCCAAAAGGTTTACTTGATATCATTCCAAATGACGTTGCGTTGGCGCTGAGCTAAATCTAGCTAACAATTTCACTGAGAAATACAACATACAGTCAAGTGTATTGTGCCAAGTACGATAATGCACATATTGTACTTAGATAGGGAATTCCAGCTCCCAACACTTTTTCGTTAGCATCCTTTAGACGAAATGGATAATTCCTTATATCCAACACTTTGACCAATCATGGGAGTGCTAACCGGATACACTTTGTCCATATTAAATTGACTGATTATTTTCTAGATATATGCGATCGGTGAATTAATATTTCACAAACTCGGTGTCCTGACTCAAATAACTAGACAAAACCAAGTTTTCCCAAGATTTTCATCTCAAATTTAGATTTCAAGTTGCTTGTAGTTTCTCTTATTTCATCAAGAGTGCATATTATGTTCATAACATCGACATATAAAACTACTTTGAAAATCTAGAACTTGTTTTTCTAAATAAATATGCAAGGGCACAGTTCATAGTTCTTATATATCCTTTCTCAATCAAGTGTTCATTTAGGCGATTATACTACATCCGCATAGATTGTTTTAATCTATAAAGTGAGCGTTTCAATTTTATTACAAACGTATTTCGTGGTTTAGAGTTACTTGATTTTGGTAATGTAATGTCATCAAGCACTTTTATATCTCTAAATCTAGATCCCCATAGAGATATGTAGTACCACATCCATGAGTTGCATTTCCAGTCCTTCGGAAACTACTAGGCTAACAAATTATTCGGATGTCATAACATCCATCGTGAGAGAGTAAGTCTCTGTGGTCAATCCAGGGCGTTGTGAGAAACCTTGCGCCAAAGGAGAGCCTTACATATTAGGACTTCATTATTCTCGTTACGCTTTCTAACAAAGACTCAGTTATGTCCTACGGGCTTTACACTTGGTAGGTTAGCACTACCTGACCAAATACCTGATCATTTGTCAAATAATAGAATTGTTTTTGGATTGATTCTTTACATTTAGGCCAATATACTCTTTGTTGATATTATTCAACTGATCCTGGTTCGATGTCGTCGTGCTCTATCATCTTATGAGCCATAATATATGTGAATAAATCATCAACGATTATATATGATCTGTCCATCGACTCATAAGTACTCTCATAGTTTATTTGAGATTTTTTTCATCTCTAGAGTCAATATTAACTTCGGAGCGTCCTCCAATGATGATTCATGGACATAATTATAATTAGAGACAATCTCATGAGAGTTTTGTGTATTGATGATAAATGGACGTGCCTCACTATTCTCTTCCTTTAGAATAGTATCCATCGAACCAAGTAGCTTCCACCACTTCCATTTGGTAGCTACGACCTCAACCACACCTCCACTATGTGTGATTGCAACACACTTTCCAATGGCGTTGTGCCCCTGTTGGGGACTTTTAACCTTGCGAGTATATTTACAGCTCGAATATGTGATCTTGTCACTTTTTGTAACACCCTAAAAATAGGGATAAAAAAATCTGAAAAAAACCCGGACATGAGGTATATAAAATTGCCATAGCAAGAGCCTCCCAAAAATGGGGAAATATACAAACCTGTTTAATTACAGTTGTAATTTAACGGACAATAAATAACAACCAACTAATCTAATTTCTATAACTAGAAAAGAGATTACAAAAGGGGTGTCACTTATAAACCCAAGATTTCTTCTACAAAATGTATGTCCAAGTGCAAGGTTTTCCCCAAGCTCTCACCCAAGCTACTAAGCCTGCTTAGGATCGGTGCTGCTAGAACCTGAGATACACATCGACACCAAACAAGTATTAGGCCAAAAAGCCTAGTGAGTTGAACAATAAAAGGCATGCATGAACAGTTATAATTCTTATCAGCAGTTAACCAAAGTTCAACAAATGTGGAGTCAATAGGGGAGACCCATAGCACCAATCAAGTTCCACCCAAAGAGTCGATGTACCTTGATGCCAACTAACAAGAGGCACCCAAAAGGCCCGACACATCCGAGGACTAGAACTATGGAAATTCCCCGAATAGCGGAGGTCTAAGCACATACCATCACGGTGGCGCCCAAGACTACATCCTCCTAGTGTCTACTAACTTGGTTCGTCCAACATAATTGCATATAGGAGGTCTTGAGGTATATTTCAACCAAACATATTTCGATACCAACCATGGGTACAATATTACCATCCTAATCACATAATTCCAACATAAGACCCAATTACCAATATAGCCATTATGTGGATACAATATCACCAAAAAGGTATTCCAAATAGAAATCATCATAATACCAAGACATGTATACATTAATCATGTCAAAATACTCATATTATGTATCCATGAGAAAAAGCCCCAAATACTTGAATAAATAGAGTAAATCATGGCATGATACTTATAAACATATTCTCAACATTTTTCATAAGAAAACCACCAAATACTTGAACATATAAAGATGAACATTTTGAACCAATATACAAGAATAACAAGTAGGAGATTATGATGTATATCTAGTTTTAACAAAAGTTTAGTAAACTCACAATCTAGGTTTTAGGTCAAAAAACCTAGAAAAGTGCCAAACCCTAGAAGTGTTGGGGAAGATGAAGATGATCCTTGAACTTGAGCTTCTTGGTTGAAACCTTTGATTGGGGAGCCTTGATCTTGCAAAAAATTATAGAGGATGGTGGTTGAAAAGCTCCTTGATAACAATGGAGGGAGTTATGAGGGTAGAGAAGGTTTTGAGAGAATTTAGGTTGAGAAGTAAATGAGAAAAGGGCTGAAATCCCCTTTTAATTCGTCAGGGGTCGTGCGCGGGTCGCGCGCGACTTGACCCGCGCGGTCATCCGCGCCGACCTCTGGAAGTGTTTGGCGGACAGTGCTCCGTGCGGCTCATGGTGCGGCCACCCACGCGGGGCACTGTTTTTCCTTGCATTCAACTCAACAACCACGAATCAAGGTGTTACACTTTTGGAATAACATTAAACGTATCAGATATCGAGTCTGATTCGTTTGACTTCAACTTTACATTGTGAAGTTTGGGGATCAATATGAGACAGAGTGGGAATATTCCATGACAAGTTCCTGTCGTTCCCTTGGAAAATACTTTTTCCTATCTCCCCCTAACGACGGGAAGACTGTCTCATCAAAGTGACAACCCGTAAATCTAGCGGTAAAGAGATCAATAGTCAAGGATTATAATTAGCGGATAATTGTTGGGGGTTCATATCCAACATATATCGAATCGTCTTCTTAAGGACCCATTTTGGTGCGTTGTGGGGGCGCAATTGACACATATACTACATAACCAACCATGCGTAAATGTAAAATATCAGGCTTATATCCAGTTACCAACTGGTACGCATGAGACTGGTTAGCTAGTAGTGGGTCTAAAAACGAATAAATAAAGTTGCATGTAAATTTGCATAACCCCCGGTAGATTTGGGTAAAATGGTGATCATAACCAATGCCCTAGATACAATCAATATTCTTTTGATAACAACTTTTATGAGACCATTTTATATATATACATGGGGTATAGGAAACTTCACATTGATCCCAATATATATGCAATAATCATCAAATTCTTATGATGTAAATTCTACAGCATTCCAAGTCATGTAGATTTATGAAATAATCAGGGTGGTGAGCTATTAAACGTATAACTAGTGCTAGGAGTGCAACACTCATGTGGACAATAATTTGACATGTGTTCATTGTGTCAAAACCAGAACCATAAAGTACTTTAATGGCCCGCATTCTGGATGTCTATGTCCATAAATATCACCTTGTATTCGTTGTAAGAATGAAATATTTTTGTATTATGTCCTTAGATTTAGGATGGTCTCATTCCTGTCTTGGCTAAGGATCAGGGAATACAAAAGTTTTAGATATTCGAGAGAGCATAATATGATGGTGGTGTTGCTTCTTATGTTGCAAAAGTCAACAGTTGCAATTTGCCTCATTTTGCCTTTCACTAGAAAGAGAATGTGTCTATGTGTATTCGACAATACACGGATCACTATGTCATAACCTTGGTGTTCTACATGGTTATGTCGAAACATATATGTGTCATTTCCCCAAAGTTCTTTATTGGTGACAAAAAATGTTTTGATGACCCAATAATCTACTAGTTTGACACATTAGTTTCCATTATATATGTTTCCTTTCATATTCATTGGAATATGCTCATTTCCATTTGATACGAATATCTTTACAAGGTTCCTATTAATCTTGTACCAACAAGATAATGACAGTCCATCGTTTAATTATTTTGGTTGGAATAAGTATTAGTCTATCTTTTTTTTAGATTGTGTGAGAGATCAAAAAAAATCAATTATCCTCGATACATTCCTACACAGAACGAAGAATATTGATTTTTTTTATATTTGTTACAATGTATTTCTTTACATCTATATTGGTTACATATCCGATTACTTAGCAGAGAAATTAATTTTGATACTTAAAATTAATTTCAAAGAAACACATGCTTAATCAATATTAAATTAATATGTTAAAAAAAATAGTGAATTTTTTATTATATTTAATTAGTGAATTCTAAAAATTGTTAACCTATTTTAAATCATGATATAGGGGATTACAATAAACAATGAAATATCCGGTAGAGGAAGGTTCAAACGAGAACGCTAACTATTTAAGAAAATAAGAAAACGACAAAAAACAATAGATCATGTACAAAATCATATGTGATTTTGCACTACCCGAAAAATTCGGACGCGGACAATGTCAACCGCGACTCATAGGTCGCGCGCATAGTCGCGTGATCATATATGATTTTGGTGGTGTTTGGGATTGCTTATTTAAAACAACGTATGCTTTTTATTAAAAGTGTTTATCAACTTATGTGGTGACAAAAAAAGTTTTATAAAAAGTGTTTGAATTAGCTTATTGTGGTACTAAAACGTAATAAGCTAATAAGTTGTTTTAGGGGTGTTTGGAATTACTTATACATATAAAATAAGCAAAAAAGTCAAACACTTTTTAAATAAGTTGATAAGTTAGAACCAAATGACTTATGAAAAATTGTTTATCTCCAATTTGGCACCGCTATAAGCACTTTTATTTTTTCTCCATCCAAACACTAAAAAGTGCATATGTCTAGTACCACACTGCAATAAGCTAAAAACCCTTTAAATAAGCAATCCCAAACACCCCCTTTGTATGTACTCGGTTGTTTTCGTATTTTTTTAAATAGATGTTGTATAGGTGGGTTCATACGGGAACAATATATATTTAAGAAAACACGAGAACAACCGAGTACATAAAAAATCATATATGACTCACGCGACTTAAGTCACGGGAAAAGTCTCTCTTGTCCATTTTGTGGCCTTAATGCCAAATCATATATGATTTTGCACATAATTCGTTGTTTTCTTGTTTTTTTTAATAGTTAGTGTTCTCGTTTGAATCTTCCTCTATATATATAGGGGCCAGTTATTTTGTTAACCCAATTTTTGGTATTAACCTTATGAACCAATCTTATCCATTGATTTTGAAAATGTACGGTTGAGATAACAATTGACATAAAGCCCATTAATTGAGGACCCATAAATATTTTGGATATGTGAACATTAGTGATTAGAGTCAATTGAGAAAAATAACCCCCAACACCCCTTCATTAATTTCTCTCTTAAACAAATTGAAACCTACAATTTATTGTACATATCGAAATCGACATATTTTCATTCATGTTCATTCATACGTATGTTCAATACATCTATGAGTTCGCATTTGTTCTCTATGTTCATTGATGTAATGAACATGGATGACATACATGTTCACGTTCAATACGTATGTTCGTTTGTATGTAATTGTTCATTCATGTTCAATACGTATGTTCATTGATGTTCAATACGTCATTTCATTGATGTTCATCCCATTTTATCAGTTACTTATGTTCATTGATGTTCATATTAGGGGTGTAAATAGGTCAGGTTGGGTTGGGTTCGGGTTCAACCCATTTATTAATTGGGTTGAAAATCTCAACCCAACCCAACCTGTTTAATTAAATGGGTTGAGATTTTCAACCCAACCCAACCTGTTGGGTTGATGGGTTGGTAACGGGTTGACCTGTTTATGACTATATCAACCCAACCTGTTAAATAAATGGGTTAAACCTGGGTTGACCCATTTAAATTTAAAATTGTAAATGAAATAAAAATGCTTAAACTACTTCATTCCATGACAAATACACAACGGCAAAGTCAAATAAATTGTTCGAAGTTTAATAAAACACAACCAAAAAGTAAAATAAATAGTTCAAAGTTTCCCACAACCACAAAGTTAAATAAATCATAGTTCCAAAAGGGCCGCCGACCGCCGTGAAGCATGAACAGTACAGAGCCGAAGAAGGAGGAGACTCGAGAGGAAATGAGGAAGAAAGTGGCGCCTATTTCCTCTAGTGATTTAGGGTTTCAACTTTAACTTTCAAATTTTAATATTGAAATTATATTATATTTATTAATAACTAAAAAAAATTATTAGGTAATATTATAAATGGGTTAGAAACAGGTTGTAAATGGGTTAGTAACATGTTGTAAATGGGTTAGAAACATGTTGTAAATGGGTTGAAATCAGGTTGTAAATGGGTCGAAATCAGGTTGAAAATTTCAACCCAACCCAAACCCAATTAATAAATGGGTTAGACGGGTTGACCCATTTAACTTTAATGGGTTGAAATTCTCAACCCAACCTGCTACTATTGGGTTGGGTTCGGGTTGGGTTGGCGGGTTGGGCCACTTTTTGCCACCCCTAGTTCATATACATTGAAATGGAATCCATGTTTAATACGTGGATGCATATTCATAATGTAAACACATATTGAATATCAAAAGGTAAACACATATTTGAAACACAATTACAGCTACAATCATGGATCAAGTTGTTTTGTAGCTCACTTCTCGCAAGTTGTTTCAGTTCAGCTCTGGGCTAGGTATTTCGTTGTTCGCATAGATAGTTGATATTTGTGAGTCGTTGTGTTTGTTTGTTGTTTTTAGAATAAGGTGGTTTCTTGGGTCTGCTTTGTGTGCTTGTAATCTGAATGTGTTCTTCTGCTGATAAAAAAAAAGTTGTTTTGTAATTCCTCATTAATATGGCTACCAAAAAATCAAATTGATGAAATTTCTATCATATCCTTACACATTTATTGCATAAGTTTAAACTAACCATGAATGAAAATGAATTATTATTAGTCAATGATAGTTTGTAAAGTTAACAACCTTTAATGGGTTAACATAAAAACCTCTCTCTCTCTCTCTATATATATATATATATATATGGTTGAGTTCTGGTTAAAAGTTAGGGTTAACATGAGAAACGTAAGAGATAGTTAGCAATCGTTGGATGATAAATAGATGCATATTTGGATGAGATGCACCAAGATAAACAATCGATTTTCTTCTAAACTACAATTTATGAGATGACATGATATTAAAAATGATCAACATTCCCAAAAGGGTATTAATAGTTCTTCAATATCATATGACGACACTCTAGAAAAACCGTGAATAAATAAAGAGACAATATTTATATATTTATGACGTCATCCAACTTCTTTTATATGTTTGTATCATTCACGTGTTCAATTTGTATATAAATAATACAAAAATGTACGGTCATTATTCAATAATGTTATAAATACCATTTAATACGAAGGATTGCATGAGAAAAAGAGTTATCCTTGATCACTTTTAATTCTATATATGAATTACGATTCTCATGGAAGTTGATCTGGTATATCTCATTAGTGTTGATCTTCAATTCGGATTAATTAAAGGGTGCAGATTCATTATTACGCTTCTCACTCTAACTTCCTTTCTCACCGGAACTCAACTCTATCATTTAAATGATATATGCAATACAGTACACAAAGTATTTCTATTCCATTTTTTTAATTTTTTAATTAAATATTTTAATTTGATTTTAAATTTGGAGTTGGAAAAATGTTTTAAATAAATATGATTATATTCGGACTCGAGAAATAAATGCAAGAAAACAAGCCTTCCAACAACAACTGAATTGCGTGTTAAATCGTTTCACCAAAAAAGAAAAATACTTAGCGATATTGTGATAACAGACGTTAGGGGTAACAAATCAAAATTAGATCACGAAAAGTCTTGGTCAACAGAAATAAATAAAAGAAAATATATGAGGTGACGCGTCTGTAGTCCAAACATATATATGTTAGGAGACTCTAACCTGAACCCCGTACATGACACTTTTCTGTAAATGAGTTGTACCTGTATTATTATTGGAAGGAGAAAAAAGGCATTTTGTATAAACCGCGTGAGTTGTAGTGATACAGAGTATTGATATCAGTATCACATTATATAAAAAAACAAAAAAGAAGGAAAACAATGATTTAAAAAAACAAAGTTTGTTATATATAGAATGGATTTCATTAAAGATTATCTTCAAATTGTAGCAGTCTGATTCAGTGGGTCGAAAACACGCATATTTTGCACTATAGAAATATTTATTCAAAGTCGGCCTTTGACCGAAAGTTTTGGGAAATTTATTATCAGGTTGATATAGCGAATGAAAGACCGTGTTCTGGAATGAAAGCGAGTACCATGAGCTGTGGAAAGTTTGGTATACGAATAAACTTTCCGCTAAATATAGGTTTTTTCATCAAATATGTTTTTAGTGCAAAAGTGCATCATTCATGTATTGACTCTATTGTCTCGTCTTTTAATAAAATATGAAAACTTATTACTTTATACATACAACTTCTTAAAGATCC
The DNA here is from genome assembly GCA_954870635.1 of Arctium minus. NCBI lineage: Eukaryota > Viridiplantae > Streptophyta > Magnoliopsida > Asterales > Asteraceae > Arctium > Arctium minus. Next base: position 71,698,596 of record OX941094.1, on the reverse strand, counting down.
ATGTTTGAACTTTATAAAATCAACTAATGACAAACTGACAAACACGTTCAAATACATAAATATTGAACCCTACTGATACAACATAATGCTTTATAAAACTGATAAAAATGTTTAAATTTGGATTTTCTTTTTTAAATGATGGACAACGTTACTTTTTTTTTTATTATTATTATCAATTTACAATAAAATTTTACATTCTACATTGTACATATATACAACTACTTAAGGTTTTCGTATGGGTTCCATGCTTTTTAAAAATTTAAATATCAAGCCAAAATATGAAAAATAATATTGTACCAAAATACTGATTATTTTCTTTAATAAAAACAAGAATAATTAAAATGGATTGTTGGCAATCGTTTACCTGATAACACTCTTCTCATTCACTTATCAGGTAAGATTATCGGTCATTTTTATACCTTTTTCCGGGTAAGATTTCCGATTCTTATCATACTCACACGTTAAACATTTACCCAGTAAAAATATGATAAATAACCCATAAATTCCGCGGCTATTTAACGATTATATTATCAGTAACGTTGATTTAAATCTATAATTTCTAATAATCATTTCAAATATTTAATTATTAGTAAAACACATATTTTTTATGTTTTAAATTAAATATTATATTTATTTTAAGATAGTTATTTATTTGAATATTATTTTGATAGAAAGAAATTTGGATGGCTGGTGTTGAATGTGTTGATGAATGATATTAACCACAAAGTCAAATTTACCATTCAAAGTCAAAGTGGCTTCAAAAGGTCCAACCAATGAAAGTATCAAACCAAATTTTCTATAGAATCTAGTCAATATACTATAAAATGGGAACTATTTTGAGACCAATGGAGAGATTTTATGTATAATATTAATTTAGGGGCCGTTTATTAAACACTTATTTCGTAAGTGTTTATTGGTTTATTTTAGCTTATCGATTGAGAATATTATATGATAAGAGCGATGACAAAGACCAAGAGTCTTACCCGGTAGTAACGACTCTTATCCGGTAAGTTAAGTGAAAGTATTGACTATTAGCGGTAAACACTTACCAGGTAAGCGTCGGGTAAACATCCCATTAGTTTTTATTGGTATAATATATTTTTTTTCCTGAATTGACATAATATAGTTTCAATTTTTTTAATTTTGGATTGACTCAGGAGGTTCCACGCATCTGTTCAATCGATTTTTACAAATAGAATCTTGGTATGAATGATGCACATGCAACACTTTGAGAGATGCTTCGAGATATTAGAAAATATGACATCAATGAAAAATCGAAAAAAATCTCTCGAAATCAATCAAAAAAGTCTCTTGAAATCAACCAAAAAATTTAAAAGATCCCTCGAAATGAACCATAAAATTGAAAAGAAAAAAATCGAAAGAGTGAAATTTGGTTTAAAACATATTGGGGTTATGGTTAAGATGTAGCCTTGTATTTTGTTCAAAAGGTTGATTCCATTTGGAAAAATGTATTTTATTCCCGAACAACACAATTGATTTTTTTTTCCGGGGTCAAACCATGTTGACTTTTCCATGTGATGAAACCATGACTTTATGAATCTTTTATCCACCTTAAAAATATACCTGCTCGGCAAAAATCTAAGGTCCATTGTTGTCCTTTCGTCCCTAGTCCCTACAATAATAATTGCATTCGTATTTTAGGAGTGTGTAATTAGAACACGATTTAATTATTAAAATATAAATTTTAACCTTAATAATAGAAAGAGTAATTTCTCTTCATCTCATAATTAAGGGTAAAATAAGAAATTAGACACTTAATTTTAAAAGTTAATGTTTATTTTAGGAAAAACTAACATAAAACTATGTATACTTATTTTGCTATATATCTTCACTTGTAGTCTGCTAATCTTGTAACATTTAATAATGTCGATACAAAAAGTTTTCCACTCAGTAGACGATAAACTTGACATGTATGACATCAAAATGTTACAAAATAAGTGTCCACATTTATATTTTAATTTGTCCCAAAATAAGTCACCGCTTTCAAAAGCAAGTTTCCACTTTACAATACCTTAATTATGAGATGAAAAAAGTTTATCTCTCTATTATCAAGGGTAAAAGTGTCATTTGATTATTTTAGAAGTGTAATAATTAAACATTCGTAAAACCGTGTGCCATTTTAATTGTGGACATTTATTTTGGAACGAAAGAATAAGACATTTGGTACATTAAATAGAAGTTTCCGAGGAAAAAAAATATTTGTTACACTAAATAGGAATTAGGACAATCTTTCTTACATTTTTATAAACTAGAAGCGTACTCGCGCAATGCAGCGAGATACATCACGATTTCAATATTTCATTTTATTTTTTATTTTTTTGTCGATTTACATTATGATTTTGGATGATTTTGAGAAAGTGATAATGTTTTTTTTTTTAATAAATTTGTTTAATTTAGGCTTAATAATATAATTTTTTTATATAAAAAAATTAAGTATTTTGTTAGAATTCAATGATTATCTTATATATTTTAATGACATCTAGAAAAAATAACCAATTACATATTTAATAATATAATTAAAATAAATTTATAGAAATATAATATATTAATTAATAGTGATACATGGAAATGTCTGCATAAAAGGAAGTCCCTGTACATACCAAATTGATGAGTGTTAGAAGCTTGCAGTAGTAATATGTATCTTGTGCTTTGATACTTGTAAATTAGGAGATTTTTAAAATTTTGCATAAAATGATGGTACCTTGTGCCTAATAATTTATATTTAAGAGTTTTTTATCCGTGTTTTATAATATTTTTATAAATTTTGGTCTTTTATATATAGCAACTTGAGCAAAAATAATATACTATAAAATACACACATATATAGGGGTTTCCAAAATAAGAATCTATGAAAGTTGTTTTTATGCATTTTTTTTATATTTACATTAAAATTATAATTTTGAATTACGATACAATATTTTATTTAATACATGATCAACCACAAAAGAAATCACTTAGGATTGACTGACTGCGTGGTTCATTTTAAGAAATAAAAACAAAAATGGAAATGAGAATACAAAACAAATAGAAATAATAATGAAAATCATGTTATTTGGTTAAATTAATATAATTAATAAAAAATTATTTATATAATATTTTAAATATAATATATTTCGTGCAACTTGAAAATATAAACAATGTTTCATCCAACGTGAAAATAGAAAATATTTCATTCAATATCGAGCGATGAACCCCCAATTTGGTCACGTATGAAAATTAATGAGTTTGGAGTTATGAGTCCATTATATTGTAGGGAAATTAATTTTTTTACCTATTTTTTGAAAATCATTTTACCTTCTAGCCAATGTCTTCCATTTTTTATAAAATAGCTCATACCTTCGTAAAAGTGGTTCGTATATATGAGCAAATTTTTAGAAATAAAAAAAAATCAAATTTTTGGTGTATGTTCATAAAACTAATTCGTATATATGAACATAATTAAAAAATTAAAAAAGTTACACTTTTGACCATCACATATACGAATTCAGGAAAAAAAAAATCAAAAAAATTGCACTTTTAGCCTCCATCATGAAATGTGTTCGTAATCCATTACAAAAAAAATTTGCGAACCTATAAAAAAACTTCCACTTCTAAGAAATTTTTATACGAACCTAAATTTTTTTATTTTTATAAAAAAAAATTACGAACCAAAAAAAACTCCCACTTACAAATATTATTTTTTTATACGAACCTACAAGTGTAAGAGCATCTCCAACAGCATTTCTAAATTTTTTTTCTAAAATAGAAAATGGAAAGTCAAAATCTCTAAAAACATTTTTTTCTAACTCCAACAGCTTTTCTATTTTAGAGAATCAATCATTATTTATATTATTATAATATTCCATAATTTATCATCCCAATACATTTAAAAAAAAACTTAAAATAAAATGTTAAAAATTGAATCTTATTGGTTGGATTGATTAAAATAATAGTTTCTCTCTCTACTTTAGGGATTATAGAGAATTCTCTATATTTAGAGATTTTTTGTCCTTTCTCTATTTTAGCAAACCTTTTAGCAAAGCTGTTGGAGAGAAATAGCAAAGAAAAAAATCATTTTTTTCTATTATAGCAATGCTGTTGGAGATGCTCTAATGTGTTCAAACCCACTTCGCGAAACACCTTCGTAATTTTTACGAACCTATTAACCCACTTCGTAAAAAAATTACGAACCTACAAGACGAGGGTGTTTTACGAACCTATCAACTCTTACTTCTAAGAATTACGAACCTATAAAAAACTCCCACTTCGTGAAATGTGTTCAAACCACTTTCAAAAAAATTACATTTTTACGAACCTACAAAAAACTCAAGTGTAACTTTATAAATAGGTTCGTATATACGAGCCATTTTCACGATGAAGGGTCAAAGCTGTAATTTTTTTTATTTGCTGAGTTCGTATATACAAACTGCTTTTACGAACCTACACCAATTTTTTTTTTTAATTTCTAAGAATGAGTTCGTATATGCGAGCCATTTTCACGAACCCATGAGCTATTTCTCTAAAATTTAGGAGACGGATTAACTGATTTTTTTAAAAATGACTATAATAATTAATTTCCTTATATTGTATCAAATCAAATCATATTTTTTATTATCATTTGCATTCCTTACCATGGACGGACCTGATGTTATGGTTATGGTGGCACGTGCCACCATATTATTTCTCCGCCAAAGGGTAAAAAAATTTAGGTTCGTGAAAGGTGCAACCGTATCGTTATGGAATGTGCTATGCAACCATACCTCGTAACTATTAATCAACCAAAAAACCATAAAAAAAACTCTTGAAATCAGCCAAAAAACCGAAGAAAACTCTTAAAAGTTAAAATCAACCAAAAAAATCGAAAAAATTCCTCGAAATCGATAAATAAAAAACTTAAAAATCTGTCAATATATATTAAGCAAAAAACTTTAAAAATTCCTCGAAATGGTGTAATTATGCTAAAAACACATAAGATAATATTGAACGTCGGTAAAAAAATGAAGACACGTCGATAAAAACCGTGTTTTTTATAACTATTTTTTGTCTATATTCTATGGTGTCACCGTATGAAAAAATTTCTGGATCCGTCCCTCTTTCTTACCGTTATACCCACAGCCAAACACCCCCTTAAATTCTATTTTGTATGTAGTTGAACAAAGATGGTGACAGGCTCATAATAAATACCCATAAATACATTAGTAGGTCTCCCAAAAGTTTAGATCTTTGCCAAAAAGTAATGGGCATATCAAAGATAATAACAGTAAGGATGTACACGTGTTGTTGGGTTGGTCGACTTGAAACATTTAAACAACCAAATTTAATTACAGTGGTTTGAAAATTACCAACCCAACCCAATTCGTTACAAGGTGTAGTTCAACCCAACCCAACACTTGCGGGTTGAGACAGGTTACCATCATTATTTTAAATAAGTATGTATCTTCGATTTTTGGTGACTTGAAAATATCTTCTTTTGCTCGATTTAATCTTATACATAAGCAAATAAGTGATATTGAATTATTGATACTCAAGTACGAACGAAAAAGTTGTGTTTGCAAAAAATGAAAATATGTTTACATGGCAACTCGTGCTTGTTGCATTCACTCGATCAAAAATATATTTACGCACATATTTATATGATTATACATTTGTATGCATAACTTAATCCAATTCTTTTGCTACTACTAAATTTACGGCATATAGTAACAACATGTAAATGGAGAATGAGAACTAGGAAAAAAAAATGAAGAAATAGTGCTCAAAAATGACACAAAAAAAAAACGAGAACGAGACTCAAACTATATAAGTATAAATAAAACTTTATCGAATATTATTTTTACAGCGGATTGAGTTAGGTCTAACCAAATTTCAACCCTATTATTTGATCGTTTGGCGGTTGACTGTCGAATGGATTGACAAGTTGGGTTTAATTGGTTGTTTGTGGATTGAGTTGATGGTTTGACGATTTTTTGTACAGTCCTAGATAAGAGTAGAGAGGAGTGTCTATGAGAAATTGACCTCCAAAAAAATGATAATGATATAACAATATAGCCTTTGGTATGACACTACGATATACACACGTACGTGAAAAGTGTTAAAGTGTTTTTTTGATCAGTGGCTAATTTCCTCCAAATCATGTTAAAACAAAGAGGGAATCCGTAATAATAGCGATAGAGTTCTAGACTTTTGAAAACAGAGAAATGTTAGATGTTTGGAGTAATGACAATCTATTTTGGCGAAGACTAGATGGTCTGTTGGATTATATGTTTTGTTCCCTAATAGTTGTAAAGTATGTGTGTTTTTCATCATTGTCTGATGTCTAAAAACTTTGCAAAATCGGATGGAAAACAATTTACCAAATAATGCACTGGCATACACGGTACACGGAATAACTAATGCTCCTTGGGGACATCCTCCGTTGGAAATACGTGGTGCATTAGCTTTATTGATGTGGCTTCAATTGGTTGGTGGGAGAAATCAATTAGGCATCAGGCCAATGATGGAGTCACGGGGAGACTAGGAGGGACGGTCGTTCTTTGTCCCTTAAAAGAAATGTTTAAAAAATTTAATTCAGTATTATAAATCACAAATTTTTGTCGTCTTGCAAAAACCATATATAATAAATTTATATGATGGATGTAGGGAGTGCATTGGAAATGCTCTTAGATAATGTAATAAGAGATTGACACGGACTTGTTTGAGACTGGTCTTGAAAATCCGATCTAATCAATGGTCTGGACAAAACTCGACTCGGTATGATAGGGTAAGAACTGACGGTTTGGATCAATCTTGTCTGATTTAGTCCGATTTTGATCTAGTACTTATGGTCTGATTTTTCATTTTTTATAACAAGTTATTTAATATATTATTAATAACTATTATATATAATAATTAATACTTTTACGAATTACAAGTATTCATTTATTTAGTATACACACTTCACCTTTTATTTATGGTATTAAACATTATAAAATATAAACTTACAAAGGAAATTATGGAAATATACTTGAACTAAATTAATAAAAACACATTCTTACATATTGGAAAATCAAAACATAAGAAAAACAATAAAGTTACAATAAATTAAAAAATTCCATTATTTTTACTATATTATACAATATTTACAACTTCATATTACAACATTAAACTGATAACCAACTTAATATGTTCAAACACAAGATAAGTATTGATCTCTACTAATATGACAAAGAAATTCATAAAACTAATAACCAACAAAATACTTTCTCATTCTCTCAAACAGGGTGGACCTATAAAGGTCCAAGCGGGCTCCCGTACACCCAGTCAACCAATTTTTGCAAGTAGATTTTTTTTTGTGGTGGTATAAAAGGTGTATCCGCTAAACTTCGAAGGGTGCTCCGGATATTAAAAAAATACAAGTACATCAACCAAACAACCGAAAAAGTCCCTTGAAATCAACCAAAAAATCGAAAAAATTCTTCAAAATCAATCGAAAAAGTCTCTTGAAATCAACCGAAAAAGTCCATCGAAATCAACAAAAGAAACCGAAAAATCCCTAAAATTAACCAAAAAACCGAAAAATATTTGAAATCAACCAAAACACTTTAAAAAAGATTCCTCGAAACGGTGAAATTCGGCTTAAAACACATCGGGGAACTTTCCTGACCTTTGATACACCTTAAAGATGCATCCGCTCGACTAAAATTTTGGGTCCATCTTGACTCTTAAAATCACACAAATCCATAAAATAAAATCGTAAAAGACAAAATAAAGATGTATTGTACATGTAAAAGCCGTAATCTTAAATCTTTGCTATTTGCGAAAAATGTGATTAATTGTAAGAATAAGAAATTTGGGGACTTGAGTGCAATTTAGGAAAAATATAAAATGAGTGAAAACCCCTAATTTCTCCTCATTGTTAACCTGGAGGCGGCTGAGTTGTGGAAAAAGAGAGAAAAGAGGAAGAATCCTTAAGGGTTCTTGGAGAGTGAAGTGCTAGAGAATTGGATTGAAGATTCTCCACTTGAGGTGTGCAAGGGTGAGTCTGGCGTGTGATATAACTATCGACCAGGTGAGTTCCCTCAAACCTTTGTACGTGAAATGTGTTGATAAACATTTTTAAACACTGATTACGGTATGGCGTGCGAATATGATTATTATTCGCAAATGCATAAATATTTCTTGCGTGAAATGAATATCTTGGAAGCGTTGCTCTAGCATGTTATGGATTTAATTCTAAATGTACATGCATTGTTTACATGATTTTATGCTTGTTTGGAGTCGGGTTGCACAGTGAGATTAGTGTACATGGGGATTTCGTAAATCCCTAGGAGTTGGATTAAACACCTCGTATGCACGAATTTGTTTCTGGTGTACGTAGGGATGGGGAGTCTGCTTGGGCCCCGAAGGCGAAAGGGGAATCGGCTTGGGTCCCGATTAGTGATGGCCAAAAATCGGGCTCGAGCCGGGCCGGGCCGAAACGGGCTTCGGGCCGCTACAGTGAAAGCAAAAACTGGGCCCAAACGGGCTTCGGGCCGGGCCGGGTTTCACCCGAAAAGGGGTGGCCCGGTTAGTGTTGGGGCAAACCGGTTTACCAAAAACCGGGCCGAGCCGGGGCCAAGATCGGGCTACCTTTTTTTTTTTTAATAATTTCCTTTATATAATAATTAATTACTAAACTTTAAAAAATAAAAATTGGATTGGATCACTAAAATACACTTTAAAAATACGTTTTATTTATAATAAATCTCTAAAATACACTTTAAAAATACATTTTATTTATAATTTTAAGTTATAAACTTACAATACATAAATTCTAAGAACCCGAAGGTCCCGCTCCCGAACTCCCACCCTCACCCCATCCCCATGGATTGTAATTGTATGGATTATAGTATGGATTATACTCTGGATTGTAGTCTTCAAGAGTTCCGTACTTTTCCAGTCGATCAACAGCCGTATTATCATCAAGGCGGTCGATGTCTGGTTCTTCTTCTTCATCGTCGTAACGTGAGACGCCACCGGCACTACTAGCATCGTCCTCGGTTACGGTTCCCGGTGTACTTAGTCCTTCGTCGACTTCGTTTTCGGCTAAGTTTAATTCTACATCGTCTATATCCGCCTCCAGGCTTGTTTCATGATGAATTCTTTGTTGGCCATCCAAGTAATCCTTCAAACATATGCAGCACTCTACCGACTCCGGGATTAATCTTGACCGACGCTCCGATATGATCCTGCCACTAAGAGAAAAGGCAGACTCCGAAGCTACGGTACTAGCTTGGATTGTTAGTATATCAAGGTCAATAGATGCCAAAACCGGGTATTGAGGTTGTTTACCTTTCCACCATTCTAATAAATCTAGTGATTCAACATCGCTGACGGTTGTGGAGGATGCCGCTATAAAAGTAGTATGTATGTACATATTTAATTCACTCAAATTATCTCCATCAAATCTAGATTTTTTACTAGATTCATTTAAAACCGAGTTCATTAAATTTGCCATTAAGTCGGACCGGTTTCGCCCACGAGAACTAGAACTAGAACCCGGTGAAAACATTTGAGTTGTAGGGGTTTGTTGGCTTCCTCCCCCATAATTAATTCTATAAATATCAAATAATTGATGAAAATCACTATTAAATTGTAGTATGCGGTTCCTTGAAAAAGAAGAATTTGTAGCCGTATCCAAACCAAACGCTACACATATTGATTGTATTAAAACTTCGACACCCGTAACATTTAAATACGGATTTAATGCCGCGGCACAAAGAAAACTGAAGGGGATCTCTTTAAAATATTTTAACAATTTTGCTTTCATTGGTGCTACCACGTTTTGAAAGTTGAAATGGTCTTCGTATTGAGAAATTTTACTTGCCAAAATATATATTTGATTTAAAAGTAAAGGGCTTGTTGGATAATAAATACCGGATAACAAAGTTGTTGCAGTTTTGAAATCGCCCAAAATATCATGTAAGCCTTCAAGCATTTGCCAATCATATTCAGATATCGTGTTATCCGGATATTGAATGTTATAAAATGCGTGAATATATGGTTTTTGTCTTAATAAATTATCCATCATTTTGTAAGTCGAATTCCATCGAACCGCCATATCGTGTGCCGGTCCCAAAGCTTTAAAACCGACATCTTTGCAATATTTTATATATGCTTGTTGCATGCTTTTACCTTTTGTGAAAATCCGGCGTAACATAAGTCTAAACTTAGTTAAAGAATGTTTACATACTACTAAGCCGTCTTGAACGGCTAGATTTATTATGTGTGCGCAACAACGTGTGTGAAATAATTTTCCATTTAAAATAGGGGTTAAAGCCAACTTTAATTTCTCAACACATAACGTATTATTACTAGCGTTATCAAACGAAATACTAATAACCTTATTAGTTAAATTATAATATTCAATATTTCTCATAATTATATTAAATTGACGCTCACCTGAATGTGGCGAACCAAAGTGCTCAAACGTGATTACACGTTTGCATAATTGCCACAATTGCGGCACAATCCAATGTGCCGTTATGCATATATAAGATTGTGGCAATCCGAATGGTGCGCTCCATATATCACACGTTAAAGAAATGTTGTTGGATAATGATAAAAACGTTTGTCGCGTATCTTTTTTGGCCATTTTCCAAAGTTTTATAGCATCACGTCTAAAAGTTTGACGACTTACCGAACCCATGTAGCGTGGTTGGAGCGAGAGTTTGATCATGTTCGTAATGTGAGGATTGTCGAAATGTCCGAACGGCAACCCCACTTGAATGACACATTTCATTTGCATTTCTCGGGCCAACGCGGCATCATACGACCATACTTGACCGGAATTGTCAAGTATGGGTTGACTTGGATCGTCACCCGATTTCAACTTCTTGCACGAAGACTCGTAGTGGCGCTTTAACGTGCTATTTGCGGCCGCCGCAAGGAGATCTCCACACCGTTTGTATTTTGCTTTTTTTGTACCGTCGGGGAGCATCACCAAGTTGAAATGGTTCCAAATTGGTGCTTTTCGTCCATGATCGGCAATAACTTGGTAATTTTGTTCGGCCATTTTGAGAGTAGAGACTTGATAATAGAGACTAGAGAGTAGAGAACTAGAGATATTAAACTAGAACTTGCGAGAAACGAATATAACGAGAGCCGATAAATGAGAATTGTATGCGTTTTTTTGCGTTTTGTAAGTTGGTGTCACTATCCATAACCAACACAAGTATTTATATGGGTTTGGAGGGGTAAAAAACACCAAAAAAACGGTCAAAAATGCATACCAACGGCTATAAACGGCTATAATTTTGAATTGTTAAAATCGGGCCGGGCCAAGCCAAAAACCGGGCCGTGAACCGGTTTCGGGCAGAGCCGGGCCGGGCCGCCGAAAACTCCAAAAACCCAAACCGGTCTACGTTTTCGGGCTCAAAACTGGTTTTCCACCGGGCCGGGCCGGGCTTTCAGTCGGGTCGGGCTCGGTTAATCGATCGGGCCGGGTCGGGCCGGACCCATTTGGCCATCACTAGTCCCGATCGTGGATGCTATCTTTTGGTGGAATTGACCTATGAACATAGTGCAAATACCCCCTGTGTGGATTTGAATTGTTTTGATGGCCTTATGGCGGATTTGACTATTGCTTTATATATGAAAATTGTTTAAATTGTTTTTGGGAGGGAATTCACTAGACCTTATGGTATAACCCTCGCTTTTCAAACTAAAAACTATTTTCAGGTAAGAGGTTAGTCGGGTTTTCATTTGAAGAAGAAGGGATAGAAGTATGTCATAGAAGAGGCAAAGTTCTTGTGGAGGTTGGCAGTTCACCATCTGACTTCCTGTAGTTTCTCAGTTGTGAAGATGTGAATCCGCTGTGTATTTTAGATTGAGAATGATGTAACTTAGTCTGTTTTGGGATCGTTTGAGTTGTAATGCTATGATATTGATATTGAATATTTTGAGTTGTTACAGTACACGTATACACTTTTCATATACACAAATATATAAACAAAATGTGATATAAAAGATATTAGTGTAAACTACAAATTTGGTCCATGTAGTGTGTCAAAAATAACACCTTTTCTGGCCATCGTGGTTCACAAAAACGTCCAGGTTTGGTCCCTCCCTCTAATGGTTGTTAAAAAAAATTTATTAGATGATAAACATTTTCTTTTTTTTTATCGTTTTTTTGTCTTTCACCCAATAAAAGATCACGACGAAATTTGTAGAATCGTTTTTGATTGGTAGAAGACAAAAAAATCGATAAAATAACAAAAATACCCTTAATTTAACGGAATTTTTTAACGACCGTTGGCGAGAAAGATCAAATTTGGACGTTTTTGCAAACCACGATAGTCATCTTATAATTTCGAAACTGTACAAATAAAAAGTTTCGTAACTATAAAAATAAAAAGTGTTATTTTCGACAAACCACATGGACCAAGTTTGTAGTTTACTGAAGATTTCAAATTACGAGTTACAAGACTCGGCAACAAGGTCCGACATGTTGTGAATTCTTCTTTGACCCGACCCGAATCCGAGTATCACGACTTCGACCCGTTTTACTGCATTAATAGCACAAAGAGGTTGTTATTTAGCAGTTGAAAAAGAATATTTACATCTGAGCCCCTGTAGTATCTCAATACTCTCATTTCACCCCCTCAATCTCATATCCTCTTTCACTTTCGTCCCAACCGTCGTCTCCGGCATGAGCACCACGCAGGCGTTACACTCGCTGGCCTTCAGAGTAATGCGGCTATGCCGACCGACGTTCCACGTCGAAACTCCTCTCCGATTCGATCCGTTCGATCTCATCGCCGGAGAAGATATGTTCGACACTCCCTCCGCCGTCCCTCGCCTCCTCCTCCACCCTAATTCCGCCTCCATGGAACCCTCGCCTGCCGATCTCACCTACCACAACCGTTTCCTCCTTCACGATGCTTCCGACGCCATGGGAGTACCTGGTCTACTCGTCCTCCCTCAGTCGTTCGGGTTAGAATCATGTTTTTATCACTCACGCACACACGATTCGTTGATCGAGTAGATATCCTGATCGCGGATTTTTAGTTAGGGTTAGAAATGTGCTGATCTGCGTTTAATGTTTTTCTAACGGAAATAAAACATCGTTGTTTTTCTAACGGAAATAAAAAATCGGTTGAGATTTTGCTGATAAAACATCGTTGTTCTTCTGTTCGTACTTTGTAGTGAATGTCATGAGATGCATCGTAATGTGTGATTTCTTCTAGTTTTCAAAACGATTTGAATTGCAGCTATTGCTATGAAATTCGATATTATCATCAAAATTTTCTCCAAATTTTTTTGTTGATAACTACAGTTTCAGTCTTTCAGAGAACTTGGTGTTATCATTGTGAAGTTTGAATTTGTTATCAAAATTTCTAGAGAAAATTTAATGAACTTGTGGATTTCGAAGTCCGAGTATTAGCTTTTGCTTGAATATATGGACCTCTTAGAGCATCTCGAACAGATCCTCCAAAACGGAGATTTTGGTGATTTTTGCTCCAACTGATTCCCTAAAACCTTCTCCAAAATGGAGAAAGTATGATAGAGAGTTCTCCAAAAATGATTACTTATGAGGGATAAATGATTTTTTTTATTCATTCTACCACTGAAGTTATTTGAAATTAAATGTTTAGGAGAGAGAAATAATATATTATGAGTTGTATTGAATATTTTTATAATATGATTAATTTTGTAATCTCCAAAATTGAGAATCTGCTCGAGATGAAGGTAAACTTTTTTGGAGATTTTGACTTTTTACTTCTCCACTTTGGAGAATTTGTTGTTGGAGATGCTCTTAGAAATTGACCTCTACTGAGAACTCCGATACTGCCGAGACAATGACCCTTGTGGAGACAAAGAAAGATCATGAAGTGAACTCTTTCTTGATTGTCCTCATTGAATTGCCCCAACAGAAAAAGGGTGGAGTTTTCATAACAAGGTCTCGGATTCATATCTGGCCCCACCCACCTTACCCTAGGACACTGCAATTTACCTCCCCGTGATGGGCGTGGGACCGGTATGATGGGGACTCTCTAGAGGGTGGAGGGTAGCGCAATTGCGCAAACCTTTTTTCCACAACCCTTTTTTGAATGGAGTGATTGTTTATGAATGAATAGATGTTAGTGAAGTTTGATTTTTTATGTATTTTGTTTGTAGGGCAATATATCTTGGAGAGACATTTTGTAGTTATATAAGCATCAATAACAGCTCAAATTTTGAAGTGAGGGATATAATAATCAAGGTGAGAGTTCTTTATTTTGTTTTGATTATTAAAATTAATTCCATTTTTCATTTGAGCGTCATGTTGAGCATTGGAAGTATTGTATGTATATTTTTATCACCTTGGTAAAGAGTGAATGCTTTGATCTTTAAATGTGGAGAAAACAGAAAAGATGTCGGTGCTTGGTTTTTGTATGTTTGTTGATGTGCTTGCTTAAGAGTAACAATGTCAACCCTTTTGGATATATATTACCAGAGAGGGGGAAAGTTCATATGAGAACCATAAATGTTTTGAAAACCTGAAAACCAACAATTTCATGTATTATTTATGATGAATAACCCTGAATAATTATGAATATCATGTTTATTCATCATGAATATCTATCATGACATTTGTCATGAATAAAGTATGGATAGTTGATTCTCAGGTTCTCAAAATATTTACGGTTCTCATTTGAACTTGCCCATACCAGATAGAAAGATAATGCGAATTGGGCTCGGTGAAGTTGGAATTGAATGCAAACTTGTACATGGCATGTGTAATATTACTTGAATGGGTGGTTGAAGGGATGTTGATGAGTACTTAATATTTCAAAGCCAATCAATTGTGAGTTCAATTGCCGATCTCTTTCAGTGGAGGAAACTATTTACTTAAAGAAACATTGAATTTGAATTGATTGATTGACTGCAGTCAGAAATACAAACAGAAAGGCAGAGGATACTTCTTTTAGATACATCAAAAGCACCTGTTGAAAGCATACGAGCAGGAGGACGCTATGATTTCATTGTTGAACATGATGTGAAGGAGCTTGGTGCACACACGTAGGTCATATATTCGAAGGATAATCTCATAATTGTGCTTTCCTTCTATCTTATTGTACTCCCTCCGTCCCAAAATAAATGTCCACAATGAAAATGACACACAGTTTTAGGAATGTGTAATTATTACATTACTTAAATAACTAAATGACACTTTTGCCCTTAATAATAGAAGAGAGAAACTTTCTCCATCTCATAATTAAGGGTAGAACCGGAAAGTGGAAACTTATTTTTGAGACACTTATTTGGGGACAAACTAAATAGAAATGTGGCCACTTAATTTTGTTGTAGTTTCACCATCTACTTACGCTTCACAATCTTCAGACTGGTCTGTACTGCTCTGTACTATGATGGTGATGGCGAGCGCAAGTATCTTCCGCAGTATTTCAAATTCATAGTCTCGAATCCACTTTCTGTTAGGACAAAGGTACAATTATGTCAGTCAAGTGTTAACCTCTTATGCTTGAATGCCGTTGGTATGGCTTTGCTATGCTGTTTATAAGGCAATACATAGGCTCTATAGAGGCAGGTTCATTTGAGATTCGTAAATATTTTGAGAACCGTGAGAACCAACTATTCATGAATCATTAATGATGACTATATGAATAATGAAATGCATGATATTTGTGATGAATAATATTCATGAATAATTAATGAATAGTTGGTTCTCAAAATATTTATGGTTCCTAAATGAACTTTCTCCATGCCCTATATTCAGTTATATATGTAATGCTGTTATTTTGTTGCATATATGTTGTTTCAAACATCTTGATCAGTTGTTTACTTTCTTATGCAGGTCCGTGTTGTGAAGGTAGGTTGGCATTGATTAAACATACATGGAGCGTAAGTATGCATTTTGCTTATGTATGTGTGCATGCATAATTAAATGACCCAAAGACTTGTTAGAGGGACTTTTATTTTGTGTGCGAATTGTAGTCACATGCGTCATTTTACTATGGAAACGCTTATACCAAATGGGCTTTTCATTTTTATTGTTTTGATTTTGCATACAATGTGATCAGCAAGATACCTGATTTTAACATGATATCTATCCTCTTTGTAAAGCGCACGGGATGATATGATAATAGTAGATGTGGATATTTCCTGTGATTATGTCTTATGGGGTAGGTTCATTTGAGAACCGCGTGAGAACCAACTATTCATGATGAATAATGTTCATGAATTGTTGGGACTCACAGAACTCAAAATATTAATGGTTCCTAAATAAAGTTTCACCTATGCCTTAATAGATAATCTAGTTGTCCAAGATATGTGTATGCGCAATTATACATAATCTATTTCTTCCTCACCTCTTCCTTCTCAGGACACTACTTATTTGGAGACTTGCCTAGAAAACAATACAAAATCAAACCTGTTTATGGACCAAGTGGAATTTGATCCAGCTCCATGGTGGAGTGCAACATTACTTAAAGCTGATGCTCACCATTCACAGAAGGGTTGTTCGGCTAGGTGATTTGACAAATTATTTACATAAATAGAGGGAAGTTTCTTTAGGAACCCCAAATTGATTAGGAACTGGGAACCGCCCACAGCGTGCCATGTGTCCCTCGCCACAATGAATATTCATCATGAATGACACATTCATAATGAATATGGAAGTGTTATTCATCGTGAATCACACATTCATGATTAATATGTCACAACATGATGAATACACGTCCATATTCCTGATGAATATATGTCACGTGTCGCGTTGTGGGCGGTTCCCGTGTTGCTAATCACTTTTAGGTTCCCAACAGAACCTGATAATCCCAAAATTTTAGTTTCGGAACGGTTTCCAAGTGATTATGTAACATGATTTTGAACTGACATTCAAGTTTACTATTGGTAACAGAGAAATATTCAAGCCACCCATTCTTCTTAGAGCAGGAGGAGGAATTTACAACTATCTCTATGCATTGAAAATGTCAGCTGCACCATCAAAAGTCGAAGGGAGTAATGTCCTTGGTAAACTCCAGATAACATGGCGTACAAATTTGGGGGAACCTGGCCGCCTGCAAACACAACAGATAATTGGCAATGTAAGTGAACCAACTTGAATACAACCTTAACAGAATAGCTTTCTTTTACGGCTTTATGTGCATGGTTCAAACGATTATATTATCCTGTAGTGTCACATGTATTATATGGTACATTAGGAATACTTGTACTTACACCAATCATGAAGTCTGGTTTATACATTACTACAAAATTCGGATTTATAGGACGCCAAGGATGTCTAAATGTCATTGACTGTTTCATAGGACTTAAGTTTATAGGACCAAACAATTGTATGTCCTATGTAAAGGTGTTACAATAGGATGTTAAGACGTATTTGGGCATCCTAATAAGTTTTTAGGACACTTCTGAAATAAAATGTCATATTAACTTTTTTATTTGACACTTTTGAGAAGTGTCTAATGTCATATAAAAGGACTAATAGGACGCTTTATTTCAAAATTGTCCTAAAACCTTGTTAGGACGACCAAAGGGTCCTATCAACTATTTGCAAGTTGCAACACATTTATATAGGACGCACAATTGTTTGGTCCTATAAAGCATTCTATTGGACATTTAGACAGTTTTGGCCTACTATAAAGCTGATTTTGTTGTAGTGATAGCATTGTGAAGGTAGTAATACAATGCTTTGGTGGCTCCAAATCTTAATGTGGAATGTTTACATCATAACACCAAACAGTGGGCTATATCCATGCCATTTCTAGCAGTGCCCATGTGAATATATGATTCTTTTGGCAATGAGCTTGATCAAGTTACACGACCTACAGAACAAAGAGCTTGATAATGTACCAACCAATGAACTTGTTTTATATGTTATTGTTTCTCAAATGATGTACGGCCTTATGGGTTCTTTCCCATCTGATTACTCTTTTCATCATTGTGTAGTCCACCATGCGAAAAGAGATTGATTTGAAAGCAGTGCAAGTGCCATCTGCCATCATCTTAGAAAAACCCTTTACAGTAAGTGTTATTTTTTCATGATCATATGTATACATCTAATTGTTGAGTTTGGAGAGAGTAACTTTATATTAATCGTTTTCCCCCAGTAAACATATAAAATATTACATTATTTCTTCATAATAAACATAGAGAACAAAAACTCAACTCTTCAATTTGGGTTGTAGAAGATCCATGCTTGATTCTTGATAGAAAGGGAAGTATTTTTCCTCTTCATCCATAGAAAGTAAAAACTTTGTCTTACAGATCATGTCAAAAGTGAATTGACTAGACACGAAACAATGCAACATGGTCTCGTCAAATACCATTTACTAACCGGCAGCTAATCAGCTATACATTTTTTAATCAAGTCAAAAAAGATGGATATATACCACATTTACAATATGAAACAAAGATTAAGTATCACTTCTCTGTCGCAAAAACACTCCTTTTTGGGGTAGAGATCATGTTTGCGTACATCTTACCCCCCACACCCTACTTTCGAGTGGGATTTTCTGGGTCCATTTGGTTTGGTTTTGTTTATGCGTCTTGAAGGAGTAGATATATAGGTATAGAAATAGATTATGCCAAGCTAGTATAATCTTGGGGATAGTTGGCAAAGAGTATATACGAACAAACAGATTAGCGTCGGTCCTTTTGGGGAAAAATAAACTTAAGTTTGATCCATTAGAAGTGAAATATTGATCGCTGAACAAATTTAGCCTTTATTATCCATTACCATTATTCATATCCTTATGCCATGCCCATCATGAATCAAATACTTCACCCAATGCTTCTGTAGGTACACTTGAGACTCACAAACCTGACTGGGAAGAAGCTCGGACCCTTCGAAGTTTTGTTATCGCTGAGTGATCCAAAAGAGGAAAAGGCTGTTATGATTAGTGGACTTCAAAGGATGGTAAGTGTTCAATTGGATTTTTGTGACATGTATGTTTCATTAGATAACTCTACTTACAAGATTTTGATGAAAGCCCGTCCTCTATTTTGCAGTATCTTTCTAATTAGATTATAATACTTTCATATTAAATTCATCTGCATCATTCTGGTTCATGATCTTGATGATTCAGAAACTTCCTATTTATTTGTACATTTTCTTTCAATTCCATCCCCGTTTTGTAGACTCTATCTTCATTTCCCATCATAGCACGTAAACAAGACTGACAATCACATCTTAATTTCTCTTCACGCCATATAAATGAGACCCAAAAAATGAAAATTCTTAAAGTCCCAAATGAATGAACCTTGCTATGCTAAGCACTTGTATGTTAGTTGAGACAATCTCAGACGGCGGCGTAGGGGATGTGCCATCAACGAGAGGCAGCAAGTTTTGATAAGAGAGAATCGGTAGAAGTTGATTCTTCCATAGTAGGTAATTTGAAGATGTGAGTCGATTGGAGATGAGATGCAAAACTGTGTTCATGGAGAGGAGGGAATCGGAGGAAGATGAGCCAGCCATGGAGAGGAGGAGGAGAATTGGAAGATATAGGGAGGAGAGAAAGAGAGGAGAGGATCGGTTTAGGCTCTGATACCATGAGAGAATAACTCTCTAGTGCCCAATTAGGCAGAGAGAAACAATAAATAGAATAATAAGTTACACAAACACCCCTGTACAAATAGAACATAACACAAAATACTAAGCGTGTTTAATATTAGTCATTAATCTTGATCTCATAGAACGATGGGTTCATAACTCTAGTAATCAAGTTTAATTCATCATGCAGAATTTATCTGCAGTCGAGGCATTTGCATCCCTGGAGTTTCAACTGGTAAATACAACACGTCTTATGCCTTCTACTGTTCTTTTTTATTTTGGTAACAATGGCTATCCAGGCCAGCTTGCACGCATTTCGACTAGTCCCATGGGGCCCTGAAGATAACAGTCAGGAAAATCCCCACTGATGAGACTCAAAGTAGCTACCTATGGGTCTTCTACTGCTCTACAAACCATCTTCTATGACTTCCTGAAAAATCATTGTTTAAAAAGAAAAGGTTCCATATGATCTAACCTTTTGGTTGCTTAGATATCTTTTGTATTTCTAAAGACAAACGCTCAAGTTTCTGATACTTGCACATTATTCCATTGCTTGTCATCTGTGTAAATTTTGATCCTTGCCATCGCTTTTCTTTTTTTGTTGCAGAATCTGGTCTCCGCAAAACTTGGAGTGCAGAAAATCACTGGCATTACAGTGTTTGATACTTTGGAGAACAAAACTTATGATCCGTTGCCGGATCTGGAGGTCAGTTTATGTAGGCCTTGTCCTGCATCTTTTTCATCCTCTTCATCTGCATGCCTACATTTCATCCTTCAAAACCTCTAAATATTGAACCAAAAAAAGAACTAAAGGGACGTTTACCAACACAAATTGGGTAAGCACAAACCGGGTAAGAGAATGTAAACTGACCCAGTAAGTGAAATTATAATGCTGGCCAGATAGGTGCTTGGTCAGGTCAGCACCTACTGTCAGATCAATCCCTAAGGGGCTGTTTGGTTGGTTTTCCATCAAGTCCTATATTGATAAAGTTGTCTGTGTAGATTAATATGTCTGTATAGATTGAAAAGGTTTTTGTTTGGGTTTTTTTTTCATAGATGGAAGGAGGAAGTTTTTTAATTGAGAGGGGCAGGTTTGGAAAAAGCTTGGCTTTCTGCATAAAGCTCCTCCCTAAACACTTGCTGAATAAGCCACTTTCTATATCATTAAGTCACTACCAAATAGTCATGTATAGCTGACAGAATAAGCTGTAAGTCTCATTAAGCTCATTAAGCTACTAACAAACATACCCTAAATAAACATGCCTATGCTGATCAAATCAGCAATGGTTATCATTAGGTAAACAGCCCCTAAGGATATAAAGATTCCATAGAATAAAGCCGAGCTCTAGTGTATGAAAATTGGCAGAGCGTTTGTTCATTTAGCAGCATAGTATTGTGTCGAGATGCCTTGAATACCAACTCAAATTTGTACGATATTTCTGGTAGATAGAATTTCCTTGTACATCTACAATCAGGATTCATCTGTCCAAATGAGGGTCCTAGTAGATTTACGTCCGTGCTAAGAGTATAAATACTTCATCTACTTTAAATTTTTTCCGTCTTTATTTAGGGAATACTCATTTTTTGGTGCCCATAGATATAGCCCCGATTGGATGAACACATAGATCTCCGTGTGTATATTCTTCGTCTTTTGTTATGGAATGTAAGCAGGAAATACCACTCGGAAGAATGGTCTTGGGAGGGGGAGGGGGGGGGGGGGGGGGGGGGGGAAGACGTACCGTATATGTGGACCATACCTCCTCCCCTAAGGATAGAGAAATTGTTTCCGTAAAGACCTCAGGCTTGCATAGCCCATGAGACAAAAAAAATAAAAAAAAAACAAGAGTGTGTGCGAACATGCAACATGACAGTAGCAATAACATCAGTAAGAGGCTATGTGATTAAAATGAATGCCGGGCAAAGTACGTAAGTATAAGCGTAAAGTATGAAAACACCAAGTCACTTAAAAGGAAGTACTACGGCATATGTGCCCTCCTATCTGTCGGCTCTCTACCTCTCCCCTTATGCACGTTATTGATATGATTTGACAACCGTTCTCATTACCCTTTTGAATACGTTGCAGATATTCGTTGAATCAGATTTATGAGCTAATATGTTTGAATGAGTTTCTAATGGTAAAAAGCAACGCGCATCCTACACTACCCCGTGATCTTAGGGGAATATGGCAAAGTTGGAGCCGTGTCTCATGTCGCAGTGCACCATAATGAAATGTTGCTATGTTCCGAAGAAGATTAGGATAAACCAATTTGCTTTAAGGCGCTTACATTTAGTAACGTTTTTAACCTCTAGGAAATAAATGTTGAAGCTCTATATCGCGTAGCACTATGGCATCAATAGTGATCTCTACCATCTCACCATGCTCTCCGTGTGCACGTTTGCATCTACACGAGCACCATAGCAATGACTAGGTGGTTTGGTTTAACCACCATGATCGCGTACAATGTATAAAGGACAAGACCGGTCTAATTGGTTAGAACCCTTGTTCCGATGGTCCTAACCAGTTTTACAAGGTCCTAACCGGTTTCAGCACTTTTTTAGATGTTTAGACGTTCCTTAGTCTAGCAGGTAAGAAGGTGGACATCCTTGCAGAATGAATGAGATGTTTGGGGTTCGAATCTAGACAACATCCACTTATCTATGGGGACACATGATTTACCTCATGTGGGACATGTACAGTGGGGGTGTTCTAGAGGGTGGCATCATAACCTTTTTACAGAAAAATATGTAGGGAGGTTTTACTAAATAGTATGGAAAACCAATTCTACAAGACCCTAACTGTTTTCGACTTTAAAAAAAAAGTCACTCTTTAGTCGAACGGGTAAGAAGGTGGATATTTTTGCAAAATGAATGAGAGGTCAAGGGTTCAAATCCAGACACTACTCGTGGGGATACACAATTTATCTCCTCCATGATGGTCGTACTCGTAGGACCCGTTCAGGCAATCTAGAGGGTAACATCATACCTTTTTTACATAGACAAGAATTATAGAACCTATAAATTAGAATATGTAAGATGATAGGACTTGCATTTTTATGAAATTTGAAATTTTGATGAATAAAGTTTCTCAATTTATATAATGAAAAGGGAAAACGGTTTTTAATTTAGATTTCATGGTCCAAATGGGAGATTTATTCGGCCTAGCGAACCCTAAAAGATCGTTTTTGGTCCCGGTTTGGTTTTTAGGTCACTCATGTTAAAAAAGCTATTGGAGATATTGACATGAATTTTATATTTTGTATCTGAAGTTTTATACATTAAATTGAGTCATAATTCTTGACCTGTTTTAACTGTATACGACAACATTGTTGAGCTATATCATGTTGTCTGAAAAGATTACGGACATTAAGGGGTTGTTTGTTTTTTTTAAAAAACATCTTAATAGCTCTTAAGTCTGAATCATTTAGACATTTTTACACATCACCTCTTATTAATCATAACTAAAATAAGACTTCAGACTTTAGACTTCTTAAAAAACAAACGACAACTAAGAGTCTTTATTTTTTAATTAATTAAAGATTACCAAAAGTTGTTCAAGCAGTTGTGTATCCCTCTATCGCTTTTTATTGGATGCTCAAAGCTCAATGAAACCTTCGTCTCCATGCCACGTTCTAGGATTCGATCCTAATCTGATCCATAAAGCAAACAACAAACATCGTCTTAAGGAATTGGAATCACAGCTAAGCGATTATCTATACTATATTATAAAGCACGGATAAAAAAACTCTTAAATACAAATTATTAGGCACAAGGTACCATCATTTTATGCAAAATTTTAAAAATCTCTTAATTTACATGTATCAAAGCACAAGATACATATTACTACTGCAGGCTTCTAACACCCACCAATTTGGTATGTGCAGGGTCTTCCTTTTATGCAGACATTTCTATATATCACTATTAATTAATTTATTATATTACTATAAATTTGTTTTAATTATATTATTAAATATGTAATTGGTTATTTTTTCTAGATGTCATTAAAATATATAAGATAATCATTGAATTCTAACAAAATACTTAATTTTTTTATATAAAAAACGTTATATTATTAAGCCTAAATTAAACAGATTTATAAAAAAAGCATTATCACTTTCTTAAAACCATCCAAAATCGTACAGTAAATCGACAAAAAAAACAAAAAATAAAATGAAACATTAAAATCGTAATGTATCTCGCTGCATTGCGCGAGTACGCTTCTAGTTGCATGATGAAATTACCATATGATCTTGAAACTTTTGTATCATACAATTTCTATGTAATTCATCCTAGATCTCTACATGGGTTTTTGGAAAAGTAGATAGGGAATAAGCTAGTTGGTAAATGGGCAGATCGACTTTGCTCAAATACACAACAGATTCAAGTTCGAATCATGCGGGAAGCAGGCTCGAACCCTTCTGCTAGCCTCTGCCGTTGAGTCAGCTCTGAAATGTCTTTTCACATGTGGTTCCTAGGGGGTTGGTCAAATCTGCCAGTAATCAAATAAATATAAAATTATCTGACTTTTTGTTTATTTTAATCAATTTGTTACAGTTAATTATTTTGTTTTGATTATAATTCTTAAATATCGTAATCTATACTATATTATAAAGCATTTATAAAAAAAAACTCTTAAAAACAATTGTTAAAGTTTATTGTACCGCTATTTAATGCTAATTACTTAAAATTTCTTAAAAACAACCATTAAAGCTTTATGTACTACATATAATGTTATTTATTAACTTTCAATCTTTATCTCTAATCACTTTAACTCCCCTAAAATCACTTTCCACTTCAACTCTTCTAAAATCACTCCACGTATAATTAAATACAGAATAAAAATCAATTTTCAAAATCTAAAAAATTTAAAATATAATTAAGAAAATCTAACAGAATATTTAATGTTTATTTTATAAAAAAAACATATATTATTAAACCTAAATTAAACAAATTTATAGAAAAACCATTATCACTCTCTCAAAATCATTTAAAATCGTACTGTAAATCGATAAAAAAAACAAAAAATAAAAGGAAACGTTAAAATCGTGATGTATCTCGCTGCATTGTACGAGTACGCTTCTAGTTATTATTTTGAAAATGAAAATCCAGACACGCTCGTAAATGCGAGGATCCGTAAATTTAAAACCTTAAACGATTGAAACAAATCGAACTTTTTTAGCCATATATTTTTGCCAAAATAATTAACCTTAAATAGATATTATTTACGAATACCGTACCAAGATGGTTCTATGGTGTAGTGGTTAGCACTCTGGACTTTGAATCCAGCGACCTGGGTTCGACTCCCGGTAGGACCTCTTTTTTTTATGCCAAAATTATTTTTAAAAAATGGAAATTGAGTTTTTGAACGTAGGACTAAATCTAACAGGGAGATAAAACCTCAAGGACCAAATCTGTAATTTACTAAAACCTGAAGGACCAAATCTGTAATTTATCAGAACACTGTTCATGAACAGTGTTCTGATAAATGTTATAGTACGAGTCAAACATATTGACAATCACCAAAACAAATTCATATGTCTATGATATGAATTTTTTTTTTTTTAATTTTTATGTATTTTTTTTGCTGTCTTCTTAATTTTTATTTATTTTTTTGCTGTCTTTCTCAAAAGGTTACACGTCTTACTAGGAGCAGTGTTCCTCTTTACTTCACACCCTCAAATACAAGAAACCAGTATTTCATTGTTTCTTTAACAAACCATCAAGAAAGAGCAAAAAAGCTTCTCAGATTTCTCTTTTCAAGCTCTGTAAGTTTCCTCCTCTTCTATTTTTTTGTAGACGTGTTTACTTTATTAATAAATAAAAAATTGGTGCATGAATCACCTACGACTATGTGCTTGGATTGATGGGGAAGACGGAAGGTTTTGGGTTGGAGAAGACACAGTCATTGAGATGCGATGCATGTTAAGGGATCTTTATTTTATGCTTATATAATAAAAATAATTTTTAAAATATAACTTTTATTTATTTAAATTAGAAAATGAAAAGGTTATAAATGATCGAAATGTCATTTACTTAACGGTCAGGAGCTAACAACTTTTAGCTTCGAGGACCAAAACGTTACGCAAATGCAAAATCGAAAGTCTATTTTGGAATCAACAAATTATGGGGACTAAATCCAAGAGGAAAATAAAACTATAGAAAAAAAAAAGATAAAAGCTCAAGGACCAAATCTGTAATTTACTAAAAACCTGAGGGACCAAATATATAATTTACTGTTCATCTACAGTGAAATCGTTCTGGTAAATGTTATATAATATAATATAATATACTATCTAAAATGTTATTTAATTTTTATTTTTAATTTCATTTAAAATATAAAAAAGAAATACTATTTTACTATATGATTTTAGATTTAGCAGTTTTTTTAGTGGTGTTCATTTGGATTGTTTCGGGTTGTTGGTCGGGTTTCAAGTTGGGGCCAATTGAGTTCGGGTATAGTTATATACAAAATATATATATATATATATGTTCAATCGATTTTGTGGATGAATTCAACCGATTAAGGCTATGTTTGGCAAACTAGCTGATAAGCTAGCTTTTCAAAACGCTACTATGAGTAACTTTTCAATAAGCTAGTTTTATGGTCATCCAAACATGTACAAAAAAAAACTAGCTTATAAGCTAGCTTTTTTTTGCCAAACAATGCCTAAGAGGTTGATGAAATCGATAGTAAGTTTAATATTAGAAGAGAGTACGAATGAATGCACAAACACCTTATATTCAGTTCGGGTTTCGTATACCCCTATTTCTTTTTATGAAAACGACACATAATTGTCGCCTCCACTAGGACCGCTACTGTTTTCCTAGTTTTGGTCACAAAACAATTATATTTTATTTATGGTTTGATCAACAAACAATTTTTAATTATGGTTTATTTATCATATTTGGTATAACTTGTACCAAATTGAAAGTTAGATGGTCTCTTATGATATTTTTATGCTTTGACAACCTATTTACCATATTTTGCAAAGTTTGTTAATTATATTATTCCAAATTATTTTGATAATTGTATTATTTATAAATTAAAAAAGCTTGGATTTTGAAATCTAAACAACCACCATATTCATTTCTTAATCCATTGAACTCTCTTAGTTTAGTTTCTCAATTTGGATAATAGTATAATATAAAAAATATATAATTTACCTGATTGTAATAATTAATTATAAATAATTACTAGAAGCGTACTCGCGCAATGCAGCGAGATACATCACAATTTTAATGTTTATTTTTATTTTTTGTTTTTTTATTGATTTACAGTACGATTTTGGATGGTTTTTATTGAGTGATAATGGTTTTTTATATATAAATTTGTTTAATTTAGGCTTAACAATATAATGTTTTTTATATAAAAAAATTAAGTAGTTTGTTAAAATTCATTAATTATCTTATATATTTTATATTTTTTATATTTAAATTGAGATGTTTATCCTGTTTTGATTATGTTTATCAGAATTCAAATTTCATAATTTTAGGATTTGGGGATTAGAGATAAGGATTTTGGGGGATAAGGATGAAATTTATTAATTAGGGTTAAAATCATTTAAAAGTAGTACATGTTGCTTAATTAATTGTTTTTTAAGAGATTTTAAATAGATTAACATTAAATAATAGTACATAATGTTTAATACATCATGATTTTAATGTTTATTTTTATTTTTTGTTTTTTATTGATTTACAGTACGATTTTGGATGGTTTTTATTGAGTGATAATGATTTTTTATATATAAATTTGTTTAATTTAGGCTTAACAATATAATGTTTTTTATATAAAAAAAATTAAGTAGTTTTTTAAAATTTATTAATTATCTTATATATTTTAAATTTTTTATATTTAAATTGAGATGTTTATCCTGTTTTGATTATCTTTATCAGAATTCAAATTTCATAATTTTAGGGTTTGGGGATTAGAGATAAGAATTTTAGGGGATAAGGATGAAATATATTAATTAGGGTTAAAAGCTTTACAGGTAGTACATTAGGCTTTAGTAGTTATTTTTAAGAGATTTTAAGTAGATAGCTTTAAATGATAGTACATAAAGCTTAGTAAGTTGTAATTAAGAGTTTTTTGTGTCATCTTTATAATATAGTATAGATATAATTGATGATGAGGATGAAGGTAATAAACATGATAGGAAATGTCTGAGATGGGCGGCCACGTTTTGTTTGTGTGTGCTTATATATATTTTGTTTGTGTGTGCTTATATATATAAATAAATGAAAAACCGAAAAACCACGAAAAAACGAATGAAAAAATATATGAATATGGATATCAAATTAACGAGAAAAATATGATCGCTTATTTGGTATATTTTATTTCGCACAAATTTGGTTCATTTTTCTTATTTTTCGAATAAAAAATAGGAGGCTGAGATTTTTTTAATTTAAAAAATATTGTTGTAATCGTCCGTTTAATCATATCCATCAGATCATCTAATCTAAGAGCATCCACAGTGTGCGATTTTTTCACTAAGGTTTTTCATAGTTTTTTCTTACACAATATTGTCACCTCAACAACTTAAAAACTTTTATATACCTCCACTATGTGAAAAATCTCACCCAAGCTTTTTCATTACTTTTTTAAACTATTCAGGGTCTCACTATTCTAACTTTATATCATTTTTATTCTTATTTATAAAAATAAATACATTAAAATTCATATAAATACCTCTTTATTTATACCAAGAAAATATTATTAATTTAATTATGTATTTATTTTACATAATTTTTTAAATATTTTAATACAATATATATTATATATATATATTTCTTATTGTAAAACAATTAACCACTTAAATAAAGAAAAAATCTAACTAGGTAAAAATAAAGAAAAAAAGTTATTTTAAAAGTATGTACAATAAAATTAATTAAAAATAGGTTGTTAATATATATATATAAGTTGTATATTAAGTATGTAAAATAAAAATTAAAAAATGTTAAACTTAAAAATATGTATAACCGAAAATAAAAATTGGGTCATCAAGAAAATCTGTTAAAATTGTATAAATATGTCAAATTTGAAATATTATTTTAAAAATATAAAATATAATTACTTTCATTATGTATTTACTAGAAACGTACCCTCGCAATGCAGCGGGTTTCTGTAATCTATAACTCGAACCCTCGATCATTATTCATACTTTTTGTTAGTCTTTTTTTTATTTTATTTTAGGATTTTGAGAAACCTAGATTTAAAACAAAAATATATTTTAGTTTAGTTTAATTATGGTTTTTTATAAAAAAATAATAATAAAGTATTTTGTTACGGGTCAAAAAATGTTTAATTGAAATGATAACTATATTTAAGATATTTTATATTTAAAATTAAAAAGATAACATACTTCAATAAAAAATAAAAATAAGATGTTTTATCTCGAATTTTCTTATATTTATCGGTTAGTTATATCAATAGTTAAAAATTTTAGATATTTTAAAAAATAAAAATAAATGTTTATCTGCAGTTAGTTACACGAATTCAAACATTGAGCTTTTATAAGTTGCACTTATGTTTAATCAATTTGCACTTTTGGATTTTAAGTAATATGCATTAATAAGTGGTACCTAATGCATAAAAATTAGATTTTAAGAATTTAACTTAAATGCTTTATAATATAGTATAGATATATTAGTTAAAATTCAAAATCACAAGTTAATGAAACATAATTATAACTTATTAAAGTACCATGTTTTTATTTGTATAACTAACTGCAAATAAACATATTAAATACAGAATAAACACTATAAGATAAACTACCTGTTTTATTTTTTATTAAAATATATTATCAATAATTTTAAATATAATAACATAACAAAATAATTTATCATTATCTTTATATACAGATCATAACTAAAATTAAAATAAATTACATTTTTATGATAAAATATAAGTTGTACCAAAGCATTATGAAATTGTAAATTAAGTATTTGACTTTAATTAATTGTATTTTGTGCTTAAAATGTCGTAATTAAGAGTTTTTTATGTCTCTTTTATAATATAGTATAGATTTATATTATTTATTTAATAATTATATTTAAATAGGATTACTTTAAATATATTAATAAATAAAACTGGTTAATAAATAAAACTGATTAAATACGAATTTTTTATAAAATTATATAAAGTTAAAACTGATTAAATACGAAAAAGCAGGTCGTGCAGTTACGACATATGACGAAAAACCTCAATTGAAAAACCTCTCCACTATGTGAAAAAACTCAAAAGGAGGTTTTTGTTTTTTGAAAAACCTCCCAAAAGCCTCCTAACGAGCACACTGTGGATGCTCTAACGGTTGATAAAGTGTTTTTTAGTTTTTCATTTATTTGAGATTTTCTCTTGAACCTCCGTCTCTCTCTCTCTCTCTCTCTCTCACAACCCATGCAATCTATTTCTTAACTGTTGGATTAATGATCGACGGTTACAATACATGTGGGTCCAATATTTTCAATTAAAAAAATCAAAACAAAATAAAAACAAAATAATCGTTTATCATAAATCCAACGGTTAAGATGTGGGTTGCATGGATTGTAAGGTTTACATTGTTGTAAATTATCCTTGACATATATATATATATATATATATAGGGGCAGGTTCAAACGAGAAACTAAAAGTTTTGCGAGAAGGTGAGAAGTGTTTAATCATATATGATACACAAGCTTAATCATATATGATTAAACACATGTTATATTGGCAATACTTAGACGTTTAATCATATATGATTAAACACACATACAGGTCGTGTAATCATATATGATATCACACTTCTCGCAAAATGTTTAACTTCTCGCATGATTCTTCCTCTCTCTCTATATATATATATATATATATATATATATAGAGAGAGAGAGAGAGAGAGAGAGAGAGAGAGAGACCTATTTATTTGTTAACCACGGCATTGGTGTTAATCATGCTAACCAATCTGGACCGTTGGTTATATTATTCAATGGTTCACAATTAATTAGAATTTTAATTAAAATAAAATATAAAAAACGGTTTATAAAAATAAAATGCATGTATGCACAGGGGTATTTCGGTCAAAATACATTTCCTTTTAATTTGGTAACATACGCCTACCAAATCAAAACCCCAAATAATTAGGGATTTAATCCCACAAAGTCGATTTATCCAGCAAAACAAGCACCATCACCGATTCACTGTTCGACGTCGATCGCCGATTCACAATTCAACGTCGATCGTCGTGCCTAACTACCTTACTTCTGAAGAATTTATGGCTTTTCGATTCATCGCTCTCACGTTGATCATCACCTAGCTCTGACGGCTCTGCATCTTACGGTATGTTTAAAAAAAATAAGAAAATATTCAATTTTTGTGAATTATTTTTTCTTTACCTCATTCTTCAAAACATTTTCTAAAATGAATAAAAAAAGGATGGAGAAGATCAAATTCTCTAAATTTGAAGAACTCTTCAAATATAATTATTTAGAAAAGAGAAGTGATTTTCTATAATTATTTAGAACAGTGAATGGATGATGGTGGAATTCCAGTAGAAGTTTCAAATATAGAGATCTAGTTTGTAGTTTTTCCGGTGGACTCAATTTCATATTTTCAAATGTTCAAATTAAGGACCTAGTTTGTAGTTTTTCACAACCATAGGGATCAAATATGTAACTTTTAGTAACCATAGGAACCAAATATGTAATTTACTCTTGTTAAAAAATTGCATGTATGACCCTTATTCCAATTTACCATTTGATTTACATGCCCCACTAGTATCTTCTAGAAGACCTGTTTTTTTTTTCCAATTTTAGAGCGACAAGTTAGTAGGTAAAGATCTTAGTTTAGTTTTTTTTTAATTCTTTGGACTATCGTGTTTGACTTTGATTGGGTCAATTAAGTACATATTTTAAAGTGTAAGTTATGGATTTGGTTCCTGATCCATACAGATTTTTGCTCAATTGATCCATAAACTTCATTTATTACGTAAATTACTATGTAATTTTTTTATGGATTTGGTCCCTCATCTCTGTAGTATGTAGAATTTTGTTGAATTGGTCCCAAAAGTTCATTTATTGCATATATTACATTATGGTATGTAAATTTTACAAAAACACATGTTGTGTTCATATATGAACATGTATAATTCACATATGAACTATATGTTCATATATGAACCAGTGCAATTCACAACTGAACTCTTTTAACTGATTCATATATGAACCTTTGTGATTCATATATGAATTTGTATGAATCACAAAGATTCATATATGAATCAGTTGAACTAATTAACAGATTCATATATGAATCTTTGTAATTCATACAGATTCATATATGAACTCATCCTGTGTATTTTACGAAATTACCCCTCTACCTTCTATAGATCACACAAAGAATTATTCGGTGCTTTGCGATCAAAGCCGCAAATGTTGACCAGATGAATGGCTAAGATTACTTCTTTATTTCTCATATATTTATCATTTCTCAAATGAACCTAGTTTTAGGTTCATTTGAGAAATGATAAATATATGAGAAATAGAGAAGTAATCCTAGTTATTCATACGATCAAGATCGGATTTGACTAGTCAAATATTTCGGCTTTGACTGGTCAAAAGTTGCGGCTATTCCAAAAATAGGACACTTTCGTAATTTTTACAAAATACACGGGTTGTGTTCATATATGAACCTGTATAATTCACATATGAACTATATGTTCATATGTGAATCAGTGTAATTCACATCTGAACTCTTTTAACTGATTCATATACGAACTTTTGTGATTCATATATGAACTAATTAACTGATTCACATATGAACTAATTAATTGTAAGTTCATATATAAATCAGTTGAACTAATTAACATATTCATATATAAACTAATTAACTTATTCTCATATGAACTAATTAACTGATTCACATATGAACGTATAGTTCATATGTGAATCATATAGGTCCATATATGAACTCATCCCGCGTATTTTACGAAACTACCCCTCTACCTTCTATAGACCATGCAAGGAAATTATCCGGCGCATCGCGGTCAAAGTCGCAAATGTTGACCAGATGAATGGCTAATATTACTTCTTTATTTCTAATACATTTACCATTTCTAAAATCTCAAATGAACTTCTCCCTATATATAACGGAAATGTCACTGTTTGATTGAAGCCGTAGATGTATTATTTTAAGGGTCTAGATCGATTTACGCAGTTTGTTAGATTGCGGGGTGGTTCCACGTTGGGTTTTCGGCAAGATGCGAAGGGAGAGAGGAAATGGGTTTTGTTTGCTTTTTTTTTTTTGAACGGCGAAATTTTATAAAACTAGCAAGAAGCTAGAGAAAAGAAATAATTACATAGAAGTAAAGGCAATGGAAGGATTAGTAAGCCAACCAACCCAATTAATGGCCAAATTGCTACTTCTATGAATTACCCAAAAGTAGGCATAGGTTATAATGTTCTCAAACAACATCTGCTTCCTTGGCTTCGGGTTTCCAAAGAGAATATCATTCCGAAACACCCATATAGACCATAGAGTGGTAAGCGTAACGGCCTCAAAACACAAAAGCACCTCCCTCTTCAAACGAATTGAGTCGATCCAAGAGATCAAGTCCGAATAAATATGGAGATTCGGAATATCCATACGCCACCGGCGACCAATGAGAGCCCATAGGTCTTTAGCGACAGGACATGAAAATAAAAGATGACTGCAATCCTCCACTCCTATATCACAATTAGGACATAAGAGAGACGAAACCTCGATACCTCTTTTATCCAAATTTATCCGAGTAGGGAGCCGATTGAGATACAACCACCACGCGAACACATTAACTTTGATGGGAACAAGTCTATTCCATCTAGTAGGATGAGAATCCACCTCCAGATGACTAGAATCAATTAAACGCCTAGCTGAAGCCACTGAAAAATCACCTGACCCTTCTAACAACCACACCCATCTATCCTTTTGAGTGGAGGGTGCCCTAAAATATTTTAAATCTGAACTTATAACATAAATAAGTAATTGGTGGGATGGTTTGTAATGGTTGAGTTAAAGCTCTCCTTAGTGGAGGTCTAGGGTTTAATTTCAACACTCAACATGTTTTTTTTAGTTACCTCTCTTAATCTAGTGCAAGGGTTAGGAGGGTAAGACACAAATAATGTAAATTAAAAAAAAACACACACACACAATTGAGGGTAGAATGGAAAAGTAAACATTGTAAACACTTATTTTGGACAAATTAAAATAATATAGACACTTAATTTTGGATAAATGAAGTGACAAATAACATCCATTTATGTACGTTAGAATGCCACAGTGTTGTTGTATATTTGTCTATCATAAAAAACAGAAAAAAAACTGGTACAAATTTAGGTTAATTGATTTTATATCTTCTACATTTGATGAATCGAAAACCATCTTGGGAAGCATACCGCTAAAGTCCTTTCATGGAAAATATTTATAAAAGAGCTTTTAAATTCAATTCAAACATTTATGATAAGGTAAAAAACGCATTTTTCTTCGAACAAACGAGGTGAAAGTGGAAATTTGATTTAAAAATATTTTTTTGTTATTTTAATAGAAAATTTACCGATATTTATAGATTATGATTTTGAAGGTCTTCACAGACAAACGGATTTGTCGATGATACGTCAGTAATACTCAATTTCGTTGATGAAAGTCTATCGGTCAAACTTTTGTGGGTAAAGTTATCACTGACAGATATCTACAACGGATTACCGACGATAACACTCACCGAAGGATTATTGACGTGATTTGTCTAATTCTAATTTATTTAAAATTAATAATTTAAAATGCAACATTTCAGCTATACATTCAAAAACTGTCTATACAATTATCAAAAATACCAAATCAAGTCCATACAATTATTTAAAAAGAAATTGTTCTTACAATTTAAAATGCTTGTACTAGATAGTTAGGGGGAGAGTATCTAGATTGGAATTGAGGCATGGAAGCTATAAAATGCTCTAAAAAAAGGAATTGCTTAGCTACCTAAATGACATTCATTCTCTCTCTCTCTCTCTCTCTCTCTCTCTCTCTCTATATATATATATATATATATATATATATATATATATAAGGAACATACATCCGCAAAAAAACCAATAACTACGATCTCTCGATGCTGCTACTTGCGTCGAGGTCACTACTCATAGCATAATGGAGATCATGTCTGGTCTCAGATTCAAACAAACGACCTTTCATCTAGCCTCCAACACCTCGCTCTCACAACTATAGGTCATTAGGAGGTATGATGTTAGGATCTGGGTTGGCGTTTGCACATAACTTTACTACATTTACCAAAACAAAATGGTTGGCTAATTTCTAGACATTCCGGCATCATAATGTTGTAAATTGAGCATATCCCTTATCAGTTTTTAACAATTATAGTTTTCTAATACCGATGGCAGTAACAATGCCAACCAATCTACCTAACTAGCCTAACACCTCTCAAACAGTGGCAACCAAAACTAATGATATCCTTACATTTATTAATATGTACTCGAAATTAATCAATCATGTAAAACAAACTAATTAATTTTGAAAATTTACCGTCACTCTAGCCACCTTCGGATAGATGTAAATTGGAGGATCAATAGGTGGACCTGACGTACCTTCAACAGCCTTACTGTTCAAGCAATAGACTCTCTCATACACCTGAGAAGAAGTGGGGTCATGACCCCAGCCTCTTGACAATAGACAAATTAAGTTGTTAATAGATAAAGAAATCATATATTCAGTAGACTTACCATCAGATACCGATGTTTTTTTAGAAGGCTGTCCTAGGCTATGCCTAGACTAATCCCTTGTAAGACATCAGCCCTGATTAAACCTCAGTGGCCACAATTGTTGTGTACGCCTGCATTCAAACCCTAGGCAGATGAGATATTCCACCACATCCCCCAAAGCTTTAACCATTACGTCACAACCCTTGTGGTTCAGATACAGATGTTGTGCAACAATAACCATGTTTTTTTATATTTAAAACAACTTTAAATGTAGAAACTCAAAATTTTCTATATAGATTCAACACTTTGATCGTTCATGATAAAGGGGTTGTTTTTTTTTTAAACCTCTTAATGACTCTTAAGTCTGAATCGTTCAGACCTTTTTACACACAACCTCTTATTAATCATAACTAAAATAAGACTTCAGACTTTAGACCTCTTAAAAAACAAACGACACCAAAGTGTGCAATAATTAATTTAGACTAACAAACCTTAAGAATTGAACATTAAAATAAGTCATTTTTTTGAACGGCAAATTAACACACACATACACGTTCGGGCTCCCACTTAAGGGTGTCACCCGACTAATCCCCGTCGATTACGACCCAGCCCAGTTAAGGGTACCACTATGTGGCGGGCCCATGATCATGGATGTCACAGGATGCCCACCACGGGGTTCGAACCTGGGTAGTCAGGGATACCATCCACTGACCCCCGTGATGTTACCTTACCTTACCCTATTTGCTTTAGCTTTCAATTATATATTACTTTAAATAATCGTTTTTCTGTTCAAATTTTAAAAATCGAGTTTTTGTTGGGTTAATAACTGAAATTGAAACCTATTCGATTTTTTTTCTTTATTTTTTATTTTAAAAGACGTTTTTTGTACTCATACTTTCCAAAGCAAAAAAAAAATCGAAGTTTGTATTCAATTGATCATATTATTTGGATTGAACTAGTTTAAAACATAACCGAATTAGTATCAGATAAATTTAGTTTAACTCTGAATTTTTTGAAAGACAACAATAAAATTATATTAAAAAACCGAAACGAATACACAGAAAGAATGGAAAAAACAACAACAACGAGGTGCAGTGAACACCCTTCGATTTATAGGTCTATTTTATTATTATTTATTGTTTAACTTTTGACTCTCTAGTCCAATAAACACCTTTCGTGTGATCATACCAACTATTTTTTTTATAATTAAATTAAAGAGTAAAATACATATTTGGTCCCTATGGTTTGCCAGAATTAACACTTTTGTTCTTTTAGTTTTAAAATTACAAAATGACCATCTTAATTTGTAAAAACGTTCGGATCTGATAGCTCTCTCTAATGGCCGTTAAATAATTTCATTAAATGAGAGGGCATTTTCATACTTGTAGCGATTTTTTTTTGTCTTTTACCTAATCAAAAACCACATAGACCAAAATTATAAAATCGATTTTGATTGGGTAAAAGACCAAAAAAATATCGATAAAATGACGAAAATATATCTTATTTAATGGAATTTTTTAATGACTGTTAGAAGAAGAGACCAAATCCCAACGTTTTTGCCAACAACGATTACTATCTTGTAATTTCGAAACTGTATAAACAAAAAGTGTTCTTTTTGACAAACCATAGAGACCAAATTTGTAGTTTACTATAAATTACATAATGAGTGAATTGTGGATTTGGTCCCTGTGTTTTGATATTTTATTTGAATAGGGTCCCTATGGTATGTTTATTGTGGATTTGGTCCTTGTGGTATTCAATTTGTCTTGGTCACGGTCTCTTTGACTAACGCCTCCTTTAACTCCGTTAAATCAAGAACCATTTTAGTCATTTTGCCTAACTTTTATCTTTTCATGACAAAAATAAAGATAAAAACAATATTTCTACACACAAACATATATGTATATATATATATATATATCGATATTAAAATAAATAAAATAGAATATTATTGTATTATCTTATTGTTTAAATTTTAAAAAAATTATATTAAATACAATTTAATTTTATGATTTTATGATAATTGTGGAAAAATATATGGTTTTATTGTAATTAAAATTTTAATTTAAACAAATCAGATCATAAATTATATCTTATTTTATTTAGAGTGAATAAAATAAGATATGATTTTATGATTTGATTTATTAAATTAAAATTTTAATTATGTTAAAGATTATTTAATTTTATTATTCTTTTACTATTATTGCAACAAACAAGCTTATTATTAATTGTTTAACACCAAAAATCATTGAAAACCATTGAGAAATAAACTTTAATTTTATCATCCTAAAATTAGAGGTTTCAATTTTCATATTATTTTTCAGTTAAAAACTCGTAATCAACTATTTAGATTTTAACGAAATGAAAGATCCATACATAATATCATCTTCGTAACTTAAAATTGAAAAAATCATTTTTATAAACTTCAACAATGTTTTCATACTAAAATAGGCAAAAATACTAATACAATAAAATTAAATCATATTTAATATGATTGAATTTTCAATTTAAACAAATCAAATAATAAAATAATATCTTTTTTTATTTTTTTTATTTTGATGTTATATATATATACACATATATTTGTGTGGATAAAAATATTGTTTTTATTTTTTATAACAAAAAGACAAGAATATGCAAAAATGCTAAATAACCCTTGATTTAACGGAGTTAACAGAAACGTTAGTTAGAAGAACCATGACCAAAACAAATTGAATACCACAAGGACTAAATCCACAATAAACATACCATAGGGACCCTATTCAAAGAAAGTATCAAAATACAAGGACCAAATCCGCAATTCACTCTTAAGTAAATAAAGAAAAAGGGTAAGATTACACCCAACCGCCACTTTCTTTTATTAAACGGGTGGAAATAGGACCGGTTCAACACTCGTGAACCGCGAAAAAAGCGGTTCTTTTTTCGGTGAAATCAACAACATTACAATTGACCACCTCACTCTTATAATAAATAAGCAATCTCTACCCTCATCTTTATATAAATGTTCAAATTAACCCCTTATATTTTTATACCTTATTTTTCTTTCCATTCCAACTATATTTTCACTCAAATCATTCTAAAAAACTGATTGTGGTAGGACTAAGTTAATGCCATTCATCGAGCTCGGTATGACAATTTGCTTTTATTAACTTTCATACTGTGTTTATTCTTGAACATTAAAAGATAAAAGGAGACAACATCAGTAGTAGTATCGTTGTCTCGCTTTTGGACTCCATAGATCTTGATATTGGATATTGAAATTTGAAACCTGTTCCCATGAATAATGTTTTTACGCGATAATAGATGCAACACATTAAACGTAAGAACTTGCATTATTTATTGTTAATAAATAAAAGTAGCAATAATTGTGGTTATTACTACCTCAACATTTGGTATAGTTTTAAATATGATAGACAAATGAGTTGTTCTTTATTTGCAAGTGCTTTACACGTTGGTGAACCCTGGTAAAACATTTTAATGACCTTGATCTAGGATCAATAACATCAAGGCCGCACATATAATTATGTATCTTTCTG
This sequence comes from Arctium minus, assembly GCA_954870635.1. Lineage (NCBI taxonomy): Eukaryota > Viridiplantae > Streptophyta > Magnoliopsida > Asterales > Asteraceae > Arctium > Arctium minus. The sequence goes on along the minus strand of OX941094.1, from coordinate 71,659,824 downwards.
ATAAACCGTAAAACTTATACTGAAAATTGCAATACCTATAGGTTTTATATACGCATTGCGTGATCATTTTAGGAGTTTACTAATATTTTTGGCTTTCATTACACATAACAAACAACTTATCATAGGCTAATTCTTTCATAACTTTGACATAAATAACTTATTATAACATGAAGGCAATTGTTTATCTCAGAAAAAAAGATGCATCTTAGTATGTGCACCATATACACTGCATTCCTCTTTTGTATATTGAAAAAAAGATACAATAATCAAGTCCATAAACATATGATAACTACGTTTTGACTTGCTAAAATGCTCAAATAATGGTTCATCATGACGAATTATTATCTTAAAAACAAGCCAATTAAAAATTGTTGATAGGATGAAAAAATACAGAAGAAAATAGCTGATAAAAAAAGAGTCAATGTAAAAAAACATAGACGATTAAATCATTAACATACTGCAAGAATTATAAAGCGACAACCCCCCTTTTAGGTGCTCTTAGCAATGAGCTTTTAGTTGATTCATTTCCCATTATAGTAAAATTGTAGTGAAAGAGTAAGTTTTATGGGTTGTTTGGTTGGTTTTTTTTCATTAAGTCGTGTATCAAAAAATTGTTTATTTAGATTAATTTGTCTGTATAAATTAGAAAGGTTTTTGTTAGAGGGTTTTTTCATAGATGAAATAAACATGATTTTTAATTGGGAGGGTCTAAGTTTGGAAAAAAAAAACTTGACTTTCCGTAAAAAGCTCCCTCCTAAAAATTTACTGAATAAACCACTTTCTATATCATTAAAACACTACCAAACAATAATGTATAATTGACCGAATAAGATGAGAGTCTCATTAAACTCATTAAGTTGCTAACAAACAGACCTTTAAAGATAGAAAAGTAAAAAATCGTTACAAAATTGTAATTAAATAAAACTTGAGGTGAAAAACTGCAAATATTGAATTAACAAAGGACCAAACCCGTACAATTCTCCAAAATCTTTATCCATCCTCCCTCCACCTATAAATATCTGATGTTCAATGTCGATCAGGAAAACGAATATTCCAAAAAAACTGCTTGAAAGCTCCTCCCCAATTCGAACTCCATTGTATGGCAATTAGGTTTTTGGCGAGCGAAATCTCCGACTTGTGCCTTGGAAAGCCGCCGTTGAGGTCGTTACCAACCGTCGCCACCGTCGCCGACGCGGTGTTTGCACTGAAAAAGTCAGGGGAGATCTATGTAAGCATATGGAGCTGTGATCATTCAAATTCTTCTATAGCGGCTTGTAATGAAACCGCTGGTTGTCGATGCGTTGGGAAGATCTGTATGGTTGATGTGATTGTTTATCTTTGTAAAGAGGAGAATCTGTTACGTCCTTTGGATGCGCTTCAATCGAACGTTTTGGATCTGGTTCCGAAGGTGAAAGGACGAATTAGACATCTGGAAACGAATTCGAGGTTCGATTTCTATGATTATTTTGCTCTTTTTTTTTTTTTTGAATGTTTGTTGATTTAGTTTCGTTTTAATCGATGGAATTTACTGCTAGTTTGCTTGAATTAGATCTGGAAGTGACGAATTGTTCAGGACATGAAATAATCGACATTATATTTTGCTTTGTTTTGAATGTTTGTTGATTTAGTTTTGTTTTCATCGATGGAATTTACTGCGAGTTAGGTTGATAGGGTGAAGTAAATGAATTAGATCTGGAATTGACGAATTGTTCATGAAATGAAATAATTATCGACATTAATGTAGCTCAAAGTTTCATGAATTATCTGATTTGTTGCATACAAAGAACCCTAAATTTCATGATTTCCTGACATCTGGAAACGAATTCGTGGTTCGTTTCTATGATATTTTGCTTTGTTTTAAATGTTTGTTGATTTAGTTTTGTTTTAATCGATGGAATTTACTGCGAGTTAGGTTGATAGGGTGAAGTAAATGAATTAGATCTGGAATTGATGAATTGTTCACGAAATGAAATAATTATCGACATTAATGTAGCTCTATGTTTCATGAATTATCTGATTTGTTGCATCTAAGAACCCTAAATTTCATGATTTTCTTTAGAGCTGTATGTGTAAAACCTCGATGGCTGGATTGAAAAATGATGAATTTAATTCGATAGATTTTGTTTCAGTTATGAAAATACATTAAGCATATGATGAATTGCTGTATATGAAAGTGAAGGGGTTAGGTGGCATGGATTTCATTAAATATTTGATTCACATCCAGATTTTCTCAGAGTTATGGGAATACATATAGAATATTTGAAATATTTACCAAAATAGTCTATCTCTCAACCAACTTCAATTTTTACTCATTTTTTGAATCAAATTCTCATTTTAGCCAAAGTCTACACAAATCATTACGCATTTGCATAGCCTACTTTCAGATTAAATAGAAGAGAAAACAGAATTCTTTATGCAATCCTTATGAAAAATTTTGAATCCTTGTACAAAAATAAATTCTTTTTATAATCTGAAAATCGAATTTACGTAAATGTGTAAGATATTTGCGTAAACTCCGGCTTAAAGTAAAAATTCCATTAAACTAATTATCTAAAAAATAAATTTGATTGAAAAGATTGAATCTTTCGACTAATTTTCCCTCCATTTTCTCCCCCCTAAATATTTGATTCTCATCCGTACAGAAAAGCAAAAGTGGATCTTAGCTATAGATATTTTATTGCATATTCATTTCCATATTATTCTCGGTATTAATTCCATCTTTAAGCATTAACCTTTATTTTAACTTATCTAGATTTAATTAACTTCAGTAAAATTCTTCCACTTCCCATCCTTTTCGAATAATTGAATCTGTTACTTTTAAGATCATAAAGTGAAATTAAATCTTTTATGGTGGTTAGGTATGATTGGTCTCCAGTTGGTAAAGCAGATTCCACCATGAACGTTGGATTGGATATGATTCAAAAAAAAATCTTTCAAAAATAATAATATAATTTTTTTTAACCATTGTTAACAAAAAATACTATGGGAGGTAGATGTGAAATAAGTTGTTGATTTGGATATTTTTAGAGTTCTATATGAGTGTTATTTGGACACTTTTTTTTAATATACGTTGAAATTCTCTTCTTTATTTCGAAACTCTTTTGTCTTTTGAAAGAAAAAAAGATTGTTATATGCATCTATTTTAGGTCAAAATCATGTATTAAAAATATAAAAAAAAAAAGATTTGATGTTAATGGGTATGAGATAGAAATTAGTATAAGTGAAAATTTATTGGCACCCTAAAAACTTTATATCTTGTTTGTAAGTCTGTTTGCCTTTTTAAAGCATCTCCAACAGCATTGTTAAAATAGAAAAAATTGGCTTCTTATTTGTTATTCCTCTCCAACAGCTTTGCTATATGGTTTGCTAAAATAGGAAAGATCAAAAAATCTCTAAATATAGAGAATTATCTATAATCTCTAAATTGGAGAGAGAAAATATTATTTTATTCAATCCAACCAATAAGATTCAATAAGATTCAATTTTTAACATTTTATTTTAAGTTTTTTTTAAAAAGTGTATTGGGATGATAAATTATTGAATATTATAATAATATAAATAATGATTGATTCTCTAAAATAGAAAAACTGTTGGAGTTAGAAGAAAATGTTTTTAGAGATTTTGACTTTTCATTCTCTATTTTAAAAAAAAATTAGCAATGCTGTTGGAGATGCTTTTACTCATCTAAAAAAAAAGAGAAAATTACAATGTCCGTCCCTATAGTTTGTTAATAATTTCTATTTTCATACTTATAGTTTAAAATTTACAATTTCCGTCCCTATGGTTTGTATATTTATTGTTATTTTTGTCCCTGAAGTAATTCCTACCTTTTAGTATAAGAAACTAAAACAGGAAATGACTGAAATAACAATAAATTGTAAATCATATAACTAAAATGGCAATAAATTACAAACCATAGGGACCGAAAACCATATTTCTAAACCATAAGGACAAAAATCACAATTTTTAACAAACCACATGGACGAAAAACGTAATTTACTAAAAAAAAAAAAGAAGAAGAAGAGGGTCTACCTTGAGCTTTACTTTCTCACTATACTTTATTAATACTTTATTAATGACACCCTTATAAATGATTTTATCCTCACACACATCAACATCAAAACCTACTTTTTATATTCCCTATGAATGAATTGACCTGATTTTGACATTAATAAGGGTGTCATTAGCATTGCCCAAAGATAATCATGGATTCTTTTATTGATGTTTACTCTAAATTCATTTATAACAAAGCAGAGGAAGCAACCTGTATACATTGATCTCAAAATCCTTTTACCTATTTTGCTATATGAAGTGTACATTTAATTTTACAGTGCTACAGTCTTCATGAAAACAGTCTCTCTACTCTTTTGGTAGAGGTAATGTCTGCCTACATTCAACCACCAAACCCTACACCTGTACAAGATATACCGAGTTCGTTTGATTTTTTTTTTTTTTTTTTACTTTACACTAGTGAAAATATCACTCATCTTTCTTTTCTTGTTTTCTTTTTTCAGTCTATTGGAGGCCATAGATTGCATACTTGATGGGGCTCAAAACTTAGTTATACCAATATACAACAATCCAAGACGTAGCAATCTAAGGAAAAACCAGCCTAATTCTCTTTTTGGTCCTACTCTTCATTTCGGTCACGAATTCTGTTGGTTGACCCAAGAAGACGTCGTTCGATTCCTCCTCAACTCCATCGGCGTCTTCTCCCCGATCCCCACGTTCACCATCGAAGCTCTCGACATCATCAACGATGCCACACTCACCGTTCACTACGACGACCCCGCCTCTTCCACATTACCCTTAATTTCCCGCTCGCTCGTGGACCAAACTTCCATAGCGGTCGTCACCAAAGATAACCGTTTGATCGGTGAGATCTCCCCTTTTACCCTCGCCTGCTGTGACGAGACCGTGGCGGCCGCCATAACGACCCTCTCGGCAGGGGACCTCATGGCGTACATCGACTACGGTGGCCCGTCGGATGATTTGGTACATTTGGTTAAAATGAGGTTGCAAGAGCGGAACTTGACTCCGATGTTGGATCTTATGGATGACTACTACAACCCCTCGTCTTCCTCGTCTTCGTGTTGCTCGTCAGACGAGGAATTCGGGTCGGCGAAAACCGGCTGCGTGGGTCGGTTTTATCCCGGACGGAGGTCCGAGGCGATCGTGTGCCATCCGTGGAACACGTTGATGGCGGTTATGGTTCAAATGATTGCGCTTCGTGTTAGTTACGCTTGGGTCGTGCAACACGACTATACGCTTGTCGGAATCGTGACGTTTGCGGAGATTTTGGCGCAATTTCGGAGTGTTGCGGGCACACGATAATATTAATGAAAACCAATTAATGATATTATTTTTTGAGTAGTTTGTAAGATTATAGATTGTTATTGTACTTTTGAACTAAATTTCATTGTGTGAAACATTGCACAACTGTTGTAGTATGAACTCATGAAGCACTTGAAGAAGGAAATTTTTGTATCTTACCATATAGATTTTGCTTCTTTTAGCACCCCATTTTGACTTGTAAATATTTATATATACAAATATAATAATACTTTATTTTTTAATTAGCACAATATAATGAGCGAGGAAGTACATTTATTGCCTTTTATATGAACAAAGTATTCATCCGTTCAAAATAAATGTCTACAATAAAAAAAAACATACGATTTTAAGAATGTGTAATTATTATATTTTTTAATTGATAAAAAAACAATTTTACTCATAATTATAAAGAGAAACTTTTTCACCATCTCATAGTTAAGGGTAGAATGAAAAAATAGACATTTATTTTTTAAAGTAGACAGTTATTTTGGGATAAATTAAAATAATAATCTATATATTTATTTTGGGATGGAGGGAGTAAAAAAGAAGAAAAAAAATCATTTGTGGCCTCCACCGCCTAATATGTATCGTAATTGCCGGAGATTCTAGATCTAGCACTGTATAAGATCTTTAATCGAATAGTTTATTTGGTTTGGTTTGGTTTGAATTCTACCTAAACAAATTGAGTTTTTTTTCTTAGGGGCTATTACTAAACGCTTATCTGGTAAGTGCTTATTGAGTCACTCTATGGTATTAGATGAACATGACATGAGAATTTTGCCCGGTATGAGCGATGACAAGAATCGAGTCTTACCTGGTAAGTGAGAGTAACGACTCTTACCCGATAAGAGCTTACCAAGATAAATTGTTGCATATGATGTCGTTTTAATGGACTAAAATCTTACCCGGTAAGTTAAATTAAAATGTTGACTTTTACCGGTAAGCGTTGAGTAAACAACCCCTTAGTCTGAATTACAAAAATCATTCTTTGAGTTTGTGGAAAGTGGAAACTCTGGCTTTTGCCTCTAACTTTTGTGAATTTCAAGAACCGTTATTCAAGTTTGTATTTCGTTATAGAAATTATTCATGGACGTTAGGCGGTTAGATGTTGTTGTTAAAGGTACTTACGTGCTAATCATTGAGGGACATTTTGGTCAAAATGACACTTAACAACACATGGTAATAGATGTTGTAGCCGTAGGCAAATGGCTATAGGGGCTTTTTGGGAGTCATGACCCGTGTGATTTTGTCAATCCTTAAATCTTAGAGCATCTCCAACAGCATTGCTAAATTTGTTCTAAAATAGAGCATGAAAAGTCAAAATATCTAAAAACATTTTCTTCTAACTCCAACAGATTTTATATTTTAGAGAAAATCAATCATTATTTATATTATTATAATATTCCATAATTTATCATCTCAATACACTTTTTAAAAAACACTTAAAATAAAATGTTAAAAATTGAATCTTATTGGTTGAATTGAATAAAATAATATTTTCTCTCTCCAATTTAGAGATTATAGAGAATTCTCTATATTTAGAGATTTTTTTATCTTTCTCTATTTTAGCAAACCATATAGCAAAGCTGTTGGAGAGGAATAACAAAGAAAAAACCAGAATTTTATATTTTAGCAATACTGTTGGAGATGCTCTTAATACACACTTTACACCAACATTGTAGTTTACTAATTTTTATTTTTATTTTTTTTGGGTTCCACCACTTAAAGATGTTGGAGTTGGACTCCTTTAGGGGGCGTTTGGTTCGCAGATTCTGATTGAATCTGATGGAATTGGAATGTTGAATTCCGTTGACCAGATTCCATTACATCGTTTGGTTCATTTTTTTAAGAAATTGGAATGTTGAATTCCAATGAATTCCACAAATGAAGGAATTCAACATTCCTTGGGAGGGAGATGGTATTTCATTGGAATAGAATGTCATATTTTTTTTTTGACAAAATTGCCCCTCATCCTAATATTCACCACCACCATCGGCCACCACCTTCGGCCACCGCCACCGGCCACCATTGACCACCACCTCCGGCTACCAACACCGGCCACCACCACCACCACCTCCGACTACCACCACCGGCCACCGCCATCGGCCACCACCACATCCGGCCACCACCACCACCTCCGACCGCCGCCATCGACCACCACCACCTCCGACCACCACCGCTACCGGCAACCACCGCCACCGGCAACCACCACCACTACCGTTCAACATTATTAGCAGACACCAACTCCCTCTCTCTCCCTCTCTCTCTCCTCTCTCTCTCTCCTCCTCTCTCTCTCCTCCTCTCTCTCCCTCTCTCTTTCTCTCCTCTCTCCCTCTCTCTCTCTCTCTCTCAATCTATCCTCTCCTCTCCTCTCTTTCTTCTCTCTCTCTCTCCTCCCCTCTCTCTCTCCCTCTCTCTACTCTATCTTTCCTCTCTCTTCTCTCTCTCTATCCTTTCCCTCTCTCTCTCCTCTCCTCTCTCCCTCCTCTCTCTCTCCTCTATCTCTCTCTCCCTCCCTCTCTCTCATCATCATTTGTGTGCTAAAATAATCAAAGCAATTTTAGTTAAAAATTAAACTATTTAATGACTATTTCATTAAAGTAATTTTTGTTGAAAAAAATTAAAATAAACAAAAATGATATTTTGGTCATTTACCAAAACTTCATTCCAATTCTAAAGCTACAATCTGTGAACCAAACAGAAAAATTCCAATTCATTTAACAGATTTCATTCCAATTCTGTCAACCAAACAGGTGGTCAAACCTGACAACATTCCATTCAAATTCCTTCAAAGTCAAATTCCTTTGACAGATTCCATTCTATCAAAAAACATTCTGCGAACCAAACGCCCCCTTAGAGTTTAGAGCATCTCCAACAACTTCTCCAAAATGGAGAAAATGGAGATTTTAGGCATTTTTATGCTTCAACAGATTCTCCAAACCTTTCTCAAAAATGGAGAAAGTTGGAGAGAGAGTGTAATTTTCCTACAAATATGGAGAACTCTCTAAAAATGATTACAATGAGAGAGAAATTGTTTTATATTATATTCTACCAATAAAATTTCTTCAAATGAAATGAATAGGAGAGAGAAATTATACTTTATTAGACCATCCACATCTCAGCAATTCATTTACACTTTCAATTGTATCATATAAGGTTTTGCAATTACCCTCTACACACATGCAATCCACCTACACTTTCAAAAGTGGTCCCTACGACAATATTTATTAATTATTTTATAAGTTATTATATACATTTACATTTTTTTAGTTAATAACATGATATATAATTCTTTATTTTAATTTATCAGTATTATACGTTTTAATAATTTTATCATTATTGTATGTTGTAATATGTAATTTCATTAATGTTTAAATTGTTTTAGTTATATTATATTTATATTTTATTTAAAAAATAACATATATACATATACATATATATATATTAAAACAAGAATAATTAATTTAATTAAAAAGAATATATATAGTTAGAGTTTATTTAAATTAAAAAAAATAAAAAATAAAGAATAATGAGGCCACGTGGCTTTCAATTGTGATTGCAATATTTGCAAGTGCATGTCCTAGGTGGCATCATTAGCCTCTTTGCAATCACTTTTGCAATCCTATTTGCAAGCATGGATGGTGTTAGATTTATACAATATTTTAATATTATAAGTAATGATGTTATTTCTAAAATGGAGAATCTGTTGGAGATAGATGTAATTTTTTATGTAGATTTTGACTTTTAATTCTCTATTTTAAAGAAATTTTAAGGATGCTATTGGAGATGCTCTTATTAGATCAAGAAAAGTAATAAATTAGCTATAATAAAAAACCAAATGTGGTTCACAAATTATGCATCTTGTGTAAAAACGATGCAATAGGTTAATAAGATGTTTTTAGGTAAAAAAAATTCACTGTAGTCCACAAATTATGTGTGTTATATAAAAATGTAGTAATAAATAAATGGCATGTTTTTGGCCGATAACTTATGAAATAAGTTAATGTAATATTTATCATTTAAAAAATCCACACTTTAATTTTAAGGATACTTTATTAAATAGACTATTTCAAAAATCAGAAAATAATATTTCTTAATTATAAAAAATAATTATATATTATAATTATTGAGTTTTAATATAATATTGTAATAATAAATAAATAAATATGTTATTTTGTTATTTATTATAATATTAAATGTTTTTAAGCTAATGGTTGAAGTTGAATTACTTTAGGGTTTAATTGAACCACTATTTATGGTTTATGGTGTTTTTAGTGTTGTTCAATAGTTAGGTTGGAGATGGTCTATTGAATGTAAAAAAATAATGGGATTATTATTATAAATAACCACATAGGGAATTTTTTTTTAACTTTTTAGCCACCTTTAAAAAAATCACAAAATAGCCAAGAAACCACAAGTCAATATGCAAATCACTTTACTTTGCGATTTCTGACATTTTATGATGCATCTAGATGAAAAGTGATCCCACCACAAAAATAAATTGTAACACGCAGCTTGCGACACCGCAATAACATGCCTCAACGCACAAAAAGCTAGTCAAAGTCACAGCTTACGACGCTGCAAAGATATGTCACGTCTTACGACACCACAAGAAAAGTATCTTACAACTTTGACTTGCAATTTTTCAGATGTTTTGTAAGAAAAAAAATAAGACAACTAAAAAGTAAAATCTTTTAGCCCATATAGTTGTTTATGTGACTAAAAAAAATGTACTAAAACTTATATGAATGGCCTAACACTATCCAACCTCAGCATTAGTTGATGGCCCATTCTAACTTCCAAATTTATTGACCTCATTAAAATCAATATGCCAAGATGAAGTATAAAAGTGTTTTGGGATGTGTTGGAAACCTCATTTACATATTTTTTTTATTCTTTAGAAACAAAATAATTAGATTTTAAGAGGCATTTCATAAATTAATGTAACAAAATTGATTTTTTTAGAGTAAATATAAAATTATTTAGATCATTTGACAAATATAAGTTAATTTATAAGAGTACTTTTAGTGGTAAGTTTTTATAAGTAAAAAAAGTAATTTTTAATAGATTTTTTAAAATGAAGAAAATTATGATTTTGGAATTCTTTTTGTACCAATTACCCTTGTCTTAACAGGGTTAAGGGAGTTAGGACAAATGACCCAATCTGTAACAAACACGAAACTACAATGATGTTATATGTAATTATTTCGTTTAGACGACCTGGTCCATAATCTTATATTACTAAAGGGACGAAATGTAACAACTCGTCCCACATAGATTTGTGAGCTCCTTATAAGTTTGAAGTTGTGGGTTACCAATAACTTTCACCAAGATTTTAAGTTGAACTCGAAGTTATTGGGTCAACCTATTGTTTTAAGCTTTGTTACTAATTGTATCATAGTCGATCCTTGCACCATCGAGATGGTGCGGCAAACCTCATTGGGTATGATGAGTCCTCGAGGTGGGGGTGTCTATAACATCTTAGGCAAACCCCACATCGCCGATTACAAGGATGAAGATTCTGGATAGGCCTGACGAGGATGTCAGTTGTTTAAGTGGGGGAGTTTGTAACAAATCATCTCACATGAATAGGAAAGGTTTGTAAGCCCCTTATAAGCCTCAAGTTGTAGACTACCAATAATTTCCATCATACTTTTAAGTTAGACTCGAAATTATTGGACCAACCTATTGCTTTGGACTTTAGGGTGTTACACTAAATCTATGATTGAATTTATTATTTATTAAGCTCAATTATCAACTAATTTATCAACCATTTATCTTTAATTTTTAGGGAAATTGACTTAAATAGCCTAATCCCCCTCCCTTTTTCACATCCTAGCCATTTCTCCGCTTTTTTACGAAAATAGCCCTAGGTCCACCCCTGCAATTGCGGACCTATATCCACCTCTGCAATTGCGGACCTATGTGACACGTGTCACTCTCCCCGTCTCCCGTAAACCCGACAATTTTTTTTATGATTTTTTTTGTATTAAATGCGTATAATCGGTTTCCACACCTCCACCTACCTTTTCTCTTCTTTATTCTATATAATATCTCGGTTCCTCCATTTGAAACCCCACAAAAATTTTTTTGTATTAAATGCGTTACGTAGGTCCGCAATTGCGAGGGGTGAACATATTAGAGGGTGTTTGTCGTGTTGCATTAGGGTTTATGAGAGAGTGACACGTGTCACGTAGGTCCGCAATTGCGAAGGTGGACCTAGATTCACAATTGCGGGGTTGGACCTAAGGCTGCTTTTGTAAAATGGAGGAAGAAATGAGAAGGGAATTGGACTATTTGAGTCAATTTCCCTATTTTTTTAAATATTATTTTATTACAAGTAATAAACCCATTTAACTACACCCAAAAATTTGAGGTAAGGATGTAGCCACAATATACTTGTGAATATTACACAAACCTCTAACATAATACTACAAATAGAAATCCATCGAGAAATCTTAATAAAGTTTAGGTGTTACTCTATCCTCAATTCCACGTGGCATCTTGACGGTGACACCCTTCTCTTCTTCAATGTTTTCATCAACAAGATAGAGAGAGAAACAAACAAACAAACCACACTCCACCCTTTCAAGTCTCTTTCTAGAGAGAGAAACCCAATTGTTCATGTATACATATACATATATATATATATATACATAGATGGTGTATGAGTGAAATTATGTATGTGAGGTCAATGAGAAAATCATTCAAGGATTCTCTCAAAGTTCTTGAAGCAGATATTCAACATGCTAATACCATGTAAGAATTCCATTATTTTCAATTTCCTCTGTTTTTTTTTTTGTATATTTTTTATGGTGATTTTTGATGATTTTTTGTGTATTTGGTTTGTGGGTTTTTGATTTTAGATGATTTAGAGCAATTGATGATTTGGGTTTATTCTATTTGGGGTTTTTATGATTCACCAAAATGATGGGATACCTTGTGGCTTTATGAGGTTTTAGATTGTAGGATGGAAGTTTTTGTACTTGGTTAACGAAGTTGTTTGGTTGATAAGTTAGCTGATAAATTAGTTATCGTTGGTTAGCGGAGTTGTTTGGTTGATAAGCAAGCTGATAAATTAGTTACCGTACATGTGTACGGTAAAAAAATCAGGTAAAAAGAAAATATGATAAGTCGGATGACACAGTAAACTTACCTAAAATGATTGACATGTTAGAAAAGTTAATTTGAAAAAAATAGAGGGGGGCATAATTGGAATTTTTTTGGGAGAAAGCTCTTAAAGGCTTATTGAAATACTAATTAAAGAAGCTTTTTTAAAAGCTATTTTATGGTTAACTAAAGGAGACTTTTTTCAATAAGCTCAAAAAGTAAAATGCTATATGGTTGGCAAATATGGCCTTAAAAGAAGCACAAAGGGAGTAACACACTTGGAGCATTTCCAACAAATTATCTAAAGAAAATAGAGATTTTGTTAATAGTTTTGCTCAACATATTCTAAATATTGTTTTCTTAAACCGAGAAAACAAGAAAAAACTCCAATATTAGATAATCGTCTAAGGGGATGTTTGGTAGTTGCTGAATGGTTTGGTACAGAATGATTAAGTGATCAGAATTGGTCAGAAGCTTTTATGATATGGTACAAAATGAAATATGCTTGTTTGGTAATTGTTCATAATGAAATCAGAGCTCTGAATGGTTCATAATGAAATCAGAGCTCTGAATGGTTAAGGGAGACTAAAGATACAAAATCATTCAGAGAGTTTTGGAACCATTAAGAGACAAACTTTTTTTTGCCAAACAAGATTCACTTCTTAATGATTCAGAGGTTACCTCTTAATGAAATCATTAAGAGGTTACCTCTTAATGAAATCATTAAGAGGTAAACAAACGGCCCCTAAAACTTGATGTGAGGAGAGAGAAATGATTTTCTTATTCATTCCAACCAATGAAATTGAGTTATTATTATTTTAGACTAATTTTTTAAAAGTGTATTATAAATGTTTTAATATTATAATTAATGTTGAAATCTCTAAAATAGAAAATATGTTTGAGTTGAACTTATTCTTTTTTTTGAGATTTTAACTTTTTGTTATTTGTTTGAGAAATTATAGAGAAGCTGACAGCTGTTGAATTTGAATGTAATTTCTTTGTAGAAAATTTAAATTTTGGTTCTTTATTTAAGAGAAATTATAAAGAATTTATTGGAAATCTCTTAAAACAACTGCTCTACTTTTTTGTGTAGAAGACATGTTTGAAACTCAACTCCGAGTGGGATAAACCGGGTCGGTTTGGTTCAATAGAACCGTTAGTTTATTCATAGGTTCATTGGTGTTTCCTTATCTCGTGCGAGAAAAGAGGCTTATTCTTCACGTTGTCGGTTCTATATTTATGTTTCACACCAACATATAAATAGGACCAACGAAATGAAAACGTTAAACGACTGAAACGATCCGGGCCTTTGTCGGCCGAAGTTACGTTATGTTTTCTTGAATCTTAGAATTTGCTTCGTGATTTGTAGAGCATCGGATTTACGAAGGGAGTACGATGGGGGAAGCGTGCAGATGCGGATGTCTTATAGCACGACCGCGCAGTTTTTGCTTTTCTTTGTTCAATGGTCGGACTGCCATCTTGCCGGTGCTCTCGGACTGTTAAGGATCCTGATTTACAAGGTAAAAAAAATCCGTACTACTTTTCAATATGCTCCATAGGTTTTTTCTTCACTTTTTTCCACTTAATTTTTCAACATGTCCTTTTATATCATTTTACGTTGTCATAGAGCTTATCAACCAGTTTTTATCAGACTTAGACTAATTTATCAGCCAACAACTAGCTTTTATGAAACATGACTAGTTTGTAAGCTAGTTTACCGTCCAACAGCTAGCTTATCAGCTATATATATAATTTATCAGCCAACATCAAACTTGACTAATCTATCAATTAGTTTTTAGTTTTTATCAAACATGCCGTCAACAACTAGCTTATAAGCTAGTTTGCCAAACATACCCTTATGGACTGTTTGTTTGGTTTTCCATTCAGTTCTGTACGGATAAAGTTGTATGTTTGATCTGTCTGTATAAATTGGGAAAGAATTTTGTTTGGGAGATTTTTTGTTCATAAAGGGAAGGAGCATGTTTTTTAACTGAGAGTGTTAGGTGGCGTTTTTTTTAAGAGGTCTGAAGTCTAAAGTCTTATTTCACATGTGAATAATAAGAGGTGGTGCTTGTTTTCAAGGGTCACCACTTCTAGTTCCAATTGTATTTAAGAGTTAAGAGGGTATAAAATCTAGAAAAAAAACAAACGGTCTGCCCGATTCAGACTTAAGAGGTATTAAGAGGTTTTTTGAAAAAAACAAACATCCCCTTAGAGTTGTAAAAAAACTTGGCTTTCTCTCCCTTAGAAGCTTACTAAATCAATCACTTTCTATATCATTAAGCCACTACCAATTAGGCATGTATAGCTGATGTATATCTGACAGAATAAGCTGTGAGTCTCATTAAGCTCGTTAAGCTGCTAACAAACAGGCCCCTTGGTGCACTAGAGTTGCCTTTTTCTATACGGATTTTGAGAAGGTTTTGTTTATTTTAATAAACATTTTTGATGTCGTACAGGTTTATGTTGATGGCACCACGACGATGTCCACACACGAAAGAAAGGCGAGCATTAGAGAATTCTACGGTATGCTCTAAGTCTCGAATTTAAACTTTCTTTTTTAAAAAACCGTAGAAAGATTCGGTATCTTGTTGCAAAAAACATTGAAGACGTAAACAAAAAACAAAGTTTGTAGTCGTTGGCGAGTGATAATAACGTTTTATTGGTTTCTTTCTTCATGTTGTTTATGCGGAAATTGATATCTCGAGTGACGCAATGACAGGTATTATATATCCGTCTCTAATGCAACTTCAAAGCGGAGTCACCAATTCGGAAGATAGAAAGCAGAAGAAGATACGTATCGAACTATACGCGAAACGAGAAGACGACGACGAAAGTCGATGTTCGGATCTCGATATAGAATTGGAAGAAGAATGTGGTATTTGCATGGAAGCTAACGACAAACTCGTATTACCGAAATGTAGCCACGCGATGTGCTCCAATTGCTATGACGACTGGTATGCATCTCTATCTGTCGCAATAGTGCATTCGTAGTTGTACGGTACAAGCATCCGAAGCATTAATTTAGTGTTCGAAAGTTTCGTTTACTAAGGCCGTGTTTGGCCACCTTAAGCTACCTTATTTTTTGAGCTTATTAAAAAAACCTTGTTTCGTAAACCATAAGCTAACTTTTTGAAAAGTTACTTCGGATAGCTTATTGGAGTTCTTTTTTTAACTTTTTTCCAATTATGCCCCTTATATTTTACATAAATGCCCTTATATTTATAAGATGAATAATCAATTACATAATTACTATCCCTAAAGAGTAAAACTGTCATTTAGTTAATTAAAAAATGTAATAATTATACATTTCTAAAACTATGTGTCTTTTTCATTGTAGACATTATTTTCAGTTGAAGGAGTAACTTATCAGCCATCAGCTAGTTACAGTAACAACTAATTTATCAGCTAGTTTACCAATCATAAGGTTGTCATCTAGTTGCAAATTAGTTTGTTTCACTTCGGGTTATCTTTTTGATATGTTTCCACGATCGAACACATTCCGTGAATCGTAGAAAGAATAAGAAGCATCATATTATAGAACCAATAACGTAAAACGAGATTTTCGTGGAAACACAAGGAGCGTAAATTGCTGCATCTAATAGTTCTTTGTTTACTAATATCTGGAGACTCTTTCGGAACAAACTGCAGGCGAACAAGGTCGTTATCGTGCCCATTTTGCCGTGTTAGCCTGAAGAGAATCGACCCCGATGAGCTGTGGGTGTACGTCGACAAGAAAGAAGCAATCGATATGGCCACAATAACACGGGAAAATCTTAAACGGTTCTTCATGTACGTCGACAAGCTTCCGCTCGCGACTCCCGACTCGCTTTTTGACGCCTATGATTCTCATTTGAGGTAAACAATAGTGTCTTCACGGAAACAACGTCTGTCCTCTCGGCTAGAGACAAGGTCCGATTACATCCTACCCCCAAACCCCATCTCTGTCTGTCTGGATATATTGTGTTTGTTTGGTTTGATTCAGCAATAGTGGCTCCATCGTCGTCACTCCCTTGAAAGACAGAAAAAAATAGGGTTGTTTTTTCATTTGTGTAAGTTTACGACAAACGACAAATATTACCGACAAATTCACTGCTTTTTTCGTAGTAGTCTCGTGTATCTTTCTCGACATAAAGTAATCCGTCACATTGGTCGTAGTTGTAGATTTGGGCGACTTAGAAAAACGGCCTTGTTGTGTTTCCGCTTCTTTTTCAGATGAATGTGGCGGGTTTTGAAGCCAATGTTCATTTACGACGAAAGCGGTCTTGTGGAGATTGTATGTTTTTTTTTTGAACGACGGAATTTTATAAAACTAGCAAGAAGCTAGAAAAAGAAACAATTACATAGAATTAATGGCAAGGGAATGATTAGTAAGCCAACCAACCCAATTAATAGACAAATTTTTACTTCTATGATTTACCCAAAAGTAAGCATGGGTTTGTGGAGATTGTATGTAGCGGATGTGTAAGCTCGTTTTAACCGAGCTTTTCAAGTGGTTACGACTTTATTCGTTTATCAAGAGTTATATATTGTTGATTTTACGAAGATAAATTTTAAAACATGATGGGTTTTTAAGTGGAATAATTGATACAAATATTTAGGGTCCGTTTGGTGTGTAGGAATGAATTGGATTTCATATATGGATTTGGATTTGGATTTGGGAGGATTTGTAATCTTTTTGTGTGTTTGGTTTGTAGGATAGAAATGGATTTGAATTCCATTATTTATAAAAAATATAAAAATAATTAAATTATCAGTTAAATGTGTAGGAATGAATTGGATTTCGTTTGGTGTGTAGGAATGAATTGGATTTCATATATGGATTTGGATTTGGGAGGATTTGTAATCCTTTTATGTTTGGTTAGTAGGATTGAAATAGATTTGAATTCCATTATTTATAAAGAAAATATAAAAAAAATATAAAAATAATTAAATTATTTTTTATTTAACTGATTATTAGAAAACAAGTGTTTTTAACGTATTTTTAAGAATGAATTGTAGATTAGGTCCCTGTGGTTTTGTGTTTTTTTTACCGTGATCCTCATTCTATGTTTATTGTGGATATAGTCTCTGTGGTATGCAATATATTGTGGCTAGAGTCCATGAACATTAACACCGTTAATTTTGAAAGGTTTAAGACATCATATGTCTTACACACTATGGGTATAATTGTCAATCTACTTTTTCCTTTTAATTTAACATATACACCTTTAAAACAAATAATACTAAATTGTGGATTTAGTCTATATGTATCACTCATCATCTTTAAAACCAATCTATCATATCATCCATTCTTTATTGTCAAATTACAAAAAATAATTTGTTAAAGTGCAAAAAAAGTTACTTGCATTTAAAAATAATAATTGTTTGAAACCAACACTACATCTCAAAAAAGACAACTCGTTAAAAGAACAATTGTTTGAAACCTATCAAAATAAAATTTGTTATTTTGAAAATACCAATATTATGTTGGTTTCAAACAACACTACTATGTTAGTTTCAAACAATTGTTATTTTAAACAATAAAATATAAAGGTAAGTAAAAACAAATGAAAATAACATTATTATGTTGGTTTCAAATAATTGTTATTATGATGAGTTGTCTTTTTTGGGATGTAGTGTTGGTTTCAAACAATTGTTATTTTTAAATGTAAATAACTTTTTTTGCATTTTAACAAATTAGTTTTTCTTGTAATTTGACATGAAGAATTGATGAAAAAAATTATGAGAGATGATAGATGAGTTTTAAAGATGATGAGTGATGCATAGGGACCAAATCCACAATTTAGGGGGCGCTTGGTTCGCATAATGTTTTTGGATGGAATGAAATCTGTCAAAGGAATTTGACTTTTAAGTAATTGGAATGGAGTGTTATCAGGTTTGACCACCTGTTTGGTTGACAAACACAGAATTGGAATAGAATATGTTAAATGAATTGGAATTTTTCTGTTTGTTTCATATATTGTAGCTTTAGAATTGGAATGGAATTTTGGTAAATGACAAAAATACCTTTTTTGATTATTTTAATTTTTTTCAATAAAATTATTTTAATGAAATAGTCATTAAATAGTTTAATTATTAACTAAAATTGTTTTAATTATTTTAGCACACGAATGACAACGAAAGGGAGAGAGAGGGGAGATGAGAGAAGATAGAGGGAGAGAGGAGAGAGGGGAGAGAGAGAGAAAGAGACAGGAGAGAGAGGGAGAGAGAGAAGAAAGAGAAAGGAGAGAGAGTGAGAGAGGAGAGGAGAGAGAGGGGAGAGAGAGAGGAGAGAGGGAGAGAGAGAAAGAGAAAGGAGAGAGAGTGAGAGAGGAGAGGAGAGAGAGGGGAGAGAGAGAGGAGAGAGGGAGAGAGAGAAAGAGAAAGGAGAGAGAGTGAGAGAGGAGAGGAGAGAGAGGGGAGAGAGAGAGTTGGTGTCTGCTGGATAATCAATATCAGACTTATCAGTAGGTTTAATTTGGGGTAAGGGGTAATTTTGGAATTATGAAAATAACAAATTTCATTCCATTGAAATACTTGGGTTTGATGATGGAATGTTAAAATCCTTTAGGTGTGGAATTTAATGGAATTGGAAGATTCCATTCCATTGAAAACTTTGAACCAAACAAGGGAATGAAATCTGGTCAAAGGAATTCAACATTCCAATTCCACCAGATTCCATCAGATTATGCGAACCAAATGCCCACTTAGTATTCTTTGTTTTAAAGGTGTATATGTTAAATTGAAAGGGAAAAGTAGATTGATAATTATACCCATAGTGTGCAAGACACGTGACGCCTTCAACCTTTTAAAGTTAACAGTGTTAGTGTTCGGGGACCATAGCCACAATATATTGCATACCACATGGACTATATATATAATAAACATAGAATGAGAACCATGTCAAAGAAAAACAAACCACAGGGACCAAATCCACAATTCACTCTATTTTTAAACATCATTATATATAATTCTACAAAATCCCTTGAAATCTAGCCATCCCTTGGGATTTCAAAATCATATGTTTGAGGGATTTCAAAGAAATCCTATAATTTCAGATCCAAACAATTCTGTAAACCAAACATGGGATTGAAATGAATTTAAAATCTAAATCCCTTCAATTCTAATTCATTCCGACAAACCAAATGCACCATAAGAAAAGCAAGAAAAACGAGGTAGGAAAAACCTTTTTAAGAACCCGTTCTAGAAAGTGGGCAAATGGAATAAAAACGTTATGCAATTTTTTCTAATTCTTGTTTTGAATTTATTAGCTTAAATATAATATATGGGTTACACAAAATAAAAATAGAAGCAAGGTATGCAGCATTTTTATGCGTGTACAATTATATATTTATATATTTAAGATATCATGTATATGAAATAGCAGATAAACAAAATTAAAAATAGAGTAAACTACGATTTTCGTCTTTGTGGTTTGATGTTTATAACGATTTTCATCCATAGTCTTTAACAGAATTTGATGGAAGGACGAAAATGAAAGTAAAATGAAAACCACAGGGACCAAAAAAGCAGTTTTTAAAGATCAAGGACGAAAATCGTTATAAACATCAAACCACAGGGACGAAAATCGTAGTTTACTCTTAAAAATACGTCCTACGAAATAAAAAATAAATTAAATCAAATCATTTTTATTTAAAAAAATTTCAAAAGAAAAAGTATTGTATGACATCCTCAACATCTATACTACAATTTTTTTTATAATAGAGTATTAAATAATCAAGATATTTAAAAAAATTATATGCAACTTCAACTACTTTATTTTAGTAATTATAAAATTAACTATATTAATAAAATATTCAATACTTTTTGCTACACATTTGAGTTTAGTAGCTATTACTTATGGGTAAGAATTAATATATTATTTATCTTTCATATAGAGTTTATATATTTTCCAAATTTGAAAAATTCTACCAACCCTCCTATTTTTCCTACAAAAAAGAATCTAAGGTGTCGTTTGTTTTTTAAGAGGTATAAAGTCTGAAGTCTTAATTTAGTTATGATTAATAAGAGGTGATTTGTAAAAAGATCTGAATGATTCAGACTTAAAAGTTATTAAGAGATTTTTTGAAAAAAACAAACAACCCCTAAGTCTTCAAAGCTTTCTATTTAGATGCTCCAACAACTATGATATATCTCTTTTTTCAAATAAAGTATCAAAAATCAAAATTATCTAAAAATGATTACATCCAACTCCAAGACTTACTCTATTTTATTAATTCTAGCATTAACTATATTATTAAATATTCTGTAAATTTATTAAAATATTATTTCTTTTTCCTAAACATTTATTTTCAATACCTTTTATTGGTGGATTTTTTTAAATACTATTTCTCTTATATAAAGTTTTTAGAGATTTTTTAAATTGAAGGATTTTCATATTCTCTCTTTTTCTTTCTTCACCATACAATAAAGTATAGTTGTTGGAGCACAAGATTCTCTTGAATCGTCAAAATTTCTATTATAACATAGTTGTGAAGATGTTCTTATAATTGTTAAGGATGCGTTTGATATCCAGATATGATAGGACATGACAGAACAACTGTTCAGTATTTGATAAGATAGGACTGGACATGATAGAACAGGTAAAATGACCAATTTATCCTTATTGAGTTGCTTATATCTTTTATATATTTTAATTAATTTATGTAGTTTATTAAATTATAATAAAACAAAAAAAAAATTATAACAAAATATATCATTAGAAAGTTTTCATAAAGACGATTAAAATGTCATCAAAATAAAAAGTTTATGTAGCTTTCAATTTTTATTTTATACATTTTCTATATTTTTACTATTATTAATGTTTAATATATTAAATAAGGGAAAGTTTAAAAAACGAAAAATACAAAAAAAAAAACTTTAAAAAATGAACAGGAGAAAGACGCATTTGAAGTTTTAGTTATATTAGTAAAATATAGTTTTATTCCACCTTGTTTATGTCTGTTCCACATAAAAGTCGTGTCAAACATGAAACAATGATCTCTATCCTATTCCGGTCACGTATACCAAACGCACCCTTAAAGATGCTTTAAGAGCATCTCCAACAATTTTAGAAATTTTGAAGATTTGAGAAAAGTTTGCTCTAACAACCATATTAAACTCTCATCTAAAATAAAAATAAAAACCTACAAATCTTTAATTTAAAAAAAAAAAAAAAAGAGAAAATACAACATACAACAATATGTTCTAAGAGCATCTCCAACAACTTCTCTAAAATGGAGAAAATGTAAATTTTGTACTATAATTTTACACCAACAACTTCCCCAAAATGAAAAAAAGTAAGTATTCTCCAAATATGGAGATAACTCCAAAAAATGATTACTAGATGGAAGCACTAATAGAATACTTTGAAATTATATATTTAGAGAGTGAGAAATAATATTTTAATGTTATAATCGATGTTGAATTCTCCAAAATAAGGAATCTTAATTTTTTTAGAACTTTTGACTTTTAGTTTTTTATTTTAATTTTTTTTTAGAGAAATTATTGAAGATGTTTTATCGTTTTTATTTATAGTAATGGAAGTGGACTAGGTGACTCCCCCACTCGTCCACTTGAAAGACCATCACATGATCCAAAAATTCATAAAAAAAACTCAACTTTATGAAGAAAAAAAAAAGAGAATACATTTATTTATATTTAACACTTGCCATTTGCCAATCAGAAATTCTTTTCTATATAACTACCAATCAAATATGAAGACCAGCCCACCGGAGACACAACTTAAAAAGATTCCTCCTTTTCCCGGTGAACTTCACAATCTCCGGCTAAACCCTCCTCGCCGCCGGCCATTCTTATGGAATCAGGAACATGGAGGCTTCTTATCTCTATGATGCCATTGATTCTATATTTGCTCTTCATCCTCTACTCCAATCATACTTCACAAAAGGTTTGATATTTATAAACCCTAATTATTTTTGTTTATGATTTGCTTTTTTACTTTCTACATCATCTTTTACATGTTTTGACTATAAAATATGTGTTTTTTTTAAATAACTGTGGGTTTCTAGACCGACTTACTTGCATAGACTAATCCACGGGGACCACGAATGCCTGGAGTTATCGTAGGTGAATCTCCATAGGTACAAGGGCTTTGGCAGGGCCTGGATTCGAAATTGGGGAAGTGGGATTTCCGCTACATCCCTTGAGCCTTACCCGTGTGGCACAAACCCAAGTGTTTAAATATGTGATTTTATGAGTGTTAGGACTTTTAAAAGAACCCTTTTAGAGATAGGGATGTTCCTACTTGTTTGATAGTTCGTGTCTAGCCAACGGGCGGAGGGTAAATGGTGTCACTAGAACGTAGGTGAAAAAGTGTGTCGTGTTCGTTTGTTCTGATAGTATGTTAGGATATGTGGAACTTCTTCAGAACCCTTTATATTCTCAAGGGCTCTTTTGGAGGGTAACTTAACAGGATTCCGCCTATCTCATATGGTATTAGAGCCAAGGTCTACTACTCTAGGGACTCAACACTTTGGGACAATTTGTGCACGTCTAGCCTCAGTTTAGAGGTGTTGGAACTTTGTTAGGGAAAAAGGAAACCTTGTCCTACATAGGAGCCAAGAGGAAATGGAACTCACTTAATAAAGCCTAGTGCTTGGGCTTTAAATGAATTAAGGAATGACATGAACTTAGACGTGAAGATTTGATCGGAATTTACAAATGAAATTTAAATATTAAATGTCATATATAGGGCCTTGGGGTCCCTAATGTTTTGCCTGCACAACACCACCTCTAAATCAAGCTTTGAGACCCTAAGACCCTATCTATGACATTTAATATGTAAATGTCATGTGTAAAGCCCAATCAACACTTCAAGCCCAAGTTCATGTCACTCCTTAATTCATCTGAAGCCCAAGCACTAGGCTTTATTAAGTAAGTTCCATATCTTCTTGGCTCCTATGTGGGACAAGGTTTCCTTTTTCCTAACAAAGTTCGAACAAGAGGCAGCGTGTTGGAGACCCAACATCGGCTAAACTTGGACCCTTTGTCCTTAACATATGTTGGAACCTGTCTTCTCTATTTAAGGGCTCTTTTGTAGAGATTTAATGGGATTCCACATATTCTCACACAGACATCACTTATTTGCTCATCATCTTCTACTCCCATCAAATTCTACCCTTTTGTTTTTATCTTCCAGAACCCATAAAAGATGTATCCAAAAGATTCAGTTTTTCTGCTCTTTTGATGAATCTTTCAGGAAATTTTTACACCCATAAGCATCTACACCAGAAAATACCAACCAATTTGTGTGTGTGTTGGGGGGGGGGGGGTCTGCTGTTGTGTATCTTTCTGTGTCACATGCAAATGGGGTGGGGGTGGGGGAGTCTGCTGTTGTGTCTTTCTGTGTCACATGCAGTTGGACACAGTCTGGAACATTGCACAGAGACTCAAGAAAAACACACACACACATATATATAAATATATATATGGGCAGGTTTAATTGCAAACTTAAGTTCCATTTGTGAACCGGGGGACAAAGGAGAGCGTGCGCCATGTGTCCTAGACATTCAATATTGTATCATTCGTCCTGAATGGTGTATTATTCGTCTTAAATGGTGTAATATTCATCATGAATTTTGTAAAAAAAATCATGTTCATTATTGATTATGAATGAGAAGAAATGGGGACACGTGTCACACTCTCGTTTGTCCCCCGGTTCACTACAGAAAACATGTTTGCAACTGAACTTATATATATATATATATATATACACAGGGTATATATATGTTTGGGATCACGTGAGACCAACATGTTTTCGTGAGACCCATGAGACCAAGTTTTTACACTTGAAACTTCACAGCAAACTTCACAGTGTTTTTGCTGTGAAGGTTCAGATTTTTTTTACCTTCACAATGTTTTATTGTGAAGTTTCAAGTTTAAAAACCTGGTCTCACGAAAACAGTTGGTCTCACGTGAACCCAACCCTATATATATATTCTTGAACTTTCCTTGACAAAAGTTCGGGATTTTTAATCACACCATCTTCAATTTTTGGTTTGCAACAAGGGTTTTCACGGAAACAACCTCTTTATACTTTTAAGGTAGAGGTAAAGTTTGTTTACATCCTACCCTGCCAAGATCCTACCTCTGCATGGGATATACTGTGTTCATTTGATTTGGTTTAATCATACCATCTTAGTTCTCTAGTGTCTAGAAAATCCAGTTCTGATTCTAAATTCATTTCTTAAGAGGTAAAAAAATCAGATTTTAAAAAGCAGGTAAGAAGTTGTGCAAGTTTGATGGTTAAAAATTACGGAAAATTGCATCAACTTTGTTTTGGTTCCTATTTTGGGAACCATGTATTTGATGCAATTAAGGAAACGTACTAACCTCAATAAAATGCACAGCAGTCTACGACAAGCAGTGGCTGCAGCCTTCTTCCTCATGATCGTTACTGGATCGTTAGCAAACGCATTGTGACACCTCACGAGATAATCTCCGGCGCAGGTTTGTTCCAACACCTCGTATACGTTTTGACCCATGAAGTCAAACAAGATAACTTCATAATGGCCAAAATGTAACGAACTTTGCTTTTATTCCGTACCCATTTTGACCTGTTGATCTTGTCACGTGGATGTCAAGTTATATTCTAATACATGATTACGTGGAAAAATGTCAAATCAAAATCAATTGATGCCGCATAGGATAAAAACCCATTTATCAGGTAAAATTGGGTACGAAATAAGAACAAATTGGATGTTTGTTACACTATTACACTAATGGGCTGTTTTTTTTTTTTTAGAAAACCTCTTAATGGCTCTCTAAGTCTGAATCGCTCAGACCTTTTTACATTCTGTTTTTTTTTCTTCCAGTTTTCAGAACCTCTTAACTCTTAAATACATTTGAAATAAGAAGTGGTGACCTAACTTCTTATAACCTCTTATCGCCGCCTTATTTCATATGCTCTCCTTTCTCTTAAGACGCCTCCAGACGTTACAAAAACAAAAAGTCTTATTGATTCAGATTTAAGACTTCAGCACCACCCTTTATTAATCAG
Source organism: Arctium minus (assembly GCA_954870635.1). NCBI lineage: Eukaryota > Viridiplantae > Streptophyta > Magnoliopsida > Asterales > Asteraceae > Arctium > Arctium minus. Next base: position 71,634,377 of record OX941094.1, on the reverse strand, counting down.
AAGTGAAATAAGACTTCAGATTTTGTGAAAGTCAACTTGTTTGACTTAGTATAAATAGTTTTGTTGTCTTGTAATCTTGTAACCACGCACACATATACTTTGAGAGAGACTTGTGACTTTAGAAAGAGAAATAATGTACACATTCTGAGAGTTCTTATAAAACAAACGCCACCTAAATCAACTATTTTTGAGATATGTTGCCCTCGGGCGTTAGCTCAGTTGGCAAAAGGGTGAAGCTACTTTGCTCAAATACACAACATGTTCAAGTTCGAATCTTGCGGGAGACGGGCTTGAACCCATCTGTTAGCCTCAGCTGCTGAGTCAACTTTGAAATGCCTCTTCACATGTGATTCCTAGGGACAGTTCCGTGTGGGGCAGTCAGGGTTGCCGGTAATCAACATTTTTCTCAAATTTTTGAGATATATTGATTGAATTTGCAAATGGGCAGTTGAGATCAATGGAGGAAGAATCATATCTTTGGTTAAAGAAAAGGATTGGCATGGACAAGTGAAGAATGTACCAGTGATTGATTATGGACAAGCTGTTGTGATGCCTGGTTTAATTGATGTGTAAGAATTTTTTTTCTATAAATTATCTTGATTTCGATATCGATTACGATATCAAAGATGTAAGCTTTAATAATCAAAGTGACGGAAAGTTGGAATCTTTTTACGTGTAAAACGGAATTCGTTTGTGTGTTGGCCGCAGGCATGCGCATCTTGATGATCCGGGAAGGACGGAATGGGAAGGATTTCCTTCGGGAACGAAGGCTGCTGTTGCCGGTACGTCGATTAGTCGGTAGTATTCTATCAATCGTTTCTAGAAGTCGTTTTTTTTTTCATCCATTGGAAAAGAAAAAAAGAAACACGAGAAGAAGTTTAGGTTTCCTTTCGCTATAACGTTTCTTCTGAACCAAACCGGACGAAACCAGTATATCCCACTCGAAAATAGGGTCTCAGAGGGGTGTGTGTGGGTTGTATGTGAGCAGTTGTTTTGGTGAAGACCCTCGACTTGTGAAAAAGTGTGAACGAAAAGGTAGGGTGTAACTTGTAAGCATCGAAAAGAGAAAAAATGTAGGTGTAAATACAGAGGCGGAGCCAGGAATTTTTTGGAGTGGTGTCACAAAATATACCCTCGAGTTTCTATTTCATAATTTTTCATATAAACCCCTGAAGTTTTAATATTTATGGTTTCACCCAGAAAAACTTATGGTTTTACATTTTAGGACCTAAAGAAAATTACACTTAACCCCCTAAACTTTGTGGTTTCAGAAGCAACCATACCCCTAAAGGTGGGTCCGCCCTTGGGTATAGTGGAACATAGAAAAGGTTGCCATCTCAATACCCGGGGGGGGTGCCGCCCGGGGGGGTGGGCGTGTATCTCACGTTCGCCCTCTCCAACTTTCTTCTTCCCGCCCACTGTATTTGCAAGTCGTTACACCTAGTCTGCTACCGTAGTCCTGCTTCTCCAAGAGCTCGTAATCAGAGATCATGTCTATACCATTTTTTTCCCATCCTCTCGTCTTTGCATTGTTAGTCACGTCTCCGTCACTTCACACCGGGACCCACAAGCGCATCCTCGTTTCACATCATATATATGGGACCCACAACATGAAAATGTTAAATGACCAAAAACTAGCCTTAACGTTGTTTCATCTTTGTTTATACAGGTGGGATAACAACATTGATAGATATGCCTCTGAATAGCTTTCCATCTACAGTATCTGAGGAAACCTTAAAACTCAAGGTGAAGAAGCCTAATTTACACTTCATTATATGCTTTATTTGTTACTCCATTTGTTCCAAAATAAACGTCCATAAAATAAAAAAGACACGGTTCTAGGAACGTGCAATTTTACAATAGTTAACTGAATGATAGTTTTACCCTTAATAATAGAGGGAGAAGTTTTCTCCATCTCATAATTAACGGTAGAATGGGAAAATAGACATTTTTGAAAATGGAAACTTATTTTGGGACGAACTAAAATAGAAACGTGGATGCTTATTTTGGGACGGAGAGAGTATTTCTTAAATAATTGCGCGTAAAATGCTAAATCATTTTTTTTTATCTTCATGAAAATTTGGAGGGCAGATAGAGGCTGCAAAGGGGAGGATTTTTGTTAATGTTGGTAAGCTCTTTGAAACCGAAAAACGAATAAAAAGCCAAGTTTGATGCACTTTAGGGGCTGTTTACTATCTGCTTGACCGCCTCTTAATGGGTAAGAGGTGCTTACCCGGTAAGGAGGGATGTTGTTTACCAACACACTCTGACTCACAAATATGTTGACCGAGATGCTGACCCAATAACGAAGACGTTGCTTTTTGACTCGGTCAATGCTTCAGGCTTCTCTTGTTTTTTTCTTTTTTCTTGGAAGACTAATCCCGATAAATTGTGACAAGCAAGAAATCAGCTCTGATAAACTCAGTGGCCACAACTGTTGTGTACGCCTGGAATTGAACCCTGGAAAGACGGGATATTCCACCACATCCCACAGGGCCTCAACCACTATGCCATAACCCTTGTGGTTGGTAGAGACCATTCTCGTACGCGAATCTTACATTTGTTTCGTTTTACACAGGGTTTTGGGGAGGTCTAGTACCCGAAAACGCATTTAACGCTAGTATGTTAGAAAATCTCCTAAACGCCGGTGTTCTTGGTCTGAAGGTATGAAAACCGCCATCTTCCTAAAACACCCAAGATTCAAACTTCTATTTTTACTTATCGTTTGTTTGCTCACACTCTCGCACAAGATGGGGGTCTTCACAGAAACAGTCGCTCTACTCTTTAGGGTAGAGGTCAGGTCTGCATACATCTCATCTCACCCCAGACCCTACTTTCGAGTGGGATTTTATGTGTCGGTTTTGGTTTTGTTTGGGTCATTTTTTCTTATCGTCGTGCCTTACCCTGTTTCGTGCATATCTTTCCGTCTTCAGTCGTTCATGTGTCCTTCAGGAATTAACGACTTCCCCATGACCGACGCCAGCCATATCAAGGTACTCAAATAATCTAGAACGCTTAATCTTTTGTATTTGATGTTCGAAATTGTTTTTCTGAACGATTTTTCTCGTACCTCTAGGAAGGGCTATCGATATTGGCCAAGTACAAGAGACCTTTGCTTGTCCATGCTGAAAAACAAGAAGAAATCAAACTTAACGATGGTGTCGATGATCCTCGATCCTATTCTACGTATCTTAAAACCCGACCTCCATCATGGTACATCAAGTTTTCTTAATTCTAACATCACACGTGTAAATATTTGCACTTTTATGACGGGAAAAATGAAGCAAAATGTAACGAAGTTTGCCATTATTGCTATTTAGTGTTAGAAGATTTTCTATTTATTGTAACCAAGTTTTAAAATTTCCTATTTTTTAACCCATTTTGATAAAATTTCCTATTTTCATCAAAGTTTACAAGATCGGTAGTCAAAATGAGTACAAAATGTCAAATACAAGTAATAACAAATTAATTCAACTCTCTAATGTAATGAAACCGTACGTCAATATGTTTTGTTCTTCGATGCATTACTGGGTTCTTTGACAACTTTATGGTTGAACTGTTGTCACACATAACCTCCACAGTTCCAGCTTTTTCTTCAAGTTCTTCAAGCAAACCTTTCAGCCATACGCAATGGCACGCACATGTTGTGGCTGCAACGTATTCGGCTTCGGTCGTTGACAGAGTGACTACTTCTTGCTTACGTGAACTCCAACATATTGCAACACATTAAACAAACAAACGTACCCAGAGGTGCTTTTCCGATCCTCTAGATCACATGCATAATTGTTGTCAGTGAACACCCTCAACTTCTGACTTTTATCCTTCCCGTAATACAACCCATAATTTATAATTTATAGTTCCTTTTATATATCTCAGTACTCGCTTTGCCACAACCATGTGTTCTTCTTTAGGTTTAGCCATAAATCTTGATAATAAGCTGACCACATACATTAAGTCTGGACGCGTCACTGTTAAATACATGAGACTTCCTATGAGACTCATATACTTGGTGCTGTTCACGTCCTTCCCTGGTGTGAGCTTCATAAGTTTGATACCCGGAACAATTGGATTCTTCACATCGTTTGCTTCCCACATTTTGAACCGTTTTAAGACCTCCCTTGCATACTGTGATTGACACAATGAAATTCCTTCTGAACTCTGACTTACTTCCACACCAAGGAAGAAGTTCATCTTCCCTAAGTCGGTCATTTCGAATTCAAGTTGCATAGACCTTTTAAATGACTCACAATCATTTCCAGCATAGATCAAATCATCAACGTATAAGCTAACAATGATGACTTTATTCCATACCTTCTTTACAAATAGCGTGTTATCATGACAACTCTTCTTGAACCCTTCACGTATGAAGTAACCTTCAATCCGATTAAACCAAGCTCGGGGAGCTTGTTTTAATCCATACAACGCACGCTTTAACCTGTACACCTTGGCTTCCTCTCCTTTCTTTATGAACCCCTTCGGTTGAGTGACATGCACCACCTCCTTGAGCTTACCATTTAAGAAAGCGCTTTTGACATCTAATTGGTACACCGTCCAATTTCTTTGTGCAACCACTGCTATTAAGGTTCTGATCGTGTCCCACCGTGCGACTGGAGCGAACACCTCATTATAATCTATTCCTTCCCGTTGGGCATAACCTTTGACTACTAACCTCGCCTTGTACTTGTCAACCTTCCCAAGTCCGTTTAGTTTCGTCTTGTACAACCATTTTACTCCTATAGGCTTTGTTCCAGCTGGAGGATCAACCAATTCCCAAGTATGGTTCCTTTCTATAGCAGTCATCTCGGCATTCATTGCTTGTACCCATTTTTCATCTTTGCATGCTTCTTCATACGTCACTGGGTCTTCCATTGCACTATACATTGCGAAACCAGCTTCATCTTCATTAAATGGGTCTTGATCTGTATAATAGTCATCCATCCACACAGGTGGTCTTCGTGTGCGAGTGGATGACTTAGGCCGGTACACTTTGATCCTGCGAATTTCCTGTGGTAGCTGAGATTGGACTGTTAGAAACATCATGAGCGGTTTGAGTTTGTGATGTACCTTGGACTGGTGAACCTGCTTCATTTTCAGAATTCTGTGTCATGTTGGGAGTGTTTTGTGAATCTTCTACATCTTCATTTTCATGTTGACTCCCTTGAACCTTTTCATCATCTTCTATGATGAGTTCTCCTGATTTCTGATTTTCTTTAGACCAATCCCAAGTTGCATCCTCATTGAATATCACGTCTCTGCTGATCACAATTCTCTTACAAGATGGGTCATATAAACGATAGGCTTTTGATTCTTGGCTAACGCCAAGAAACACACACTTGTGACTCCTTGCATCCAGTTTTGTTCGTAATTAAGCAGGTATATGGACATGCCCTATGCATCCAAATACCTTAAAATGCTCAACACTTGGTTTCGACCCCGTCCAAAACTCTTCTGGTACCTTTTCATCAAGGCTCCTTCATACACCTGTTTAACACATGGCACGCCCACTTTGCTGCTTCTGCCCAAAAATATTTAGGCATTGATTTTTCAGCTAATAAACACCGAACCATGTTCATTAAGGTCAGGTTTCGCCGCTCTGCAACCTCATTTTGCTGTGGGGTGTAGGCGGCTGTAAGCTGCCTTTTAATACCTTGAGCTTCACAAAACTCATTAAATGAATTCGAGGTGAACTCACCTCCTCTATCGCTTCTCAAACACTTGATATTCATGCCAGTCTCTTTTTCCACAAAATTTTTAAAGTTTTTAAACATTTCAAAACTTTCATTTTTCTGTGATAAAAAATAAACCCAGGACTTTCGTGTGTAATCATCGATGAACACAAGTATGTACCTCTTTCCACTGGTTGAGGCTGGAGTGATGGGTCCACACAAGTCTGTGTGTATTAATTGCAGCTTCTCTGTAGCACGCCAATTGCTCTTATTGGGTATCGCCTCTCTCTGTTGTTTTCCGATGGCACACGTCTTACATACAACGTGTTTTTCTGCAACTGAGGGTAGACCTTTCACCATCCTCTTGTATACCATGGTTCTAATGGCTTTGTGGTTGACGTGTCCAAGCCTCTTATGCCATAGTTGGGTCTTAGAATCCTCACTGACTTGTAGACACTTCAATTTTTGACGCTGCAATGAGGCACTAACATCCTGGTTTTTGTCATGTTGGATGTAATGATCAAACCCTTTTGAGGGTGAAAAACCATGCAAACACCACCTTGAATAACAAAAGTCAAGGACTTTTCTTGAAGCTGCCCAACACTGAAGAGATTTGATGTTAGTAAAGGTACATAATAAACATTCGTAATGACCTGTGTTATGCCGTTCACAGTCAGGCGAACATCACCCTTTCCTTTGACTTCCAATCTGTGACCATTTCCCAATCTGACCTTGTGTTGATACGTCTCATCTATGCGAATAAACCACTCCTTGATACCCGTCATGTGGTTTGAACAAGCCGAGTCTAGAAACCAGAATCCCTCCTTATCGTGCTTGTCTTCACTCACTGCTGCCATTAACATTTCAGTTTCCTTTTCGTATCCTTCGATATCAACTGAAGCCATCAACAGAAGTTCTTCATTGTCTTCAAATTCCGCATAGTTTACTGGACGGGCATCATTTGAACATTCATATTGGAAATGCCCTAACTGATGGCATTTATAGCATTCAATCTGAGACTTGTCAAATTGAGGCCTGTTCTCACTTTGTGATCTTCCTCGGCCACGCCCTCTTCCTCTATTTGAGTTTCCTCTGCCCCGGCCTCTTCCACGTCCAGTACTATGATCGTTTTCAACCTTTAGGACTTGTTCATCATTCACCTTTCTTCTGATCTTTTGTTCATGAATCAGTAAAGAACTTTGAAGTTCATCTACTGTCATGGAATCAAGATCCCTTGATTCTTCTATGGTACAAACCACGAAGTTGAAACTTTCTGTCATGGTTCTTAGCACTTTCTCTACAATCTTTACATCACTCATATCTTCACCGGCATTCCGCATATCATTTGCAATAACGATGACACGTCCAAGATAATCAGTAACCGAGCTTTCATCTCCAACGTCTCGAAATCCCTTCGAAGCCGCTGCAATTGAGCTCTTTTTACTCTAGCATTGCCCTGATATTTGAGCTTCATAGCATCCCATATCTGTTTAGACGTTTGCTTCTGTGTGATTGTCTTGAAAATCGATTTGTCTATCGATTGGAAAAGATAATTACAAGCTTTTAAATCCTTAAGCTTGTTCTCCTCGTAGTTTTTCTTTTGCGTCGCTGTTGCCTGCTCCCCCGGCCTGATTTTGCAGTACCCCTCGTCTACCACTCGCCAATATTCTTTTGATCGGAGAAGGGTCTCCATTACCATACTCCAATGGTCGTAGTCTCCGTCAAATTTGGGTACACTGGGGCCATGAAACTGTCCTGTTTCCTCCCCATCACAGTGATTGCTTGAATACTCTCAGGAACTCTCGTGAAAGGAATTACGCTCTGATACCACTTTTTACATCAATCGAGAAGAAAAAAAATCTTTGTTACACTAAATAGGAACTAAACCAAACTTTGTTGCATTTGATGCATTTTGCCGTGATCATAATCGAACTTTTCTGTTTCGTTTAGGGAAGAGGCGGCCATTAGAGAGTTACTTACGGTATCGAAAGACACTAGAATCGGTGGTCCGGCTGAAGGAGCTCATCTTCACATTGTTCATCTCTCGGATTCTAGATCTTCTTTAGAATTGATCAAGGTACTTCGGTTTCTTTTGTTGTCTTCACGGAAACAACCTCTTAGACCCTACTTTCGAGTGAGATATATTGTGTACGTTTGGTTTTGTTAGATATGGTTTATTTAAAACCCTCGTTTTTTGTAATAGGAAGCAAAAGGTAGCGGTGATCGCATAACCGTCGAAACTTGCCCACATTATCTGGCCTTTTCCGCAGAAGAAATCCCGGAAGGCGACACTCGTTTCAAGTGTGCACCACCGATCCGCGATGCACCCAACAAAGAAAAACTCTGGGAGGCCTTGATGGTAATTTCAATTTCGATAATTAATCTCTCCCGTAGTCTTCATCAGAACCGTTCCAATCTTTTTGGAGGCCCTGTTACACCTGTATCAAGACTATAGATTGATTCAACGAGTAATAAATAAAACAAACTATAAAAATTCATACGGTATATTATATTAAAAATCTTACAAATTAAAACAACAAAAATGTCTTATAATGAGAAAGTACATATGAAATTCACTTACTTTAGAATCATGCTCCAAAAGTCGGAATCGGGAATCGCCAAATCGGCTAAAAGGGTAAAACCGTAAAACGTTATAATTGGGTAAAGGCTAAAACAAGTATTATTGGGCCCCGCATCCTACCGTATGACATGAAATTTGAAATTGTAGGACGGGCATATTGACATGTTAAGCTCTGATCATTCACCATCGGCACCGGAGCTCAAACTCTTTGCGGAAGGCGATTTTTTGAAGGCGTGGGGAGGTATATCTTCATTACAGGTTAGTTGTCTTTTCGGGATCTTTTGGTACTGAATCCTTCGTTAGGGTGCGTTTGGTACATGGAACACAGGACAAAACTTATTGTCCTATGTTTGGTGCAACGTTAGACTGGAGAACATGGCCTGGACTGAGATGAGACAAGATTGGTAAATTACTAAACTACCCATGTCAAATAAAACCAGTTCTTTCACCGTACTATCTTGTCCGGTCTCGTCTGTATACCAAACGCATACATAACTAGTTGTTGTTTGTTTGTGTTTGTTAGGGGTAATGAGTGAAATTGGTATTTTTTTTTTCTGTTTTCAGTTTGTTCTTCCTGTGACTTGGTCATATGGGCATAAATATGGTGTTACTTTGGAGAAATTGGTTTCATGGTGGAGTGAGAAGCCTGCTAAACTTGCTGGCCAAGATATGAAGGTAAAAGAATTGGCCAGATACCGACCATCAAACTTTTATTTACATATATACATATATATATATAGAGAGAGAGAGAATCAGGTTTAGGGAAAACCACAAAAAATGGAAAACTGAGGAACATCCTAATAACGATTCATCTGTACGGTATACACATGTGCATAAAAGTTATTGAAAATGTTTCTTGGTTTCTATGCACGTGTGCATATTAGACAAATTACTTTTATACACATGTGATACTGTATAGATGCACTTGTTTTGATCCTCCTCCTCTCTCTCTCTCTCTCTCTCTATATATATATATATATATATATATGATCAGGTTTATGTGAGAAACATAAAAAATCTAAGAACTTGTATATTCATTGATGCATATGCACTATCAAATTATGTATTCTGTTAATGAGTATATTCATCAACACATATCTACTACGTATGCAAGTATATATGCATTGGAGCATCATTAGTGTATATGCATTAATGAAGGGTAGACGCCACCCTCTGAGGCACCCCTACTGCATTGGTCCCACGGTCATCATGGGGAAGATAAATCAGCGCATGTATACCATTAATGAAGGCTATATGCATTAATGAATGTACATGTTCTCACGGTTCTCAAATTTTTATGGTTCTCACATGAACCGTCCCCCTCTATATAATTTTATATATGTATATATATATTTAGAGATACATGCAAAAGGTTCAACATATTCTTACATGGTATCAGAGTCCGGGTCTCACATTATTTAGGGAATCATCACACTTTTCCTCCTCCGTTCTTGGAGGCACCGTCTAGCCTTCGTTTGAGGGAGCGTGTTAGAGTTCCACATAAATTACACCCGGACCATCAAACTTGTATATGTATAGGAACCTCCCATCTCTTTACAAATGCTTTTTAGAGAGAAATTCAAAGGGGTTCCACATATCTTCACAAGTATCAACGTCATATTTCCGTTCTAAACCATAAGGACATGATCAAATATTTGCAGGGAGCGATTGCAGTCGGAAAGGATGCAGATATTGTTGTTTGGGAACCGGAAGAGGAGTTCGATCTTAACGAAAACCATCATGTACATCTTAAACATCCGGTATGAGTTCCCTTCCTTGACCTTGAGGGTGCGTTTGGTACGCAGGACAGAACATGACAAGACAGGATAACACACTGAGTGGGACATAAATGCATTTTTTTTGTTCGACCATAATAGGCGGAACAAAAAATCAGGAAAACGAAACAAGATTGATAAATTACTAAACTACCCATGACAAATTAAAACCCTAAAACCTTCCACAGTTCTTTCACCTGCCTACCTCACTCTCGCCCATCCAGTCCTGTTTACATAGGGTGCGTTTAGTATCTAGATACGATAAGACAAGACAAGACAAAACTGGATAGGACATAATAGATAAAATGACCAATTTACCCATAATGAGTTGTTTATATCTTTTATATATTTTGATCAATTTATGTAATTTATTAAATTATACGCATTTTAGAAGAGAATTAGGTTTTATTTTGAGGTTATATTAGTAAAATATAGATTTGTTCCACCTTATTCCATGAGGCGGGGGTGGAACACGCTTGTTCCACTCTGTTCTACTTTGTTCCAAATAGAAGTCCGGTCAAACGTGGAACAGTGATCCCTGTTTTGTTCTGTCCAGTGTACCAAACGCACATTAAAGCATCCATATTCCTCATCTTAAATATAACAAGTTTGAAAGTCAAAGCCGAAGATGAAACTAACCGTATTCTTTCTATAGAGCATATCGGCATACATGGGATCACGACTTACCGGAAAAGTTATGGCGACTTTCGTTAACGGAAACCTTGTTTTCGATGACGGAAAACATGCTCCCGATGCGTGTGGGACAACTATCCTAGCATGATCAACGATGAAATTAGCCGCGAATTCTTACCATCAGATCAATACCTTTCAACCAACCTACTGGATCTGATCGATGCTTTCTACAGGATCGCATTACAGTTGAATCTGTGTTCTTTTCCGGCAGTCTTTCGGCGGTTGTACTAGAGGGAAAATCTAATGGTGTAATCTAACATTTTTACTGGAGATTTACAGAATTCATATATATGTGTGTATATATTTATATGTAACCAAATTTCAGAAAACAAATCGTCAAATCGTTCTGGTTTTTAGCGTCGAATGAAAATCTCGAACCATTTCTAAATCCGAAAAATGATTACCAAAATCATCGAGCGATATTGTATTACAACGGATCATGGAGCTATGCATCATTGATGTGTACGAGATGCGTGGATGGTAGTACGTTTGCCGGAAAGATTTCCGGCGCTATTCCTTCATTGGAGCTAGCAGTGTAAACGAGTCGAGTTTTTAATGAGCTAGTCGAGCTCGAGCTTGTTGCGGTGTAAACAAGCTTTTAACGAGCTACTCGATCTCGAACTCGTTTATTTCGAGCTCGAGTCTATCTCAAACACAAAATACAACTCGTTTAACTTAGTGAGTAGAACTCCATAACACCTAGGGGCGTAAACGAGACGAGTCGAGTCGAGTAGTAGGTTAATCGAGCCGGGCTCAAAAAAATTAATACTGGGCTCGAGCTCGATTAACTTTTCAATGTAGGGCACGAGCTCGAGCTCGAATATTTTTTGAGTTATTGAGCTTGATGCTCGTTTACGGGTTAGAACCCGCGATCGATTAACTCGTTTATCGGTTTGAGCTCGATAATTTTTATATTGTATGATTAATAAATATATGAGCATGTTTGGCTCGAAAAAAGGTATGCTCGAATGGCTCGGCTTGACTCGAAAAATTGAAACGAGTTTTCAAACGAGCCAATAAAGCTCGGCTCAATAAGTTAAACGAGTCTTATTTTGTGTTCGAGCTCAAGTAGCTTGTTAAAAGCTCGACTCGTTTACACCCCATAAATTAACACCAATATTCGACTGGTTTGGTCACTTGTTACGAAACCGGTTTAGAAAATTTCCAAACCATCATTACAATTTGGTTTGTGGTTTCAGACTATAAACACACCTAAATACTGATTTATGCAACAGAAAGTTAACAAAGAAAAAATAAAAATAAAGGCATTGTTTGGCAAAAATAAGCTAGCTTATTTTCTGGGTACATATTTGGATGGACATAAGCTAGTTTTTTGATAAACTACTTGGAGTAACTTATGGGGAGCTTTTTGTGAATATTCCAATTATGCTCTCATTAATATTCATTATTGTATATTAACTATTAATTAAAAATATATATTAATTATTAAAATTTATTATTATTAATTAATATTATCCGAAAATTATAACATAAATTTTAATTATACATTGATATTAATTTTTAATTATTTAGAATTATTGATAATTATTTCAGTTTTTTTTAATATTGATCAATATATTTTAGTTATCAATTATTATTATTTTTGTAGTTATTATTTGATTATTTTTTCCATATTATATGTAACGGTTATTTAAAATCATAAGCTAATATAGATTTTTTTTTAAAATTTGGTTTAAAATTCAAAATTTATAATATATATATAACAATAAATTTCAAATTGTTTTAATTAACATATTATATTATTTACTACCTTATTTGTATTAATTAATATATTATATTACTATAAATTTGTTTTAATTATACTCTTAAATATTTTAATAGATTATTTTTTATAAATGTCATTTTTGGTAATTTTACATGTTCATAAACTAGTTTTTGTCAAACGTGACTTTTTCATCAGCTGACTTATCAGTTAGTTTGGCACATATAGCCAAAATATAAAAAAAATCATTTAGAATCATCATTTATCTATTTATCTTTATGTCATAACACATACCTCAAACATAGACCAGAAAGTTGCCACTTGCTTAAATCATCATAACACATGCCACCTCACTTTAACAACCTTTTTGTCTCTTTCTCTTTTAGTCATTTTATGTAGATAAACATCAACATATATGACTTATGTAAGCCATAGTGATATACTAGTTCATTTTCCCATTTGGGGTTTCAATCTTTGAACACGAAAATGTTGGCGGTTTTCGAGAACGCGATCGCTAATCCGCCCGAGGAGCTCGGGTTTCCGTTCAATGGAAGCGGAAACCGGAAAACCAAAGAAGAGCTCGTGGCTTATTTTGGCTCGGATCGACTTGACTCGACTTGCTACAAGTTTTGTAACGGGGATTTCATGGCTTTGTCTCATAAGGATGAGTCTCCAACATGTCCAAGGTATCTATCTTTAATAGAGCATTTAGACCATTCCCCGATTCGTTTGTAATAAATTGGTGTAAACAGTAATTCATTTTCGATTGATCGCATCGTTTTTAGAAGCAAATAGAATATTGAAAGTATATTTTTTAGAGACAAGTTCAAACGAGAAGACGATCAGAAAGGGCCAGATCATATGTGATACAGACACGTGGCATTGACCAACCATCATGAGGGCAAATTTTTCACGACCAATTGGTTGGTTGTGTCGACCAAGTCGCTCCCGTCCTTTTGGACGTGTTGTATCACATGTGATGTTACTCTATGATCAAATGTGATATGCTCCTTCTCGCATTTCTCGAAAATTGACCGACTTCTCGTGTATATATAGGCGAAGGATCGTGTGAAAACTAACGTGAGAAAGCATGAGAAGTGGATCTGAATTAATCAAATGTCCTCCCATGAATTGCAACTTAGAAGGGAACTAATCCGGTGCATCTCATCCTAATGTGCATCAATTTCTCATCCCAACGGTTGATAACCACTTATCTAGCTTCTCACGTTAACCTCAACTTATCACACGATCTTTCGTCTCTCTCTATATATGTGTATAGAGAGAGAGGTAGGTTCGAACAAAAATTGGTACCTAAATAATAAAATAAGAAAATGGTCAAATTACGTACAAAACCTAGACCCGGCAAAAACTGACACGACACGTTAACCTGACACGAACGCGACACGAAATAAACGGGTTTGGGTAATACATTTCAACCCGTTTAAGTAAATAGGTTGACACGACACGAAAATTAAACGGGTAAGGTCAGGGTCAAAAATTTCAACTCGAAAATGACCCGAATAACCCGTTTATATATATATATATGTATATATATAAGTTTTCCTTTTAATGCTTTAGATTTTTAGTGTTTTAGATTTGATTATAATTTTGAACTATAAATTTTTGATTTCTAATGTTTTCATTTGAATTTTGTATTTGTATTTTTTTTGTGAATTTTCGATTTTTAATTTTAATTTTATAAATGTTAAACGGGTTAGGCGGGTCGGGTTAGGGTTGGGATTTTCTGACCCGTTTATTAAACGGGTCGGGTTAGAGTTAGACACTTTCAACCCTTTTAACTTTGAATCCGACACGATACGACACGTTTGTCAGGTCTAACAAAACCACATGTGATTTTACATTAAGGGTAAAAAAAAAGGTGTGCAGACGACTTTGGCTGGCTGCGAGCTCAGGTCACAGGACAAAGTCGTGTGATCACATGTGATTTTATTATTTATACGTGATTTTAGTGTAAAATCACATGTTTGATTCGTCCACTTTATTATTTTCTTATTTAGGTATCATTCTCGTATGAACTCGTCTCTCTCTCTCTCTTATATATATATAAGTTTTAATTGTCTGTATCTAGCTCGTATGGAACTCCAAGAGGACTAACACCTAGTAAAATCAAATGTACATATGTTCTACTTTTTTGATTTGTTGGTACTAGGTCAATTGTTGTTATGGATGACATCTTTTGCATCTTTAATGGGTATCTACACAACGTATGCGACCTACGTCGACGTTACGGGCTCTCGAGGCAAGCAACGGAAGCCATGGTTATCGTTGAAGCTTATAAAGTCCTGAGGGATCGAGCGCCTTATCCTGCCGATCAAGTCATCAAAGAACTTGACGGGAAGTTTTCTTTCGTTTTGTTTGATGCTAAAACAACACACCTCTTTCTCGCTCGGGTAATTTTTTGCATTTCGTTAATCAATTATCAGATACAAATCACCTGTCCCCAAACTCCATTTATCATTTCTGTCTCACCAATTAAATTTTGACACCTCATTACTTGAGGTTGATTGGTGGACATGAAGGGACATGCAGTTTGGGGACAGGTGATTTATATTCTCGGATATTAGTTTAATAAATGGGATTGGTGGTGGTATTTATTTCATGTACATAATATATACAACAAATACTCACATAAACTCCTCACCTTTGGTGATTCTTGAACCCCTGATCTCTTCCCCTGATCTCTTGGGAGGCTGGGCTCTACTGATAACTCGGGTATTGTTGGGCCAATGACTCTTTGATGGGATTGGTGTTGTTGCAGGATCGTGATGGATCTGCGCAGCTTCATTGGGGAGTGGCGGGCGACGGTTGTTTAGTGTGTTGTGATGATCCGAAAGTCGTAAGAGAGGGTTGTGGAAATCGATATACGCCTTTCCCTCCGGGTAATACGCTCGAAATATCATCCTTTAAGATAATTATGAGTTCAATTGTGGTGTTATCTTTTTACGTTCTCCTATATCGCAGGGTGTTTCTTCACGAGCGAAGAGGGATTGATCAATTTTGATAATCCGTTTAACAAAGTACGAGGGGTTGTAAGAGAGGACGACGGAGGTTATGGATCGGCCGTGATATTTCAGGTGGATTTGTTCACTCGGCTCCGTAGCATACCACGACGTGGTAGCGAAGCAAACTGGGGCGGTGTCACTGTAGTCGAAGGTGACTACGAATGATGTTTCTTGTTCTTCCGTTGTCGTAAACCCTTTCGTGTGGTTCTTTGTGTAATACAAGTTTCGTGCGCAACAAATTTTCTTTTTAAAGTATATAATATTTTGTATGCAGCAAAGAAGGTTGAACTCTAACAGTAACCAGGATGGAATGGGTCTTTTAGAACATCCCGCCGTCATTTCAATAGCATATTTAACGAGACTTTTTAAGTTTATAGGACCAACAACTTACAACTATGCGTCATATACAATATTGTTACAATTACAAAGTTAGGAAACCTAACAATATCTATGGATGAAATTTGGCAACCATGTAGGACATCATCTTATTAGGAGCTGTTTGGTTGGTTTTTCATTAAGACATATATGGATAAAGCTGTCTACACAATCTATCTGTATAAATTGGGAAGGTTTTCGTTTGAGAGGTTTTTTTTCTTTGTCCTTCATAGATGGAAGAAGCGTCTTTTTTAATTAGGAGGGCATGTTCAGAAGAAAAAAAAAACTTGGGCTTCCCAAAAAAAAGAAGCTTTATCAGTAAGTCACTTTCTAAATCATTAAGTCATTACCAAATAACTATGTACAACTAAGCGAATAACTTGTGCGTCTCATTAAGCTGCTACCAAACATACCCTTATTCAGGAAAATCCTCAATAGCCCAAGGCTCGAGCTAGCGACCTATAAAGAGCGTTTGCAGTGGCCCTGAGGAGGCCCGAACTAACGACCCAGAACCACAAGGCCTCGTCTTTATTTGCATGTTGAGCCGACACTGAACGGTTACTTTTTGTTATAAAACTTGTTATATTGAAAAGTGTCCTATAAAAACGCTAACATCAAAACGGGTTGCTAATCGCGGTATTGCTCCGTGTGCTTTTAATGTTGTACATCAAATTTCGATAGCAAGAAAAACTTAAAAGATTACTTGGTGTCATTGATCATGTTCATTTTGATCATCTAAGGTTTCGAGGAGAAGCGGCGCGGCGTATTGCGTAGTCCCTCGATGCCCCTCGGAATCTTGACAGTATGAAAGTACGATGGTGTCTATCGACACCTCTACCACCGCGAAAAAAAGGGTCGCCACCACAAAACCGAGACCCCAACATACCTGCGTAAGTTCAAGAACCACATATTCGGTTATTACGAGCATCTCCAACAAATGCTCTATAATTTCTCCAAAATAAAGAAACAAAAGTTAAAATATCAAAAAGAAAAAAAAAATAAACCAAATTCGGCTGAAGGTGGCCCCCACCTTCGGCTGGTAAGATATAAGCAGACTAACCTCTACTCCAAAGAACAGAGTAGCTGAATTTTAGGGAAATTGACTTAAATAGCCAAAGTAAACAAAGAAATAGGTCTCCTATCCATTTCTCTCCCGGTTTTACACAAATATCACCACTTCCGCAATATCCGCAAAAAAAAAAAACGAATATGGTCCCAGATCCGCAGTTGTGGACACCACATCCGCAATCGCAGACCAGGTAAATTTTTTTTTAAGGATCTTTGCGAAAAAAAAAATTACATTTTCTACCCAGGTCCGCAATTACGGGACCTGGATATTGCGGACCTAGTAACATGAGTGCAAAACCGGAGAGAAATGGTTTTGGTTCATGGAATTGGAAAGAATTTGAAGGAATTGGAATGGCCAATTACATTGACCAAATTCCAAGCCCATGTTGGTTCACGGAATGAAAGCGATGGAATCCTTCCAATTCCATTGAATTCCACAATTTAACGAATTCTATCATTCCTTGGCTTAATCCTACCAACCAAACACTGGTCAAATTCCATTCCAATTCCTTTAAAGTCAAATTCCATCGATGGATTCCAATTCCATCAAATTCCATTCTCTGAACCAAACGCCCTAATTTCTTTGTCTACTTTGGCTATTTGAGTCAATTTCCCTGAATTTTGACATGAAGAGTGGTTAGAAAACTTACTAGCACTGGGATCAACGGTGACGAGACCTTATCGTGTGCGGATTTATACGCGTGCGTATCCAACATGAGGAATGCGAACAAAGCACTCGCGAGGCTAACGCACAACTTTCCGAGGAAAAGAATAACGTTTCCGATCACATTCACTTTCCCGATTCGAAGAATATTGTTCTTAATCAGCTCTGTCGCCAATGCAGAAGCCGCAAAAAAGCTTTCACCCGTGATGGCAATCTGCAAAAAAAAAAAAACGATTGTCTTAATTCGACCTGCAAGAAACGCGATCGTGGGTCCCATTTCTTGGCGTCAGAGAAAACGAAGATGAGACCCATAAAATGGAGAAAACAGAAATAAAAACTACATATATATATATATATATATACCATAATGTAAGCGTTGTGGTTCACGGATCGGATGATCCACTCGATAAACGTAAGGGCATAATGGGAAGAAACGGACAAAGCTTTTCCGAGCCGGTTGTGAGTCCTAATGTCAACATCCATCAGTTTCCGGCGAAGTGGCTTTAGTATCCGGCTCGAGGACTCGACAAACGAAACTATGAGAGAGCCAGCAGCCACCGATCCGATATTATACCGCACGAGCCTCTTTACCGAAGAGAATATCGGAATAAACGAAATTTCTTGCTGCATTCATAGTGTAATGTCAAATATACCCCTCCGTCCCAAAATAAACGTACACAATAAAAAAATGCACATAGATTTAGAAATATGTAATTATTACACTTTTTACCAAACTAAATGACAATTTAACCCTTAGTAACAGAGGGAATATTACTCCCTCTTTTGTATTTAAGGGTAGAATTGGAAATATTTATAATTACACTCTTTACTTAACTAAATGACAATTTTACCCTTAATAACAGAGGGAGAAATAAATTCCTCTTTTGTGATTAAGGGTAGAATTGGAAATATTTATAATTACTCTTTTTACTTAATTGAATGGCAATTTTACCCTTAATAATAGAGGGAGTAATAAATTCCTCTTTTGTGATTAAGGGTAGATTTGGAAATATTTATAATTACACTTTTTACTTAACTAAATGACAATTTTACCCTTAATAATAGAGGGAGTAATAAATTCCTCTTTTGTGATTAAGGGTAGAATTGGAAATATTTATAATTACACTTTTTACTTAACTAAATGACAATTTTACCCTTGATAATAGAGGGAGTAATAAATTCCTCTTTTGTGATTAAGGGTAGAATTGGAAATATTTATAATTACACTTTTTACTTAACTACATGACAATTTTACCCTTAATAATAGAGGGAGTAATAAATTCCTCTTTTGTGATTAAGGGTAGATTTGGAAATATGTAATTATTACACTTTTTACTTGACTAAATTACAATTTTACCCTTGATAATAGAGAGAACACTAAAATTTTCTCTCCCAATTAAGGGTAAAATCGGAACGTTAATGTGTGAAAACGGAGGTATATGATCGCTTACAAGAACTTCGCCGTGAGCCCAATAATAAGAAGCAACGGATCCCGCAATAACGGTCGAAGAAAAAGCTTTAACGAATTGTGTGACCCAATACCACCCGAAGAGGTGAAACGCGATCGCAAGCCCGATATGAGGAGTGTAGTGGATGGTATGCCCGCAACACCGCTCACAATTCACTTGTTTCAAGCGAAGATCAAAAGCACAACAATTCGCGTTGCATCTATCTCGAATAACTTGGCCCGAGCTAAGGAGGTAAAGAGTAGTGGAAATCCAAATCATATAAAAGATCGCGAGAAGAGCATACGGCATTATCGGGAATATAATTAACGCCCTTACTTCTCCTATAATCTTCGATGCAACCTGCATATCAAACAAATCTTTTAAAAGTAGTCATACATATTCATGAATCTTGAATTCGAGGGTAAACCGAACATAACGAGCCCGGTATATCCCGCCCGGAGGTGGGGTCCGAATCTCGAAAATCCAAGTGTCAAACCAAACGAGCCCGGAATATCTTAATCTTGAATTCGAGCGTGAATCAAACCAAACGAGCCCAGTATATCCCACCCGGAGGTGGGGTCTGAATCTTGAATTCAAGGGTATTTTTGTAAAAACCATTTCGATTCCCGTTCTTGCCTTGAGGACGGAGGTTGCCATAACGATCCGTCGTGCAATGGCGATGGACGAGAGGACGGCTACAGCCATAACAATCGTCATAAGAGCCGCAACGAAATGAAGATGGCCTCGTTCCTGAAGCAAAATGCAAACTCGATCGATATGAGCAATAAAACACGAAAAGAAAAAAAGTGGTTTGAAATTTTATACGACACGGGTACGTACCCGCCCGGATAAGTGGTAATTCGGGTCGTGCTTGCCGATGATTGGGGAGATGGCATCATTTCCGATCCATCCAGCTGAAGGTATGAAAGTAATAACAAGATTCAGCTCGATATTTGTTTAGCTGTTTAGAAACCAACATTGCAAATATAAGATGGGATTTCTCTATTAAGACTCTTTTTAAGTTCTCGAGTGCAGTTCTACGCGTAGTTATTTAAAGCCTGAACTAAAATGTTTTCTATAATAAAGATGTCCCGTGTTAATTGCAGCATTTCCGTATTTAGAAACTTTGAGGTAGGTTCATTTGAAAACCGTAAATATTTTGAAAACCATGAGAACCAAATATTTATAATGAATATTCATGATCAATATCATGATATTTCATTATGAATGAATACTCATGATCAATATCATGATATTTCATTATGAATGAATACTTATGTGTGTGTATATATATATATAGGGTCAGGTTCAGGGAAACTGCAAAAAAATGAAAAACTGAGGAATACCCTAGTAACCGTTCATCTGAAAGTATACACATGTGCATACAAGTAATTTGTAAGTAATTCCGGAATGAACATGTGCATAACATGCACACGTGCATTGAAATCAGGAAACATCTTCAATTACCTATATGCGCATATGCATACCGTAGATAAACGGTTATTAAGGTGTTCCTCGGTTTTTCATATTTTGGGGGGTTCTCTCTCAGGGAGGTTCAAGGGAAAACCTCAAAAAAATGGAAAACTAAGAAACACCCTGGTAGCCGTTCATCTGGGACGGTATGCACTTGTGCATACAAATAAATTAAGTTGTTTTTTGATTTTTATGCACGTGTGCATTATGCATTTGTGCATATGCACATGTTACAAAGTAGTTGCATGCACAAGTGTATACTGACTAGATCACTAGATGAAGGGCTACATCCTCAGTTTTCCGTCTTTTTGAGGTTTTCCCTTGAACCTGACCCTATATATATATGTGTATATATGTACATTCATCATGAATATTTGGCTCATCGCTTCTCAAAATATTTACTATTCTTAAATGAACTTCCCCAAGAAACTTATAGGCATAAAAGGACATATACGCAGACGGAGCTAGACTGGACAGGCGAGAGTGAGGTAGGCGGGTGAAAGAATTGTGCAAGGTTTTAGAGTTTTAATTTGACATGGGTAATTTGGTAATTTACCAATCCCGTCCCATCTCCCTGATTTTTGTTCCGCCTATTTTGTTCAGACAAAAAAAAATGCATTTTTATCCAACTCAATCCTCTCCTATCCTTTTCGTTATATAAGGGCGTTTTCGGTATTTGGCTAATAGCTAAACACCGTGATTAATATGCACACATAGACCGACATGGCCTCCAATACGACAACCATACAGAAGGATCTCGACTACTAAAAAATGCAGCCTAAAGTAATAAAACTAACATAAATCTCGAGCAAACGAAATTATAAAGCGGAGCAAACCTTTCAAATAGAAGAACATGGTGACGGAAATAACGAGAATATCAAAAAGAACGACCGTTATCCAAGTCATTGCAGCAACAAGACGTTGAATCATGGCTAGCCATATCACCGATAGAATTAGCGGTATGATTCCTCCGCAAACAATCAAGACGGGCCATGCTTTCCCGATATCGGCAGCATAACGCTGCAGAAACAAATACGTAGCGTTTTAATTTTATTTCTTCATCCGTCCCGAAATAAATGTCCACAATGGAAAAAGGCACACGGTTTTTAGAAATGTGTAATAATTACACTTTTTAATTAACTAAATGACAATTTTACCCTTAGTAATAGAGGGGGTAACGATTATCTCCATCTCATAAGTAAGGGCAGAATTGGAAAGTAATGCAATCGAGCTCTTGCAGACATGTGAAATGCAAGTTTTCTGACGGGAAATTTATATGATTGCACTTGCACACACGACGATATTTGTGAAAGTGGATTACGAGGTATCGGGAATTTTAACGAGTTGATAAAGATAGATTTCGAACCTTTAAGACGGATGATCCGGAGTTTATGGACTTGTGAACCGTTTTATCTAATATCATCCCGTCATCGACGGTTTGTCCACCCATCTGGTGCCATTGTTGAAGAGATACGTTTGATTTGCGTGCCATGAATTCGCAACTCCACAAAACTGCAAAAGTGTGACGATATGATTAGATTTGATTCGTTTACTCCGCTCTCCATTTTTGGGTCCCATCTTGATTCTCCTTGAAGCAACTGGGACCCATGATTAAACGTTCTATTCTCCTCCCATTATCAAGCTCGAGTCAATCTCGAACACAAAATAAAGCTCGCTTAACTTAACAAGTCGAGCTCTATAACACCAATGTTCGACTCGACTCGTATGAAATTTCGATTAAGCTTACGAGTCGAGTTGAGCCATTCGAGCATACACTTTTTCGAGCCAAGACATTTATATGCTTACAAATTATATAACCAAAATATAAAAATCATCGAGCTTGAGTAAATAAACGAGTTAATCGATTTCGAATTCGAGCTCGTAAACGAGCATCAAGCTCGAGGTCAAACAATGAAAAAATATTCGAGCTCGAGCTTGAACCCGACTTTGAAAAAGTTAATCGAGCTCGAGCCGAACTCGAGCCTGATATTATTTTTTCGAGCCGAGCTCGAATAACCTGCTACTCGACTCGTTTACACCTCTAGATAGGTGTAAGAAACGACAATCAAGACGGCATAAATGAATAACATCTATAAAAAATTTAATTCTATCAAGAAATATGTGTGAAACAAAACAAGATGTTCTTTAGTGTGTACCGTTTACACTCGGAAAAAGGACGGGATAGCATGGACCAAGAAGTTGTAGGGAAGATTTTCTCATCTCGGGTGTTAGGAACGAGAAATAGTCGTAATCCCGACTCACCCACTGATCCATCGAAAGGCGAATATCATCCCCTTCGGGATAATTGCAAACCCACTTGAGAGTATCTTCCGATGGCATCGGACAATCCTTCAAACAAATGCTTTTAAAATCTTCTAAATCCGCATGACTATCCTTGAAGCCACTTTCAAATACTTGATTCGGGTTTACCCAATATCTCACTCCCAACCCATGAAGATTCGGACTTCCATGCTTGTCGCCGCACACATTCCCTTTGTAATCCAAACCATGAGTGAGCCTAATGAAACATCGACGATTTCAGTATGCGCAATATATATATGGTAAGGTTCAGGCGCAAAAAAATGAAGAACACATTTCATCTAACGGTATGCACATGTGCATAGTAGTAATTTGTAACATGCACATGTGCATAACATGCATAAAAACCAAAAGACAACATCAATTTCTTATATGCACATGTGCATACCGTCCAGATGAACGGTTACTAGGGTGTTCCTCAGTTTTTCATTTTTTTTGTGGTTTTCCCCTAATCCTCCCTCCCTCCCTCTCTCTCTCTCTCTCTCAATATATATATATATATACATACATACATACATATATAGGGTCAAGTTCAGGGGAAAACCTCAAAAAACAGAAAACTGAGGAACACCGTGGTAGCCCTTGATCTGGACGGTATGCACTTGTGCATACAATGATATAAGTAATTTGTAACATGCACAAGTGCATAATGCACACGTGCATAAAAACCAAAAAAATCTTAATTTACTTGTATGCACAAGTGCATAACGTCCGGATCAAGGGTTACCGGTGTTCCTCAGTTTTCCATTTTTTTGAGGTTTTCCCTCAAACCTCCCTCTACATATATATATATAGAGAGAGAGGGGTGTTCAAATGCAACCCATTTACATGGTGCAACCCCTTGCAACCCCTCTATCCACCACACATTTTATGTAATTAAAAAAAAAGGTAAAAGTAAAATGTGTGGTGGATAAAGGGGTTGCAAGGGTTGCATCATGTAAAAGGTTGCATAATAACCCACCTATATATATATATATAGACGGAGGTTCAAGGGAAAACCTCAAAAAAAGGGAAAACTAAAGAACACTCTGGTAGCCCTTCATCTGGACGGTATACACTTGTGCATACAGATAAATTATGTTGTTTTTTGGTTTTTATGCACAAGTGCATTATGCACTTGTGCATTATGCACTTGTGCATATGCACAAATGCATGTTACAAATTACCTGTATGCACAAGTGCATACCGTCTAGATGAAGGACTACCAAGGTGTTCCTCAGTTTTTCGTTTTTTTTAGGCTTTCCCTGAACCTGACCCTATTATAACTATCTTGTTCACATCAAGCAAATGGGATCCATAATCACATCTTCATGTCTCCATGAAGACACGCGGCTTGCGCATAGGACCCACAAAATTTAAATGTAAAATATTCAAAATGAACAAGACCAAACACTATAAATAAAATTATTTCAACTTCTAAGACTTCCTTTTATAGTGTATTGAAGAGTTTTGACTAAATACACAAAATGGTAAAAAATTTCTATTACTACAAGTCATATAGTGGGGGTGCTTGGTTAGGGATTATAAGAGAATCTTGAACACCCAAGTCAATATAATCACTTCTTTACGAAGAAAATAAGGGGTAAATACGTAATTTCAATCTAACGGTAGCAAAAAAAAGGACGTTTTGCAATTTTAATAAGATGGGTATTATGAATAAAACATGGGACAGTGCGAACGTGTCGCTAATTATCTACAAAAGTTGGGACCTAGCAACGAAATACCACATGGAAAGCTGCTTAGATGCCTACCTTTCGTTTGAATCATTCATTTATCGTATGAATTATATAATTTAATAATTTGTATAGAGCATATATGCTAGGAGTGCCATTGAAGTCATCTTATTTTTTAGGAAGTTTAATGGCTTCAAAATCACACATACACACACTAAAGTAAACTAAAACAAAAAGAGTTAATGATTTATTTAAACCGTAGATTTGGTTTCCCGTTGCAAAACCAACCATCTTTCTAGCAAAAATGCCAAAAGAACCACTTGGGTTAGCAAGCACAAAAGGGTTTGAACATTATTTTAGAAATTAAATGCAAATAAAAACACATTAAAGCGCGATTGTGGACGAAAAGTGAAAATCTAGTGCAAAAAGTACCATGTAGTGTGTGTGTGTGTGTGGGGGGGGGGGGGGGGGGTAGCTCATTGTTGCAGGATCTTTTTGCATTTTTGTTTGAGCAAAAAAGCTAATAACTCGAATAATAAGAACAAAAGGATAATAATAACATTAAAAGATCAAACAAAATTAAGTATCATGAGATCAAGCTGCACCAAAATCAAATATCAAGTGATACAACTAAAAAAGTATCAAAATTTGTCTCGATAAGAAGGATTATTATCTCATTTAAACCCTAAATTGATATATATATATATATATATAAACACAAAAAGAAAAAGAAAAAGAAAAGGCAAAAGGGTGAGATGGGGTTTAAAGAATCATCAAGTTTGTTGCTAAAGTTAGCTTAAGGGTTTATCTAGATAGAACTATAGATTTATACACACAAATCAAAAGGGTGAAATGGGATTTCAAGAAACATTAATTGGATTAAATTTGTTGATAAAATTAACTTAAGGGTTACCAATATAGAACCTTAAATTGATACACACAGAGACATAAATCAAAAGGGTGAAATGGGATTTCAAGAAACATAAATTTGATCAATTTTTTTGATAAAATTGCCTTAAAAGATTACCTATATAGAGTCATAAACTGATACACACAAACACACAAATCAAAAGGGTGAAATGGGGATTTCAAGAAACATAAACTTGATCAATTTTTTTGATAAAATTACCATAAAAGATTGCCTATATAGAACACCTTAAACTAATACACACAAATCAAAAGGGTGAAATGGGATTTCAAGAAACACTAAATTAGCTCAAAGAGTTACCTTAAACTTGTTGCTAAAATTACCTCAAAGAGTTACCTATATATAACCTTAAACTGATATACACAAACACACAAATCAAAAGGGTGAAATGGGATTTCAAGAAACACTAAATGGATCAAATTTATAGATTAAAAAAAAAATTACCTCAAAGGATTACCCTTATAAAACCCAAAACTGGAGTTAACAATCAAAGCAATCCAGAATGCAATGAAGAAAACAAGAAAGGGCAAGTCTTTGCACTTTCTACCATGCCTGATGACGTCATCCATTTCAAGATTTTGATTTTGGCCATCATTGCTTGAAGAAGGAAAAGGGTATCTTCCAATCACTGCTCCTAATGAAACCCTCATTTGGATTTAAGCAAATATCAAAAACCAACCCACAAAACAGAGGTTTAACATCTAGGGTTTTATGTGGGTACTTGAAGAAGAAGATGAGTCTGTGTGTGTTTTGCAGAGTGAAAACAGTGTGTGTGGGAGTAGCAAGAAGATGAGTGTGAAAGCTTGGAATTGTCTATCTTAAAATATGTAAAGAAAAGACAGTAATCAACCTACTGAACCACTTTTCAAAGGACCGAAATTTAAGGGGAAAATTTACATTTTGATAATGATAATGATACTGTTGAGTAATAAAATAATGGCGAATGTCTTTTTATTTTTTAATTTAAATAATAATTAATTGATTATCCAGGACTCGATGATAATTTTATAAGATCAGATTCAGGAGAAAAGGTCAAAAAAAATATGAAAAAGTGAGGAATACCTTGATGGTCTAGTCGTTCATTGAGACGGTAAATAATTTGTAGGGAAATTAATTAAAATGCCCGTATTTCAATCTTGTATTACCTAAATGCCCAAAATCTCAACAGTTTTGCCAAAATACCCAATTTGGCCGGGATGAATAATGAAATCCCGGCCTAACCCCGGGATCAATACAATGGACTTACGATTAACAATGAACGGTGAGATTGATAGATAAATTAGGTTAACCCCGGGATGAATAGTGAAATCCCGGACTAACCCCGGGATGAATAGTGAAATCCCGGGATGAACAGTGAAATCCCGGCCAAATTGGGTATTTCGGCAAAACCGTCGAGATTTTGGGAATTTAGGTAATACGAGATTGAAATACGGGCATTTTAATTAATTTCCCTAATTTGTAACATGTATACGTATATATACATATATGGATAATTTACACATGCATAAAACCAAAAAACAACTTATTTTAATTGTATACACATGTACATGCTATCTAGATGAATGGTTACCAAAATATTCATCAGTTTTTCAA
Organism: Arctium minus; assembly: GCA_954870635.1. Lineage (NCBI taxonomy): Eukaryota > Viridiplantae > Streptophyta > Magnoliopsida > Asterales > Asteraceae > Arctium > Arctium minus. The sequence continues at coordinate 71,607,375 of OX941094.1, read as the reverse complement.
TTTTTTGAGGTTTTTCTCTAAACTTCCCTCTAATTCCATATTACACAAACTTTTCTGTTTTCATTCTTGTGTCCTTCATATGATTTTTGAGAAGATAAAGTGATAGTAAAATTTTGAAACAAATAAAAAAATCAAATTTACATTTAAATAAAATGTTGTAAGTATATTTTTTTCTATTTTTAATTGTGTAAACTTTTAATATATTTATTAATTCTACAAATTATAACTATTATTCTATGTTTTCACAATAATTTGATAAATTACTATTATTAAGTTATTTGCTTTATAAAACATATTAAATAATAAAAAAGACATCATAACCCAGGTATAACCACCCGCTCATCCTATTCATTCTTTTCTCCAAGAAAAAGAATATTAAAAAAAAACTTTGCCTTCGATCCACCTATGTCACCCTTTTCATCCTCTTCTACATCAAGATCCTCCAAGCCCATAACCATCTTTTCCGAACCACAAGAGTTGTGGCGTACTGGTTAAGGCCCTGGAGGATATGGTGAAATATCCCATCTGTCCAGGTTCGAATCCAGGCGTACACAACAATTGTGGCCACTGAGGTTTAATCAGAGCTGATGTCTTACAGTCATAATTTGCCAAAGAATTAGTCTAGGCATAGCCTAGGACATCCTTCCCAAAAAAAACCCATCTTTTCCGACCTCGCTGGTTTCACTTGCTTCTCAAACCTATCAACAAGAAGCATTAACCTAAAACATCCACGACTCTTTTTTTTTTTCCATCTTTTTCTTCTTAACCCGAGCTTCATTTACAAAAGCAATGGAGGCAAATAAGAAAATTTAATTGGATGTGTTGGCCTGATTGTAGTGTTGAATGGGTGACTTCACGATGGTGAAGAAAAAATAGCGGGATGCAAGCATAATTAAATGAGCTTTGACCTTGAACTCTTTGCTTTCTTTATATTCAACTCTTTAACTCCTTGCCTCGGAAAAGAAGTTGTGTGCAATAGTCAAGGGGAGAAAGGATTTGAGTTTGGGAATTTAATCAAGTATTTTTGTTCTTAAATGCATTAAATACTTGTCTACATGCACTACAAACTTGTACAGTAAAAAGAAGGGTAAAATGATGAAAATACCCTCATGCACTTAGCACATGGGTCACTCAACAGGACCCCTCTAACGATCGTTACTGCCATGGACCAAGTCCAAAGCAAAATTGAAACCATGAGAAAGAATTTGTAATTTTTAAACCATAAGGATGAAATCAAAGTTTTCTCAAATTACGAGGACTAACAATGTAATTAAGATCGAGTAAATTACGTTTTCCGGCCCTGTTGTTTGTTAGTAGTAGTGATTTTCGTCCATATGGTTTAGAAATTACAATTTTCGTTCATTCATTTTTATATTCGTTCTTATGATTTAAAATTTGTTGTTGTTTCTGTTTATGTGGTTTACAATTTTTTATTGTTTTAATCCCTTAGAACATCTCCAGCAACTATGCTAAAATGAAAAAAAAATTGGGATTTTAACATTTTTGTTGCTCTAACCGTTATGTTATCCTTTATGCTAAAATAGAAAGAAAAAAAATTGTAAAAATCTATAAATTTAGAGAAATCTCTAAATAGATAGTTTCCTCCCAAAACCAATCATTACCCACAAAAATCAAATATTTATTTTCCCAATTTTCTATATATTGAATATTTTAATAATATAATTAAATAAATTGAATATTTTAATAAAATAATTAATACTAGAATTGCTAAAATAAAATAACTATTAGAGTTGGATATCAAATTTTTTTAAAGATTTTGATTTTTTTACTTGTAGAAAAATTTTAACATAACTGTTGGAGATGTCCTTACACTCAAAAATAGAAATCAATCAAGGGACAAAAATCACTATAAATTACAAATCATGGGAACAAAAATCGCAATCCTAGAACCACAACAACAAAAAAGTTAACTTATTAACAAACCACATGGTCGAAAATCATAATCTTAAGTCCGGACTCAATAAAACAAGCCCGAATTCGGGTCGGGTCAGGCTAGACCCGATCAAAAAACGACCCGGTGGAAAAAATTGAACCCTCTAGAATCAACGGTTGAAGATAAAAGCTACAATCTTGATTCGCAAACGCCAAAAAGCAGCGTATCAAATAATCTTTTTCCAATTTAGGTTTTTTCCCTAAAAATTGAAAAATCCCCTTTTCCCCAAAGGCATCAAAATCTTCAATTTCCTTCGTGTTTCTGTGGGTTTTTGGAAGAAAGAAAAAATTAGCGAAAAAAATGGGTGTGAAAGATGTGAAGTCAAAGCAAGAACTCGATGATCTTGTGAAGAAAGAAAGATCAGCTGCTGTTATGATTCACTTCTGGGCTTCATGGTGTGAAGCTTCTAAACATATGGATCAAGTTTTTTCTCATCTTTCCACTGATTTCCCACTTGCCCATTTCTTAAGGGTATGTTTTTTTTTCTTTTAATCTCATGGGTTTTGGTTTTTGTAACTGTTTTTTCAATTGGGTGTGTTTGAATTTGATAAGTAAGTAAGTAACTTGATGATCGGTTTTGATGGGTTTGTGTTGTATGGTTTTATTGGGTTTGTAGGATGTTGATTTTGATGGTTGTGTGTGTATTTGATCTTGTTTTTATGTGGGGAAGTTTGTGTTTGTATATGAATTCCTTAATATGTAATTTTTGGGGATTATTTTGCTTTTTTTTGGGAGTATGTATGTTTATATTTTCCAAAGTAAGGTGCTTTATTGCTTAGGGGCTGTTTGCGAGTTGCCGAATGGTTTGGTGCAGAATGATTAAGAGGATTCTATGATATAGTGCAAAATGAAATATGGTTGTTTGGTAATTGTTCATAATGAAATTAGGGAGCTTAATGGTTAAGGGAGGCCCAAGATACAAATCATTAAGGGGATGTTTGGCAGTTGCTGAATGGTTTAGTGCAGAATTTTTAAGTGATCTGAATGATTAAGAGGTTTTTATGATATAGTGTAAAATGAAATATGGTTGTTTGCTAATTGTTCATAATAAAATCAGGGCGCTTAATGGTTAAGGGAGGTCCAGGATACTAAACCATTAAGAGGATTTTGGAACCATTAAGAGACAACCCTTTTTTTTTTGCCAAACAAGATTCACCTCTTAACGATTCAAAAATTGCCTCTTAATGGAACCATTAAGAGGTAAACAAACAGCCCCTAAGAGGGTTTTAGAACCATTAAGAGACATATTTTTTTTTTTGCCAAACAAGATTCACCTCTTAACGATTCCGAGGTTGTCTCTTAATGGAAATATTAAGAGGTAAACAAACAACCCGTCTGGACAACTTATTTGCTCAGCCATACATGAGTGTTTATTTACGGCATGTATTTCTTTATGGCTTAATCGTTAAACCATTAAGCTAAAATGGCTATATAGAATAAGAGGACCCTCACTTGTCCTTATTAAGCCACCTCAAACAAATTGATACCAGAAATGCCATAAAATAATCCAACCCTCTCTCTTTGCCTCCCTCAAATACATTGGTCTCCCATCTCTTAGAATAACAAAGATTTATATAGACAAACAACTTAACCTATACATGGCTTAATGTAAAAAGGGTAAACAACCCCTAATACCTAAAGTTGTGATGTGTTGATTAATCTGTCGGTATAGATTGGAAAAATTGGAAAGGTTTTTGTTTTGGAGAGTTTTTTCGTTGTATGGAAGAAGTGTATTTTGTAAGTGGGAGGGGCAGGTTTGGAATAACATGACTTTTTGCATAAAGCTCCCCCTAGAAGCTTACTGAATAAGCCACTTTCTATATCATTAAGCCACTACCAATAAAAGACATATATAGTTGACTAAATAAGATTGGTCTCGTTAAGCTGCTAACAAACAAGTCCTAACTTAGTTCTATTGGTATTGTTTTTACATGCTTTTATCGGTAGGATGTTAATTTAATGGCTATGCATGTATTTGATCTTTATTTTCATTTGGGAATGTTTGTATTTATATATGAATATCCCTAATCAGTACTTTTTGGGGCTTTTTTTTCCTTCCTATATAACAGTTTAGCAATTCATTTGGTCCTTTTTTTTTCAATTGGTTATGCTTTTTATCTTATTCTTATCCATTTATCCATGTGATTTTTGCAAGTTGTTTTCAATTGGGTATGTTTGTATTTGCCAAGTAACTTCATGATCAGTTCTATTGGTATTGTTTTGTTTGTTTTATCGGCTTCGTAGGATGTTAATTTAATTGCTATGTGAATATTTGATCTTACTTTCATGTGGGAATGTTTGTATATGTGTGTATGAACCCCCTAATCAGTATTGTTTTGGGGATTTTTTGGCTTCCTATACCACAACTTTTAGCAATTCCTTTTGTTTTTCTTTTCAATTGTGTATGCTTTTTATCTTATCCCTGTGATTTTTGTAAGTCGTTTTGAATTGGATATGTTTATATTCGTTAAGTAACTTCATGATCAGTTGTGTTGGTATTATTTTGTATGCTTTTATCGGCTTCGTAGGATGTTTTTAATGGCTATGTGTGTGCTTTTTTTTATCTTATTTTCATGTGGGAATGTTTTGTGTTTATATATGAACTCCGTAATCAGTAATTTTGGGGGGATTTTTGGCTTCTTATATGACAAATTAACAAATCTTTTGATTATTCTTTTCATGCGACTATGTTACATAAGCTTCATAATCATAAAAATCCATGATTATTTTGTTTTCTGCTTATGAAACTATAGGTTGAAGCCGAAGAACAACCAGAAATTTCCGAGGCATATTCAGTTTCTGCTGTGCCTTTCTTCGTTTTCTTGAAGGTAACCTCGCCATTTTCGTTTTTTCTTCGCAAATTTTGGAACAAATTCATTGCAAGACTATATATATATACACACACACATATTTGGAGTTTTGATAGGTAAAATCTTGAATTGTTATAGGCACTTCATTAGAAGTTAGTTCTTGAAATAGAGTAATCTTGTGGACAAATCAGTGCTATCAATATTTTGCAATGATTAGTTGATTACCAACATGCAAAAAGATGATTTGGGGATGAAATCATGGAACATTTTGGCAAGTTGTCTTTTTTGCATACATTATTTTTTTGCAAGCTGGGGTCTTCACGAAAACAGTCGCTCTACTCTTTTGGGTTAAAATACAAACCCCACCTCCAGGTGGGATATACTGAGCTCGTTTGGTTTACCAACAGGCAAAGAGGTGATTTGGGGATGAAACTTTACGGGAAAGTTGTCTTTTCCGCATACCCTTTTTTTTGCAAGTTGGGGTGGTCTTCACAAAAATAGTCGCTCTATTCTTTTGGGTTAAAATACAGTTATGCGTACATCTCACCCTCCGGACCCACCTCCAGGTGGGATATACTGTGCTTGTTTGGTTTACCAATAGGCAAAGAGTTGATTGGGGGACGAAATTTGAGTTTTGACTGAAAGAGAAATGTTGCGTTTTTTTGGGTTGCATGTACTCTTTTTTTTCTCTTTCTATTTCCACGCTAAATTGGGCTAGTCTTTGTTTCTTTTACCTTTTTGCTCGTATTCTTGCACAAGCGGGGGTCTCTTCACGGAAACAACCGCTCTATTCTTTGTGGTGGGATACTGGGGTAGAGAACAGGTCTGCATACATGCATACATCCCACCTCTGACCCTACTTTCGAGTGAAATATACCGGGCTAGTTTTATTTGTTTCGTTTGGATGAGGAATTATAATTCGAGGGTGTATTGATTTACTAAATTTCCGTATGAAAGTGTTGTTTTTTCATTATATCAACTTTAGTTTTTTTTTTCTTTTATAGGATGGTAAGACGATTGATACGTTGGAAGGCGCGTATCCATCCGAGTTAGCGAACAAAGTCTCGAAAGTCGTGGGGTCAATCCATGCTGGCGAACCGGCAGCACCCGCGAGCCTCGGGATGGCTGCCGGACCCTCGGTTCTCGAAGCAATCCAAGACTTTGCTAAAGTCGACAACTCTTCTCGAGCCATCACTCCCTCTCCGGCTCCCGATGCACTGAAAACACGTCTTCAAAAGCTCACGAATTCGCACCCGATAATGCTGTTCATGAAAGGAACCCCGGAAGAACCGAAATGTGGTTTTAGCAAAAAAGCGGTCGAAATCTTGAAGGCCGAGAAAGTAAAGTTTGGAACTTTTGATATTCTTAGCGATAACGAGGTTCGTGAGGGGTTGAAAAAGTTCTCGAACTGGCCTACGTATCCTCAACTCTACTGCAAAGGGGAGCTTCTTGGTGGGTCGGATATTATAGTCGCGATGCACGAGGGTGGTGAATTGAAGCAAGCTTTTAGTGATCATGGAGTGGGAACGGCTGATGTCAGCAAGTCAAACGCAACCGAACACGATGGTCGAAAGGCCGGAGTTACGGATTCGACCGGCTTGAGCTCGGCCTTGACGAGCCGTCTGGAAGGGCTTATCAACTCGGCTCCGGTTATGCTTTTTATGAAGGGAAGTCCAGATGAACCGCGATGTGGTTTCAGCCGGAAGGTGATTGAATTTCGCCTTTATATATATATATATATAATATTTTGTTCACTATAGTTGTTGCTTGTTTGAACATAGAGATGCACAAGGCCCAGGCTTTTTCAAGCGTAGGCCCGGGCCTTTCAAGCCCGTTTTCAGTGTGCGGGTCAGGCCGGGTTTTGGGGTTGAAAAAGGCCCAATTGGGCCTTTTCAGGACGGGCTTAAACGGGCATTTCCGGGCCTGGGCTCGGGCCTTCCAAACCCATTTCAGTGAGTAAAAAAGGTGTGGGCCGGGCCGGGCTTTGTGGTTGAAAAAGGGCCTGATTGGGCTTTTTCATGCCAGGCTTAATCGGGCTTTTTCGAGCCTGGGCCCAGGCCTTCCAAGCCCATTTCCAGTTATCAAAAAAGGTGCGAGCTGAGCCGGGCTCAGGTTTTTCAGGCCAGGCTTAATTGGGCCTTTTCGAGCCTGGGACCGGGCCTTCCAAGCACATTTCAGTGAGCAAAATGGTGCGGGTCGAGTCGGGCTTTGGGATTGAAACCGGGCCTGATCGGGCCTTTTCACACCGGGCTTAAATGGGCTTTTTCATAGGGTATCCTTTATGATTCTTCAGGTGGTCGAGATTCTCCGAGAAGAGAAGGTCGATTTCAAGACTTTCGATATACTCTCCGATGAGGAAGTGCGACAAGGCCTAAAAGTCTACTCGAACTGGTCGAGTTATCCACAACTATACATAAAGAGCGAGCTCATTGGTGGGTCGGATATAGTCTTGGAGATGCAAAAGAGCGGAGAGCTCGAAAAGATCTTGGTCGAAAAAGGCATCATTCCACTCGAAGAACGCTTGAAGAAACTAGTCAACTCTACGCCCGTCCTGCTCTTTATGAAGGGTACCCCGGATGCCCCAAGATGCGGTTTCAGTTCAAAAGTCGTAAATGCCCTCAAGGAGGAAGGTATAAAGTTCGGGTCTTTCGACATTTTGACCGACGAGGAAGTTAGACAAGGTTTGAAGACTTTCTCGAACTGGCCTACTTTCCCGCAACTTTATTACAAAGGCGAGTTGATAGGAGGATGCGATATCGTTCTCGAGCTCAAAACGAATGGCGAACTTGCGTCTACGTTATCGGAGTAAAACGTAAAACAAGTGTTTCGAGATTTTTGTACCGACAGCCCGTTTTTCTAGTGACCGTATCGATTTCGTTTTGATGTAGCCTTGAATCTTGATTTGGTGTTTGTGAGAATTGTGGGCATTTTGTACTTGAAGTTGCTCTTTGAGCATCTTAGTTTTTGGTTTGTTTGATGGAAATCTGGAGTTTGTGAAGTATACCATGTGGAGAATTATGGGAGGTTTTAGGGTTTTAATTTGATATGGACAATTTAGTAATTTATGACTATCTCTGATTTGTGTTCCGCCTATTTCGGTTGGACAAAAAATATATGTTTTCCCACTCGATCATATTATGTCTCAGGGGTTGTTTGTTTATCTCTTAATGGTTCTATTAAGAGGTAACATCTAAATTGTTAAGAGGTAAATTTTGTTTCGCAAAAAAAACGTCTGCCTCTTAATGATTCCAAAACACTCTGAATGATTTTGTATCTTGACCCTGCCTTAACCATTCAGAGCCCTGATTTCATTATCAACAATTAGAAAACAACCATATTTCATTTTACGCTATATCATAAGAGTCTCTTAATCATTCTGCACAAAATCATTCAGCAACTGCCAAACAACCCCTCAGTTTAATATTGACAAACATGAGACAACAAGTTTTTGTTCTGTTATGTCCAACATATCAAACGTGTTCTTATGGTAAGAAGATTTGCTTTTGAAACAAACAATGCATTTTGTTTTCAGTTTTTATTTATCGTAACAATGATTATTTTAATACTCAATTCAACTCAAAGATGCGGTTTCAGCTCAAAAGTCGTGAATGAGGAAGGTATAAAGTTCGGGTATTATGATGTTTTGGAGGACGGATATGTTAGAGAGGGTTGAAGATTTTCCCACAACTTTATTGCAAAAGGCGAGTTGATAGAAGGATGTGATATAATTATAGAGCTAAAAACCAAAGGCAAACTTGCATTTACCCTATCGGTGTAAAAAGGCGAAACAAATGTCTCTTTGTACCGAACGCCTGTTTTTCTAATGACAATATCAATATATAATGCGATGATGTTCGACTTATTTAGGACACTGGTTTTCTATTATATGATGGATGTTTGGTTATAAGTTATACTGTAATTCTTGATTATATATAATGTCACATCAAAATCAACCGATTATCCACCAATACCATTCTTACAATAAATAACAAAAATAAAAATCATTACATCTTGATACAACTCGCTTATAAAGTTGGCCACAGAACATTATGTTTAAAATCTAGAGGGGAGGGTAATCTTGTCATTTCACCATCATGGAAGCAACTTTCTTCTGCAGCAAATTGCAATCACTTCTAAAAGAAGGGAAGGGTAATCTTGTCATTTCACCATCATGGAAGCAAGACAAACTTCTTTAAATCTAAAAAGCAAGAGTTGTTTTTTTTTTCTTTTTTTGGGGGGTGTTAGGGGTAATTTTGTCATTTCACCACCATGGAAATCATCACAAACTTCTTTGAATCTTCAAACTTTCTTCTACTGCTGCAATCCAAGAATCTTCTTTGTTTCTTCATCTTCTTCAATTCCATCTGCTTTCATATCATCCAAAACTTTTCCCACTTCTTTACCTCCATTAATGTAAGCTTTCATCAACCTATGATACATCCCTCTATCAAATGCCACAAATTTCTTCAATTTTCGCACGAAAAATTTGACGTTTTCGACGCTTTCTTTCTCACCGATACCATCTAACAACTTCTCGACAATTTTCGAATCCATTTTCCAATCTTTCTTCTCCAACGGCAAAGAAACCGCGGTTTCCATACACTTTCTCGCTTTCTCGATCTCACCTTTCTTCAAAAACTCGACCGCCACTCTCCCCCAACTATCGGGTGTCGTCGCCTTTCCTTCTTTCAACAAGCTATCGAGCAAATCCTTTGCTTTAACACACGAACCGTTCTCGAGATACCCGTCGACGATAATCGATGGGACCCGGAAATCGTAAACGTTTCCCGACGAACGCCACTCGACCAGAAGCTTTTCGGCTTCTTCAAACTCACCGAGTCTTACCAAAGACGTTACCATCATGATATATTCTCGGTTAATCTGCCTCTTGCACGCGGTCTTTAAACGGCCCCACAATCTAAGAACGTCGTCTTTGTTTCCCAGCCGTGCGTGTATGGTGATCAGATGGTTGTACCCGAGAGCGTCTTTTTCGAGCTGGTTTTCGGCTTTCTTCAAGGCGTTTTTCGCCTTGTCTATAAGGTTTCCTTTAATATAACAGTTTGCCACAGCTGTGTATGTGTTCCAATCCATGGTGATATTTGGATCTTTCTCCATCTCCGTCAAAATCTTTTCCATTCCCTCTATGTCGTCCTTATCTCCATGCGAATTGATACACATTCTGTAGGTTAGGTTGTCGGGAGCGACTCCGTTCTTTTTCATGTCGTTTAAGACGTCAGGAACCTTATCGGTTTGGTTGGTGCGTATATGAAGGCACATGATGTCGTTAAACGCGACCGGTGATAAACCGAAGCCTTTTTCCTTCATTTTTTGAAAGTGGGAGAGGGATTTCTCGGTTTCACGCTGGCGGACGTAACAATGGAGAAGAGCACCGTATGTTTTATCGGTTTTATCTTGTTCGGTTAGGGAATTGAAGTATTTTTCGGCCTCGAGGAAGCCGTGGACCTTACCGATAAGGTCCAACTGCACTGCATGGTCTACTGGTGTAAATGCACAAATGCCATTCTTGTTCATCCACTCCGAAACCTGCATGACATAGTATAACATTACGAACCAAACAAACCCAATATATCCCACCTCAAGATACGGTCTGGGTGATTGGAATACTTGAAACTAGATATACCTTACCATGAAAATTGTATGGAAAGTATATCCCACTAGAATTTTGCCAAGAAAACAAAATGTTGCAATTTCTTAGGACATCAAACCAAACCAAAGTAAGTAGTACATCCTAACAAGTAATGTTTGGGAGGGGTAGGATCGTTTCCGCGACAATTTCTTGGACATCCCATGATGGAAATTGTAGCGATTTCTATGGGGTTGAGAGAAAGAAGTTACTTGATAATATAATCGATCTACTAATCTGCAATGTCTCACATGGAAAAGACTCGACTCTACGGCATCCCATCCCCCACCAATCACACCTGAAAGGGCACTCTTGAATCCTGATGCACCAAAAACTTATAGGCTGTGTGAGCGTTGAAATGAGAAGTCGTGTATGTAGTCTTTTACTTGTATTTTGCTAAGAGAGTGTTTCACTTGTGATGAGAGTAGAAAAGAATTAGGGGTATTGAGAAGACTCGACTGTAAGACCACTGATGGCACGGCACAAGTGAGGAGAGTAGAAAGAGTTACGGTCGAGGGGGTGACCAGGAGGAGAAGGCCAAGGAGAACGTGGGATGAGCAATTGAGGATAGACATGGCGGCTTAGATATTTCAAGGACATGAACTCTGATAGGAGTACTTGGAGTTGGAGACGGAGGATTAGGGTAGTAGACTAGACGCGGGGCTTGTAGCCAGAATGGTTGGACATGAGGGAGTTGTAGAGTTGTTGAGGTGGAGAGCTAGTAGTTGAGACTAAGGCTATGTTTGGCAAACTAGTTGATAAGCTAGCTGGTAGCTGATAAGCAAGCTTTTCAAAACGCTACTATGAGTAGTTTTTCAATAAGCTAGCTTATAAGCTAGTTTTTGGTCATCCAATGCCTAAAGATGTGTTTGTGCTTTACTTGAGCTATGTGTGTTTTTGCCTACAGCCTACCCATACTTCCTTACTACTTTTTCTCACTCTATGTCCACTATTTACTAGTCCTTTGCTCATCCTTTTGAACAAGTTGCGTATTCATGGAAACATCCCCTCTACTCTTCAAGATAGGGGTCGTATCTACATACATCAAACAACCCCCGTACTTTCTAGTGGGATTTACGGGTTGGGTTTGATTTAGGCCTTGTTTGTTTTTTAAAAGAAATGTCTTATCAGCCTCTTGTATGTGATTCGATAATAGGTAGGGCCGTTCAGACTGTTTGTATTTTTCCAAATTTTCTGAGCCACTTATGCCTTATAGTCCTCTTATCTGGTTAAAAGGTAAACCAACCCCTTATTTGCCTCTTATTGTTCTCAATCGATTAACCTTAATAGATCCTTTCTCTCAATCGATCAATTTAGATTATAATAAAACTCAATTACTATAATTAGGTGACTTTCTAATTTAAATTCATATATTATTATCTCTCAACCAATTAACTTTATTCATTTAAATAAATGCTAATTTTATTATTTAGATTTAAATTACATAATGACGATGAATAAATTTGTGAAAGTGTATAAATTTATACATAAATTCAACACTATGATATTCTAATGCGTAAAATAGACAATTTAAACAAATTCAAACATTTATCCGTTTACAAAAACAAACAGCAAGAATTCTCAATGTTTGACTTGTATTTTACCTCAAAAAGAACATATAAACATCTATAGAATTACAAGCCCATCACATAATCCCAACATTCATATAACGAAAACGCTGATGTTTACACAATTCATGCAACCATAATCCCAATTAGACATACAAGAACCTAATTTTAACAATAATTTTTAATCTCTATATAATGATAGTCCATGAATTTCTAGGTTTCACATAAGCAGGCCATCAGTGTGTTTTCCACATCGAAACAAAATCATTTATGTCAAAACGAGCCTCAATCAACCTAAAAATTTCTCAAATCAATTTCTCAAAAATAACACATAAACATCTGCTATAAATAGACCAATAGAAATGGAATACAAAAATGCTAACCTCCAAGGCATGATGAAACCGTCTACGCTTGCGAAGATCATGAATAATTTGCTTCAGCTCAGAGTGTCGCACCTTCTTTCCTTTTCCGATCCAATCATCCAGCTCCGGCGTCATCGCCAAGCTAGGGTTTCCTAGCGGACTTATTCGCGAGTATAACGACACCTTCTTCACCTTCTTGCTACTACTGTCGTTAGTTTCAGTCTGACTAATCGTAGAGGTAGCGTATGATCGGGTTCCGATTAGGTTTCTCACGTTTTGCAGGTTTCTCAATCGAACCGCCATTGCTAACATCTTGAATTGCTTCAAATTAGGGATGATTTTGGTTGATTTGTTGAAGTAGGGTTTTGAGTGTTAGGGGTGAAGTGTGGAGATCTTGTGAGAAAGGGTTTTGCAAATGCATTAATCACTTGTACTCTGTGCAGTCTAAGTAGTAAACAATTCATTGGTTAGATATTTAAGGTTTTCATATACTTGGCCCTTGGGCCTTTAGTAAGCCCAAATTATTTGAATAATATTGTTTTAACTTTTTCTGTGAAAAATCTTCAAAAATACCAAAAAACTTTCTCATTTTAAATAACTAAGGACTTGTCACATCTTATCCAGTCAGTTATATATGATTATTTGATAGTGAATTGATGATATAAAAAATGGCTTATTCAGTAAGCTTCTAGGGGTAACTTTATTCAGAAAAATGTGTAGAGATTGGTTTGGAGAAAATCTAGAAAAAACCAATAATTTTTTATATTTTGAATGATTAAGTCCCAAAACGTTTTTTTTAAATAAAAATACCATTGAATTTTCCCATTTTAAATTATTTAGTTCATAAACATTTTTTTAATAAATAAATATTGAACTTTTAGAAATTATTTACCTATATAACCCAAAAAAATATTTATAACCAAGTAAAAAGTTAAATCAGCTTTATCATTCTCAAACCCTACACCATTCAAACCCTTTGAAAAACAAAAGGAGGGAGATCGATAACCGGAGGCAACAACGGCGATGGAGAGCGGTGACAAAGGGTGGTGATTGTGTTGGGGGGGGGGTTAAATGATGTAGGGTTTTTAAAACTGATTTAGTTTTTTTTTTGGAAATGGTATTCTAAATTATCTCTAAACTAATCCTTTGATAAATTATGACTGTAAGACATCAGTCCTGATTAAACGTCAGTGGCCACAATTGTTGTGTACGCCTGGATTCGAACCCTGGACAAATGAGATATTCCACCACATCCCCCAGGGCCTTAACCAGTACCCCACAACCCTTGTGGTTAACTAATTTAGATTTTTATTACTTAAAATCTTTATAGTCGATTACAGGTAGCTTAATCATTTAAAATTGAAAAGTTCATTGAATTCCTCTAAAAATCTACTAACATGTGTCATGTCATCTTAATTCAAATCAAAATTGCTATAATTGATAAAATTTTCAAAGTACAATATCTTAATAAAAATTAATTTAAAAATATATTAATATAATAAAAAAATACAATATTATAATAATTTTTTTTTTGTAAAAGTAAATTGCTATTTAATGCATTTACCTCATCAAAAAATTAAAACAAAAAGTTTACAAAAATGGGCTTAATAAGCCTTGATGGAGAGCCCAATAGGAGGCTCATCTCAGATGTTAAAAGGCTATTCTTCACGGACACCAAATAAACCCCAACCAATTTTGTTCGTAAACAATGATGAAGCTCACTCGGTTAACTTTACGCACACAAGGTGTTTGTAAAAATGCCTTAAAGAACTACTTCAAACCCACCTCGCAAACACTATCATCGGAGATTGCTAGAGGAAAGAACGAAAATTCATCACGTAAATCACCAACATTTCCGACCAAAAACGAACCCAATTCATCACTCTACAGAAGAATCTCACCGGTGGGTGATCCCGACATTTCGATTATACCGGTTCTTGATCAATGGATTAGCGAAGGGAGGGAAGTTGATAAAGAATCTCTTAATAAAATCATCGATTCGTTGAGGAAATACAAAAGATTCAAGCATGCACTTGAGGTTCTGATTCGATTACACCACTTTTTTTGTTCCTTTCTACAATTTTGGAACTAATTATAAATTATCTGTTCATGGTTTTAACTTTTAAGTTAACTTGAAACGTTTTGTGGGTTTTGTTGATATAATATTTAAGAATTGTATTTATTTGCCGTCTTTGCATATGATATCTATGTGTTCACAACACCATTTCAATGGTGAAAATCTCCTCATAACATAAATGTTATGTGTTAGTTATACATTTAAGTAGTAGTTTTTTTTTGGCTCTTTGCCAATATTGTAGAGGATATTTTCTACATGATTCAAGGGAATGAAGGGTATTGCATTTGTTTGTTTAGCTATTTTTTTGGTAAACATGCGAGAGTTGGTTTGCGCTAAACGTCTAAAGATCTCACCTTTATACATTGTTCTTATGTGTAACAGTGATCTATTTTTACAATTGTTTCGAGAAACAGTGTAAAAACTTGTACCTTTTTCACGGTTGTTGCGTGAGATGGTACAAAAATATAATAGTTTTTAGATGGCGTTTCGTATTAACATGTTTTTTTTTTGGGAAGGATGTCCTAGGCTATGCCTAAACTAATCCCTTTGTTGTGTACGCCTGGATTCGAACCCGGGGCAGATGGGATATTCCACCACATCCCCCAGGTCTTAACCAGTACGCCACAATCCAACCCTTGTGGTTTTGTATTAACATGTTAAATGTGAGCTTTTTACCAACTTGTTTGTAAAAACACCTTGAATATAACAGTCAGGAAAATTCTTGTGGACTGTTGTAAACTGATACCAATTGGTGGTGAAATGGTGTCGTATGATTGAATTGAAAAAGGAAATACAACGAAAATAACACTCCTATGGCTTTCGAGAGGCCATGGTCTCTCCCAGAGCCTAAGCTCAAATTACAAACACTCAGAAAAACAGAATGATCCCAACAGAATACGCTCCTCCCCACCTAAATGGATCTCGCTCCTTATTTCAAATGGGAAAACCCCAAACTTCCCTTAGGCTTTTATTCCCAATACCCACTTACAAAATAAGGGATTCTCCCTAATTAGCCCTTCTCTTATAAGTAAATCGAATAGGAGGTTTACCAATACTCCCCCCCAAAAATTTCACCTTGTCCTCAAGGTGATCATCAGGAAACTGTTGCAGCAGTGGTTCCAACTGCTCCCACGAGGACTCGAAATCGGACAACCCTTTCCATTTAACCAACACTTCTAACTGGCCCGGATCTCCGTGGGCCAAAGGACGAACATCCAGCAGATCCTCTGGCACTGCTTGTAGCACCAAGTCTTCCGACAACTGAACAGGAACATCCTGAGCTGACATGCAATTACCCAGGGCTTGTCTTAACTGAGACACATGAAACACAGGGTGTATTTTGACCCCTGTTGGCAGCTCCGGCCTATATGCTACCTTGCCAAAATTTTCCAATATCTTGTAAGGGCCATAGAATCAAGCTAAAAGCTTGGGATTATTACCTTTGACCAACGATTTCTGTCGATAAGGGCGTAATTTGAGAAATACCCAATCTCCCGACGTAAAATCCACTTCTTTTCGTTTCAAATCAGCCTGTTGTTTCATCCGGCATTGAGCCTTCAATAAATGCATTCGAACCTCATCCCAAATTTCGTCTCTGTTGATCAGCTCCCGTTCAACCGACTGCAAGTTGGACGAAGTTGGTCTGTATCGTAATAATGGTGGTGGATCTCGACCATAAAGCACCCTAAAAGGAGTGCATTTGATTGAGGTGTGATAAGAAGTATTGTAAGCCAATTCAGCCCACGCCAACCAGCTACTCCACTGCCTTGGTCTGTCCGACACCCAACACCTAAAGTACTGCTCCAAACCTTTGTTGACCACCTCAGTCTGCTCGTCCGTTTGGGGGTGGTAGGTTGTGCTATACTTCAATTTGGACCCCTGCAGCTTGAATAACTCCTTCCAAAACCCGCTGAGGAAAATCTTATCTCGATCCGAAACTATCGACTGTGGTACCCCATGCAATCTGATAATTTCTTTTACAAACACCTCAGCGACGGTTCGAGCATCGAAAGGGTGTTTCAGTCCCACAAAGTGAGCATATTTACTAAAACGATCCACTACAACCAATATGGAACTCATACCATTTGATCGCGGTAAGCCCTCTATAAAATCCATCGAGATCTCTTCCCACATAGTAGAAGGCAAGGCCAACGGTTGCAATAACCCCGTCGGGGATCCACTTAAGCTCTTGTTCCGTTGGCACACTTCACATCTTTTCACCATATCACTAATGTCCTTTCTCATTCCCACCCAAAAGACTTCGGAAGCTATCCGTTGGTAAGTACGATCCTCTCCGGTATGACCTCCGATCGGAGACGCATGAAATTCCTCAAAAACTAAAGGGATAAACTGAGATTTTCGAGGCAGAACTAACCTGCCCTTGTATAACAGAAGCTTTTACTGCACTTCAAATCCCTTATGAACATTGGGATCACTAAGCAAATCATGCTTAATTTTCTTTAAAAAGTCATCCTCCTCGATTTCACGCTTCACACTGTCCCATTGTCTCCACTGCGGCCCACCTATGCTGGAGCATTCGATCGAGTCTTTCTTTCGAGATAAAGCATCGGCAGCCTGGTTTGCACTTCCAGGTTTGTAAATAATTGAAAAATCGTATCCTAACAGCTTACACATCCACCTTTGATACTCTGGTTCCACCAACCTTTGTTCCAATTGAAATCGAAGGCTGCGTTGGTCACTACGCACGACAAAATGCCTTCCTAACAGATACGGTCTCCATTTCCGAACTGCGAAAACGATAGCCATCAGCTCTTTTTCATACACCGACTTCTGTCTAGCCTTTATTTCCAGCGCTTGGCTAAAGTAAGCTATCGGCTGCTCGTTTTGCATTAGGACAACCCCCAAACCATATCCCGATGCGTCTGTCTCAATAACAAAGTCGACCGAGAAGTCTGGTAATTGTAAGACCGGGGCGGTTGAGAGTAATTTCTTCAACTCTTCAAAGGCAGACCGAGCCTCATCCGTCCATAGAAACTGATTCTTCTTGAGTAACTCAGTGAGAGGCGCAACCACCATGCCATAGCCCTTAATGAACTTCCGGTAATACCCGGACAGACCCAAGAATCCTCGTAACTCCGTAACTGTCGTTGGGATCTTCCGATCCATAATGGCTCGTACCTTGGACTCATCGACTCCAACCCCAACACCGGAAATTATATGTCCCAAGTAACCGAGTTTATCACGACCGAACTCACATTTTTTCTTATTAGCATAAAGCTGATTTTGAGACAAAATCTCCAAAACCGCCCTCAAATGTTCCAAGTGTTCCTCCATCGATTTACCGATTTACTATACACCAGTATATCGTCAAAAAAAACCAACACGAACTTTCTCAAAACATCGCGGAACACCTTATTCATCGGTCCTTGAAAAGTAGCTAGAGCGTTAACCAAGCCAAAAGGCATTACGAGAAATTCGTAATGTCCTTGATGAGTGTGAAAGGCAGTTTTCTGGACATCCCCCTCTTTCATTATGATTTGATGGTATCCCGACTTCAAATCCAGCTTTGAAAACACTTGAGCCCCATGTAGTTCATCTAACAACTCGTCAATGACCGGTATAGGGAATTTATCCAACACCGTGGCCTTGTTTAAGGCTCTATAATCGATGCAGAACCTCCAGCTGCCATCCTTTTTCTTCACCAACAGGACGGGACTCGAAAACGGACTCGCACTTGGTCGAATCACCCATGCCTCCAACATTTCTTTGACCAATTTTTCGATCTCGTCCTTTTGGTAATGTGGATACCGATACGGCCTCACATTCACCGGTTCAGCCCCTTCCTTCAACTCAATCCCGTGCTCCTTACCCCTAACCGGTGGCAACCCCGTCGGCATATGGAAAACCCCATCGAATTGCTGCAGCAACGGATCAAGTGCAGACTCCGCCCCTGGGCTTCCTTGCACAGACTCACACGAGCCGAGTTCAACCAGCACCCCATGACCTTCCTCTTGAATCACCTTCCCCATTGCCTTTAACGAGACTTTAGATCTGCCAAGAGACGGATCACCCCGTAACGACACCGACTTTCCTCCGATCGTAAATTTCATAATCTGTTGTTTCCAATTGTCGGTCCAACAATACTATATCAAGTTCTTAGAAACAACACATTAATCGATTACCAACCTGTATTGATATATAACAACGGTTACAAGGTTGATCAGATTCAAAGTTTGAATTTTGAATGTGTTCTCTGTATTATCTCTTTTACACCTTTTTTGTGTGTGTTTTTGTGTGTGATCCTTATCTGATCTATTGAGAGATTGAGATACACAACTAATCTAACTTGGTGTGTTTTACACACTACCTAACTTAATATCTAGATACTTTAATATCTAGATATTATCCTAGATAATATCAAACAAACTAGAAACTAACTTAACTAACTAAGTTACCTAAGTTAACTAATATCTAACAAACTAGATATTAAGTTAACTTTTACAATAATAAACAAATACATTGATTACTTTGACATTTATTACAAATAGACATAGACTTTAATATCGAGAGTCGACGTTCCGGCTTTAGCTTCAGATTGCGATCTTCAGATTGGATGATCTTGAATCCAATGAGACTGTGTCTTAACAATCTCCCCCTTTGGATCAAGATCATTACGAAAATGATTTTAGCAATTCAGTCTTCTTGTTCAGCTCAGAAGATGCAATCTCTTTCTCTAGCTCTTAAATCAGCATGTCTTTTTCTAACAATCTCCCCCTTTGAAGAGTGGACGTGATTCTTGAAACATATGATCTTTGCCATTTCTTGTGTAGTCATTCTCCCCCTTTTTGATGTTAAGTGCAACGACTTCATCAAAATTATTTGTAAGAAATGTCAAACACTTGGAGCCACTGATCCGCCAATTCAAAAGATATTCATCCAGATCTTTGCAAATCTAGACAAAGTAGTCATGTAACACCTGAATCAACTAATGAATCAGTTAACATGCCTGTCAGTAACACTAAGTCACTGTGTGTAACAAATACACATTGGAAAGGAGCTGTTTGATGTTGACTCCCCCCAGGGCTTCCATTTAATCATCGAAACACCACAAAGGTTATTTCTATAAACGTTATGACGAAGAAACAAATTCCTTGTGTGTTCGTGCTTGTGATAGAAAGAATTAAGCACTTGATGATTGCTTATAGGCTCAAAATTGTGTAAACCACTGAGACAACATTAAGTTAAACATAGACTCAATGTGCATGATTGAAGTGCGAAGGTGGGGCAGACTTCCTTCTTTTCAATATCCAGATTTTCCAAATGAAAATCAGATAGCAAATGTGCTGCTTCCCCTTTGAAAATGTGAAACACTTTCTTGTTGAGAAGAAAATGAGTAGATAGTGAGGTTTGATCAAGAGTTGGCATAGGTTAGTTGTCTGTTTCAATAATGTTCACCAAAGAATTGTGAAACACTAGTAATGTGGCTACCCGACTCAGAAAAAGTTGGTGCAGAGTTGTGATATTCTTTTAACTCTGTTCTCACACGCTCTTTCTTTTAAACATTTAGCTTTCTCTAATCACACTCATTTCTTTTCGACTTCTCACACTCAATCACTAAGGATTAACTTCTTGGGTAGAAATCACTGGTTAGGGTGATTCCATAGAAGTTGTGTTAATTCCTGGCACAATGATTCCTTGTTTTCCTATGATGCCCGTGAAGCTTAGATTGGTTTAACTTAACAGTTAAAGCACAATTTAGATCATGAAAACATTTAAAATACACTCCCAAAATATAAAATCTGTTGAAAAATCGGGAAGTGGTTTGAACATTAAAAACAATGTTTTCCAATGATTGAAAGTTGTCCTTCTTTCAACCATATATGAGATTAAGATAAAAGATTATACCTTACGTGCGATCTTATATCTCATGAAGCTAAGCTTTAAGTCATAAAGATATGAACTTGTAAGCTTCTCTCAAAAATTCTGCAAAAATCTTATGTCAAGTCAAAGTAAAATTTATTTACTTAAATTGAAAAGACAAAAAGCAGTAAAACTTTTAAAGTACGAGTTCTGATCATGAATAATCAGAAGTCATATCCGTACTCCCCTTTTGTCTTGAAGAGCTCCCCCTAAATTCTTGCATTACAAAAAAAAATTTAGCATTAAAAGGTACATGCAAAATTTTATGAGCTCCCCCTCGAAGTAATATTGACCACTTGTCAATGTCTTCTCATTCTCCCCCTTGGATTATGAACATAATGTAGAAGTGCAGATATCAATCAAAGTTAAGAATGAAGAAATGATGAAAAAGTATACAATTAGAAAACTTTGATAGGTAATTACTGATTAGATTTTAAGATTTAGCATACCAAGCTTAGAGATAAGAAAGTTGAACCTCTTTTCGTCTAAGGGTTTGGTGAACAAATCGGCAAGTTGATAATCAGTTTTTACAAAGAAAAGTTCAATTGTTCCCTTTTCAACATGATCTTTAATAAAGTGATACCTGACGTCTATGTGCTTAGTCTTGGTGTGTTGAACAAGATTCGCTGATATTGCGATGGCGCTCTTGGAGTCACAGTATATCGGGATTTTGTTGAAGTGGAAACCGTAGTCGCGCAATTGAGTTCTCATCCATAAGACCTGAGAACAGCAGCTAGCAACAGCTACATATTCTGCTTCGGCCGTGGAGGTTGAAACACAAAGTTGCTTCTTCGATGCCCAACTTACTAGTTTGTCACCGAGGAACTGTACATGTCCCGACGTGCTCTTCCTGTCTAACATACAACCTGCATGATCTGCATCTGTGTAGGCTGTTAGTTCAAAACTAGTATCTTTAGGATACCACAGACCAAGATCTGCAGTGCCCTTTAGATACCTAAATATGCGCTTTACAGCAGACATATGGATTTCTTTAGGATTGTCCTGATATCGTGCACATAAGCATGTTGAAAACATTATATCTGGCCTACTAGAAGTAAGATACATTAAAGAACCTATCATCCCTCGATAAGTCCTAACATCAACATCCTTTCCCGAAGGATCGGTGCCAATTTTAGTACCTGGTGCCATTGGGGTACCAATCGGTTTTGAATTTTCCATTTGGAACTTCCGAAGAATATCCCTAATGTATTTTGATTGATTGATAAAAATACCCGATGAAAATTGTTTTACTTGTAAACCGAGGAAGAAATTCATCTCTCCCATCAAGTTCATCTGAAATCTAGACACCATAAGGTTTGCAAAATTCTTACAGTACTTAGTATTTGTAGAACCAAAGATAATATCATCTACATAAATTTGAATTAAAATGATATCGCCTTTTTCCTTTTTGATAAACAAAGTGGTATCAACCGTACCTTTTGAAAACCCAGACTTGACTAGAAAAGTGGAAAGGACATCATACCAGGCTCGAGGTGCTTGTTTCAGACCGTAGAGTGCTTTGTCGAGAATGTAAACATGATTCGGCTTCTCTTGATTGATAAAACCTTCTGGCTGAGAGACGTAGACTTCCTCCTTCAGAATTCCATTCAGGAATGCTGTCTTCACGTCCATTTGAAAGACCGTGAAGTTCTTGTGGGCTGCGTAGGCTAGAAACATTCTGATTGCCTCTAATCGCGCCACAGGAGCATATGTTTCGTCATAGTCTATTCCTTCCTCTTGTTTGTATCATTTGGCTACTATTCTTGCCTTGTTTCGGATAACGGTACCATCTTCGTCTTTCTTTATTTTGAAAATCCATTTCGTACCTATAATGGTTTTATCTTTAGGCTTTGGTACGAGTCTCCATACTTGAAGTGCATCGAATTGATTCAACTCTTCTTGCATTGAGACCACCCATTCTGGATCAGCAAGTGCCTCTGATACACGTGTTGGCTCGAACTTGCTCAGAAAGGAGTCATGCATGCACATGTTCATTGATGCTGACCTAGTTTGCACCGGTTTTGATGGATCGCCAATGACCTGGCTTAGCGGGTGCTCTTTGGTCCATTTATGTTCATGAGGCAGTGGATTAGATGATTGTATGTCGGTTGTATCATCTACAAATCCACTTGTACCTTCTTCTGATTGTTCAGGAGGATTGATGGTTTCAGTTGAAGTGGCAGGTTCAGAAGGCTCAGCAGGTATAGCTTGTTCTGGTTGTAGATTGATCTGTATAGTATCTCCTACTGTTTCAACTACTTCTGTCTCTTTATCAGTTGTCACTTCTTCAACTGTTGGAGTCGGCATTTGAATTGTAATCTCTTGTTGAATCGGGGCGTTTGATTCAATAGAGTCATCTGAACTGGTTGGATGAGTAGTCGTTAAGTCTTCCATCCTGTCAACCACAACAGATTTCTTTACATTAGATCCAAGAAATTCATCATAAAACAATTCAAATAATAAATCTAAATCAGATAAATGGTTAGTAGAAGTTGATGCTTCATCTGATTTATTCTGTTGAGACGTAGGTCCTGGACTGAGTTGCCCAGAAGCTAGTACTCCGGTTATAACGGGTTCTGAACGTTGTTGTTCGGAAGCCATTTCTTCATCAAAGGTGACGTTGATGCTTTCAATCACCGTTCTTGACTTCTTCAGATAAACTCGGAATGCAGTTGATGTCGAGGAATATCCAATGAAGATCCCTTCATCCGCCTTAGCGCTGAACTTGTTAAGATTCTCCCTATCGTTTAGCACGAAACACTTACACCCAAATATATGGAAATATTTGATTGTCGGTGTTCGGTTGTTGATTAACGCATAAGGAGTCTTCTTGAACCTTCGATGTACCATGGACCGATTCTGTGTGTAGCACGCAGTCGATACAGCTTCTGCCCACAAAAATAGAGGTAAGTCTGATTGACTTAGCATAGTACGAGCAGCCTCGACTAGCGTCCGATTTCTTCTTTCAACCACTCCATTTTGTTGAGGCGTTCGAGCAACAGAGTATTGATGTGAAATCCCGACAGATTCGAGATATTCTTCAACTTTGTTGTTCTTGAACTCTGTGCCGTTGTCTGTTCGTAGAAACTTGACCGGTTTCTGCAGATTCACCTCGGTCGTCTTTAGGAAAGTGATGAGTACATCTGGTGTCTCATCCTTTGAACGTAGAAACTTGACCCATGTGTATCGCGAGTAATCGTCCACGATCACGAGTATATACTTCTTGCCGCCTAGACTCTGAGTTCGCATCGGACCGCATAGATCCATATGCAATAACTCTAACGGAGCGCTTGTACTTGGTTCAGGCTTTGGTTTATGAGGTGCCCTCTTCATCTTGCCCTTTTCACAAGTTGCACAAAGATGTTCTCTTTCATACTTGAGCTCTGGAAGTCCTTTGACGAGCTTTCCACTGACCAGATTGTTGATGTACCTGAAGTTGAGGTGAGAGAGCCTTCGATGCCATAACCAACTTTGTTGCATCGATGCTTTCGTCAGTAGACAAACTTGCTTGTCAGTCTGGACATTTGATAAATTGATTGTGTAGAGGTCTGATTCTCGAGTACCGACCAAGAGTTCTTCGCCTTCTTCATTGCAAACTGAACATCTCTTGGCTTTGAAGTTGACCTCTAAGTCTTTGTCACAGAACTGGCCTATACTGAACAAGTTGTGTCGTAAGCCTTCAACATAGCTCACCTTCTTGATCGTGACATTGTCATGTTGTACATCACCATATCCCATGATTGATGAAAACTGGTTGTTGCCGAATCTGACTGTTCCGCAATATTTGTTTTTAAAATTGGACAATATCTCTTTTTGTCCTGTCATGTGCTTGGAACATCCGCTGTCCAAGAACCATGTATGACTAGTCTGCATAAGAGAAATTATAAATTTAGAGATTTATACGACAACATTGGAATAATCACTTTGATTATCGAAGTGCGGGTCTTGAACTGATTTGTTCAAAAGCCTATTTTGACTTTGATGTTCGGGTTTTGAACTGTATTATCCAAAAACCTATTTTGTCATTGAAGAACGAGTCCTGATCTGTACATAATCAGAAGTCGAACTCTCTCTAAGCTTTGTGTGCCTGCAACACAGATTTAGCCTTAGGTACCCACTGGAATTTGGGTCCTTCTGTGTTAGCACAAGATTTTGGTACCCATTTCAAATTGGGTCCTCTTTTCTTTTGAAATGTATGAGAAGGATTAGTATGATATGAATGCACATGGTAATTTCCAAACCAATCTCCAGAATCTTGACAAGAGATAGAAACATGTTTATCATAAATAGAAGACTTTCTAGCAGATAAAGATAACTGAAATAATTGCTTCATTGTATATTGTTTACGAGAAACAACAAGTTTTGAGTTTAAAAGAGCAACATCAGCAATTAAGACATCTTTACTAAGCGAAGTCTTACTACAATTAACACTACTAAAAGATAAAACGGTCTTGTCAAGCTTCCGTTTCGGTTGCCATTCAGAATTTACTTCTGGCCTTTGCTTGCTCAGATCTGAAACATGTGAAACTGGTGAGTTAGACCTTGGAGCAACAAGCGATTGCTCTTTCTTAGAATTACCAGTAATGTTCGGTTTCTGTGAATGCTGAGATATATTTTTACCTTTAGCACTCTTAGCTTTCACAGAGACTGATTTATCAACGAAAACTTTCGTTGATTTTGCACTATTAACAGGCATACTGGTTTTTCTCAAAGTTTTCTTAACAAAAGATGAATTGTTAGGAAGTTTTGCATTAAAGTCAAATTGTTCAGAACAATTATCTAAACCACCGTTAGAGTTCAGAAAATCAAATCCTTTATTTGATGAACCAAACATATCTTTAGAGTTTGAAGCCTTAGAAATAACAGAATTTGAAAACACAGTTGAAAACACTTTTTGCTCAATATTCATCAAAAGTCTTTCATCTGACAAAGAATTCTCGAGTTCAGAAATTTTACTTTCTAAAACGAGAGGAGGGACATATAGTTTACCTTGAATAGGCTTCGCCTCCATTTCTTTTTCAGAATAACTTGGAAAGAAATCACTCGAAAGAGTTTTCTTCTTTTGATATATTGGACTTTCATTATAACTATTATTCGTCTTCGCATAATTAAATGGAAGATGAACTTTAGCTGATTTCAACCGTTTTTCCGTTTCATTGGCTTCATCCTCTTTTGACAGTTTAGTCCAGAAAGTTTTAAATTCAGGGATTCTGCGAGCTAATTGCATTGAAAGATGATCATAAAGTCCTGGCACTTCAGACATCCCCTTTTGTAGATAGTGAGGATTCTTATAACCGATTCCCCATCTCTCTATTTCCTCTTTGGGTTTGTTCAAAAAAATAGTCTGTTCAGTTTGACCCATTTTATATAACTTCTCTTCCAAACCTTTTAATTTTCCAAGTAAAGAAAAGTTTTCTTTGGTACAAGAAGCATGCAAATTTGTAAGCTCATATAAATTTATTTCACCTTTTAGCAGTTTAGACTTAAGATCAGAATTCTCTTTAAGAATTATTGTCTTTTCCTTAGCGTTTGTGTCATTATCTTTATGTAAAACCTCAATTAATACTTTCTTCTCAGCAATTTCATTGCTAAGTTTCTGTATCAATTGGTTTTTGTCAGTTATGACACCATTTTCTTGCTCAAGATTAGATTCTAACTCTTTTTGTTTTAAACTCATGGCATGCATTTTATTCATGAAATCTAAATCTGATAGATTACATACCTCTTCTTCTTCATTGTCTGAATCAGCTTCAGCATCTAATTCTATTTGGCCCATCAAGCACATGTTGACGGCTTCATCTTTTTCTTCATCCTCTTCTTCATCATCTGAGTGATCGAGCCAGTATTCATCCTCAACCATCAGTGCCTTGCCAGCCTCCTGTTGCTTTGCAAGAAGCATCTTGTTCTTGTAGTAGTCGGAGTTTCTGACTTTTGGCCTTCGGCAGTCTCTGGCATAATGACCTGTTTTGCCACAGTTGTAGCACGTTGGTGGCTCTGTCTGACTGGATCCTTCAGCTTTGAACTTTCTCTCTTCCGGATTTCTCTCCTCTAATCTCTTCCCTTCAGGCTGATACCTTCTCTCTTCAGGCTTCCTTTCCTCTGCTCTCTTCCCTTCAAATCTCTTTCCTTCATATCTGCTTCCTTCAACCCTTTCCTTGTGGATGTAGTTGTTCGGACCAGATGAGTACCTCTGACTGTTTGATGTTGGCTTTTTGTAGAATCTTTTCTGAAAAGCATTTGTCAGCATCATCATTGCTTGCTTCAGCTGATCATTTTCATCCGTGTCAGAGTTTGCATAAGCTTCATCTTCATCTGATTCGTACACAATCGTCTTATTCTTCTTCTTCCTAACAACAAGAGCGACTGTGTCATCAACTGTCTTTCCTCTCTGTCTATTCTCAGCTAGAATTTCATCCACCTCTTCTTCATACTGACGGAGGGTTTCATACACCTCGTGAAGTGGAATCTCATTCAAGTCTTTGATCTGCTTCATCTGTCTTGCAAATCTTTTCCATTCTGGTTGAAGAATGCTCAGGAACTTGACGTTCAGCTCAATTTGAGATTTGTGGACTTTGTTCTTGCTAAGTTCGTTCAGCAAAGTCACAAACCTGTCATAGGTTTCTTCTAAAGTTTCTCCCACTCTGCCTCTAAATTCTTCATAGTTATTTAGGCAGTTAGAGATTTTCAGCTGATTTCCAACTTTTGAACCCAGCATCATCTTTTCAAGCTGATCCCACATTTCTTTGCCGGAGGCCTTGTAGCTATCAATCTTTACGTATATTTCATTTGGGATTCCTTGTAAGATGTATGACTTAGCTAATCTGTCGCCTTTGGCTCTTCTGAGATTATCATCTTCTAGCTCATGAAACTTAAGATCAACTTCAGTAGGCACATTTCCAACCAGGCGAGTCGTCTTAACTGGTTTCATAACCCCTTCTTCTATAGATTTCCTGATGAAATCACCCAGCTCATGTCTGTCAATGAAGTTCAGAAACCGATCCTTCCACTGTTCGTATTCTCCTTTAAAGAGAACTGGTGGCTTGGTGTCAGTTTCTATTGCAAGGGTTTCTCTGGATGTCATCCTGTATTGATATATAAAACTTGAATATGATTGTTAACCCAGATAAAATTTGATCACACAAGAAATTTTGTCCCCCTCAGTTTGCGGGTCTAGTGAGGAGCGCAAACTGAGGTTTGCGGGTCTAGTGGGAAGCGCAAACTGAGGTTTGCGGGTCTAGTGGGAAGCGCAAAGTTGAGCTTTGCGTTTCTTGAAGAGGTACACGTGAACTGAGGTTTGCGTTTGTCTTGAGATGCGCAAAGTTGAGGTTTGCGTTTGCTCTTTGAAGCGAGAAGTGTGCTTTGCGTTTGGCTTGAGAGGCGCAAAGTGAGGTTTGCGGGTCACTTGAGGAGCGCAAAGTTGGACTTTGCGTGTGTTCTTCTTCTGCTTTGCGTATGTTCGTCCTTAAACTTCGAAAATCGACTAGAACTTGATCCTGAAACGATTAGCAGTACCAAAACACTACCCTTATGTCTAGAAACACTTCTAGAACTGATTGTAAGCACTCGATCTCAATAACACACACTTTTTCGAAATTAATTTGATAGCACAGTGACTTAAAGCTTTCGACTGTTTCTTCACTAAAATCACAAAATGGAACTCGATAGATGATTTAAAATGAAATCAAACAACAACAACTCTATCTAGCATGCTAATCGATCACAACCTGATCGATTTTAACACCTAAAACACTTAAACACTCAAAATCGATTTCCAAACAAGAACACAGGGTCGTTTTTCAGAAAAACTTGATTTGATCTTAATCAGGCTCTGATACCAATTGTCGGTCCAACAATACTATATCAAGTTCTTAGAAACAACACATTAATCGATTACCAACCTGTATTGATATATAACAACGGTTACAAGGTTGATCAGATTCAAAGTTTGAATGTGTTCTCTGTATTATCTCTTTTACACCTTTTTTGTGTGTGTTTTTGTGTGTGATCCTTATCTGATCTATTGAGAGATTGAGATACACAACTAATCTAACTTGGTGTGTTTTACACACTACCTAACTTAATATCTAGATACTTTAATATCTAGATATTATCCTAGATAATATCAAACAAACTAGAAACTAACTTAACTAACTAAGTTACCTAAGTTAACTAATATCTAACAAACTAGATATTAAGTTAACTTTTACAATAATAAACAAATACATTGATTACTTTGACATTTATTACAAATAGACATAGACTTTAATATCGAGAGTCGACGTTCCAACTTTAGCTTCAGATTGCGATCTTCAGATTGGATGATCTTGAATCCAATGAGACTGTGTCTTAACAAATTCGTATAAGTGGCGCCCAATGTTTCTAACCACTGCACTCCCAAAATCACATCACTATTTCCTAATTGTATTGGTAGGAAATCTTCTACTATTTCCAATCCTTGAATCGACAACGTTAAATGCCTGCACACTCCCTCCCCCTTCACGGTTTTACCCGTTCCCATAGTTATCGTGTACTCTTTCGTGTTCTCTACCTTAAACTCCAGATTACTCACTACCTCTTTCGAGATAAAATTGTGAGTAGCCCCACTGTCTATAAGCACCACCACTTTCTAATTACCGACAACGCCTTCCATCTTCATAGTTTTCGGATTGGTGAGACCCACCACCGAGTTGAGATGAATTTCAACCTTCTGTCCGAGATCAACTATATCCACTGTATTCAACGCCTGTTCCTCCTCATCTCCGTTTTCCTCCTCTATTGTGTCTTCCTGAACCACAATAACATTCATCTCTTTCTTTTTACATTTATGCCCCGGTGAATACTTCTCGTCACACCTATAACAGAGGCCGAGAGAACGTTTATGTTGGACTTCCTGATTAGATAATCTCCTGAATTCTGATCCCGTTTTGACCGTGGCAGCAGGTGATGCCACCAAAGATGAGGAACTACTTCTAACCTCGTGTACTGGATTGGTGTTCCTTCTGCTCGTTGTTGAGAAACGATCACTGCCGATCATTTTATTCTTCACCTCGATCTTCGACGCTTTCTCCATAGCTTCACTCAACGAAATCGGGTTGATCAATCGTAACTCTGCTTTGATTGTGTTGTCTAAACCGTTAATGAATTGGCTCAGAAACACCTCTTCTGGAATTCCGTCCAAAGGGGCAGCAAACTCGACAAATTTCCTCTTATATTCATCGACGGATCCTTCCTGTTTAATTGCCAGAAATTGCTCACAAAGGGAGCCTGACGCCAGTGATCTAAATTGCCTCAACAGGAGATGCTTCAAATCCTCCCACCTAGTGATCGGATGTCGTTTATTTTCCCATTGAAACCACTTCAGAGCATCGCTTTCGAAAGCAATAAATGACACATCGATCTGCTCTTCCTGACTAAGTCGATTCAAAGTGAAATACCGCTCGACCCTAAGTATCCAACCATCAGGATTGTTCCCGTCAAACGACGGAATCTCCAATTTTCTGCCTTTCACGGCCAAAAATCGATTTGGATCATGGACTTCGCCTTCTTTTTTTTTCCCGCTCGAACCAGATGAATCACCGCCTTCAGAAGTTGGCAACGAATTCAATTTGCTCGTCACTTCATCCTGTTGTTTCAGGATTTTCTCCATCGTTTCCAGAATCGATCGCATCCCCATCTCAATCGTTCCCACACTGCTTTCCAAATCGTCAATCCGTGTTGTCGAGCTTTTGGTCGTCATCCTTGAATCGTACTGATACCAATTTGTTGTAAACTGATACCAATTGGTGGTGAAATGATGTCGTATGATTGAATTGAAAAAGGAAATACAAGGAAAATAACACTCCTATGGCTTTCAAGAGGCCATGGTCTCTCCCAGAGCCTAAGCTCAAATTACAAACACTCAGAAAAACAGAATGATCCCAACAGAATACGCTCCTCCCCACCTAAATGGATCTCGCTCCTTATTTCAAATGGGAAAACCCCAAACTGCCCTTAGGCTTTTATTCCCAATACCCACTTACAAAACAAGGGATTCTCCCTAATTAGCCCTTCTCTTATAAGTAAATCGAATAGGAGGTTTACCATGGACTTGAGAAACTTGAACCGACCACCTATGGGAGGTGTCCTAAGGACTAGCCTTTGTTTGCCAATTGAGTTATTTGTTTTGCAAGACGGGGTTTTCACGGAAATAACGTCTATGCTTCTTGGCGTTTAAGACAAAATCTGCATATATCCTACCCCGAGACCCTACCTCTGTGTGGGATTTACATGTTTGTGATTGCATCCAAAGAATGCTTCATGCTGATTTGTGAGTTTGAGTTAGGTTTGGGTGTAGTTGGCTCACACTATCCATGGAAGCAACCGCTCTCCCATTTGAGATAGAGGTCAGGTTTGCATTCATCTTACCCTGTACCCTACTTTCGAGTGGGATTTACTGCATCATTTTGGTGTGGTTTAATTTGATTTATCCCCCATTCGCTCACACTTTTCACGGAAACAACCACTCTCCCTTTTTGAGGTAGAGGTCAGGTCCGCATACATGTTACCCGACCCTACTTTCGAGTGGGATTTACTGGGTCATTTTGGTATGTTTTAGTTTATCCCCAAGATCCTACCTTCGGGTGGTAATATACTAGGTTTGTTTGGTTTGGTTTATTCCTGGTGATTTTAGCCGAAGGTAGACGTTGCATCTCCGAATGCTCGTTTTCATTTTCTGAACATTAAATAGTATCATAATAGACTGTTTTATAGGACTTAAATTCATACGCCTGAACAATTGTATGTCCTATATAAAAGTGTTACAATAGGATGTTAGGACGTATTTGGACATCATAACAACTAACAAGGTTTTTAGGACAATTGTGAAATAAAGTGTCATATTAGCTTTTTTATAGGACACTTTTGATATTGCAGTTTTTCAAAAAATGTCATGTAAACAAACTAAATAGGACGCTTTATTTTATAAGTGTCCTAAAAAAACTTGTTAGGTCGTCCAAACGCGTCCTGTGAACTTATTGTAACACCTTTACATAAGGCGCACAATTGTTTGGTCCTAAATTTATATAAAGCACTTTATTAGGACATTTAGGGGTTATTTGTCTGGTTTCCATTAAGTCCTGTATGGATAAAGTTGTCTGTATGATTAATATGTCTATATAGATTCGAAAGGTTTTTGTTTGGGAGGGACTGTAGATGGAAGGAGCGTGTTTTTTAACTGGGAGGGGCATGTTTTCTGCATAAAGCCCTCCCTAGAAGCTTACCGAATAAGCCACTTTCTATATCATTAAGCCACTACCAAACAATAATATATAGTTGATCGAATAAGCGGTGTGAGTCTTATTAAGCTCATTAAGCTGCTAACAGGCCCTTAGACATATTTGGCGTCCTATAATGCCGATTTAGTTGTAGTATACAGTGTTTAAGGTACAAAGCTCAATCGTCTTATGATTCTCCGCAGATATCAGAGTGGATGACCAACAAACGATACATACCCCCTATGAAAGCCGGCATCAAGAACAGGCTGAAATTGATTCATAAAGTTCACGGTTTACAGAAAGCCGAGGAATTCTACAACAACATCTCGCAGATATTCAAAGGCTACGAGGTCGATACCGCCCTTCTTTATATCTATTCCCTCGAAAAATCCGTGGATAAAGCCGAGGCCATGATGCAGAAGTTACGAAACACGGGATGTCCCTTGACCGCTTTTCCCTACAATATCTTGTTGAATCTTTATTTCAATATCGGAAATTGGGCGAAAATGGATGCATTGACTGATGAAATGGCAAAGAACGGCATATACGGAGACCAACACTCGTTCACCCCACGGTTAAACGCTTATGCTGCGAATTCCGATATCGAAGGGTTAAATCGGACCATGGCCGTAATGGAAGCCGACCCGCGAATCAGTATGGATAGTAAAACGTATATTTTTGCAGCACACGCGTTTTTGAAAGCCGGGTTGGTTGAAAAAGGTTTGAAGCTGATGAAAGATGCCGAAATGGCGATCACCGTTAAGGATAGATACAAGAGTTTGAATACTTTGCTCATAATGTATACTGATTTAGGAAAGAAAGATGAAGTTTATCGAATCTGGAAGCGTTTAGCGGAGAAGAAGGTATATAATACGGGCTATCGGAAGATGATCAACTCATTATTGCGGTTTGATGATGTTGAAGGAGCCGAGAGAGTTTTCGAAGAATGGGAAACGAAAGGCCTGTCATATGATTTCGTGATACCCGATGAACTGAT
This sequence comes from Arctium minus, assembly GCA_954870635.1. Classification (NCBI taxonomy): domain Eukaryota; kingdom Viridiplantae; phylum Streptophyta; class Magnoliopsida; order Asterales; family Asteraceae; genus Arctium; species Arctium minus. The sequence goes on along the minus strand of OX941094.1, from coordinate 71,574,831 downwards.
TGATGTTTACGTTAAAACGGGCAATTTGGGGAAGGCGGAAATTCTTTTGAAACGTGGGATCGAGAACGGGGGTAATCCGACGTTTCGTACGTGGTATTGTTTAACGATCGGGTATCTCGAGGATAATCAGGTCGTGAAAGGGGTCGAAGCGTTGAAGAATGCAACGTTGTCTTGTCGGTTTTTGCCGTTTCAGGAACCCGTTAAGGATAAACTAGCGATCGTCTTGGAGTATTTGGAAAGACGAAGAAATATGGGAGAAGTAGCGGGATTTATGAAGTCGATTGAGGCCGAAGGCATCTTTTCGTCGACCGTATGTGGGAGACTGCTAGACTTGATCACGAATGGGACTTCGGAATCGTAAGAAACAGACCGAATTGCATGAAGTGTTCGGGTTGATCGGGCAATGCATTGTGGTTGCTATGATTATGAACATATGTTGGTTTATTAGGTTCAACATCAGCTCCTTTTCACACTTCTTTGAAGCTGTTTACGGAAATAATTGTTTAACTTTTTGGGGTAGAGGACAGGTGCATTCCAAGCCTATTTTTCAGTAAGCAAAAAAACATGGGCTCAATTGGGCTTTTTCCGGTCAGATTTTCCGGGTTTTTTTATAGTGGGCTTTGACCGGGCCTTGAAAAAAGTTGGCCCGACCAAAGCTGAGCTTTTCAGGCATGGGCTATTTTGTGCATCTCTAACCCCACCCTTAGGTGGGACTAGAGGGCCAAAAAATCGTTCATGGGCCAGTCCCAAATCAGTCCCTTCAAAATCGTTCATGACTCTTTATATGTTTCGAGCTCATTTCATTCTCGAAATTGACAAAGTTTGACTCGATTGAGCACGAGTCGTGTCCGGACTTGAATTACTCGGAAAAAAAAAATCTGACTCGAGCTTTTGGGTGAACATTGTTTTTTTTTTAAGTTCTATTTTGTGTGTTTTCATCTTTCATTTCTATTTTAGTTTATTTTAAAACAAATGTTTTTTTTAGGAAGGGTGTCTTAGGCTATGCCTAACTAATCCCTTGGCAAATTATGACTGTAAGACATTAGCCCTGATTAAACCTCAGTGGCTACAATTGTTGTGTACACCTGAATCCGAACCCTGGACAGATGGGATATTCCACCACATCCCCCATGACCTTAACCAGTACGCCACAACCCTTTGCTTTTTAATTTATAATATTCTAAAATAAAGGTCTAGTTTCAAAAGTAATGTCTACTTTTCAGTTCTACCATTAATTATGTGATAAAAGATACATTACTGAATCTATTATTAAGGCTGAAATTGTCATTTAGTTCATTAAAAAGTGTAACTACGTTTTTGGATACATTTGCATATGGGTATTTACATTTTTAGCGCCATTCTTTATTACGTGTACTAAATGCATATGTACGTTTTCACAGGCCGAAATAAAGCATCTAAATGTATTGAAAAACCGATAATTATATGGATGCATGTTGATCTACATCAATGTAGGTGGTTGGACTATACTATACCTATGATAATTGTCAGCAAGTTGCTACAAGTGTGTGAGTAAACGAGTAACAAAATAGCTTCACCATTTGGATGCGGTTTTCTAAGAAAATAAATTTTGCATAGACTTTTTGTTGCTACCGAATCGTCATTCTTGTTAATACCGTGATTAAGTCATTCTTGCTAAGAAAATACATACACCGTGTTAATACCGTGATTAAGTCAAAATCCATTTGGTTTAAAAACTCGATTAGATACGCGTTATAATAAATCTAGACAAAACAAGTTTGTGTCAAACCCAAATAAAGTCATAAAACCATTGTGTCCTGCATTCATTACCTGATGGATGAACGTTTGAGGGAGGGATCAAATCCAACACAAATTGCATACAAGTATACTTACCATGTAATAAATAAAGTTGAAGGACCAAATCCGTAATTTTTTTAACATATTATAAGAACCAAACCCATAATTTACTCTAAAATATATATTGTATGATTATCGTTCATTTATTATCATTTATTGATGTTTCAGATATTTTTACCTAACGTACATATGTTTTATTCAAACCAACATATAAATCCAAACCAAATAGGTTGGTTGGGATGTGACCTTTCGCTCGATAAGATAACATGTTTGGTTCAATCGTAAAATCTAAATTTGAAGGACCATTTAAATATTTTAGAACTAGTCTAACTTTGAACTGCTATGATCCAAACAGAACGATTTAAGTTTTGAACAATATATGATAAGGATACATTTTTTTTAGATGTGACATAATCCGTAGGTAACCTAACACATCAAAGTGGGTTCGGACCAAATAAGTGTCCATATTTTAATTTTTATTTTTATTTTATCTGAAATAAGTGTCGACTTTCATAAATAAGTATTTGTTTATTAATTTGACTCTTAATTATGAGATGGAAAAATTCTTTTATTATTAATGGCAAAATTACTATTTAGTTATTTAAAAATAATAATTATTATATATTTTTTATATTGTGTGTGTGTGTTTTTTTATCATGGACATTTATCTTGGAATAGATGAAGTAATTGTTTAGAGTATGTTAAAACTAGTCCGATCAAATTTGTCTTTTTTAATTATGTATATAGTTAATATATTAATCATGATAACAAAAAAATTTATTGTTCAGATAATAATTTGATTTTTATCAATAAAACGACCGAGAATGTTGTAAGCATTTAAATATTTTTGCACAACTTTTGATGATTTTTTTACCCGTCAGATGTAAAACTGATGTATATGACATTCTTCTACTTTGGTACCCTTTTCAATTATACCAACCGCTGATTATTATCTTCATGGCCCAATGAAATCGGTTAAGGTACATACAAGCTGATCCAGACAACCACAATTACATGAAGAAAAAAAACACCACGTTATATGAGCATTATTCGTTGGTAACGATAAACTTGATAACAGTATAATATCTGACTTTTCTATATCAATAAAATAATTAGGGTTTTAAAATGTTTTGATGTTTTATATGTGGTTGGGTCCTACCTAATGAAAAACAAAAAAGCAATGGCTAATGTTTCATTAATTGAAGTGGGGTGGGCACTTCTTAAAGGAGATTTGGACATCCACCATATGTTGCTTGAATGATGAGTACCTCTAAATGTGAACCCCCCCCCCCCCGGGCCCCTTTTTTTTATATAAATTATGGGTGGTTGAATCAACTTACGTGTACCTCTATTAATTTTAATGATTCTAAAGAACGGCCAGGAAAATCTCCAGTGGCATTGCAAGACTCGAACCGATAATCTCTGAAAAGATCCTCAAAAGTCCAAAACTTATTGCCAGTTAAGCTAACCCTTAAAGTTTAAGATGTGACTCACTTGTGGTTGATGAAAATTGGAATTAATTTTTATCTTATTATTCTTTTAGTATTTTTAATTTAATTACAAGAATTTACTTTTCAATTTAAACCAAAAATCGCTTGTTTAATGTCGACTTGAATTTTACGGAGGTATTTAAGATATTGATTTTGATATGTTGAAACAGGTTAACTATAAATATCTATTTTAGTTATTTGACTTTGTATTTGATAAGTTTTTTATACAGTGTTAGATTGAGTATACACTGGTTCAAACCCCACAAGATATATAACTCGACGTTGACATGGGGCAAGAAAGGGTGAAAATGCAGTTATGACATTTATTTACTTGACATGCTCGAAAATACGGACTTGCGTGAGATCTAGGTTATTTCTAGCCATCGTGATCTTTATATGTTATTAAAATCAACATTCAGTAGAAACCCAAGGGAAATAACGTGAAAAGGAATACAAACGTTCCAAAAAAGGTTTTAAGTTTCATAATTTTTGTATAGTTTGTGCGAAACATTAACAAACTTTTCAAGATTCGTCAATATTGAATCAATCAGATACATCTATAAACACTTGCTTCGGTTTTGGTATGCATCTCTAAGGCCCAAATGTATTAAAATCTAACGAAGTTTGTCTTAGTTACTGTTAGAAGATTAATACGATTGAAGAACACGATGAATATGCTGAAGGTTTGAAACCTCGATATATTGATTGAGAGAAAACGTACAATATGAAAGGTAAAATTATGAGAGTAATCTTAACCTAGCCTACAATATACAAAGAATTTATACATGGACAAAATGGGCTTGGGCCTTATATTGACACAGGCCTGGGCCTTCTATACATATACATTAACATCCCCCCTCAAACTCAATCGGGAGAAGAATGAGCCAGATGGAGTTTGGAAACTAGATCGCGAAACCGTCCTGGTAGATGAGCTTTAGTGAAAATGTCGTCCGGTTGATCAAGAGTTGAAATAGGAAGAAGTTGGATAGTCTTACGAGTCACATGTTGACGAACAAAGTGACAGTCAATTTCAATATGCTTCGTTCGCTCGTGAAAGACATCATTATGAGCAATCTGAATTACACTGTTGTTGTCACACCACAATGGAGTTGGAGACTGTTGAGGAGCCCCCATGTCTGATAGTAGCCAGCGTAACCACACAAGTTCTTGAGCTGTGTCAGCTAGTGCTCGATACTCACCTTCAGTACTGGATCGAGCTGTGAGAGATTGTTTCTTGCTCCACCAAGAGATAAGGGAGTCGCCAAGAAAGAAACAGTAGCTGGTAGTGGAACGACGATCAGTCATGTCACTATCCCAATCAGCATCAGAAAAACCACGCAAAGTCAATGATGATGTGGATTTAAAATGAAGACCATGAAACATGGTCCCTTTTAAGTATCGAAGAATGCGCAGGACAATAGCATAGTGATCAGAACAGGGTGCAGACATGAACTGACTGACAGTATGAACAACATAGGCAATGTCAAGTCGAGTCACTGTTAGATAGACAAGTGACCCCACTAACTGGCGATATAAAGTAGGATCACGCAGAGGAGGCCCATCATTCGGAGCCAAATGAAGGTTATGCTCAAGCGGAGTGGATGCAGTTTTGTTGTCAGTAATCTCAGCTTTTGACAAAAGATCTGAGGTGTATTTATCTTGACAAAGATAAATTCCCGATGGATCTGAGAGCACTTCAAGACCAAGAAAATAGTGTAAAGAACCAAGATCCTTTATCTCAAAACAGGAGCTGAGAGATGTCTTGAGATTAGTTATGCATGTAGAGTCACTGCCAGTAATAATTATATCATCCACATACAGGAGGTGTAAGATTGTACCAGCCTCAGTGGTCCGAGTAAACAGTCCTGAATCATAGTTACTGGGTGAGAAGCCCAGAGAGGTGACTGTAGAACTGAATTTCTCAAACCAAGCTCGCGGAGCTTGCTTGAGTCCATAAAGGGCCTTCCGAAGACGACAAACATGACCTTGTGGAAGTCGAACGCCTGGAGGAGGTGTCATGTAGACTTCCTCAGATAAATCACCGTTCAAGAAGGCTTTCTTAACATCCATCTGAAAGAGAGGCCATTGCTTGGTAGCTGCGATGGCTAGAAGACTGCGAACAGAGGTGACACGAGCAACAGGTGCAAATGTCTCCTCATAATCAATGTCGTACTCTTGATTGAAGCCCTTGGCTACAAGACGAGCTTTGTACCGATCAATAGAGCCATCAGATTTGGTCTTGATTTTGAACACCCATTTGGAACCAATGGGTGACTTGCCCGGTGGAAGAGGGACAGATTCCCATGTCTGAGCTTTGTCAATAGCCTGAAGTTCCTCATCCATAGCTTTCTGCCAACAGGATTAGAGGAGGCTTCCTTGTAGGAAGTAGGTTCGTGATTGGACAACAGAGTAGGATAAACATGATAATCACGAAGATGAGAAGGAACGTGTCTTACCCGATCTGATCGTCGAACATTCTGAGATTGAGACGTTCCAGGAGCTAAAGACTTAGCAGGCAACTCAGATGTTGGCGATGCAGAAGGAACAGATCATTGAGGTGGATCAGGAGCACTAGAAGAGGTAGGCTGTGTAGAGGCAGGAGACTCTGAAGTAGATGCGAATTCGAAAGGTGTTTGAACAATAGGCGGAGACAAAGTGATGTCAGATTGGAGTGAGTCCAATGAGACAGAGGCATCTGTAAAGAATGGAGTGGTGAAGGTAGGGGACTCACGAAACTTGGATATAGAAGAAAAAGGAACATGTTCCCAGAAAGTAACGTGACGAGATATACGAAGACGCTGGGAGATAGGATCCCAGCAGCGATAACCCTTGTGTTCAATACCATATCCAAGGAAGCAGCAAAGTCTGGAGCAAGGTTCAAGTTTGGTATGTTCATGAGGTTGTAATTGAACAAAACAAGCACTACCCCAAACTTTTAGAAGTTCATAGGCAGGGGAAATCTCATAAAGAGACTCGTAAGGAGACTTATTCTTAAGAATAGGAGTAGGATGGCGATTGATAGTATAAACTGCAGTGAAGGCAGCTTCCCCCCAAAACCGTTCTGGACATTTAGCAGAAATGAGAAGGGTGCGAACGGTATCAAGGATATGACGGTGTTTGCGTTCGGCACGACCATTTTGAGAAGATGTGCCAGGACAGGAGTACTGAGAGAGTGTCCCCTGGGATTGAAGAAATGAGAGAAGAGAGGACTCTTTGTATTCCATAGCATTATCAGCTCTGAGAATCTTTATAGATTTCGAGAATTGAGTGTTAATCATCCGAGCAAACATCATATAAATTTTAGGTAGCTCAGAACGATGTTTCATGAGATATATTGTAACACCCTTAAATATGAAGATAGCAACTTATAAAATTTTTCTAGATACATCAATAATTGATTCGTCTACAATCACAAATTAAGGATTAACCCCAATACACAATTTCATTCTATACATACAGTCCATGAAAAGGACGGGTGTTACTAAAACCCAATAACAATTACTATCTCCAACCTGCGGAAGACTTCATCAATAACTTACTCTTGCATAAAGCTAAGGCTCAACTCTTCATGAGGCTACTAGAGTCCAAACCCCCAACTGGAACCTGATGCATATGCCGACAAATAAAAAGGTTAGGCTTAACGCCTAGTGATCTCAAGAGTTTTAACATGAATAAATATATCTTTAAAAGTAAGGAATTCATTTTTAAAGCAAGATCCTTCGAAATATTATATTTCAAAATGGAAACGACACATTTTCCCATAATATACACTTTTAAAGACAATGCTCCAAAACATGCATTTCTTACAAAACGATGCAACCCGTGACTCACCCAAAACGGGGTCATAGTTCGACACTCACCTTTGTAAAAATGTAAATGATACTTCTTATCCCCAAAACACCCAAACCCGGGTGGGACATAATACTCGACCCTTAAATAACGGAAAACAATCTATATAAATATGATACGCCATTAAAACATGGAACTGAAACTTAATGCTCACACGACCATAAAATGGGATGAAATCCAAATATTAAAGCATGGACAATTAAATATCCCAAATACAGCGGGCCTACAACGGGGGATACCCGTATCCGTTGAGAGCGAAGGAACACAAAAGTATGCCACTCAACAACGTTAATCGCATGACACCTCACGACATCGCAGCCCAAGTGTCCTTACGACTCCTTTACCAAGTGTCACCCCAAGTCAGTTGACCTTGATGGATCATTCCGAAGAACTCCATCCCGAAGGCCCGGCACACTTAAAGACTACCTCCCAGGCATTACTTCAAGCGGCGGAGGTCCTAACGCTCACTCCCCGATAGCATTACATACTCAACCCTCCTAGCGATCACTTGTAAAGTTTCCGGTCATAAAACATGGGTACCGAAGTCCCACCCCGAAATACCCAATTGACCATCCCAAAACAGACTGACTGACGTGCCTATGGATCCATTACACACTGTCTAACGTTACCGGACTACACACGAATGACCAAAGCACTCGAGCCCGTAACCAAACTCAATACGCAACACAGTGCATTAGTACGTACGTCATATTCGGACTCTACATTGAGCCATATAAAACCGGACAAGTGTCCTCGAGACTCCTTTGAAACGACATCAAGCCAAAATGCTCAAAACCTCTTTTGACCAAAGATCACGTTTTGCAAGTAATAAACTCACTCAACCCATACCATGAAATCACATGCTCCAAAATACTCGAATGGACTCCAATACAGTTTAAGTCGGGACAAAAGGTTTTCCAAATAGACTTGTGAACCCAAATACACCAATTTACGTATGTCATGAATAAGACCGCATTTGTACAAAAATCATCAAGGATGCATAAATCATAAAGTGAGCATTATTTATACAAAATCACCAAAAATGCATAAACCATGTTAATACTTATCATGGTAACCAAATCCCAACTATGGGCATTTTATGAGCTTAAAGCCACACAAGTTTATCAAATATGTAAACTTATCAAAATACCCAACACATTGACAATTATTAAGTAAAACACATTTTTACTACAAAATACTCATTTTGGCATGTACATAGTTTTCACAAATCAACTTGAACTCACCTTGTTAGATTTAGGCTAAATCTAGGTTTCACCCAACGAGCTCTTTTGAAGGCCACTTGAATCCTCAAGCCGACGACTTCCAAAACCTAGATCCAAACATACCAAACCACTTAGAAACATTTCCCCAAACATTATTTACTAAAATCCTTAACAAGATCAAAACCCTAGTTTCCCCAAAACTATCAAATCTGAGATTCGAGAAATCAAACACTAAGAACCCAATAACGGAGCATCTATAATTTTACTACGAGAAAGCTTACCATTTTGAGTGATGAGACTTTCCGAGGGCACTCAATCCAACTCTTCAACCCGAGCTCCCAACATTGAACTTGATGAGAAAGGTGAACATGGAGGTTTTGTGGTTCAAGGTTCTACTAGTTAAATGATGAAGAATCATATGGTTCAAGGGGGAAAAACCTTCAAAATACACAAGGGTTCATCGTTTGGGGTTTGGGAGAGAAAAGGGAGGAATTTAGGGTTTGGGATTGTGAAAAAATGAGGCAAATGGCTGAAAAATCGATTTTAAGCTCGACAGTGCGCTACGCGGGTTATGCCGCGACTCCAAGTCGCGGCATAAGTCGCCCGTGTCCTTCAGTGAGTTACGCGGCTTGTTCCGCGACCCCAAGTCGCGCCACAACTCGCGGAAGCCCAAACCTCGGTTTTCTTCTCGTTAATTGTTTTGGTCATAACTTCTTCGTTATAGCTCCGTTTTCGCTCCGGAAAGAACCGTTGGACTCGTAATTGAATCCTTCATCTATATAGACTATAAAATCTAGGATTTAAGTCCAAGATTAAATATCTTATTTTTCCTTGATATATCGGTTTCGGTATTAACTTGAAATGATACCTTTCGAAAATCGGGGTGTTACATATATCCATGTGAAACGAGTATGATCATCAATAAAAATAACAAAATATCGAGCACCACCCATAGATGAATGTGGTGATGGTCCCCATACATCTCCTCATACATCAGAATGAATAAGATCAAAAGAAGAATTAGAATTAAAAGCATTTGATTCAAACGATAAAGCATGATGTTTTCCCAGTTTGCAAGATAAACAAGAAATACTATCAGACGACACACATTTTCCTAACATCCCTAAACTAGCTAACGATTTTATTCTGGCTAGAGACAGATGACCTAGCCGGGCATGCCACAAATCAAAGGAGGAATTGCTGGAAACTGAGGCAACAAGACTTGAAGAGGGTAATGGAAGACGAAGGTAGACCACTTCAATCATTCGTCCAACTTTACGGCCGAGTCCAAGGATCTGCTTGTTCTTTGGATCCTGTACAACACAACCAGAAGAATGAAATAAGATGATCAAATTAGATGCAAGAAGCTGTGCAATCGAAACTAAGCTCAGAGATAGTTTTGGGACATTTAGAACATCCGGTAATTGAATATCATGGGTGGAAACATTTCCACTAAAAGATACCGGTAGGCCAGTGTTGTCAGCAGTTCGTACGAACGTAAAATGCTGAGGTGGTTTCTTAGAAACGAAATCATCAGTGCAGGGTGTCATATGATTGCAACACCCAGAGTCAAAAAACCATACGTTACCTGATGCAGTTGAGTGTGAAGAATTCATACCCATAGCACCAGACATGATCTGCTCCATGAGTTCCTGATTGCGACGTATCAGTTCCATTAGATCAGGTGAGGAGACTGAAGAGGGAGCCTCGTTATCAGTGATAGTAGACCCAGCAACAGCGTGTGTCCGGTTCTGAGAGCCAGTGTGCTTTGAGTTCTTAGGGCAGTCAGACTTATAATGGCGCGGATGAGTGATACCACACCTACGACATTTGCGAACAGGACAATCAAGGAGAAGATGAGCAGTAGAGTGGCAAAAGGCACATTCGGATGGATTTGTCTTTCCCACAGATTTAGACTGGTTGTTGTTGGTCCATTTACCCTTGGACTTGGGATGAGACGTGTAAAAAACGCTATCAGTAGCAGGCACCGGTGAGCGCATGTGAAGACGAGTTTCTTCACTTAGCAATTCTGAGATGGCTTCTTCAAGAGTGGGTAGGGGTTGCCTATGAAGAAGCGAAGCACGAACATTCTCAAATTTGTCTGTAAGGCCCATCAAAATGGTGATCAAATGTAACTGGTTGAAGTAAGTTGCGAACTGTTGAGCCATCTCATCAAAGATCTGTGGTACTCCAAGACTGATATGATCTCTAAGAGACTGCATTTCAGAGATATAAGAGTTTATGGATTGATCAGGAAGTTGGCGTTTGTTCTGAAAAGTGGTCCACAATTGATACTGATGAGACAGACCCGATGATGTGTATCTCTTGGCGAGGAAATCCCAGAGACTTTTGGCGGTGACATAGCCAAGAAACTGTTGGTTGATTTCAGGAGTAGTGGAGGCATTAATAAAGCCCAAAATACGAGCATTATTGATGTCCCACTCATTCATGCGTTTTGCAAAGTCAACAGCATTTTCATTTGCTTCCTGAACTGGAGCTTTGGATGCACCAGTAACATAGGTGTAAAGGCCATGGGATTTTAGCAGAATTGTCATATGATGATGCCAGAGAATGTAGTTGCTACCATTGAAAATAACCGAGATGGGATTTGAGTGACTGAGATTGGTAGCCATGGGAGTGAGAAACAGTTCAGATATGGATCGGGAGATTCGACCGGTATATACCGGTAAAGAGTTCGACCGGTAGAATGTTTCGACAGGCAAAAGAATGCGACCGATAAAGTGCTTCGACCGGTAAATGGTTCGACCGAGAGAGTGCTTTTGACCGGTAAATGGTTCGACCGGTATAGAGATGCGACCGGTAAAGAATTCGACCGGTAGAGTACTTTCAACCGGTATAATGTTTCGACCGGTAAAGAGATACGACCGGTAAAGGGTTCGACCGGTAAGGAGTTTGACCGGTAAACTTCCGGTCTGCGGCTAGGGTTAAATACAGAGAGACCGGTAAGAAGGAACGATTCGACAGGCAACGACGAAGAAAGAAGAAGACCAATATCGCTTATTGAAATCGATTATCAAACAACAATCGATTAAAGCAACGACGGCGAGAGGCGACGGCAGCGAGAGGCGACGGCGGCGAGAGGCGATGAACAGTGCGATGAATAGTGAATCGGATGAACAGTACGGTGAATAGTGAAAACGATGAGTAAACCTACAGCTCTGATACCATGTTAGAAGATGAATACGATTGAAGAACACGATGAATATGCTGAAGGTTTGAAACCTCGATATATTGATTGAGAGAAAACGTACAATATAAAAGGTAAAATTATGAGAGTAATCTTAACCTAGCCTACAATATACAAAGAATTTATACATGGACAAAATGGGCTTGGGCCTTATATTGACACAGGCCTAGGCCTTATATACATATACATTAACAATTACTATAAAAATGGAATTCAATTCCATTCCAAGTCCTCACAATTTCAAATATTTACACCAAATCCAAATCTCTCAAAAACATTCTGTAAAAATAAATGGACCCTTTAATGATTTATGAGAGAAAACCATTTGTGACTAGGCATGGGAATGAGCCCCGCCCCATTGAGGAACCCGGTGTACCCGCCCCGACGGGGATTGGGGATAGAGACGGGGATCCCTGAAAGTTAAAAAACGGGGATGGGGACCGGGACGGGTACCGTGATCCCCGCCCCGCCCATCCCCGTATATTAAATATATTATATAATTATTACTAAAATATTATGTATATTTATTACTAAATATAATATTGTATATCTATTTTCAAGTATATTATTTATAAAGATTTAGATGTAGTATCATCTAGATTTAGAAATGGTATTTTGATCTTTCTTGTTAATTTTTTTTTACTTGTCTTACTGTTTCAGATAAAAATCATGGAGAGCCGAAAACGTTTGATTAAACAATTACGTATGATGTGATTTTGTTCACATTAATATTTGATAGTCCGTAAAAACAAATTTTGGAAATATGTGAGATGTAGACATAGACCATTATCGATCGAGTATAGTGCTCAACACGTTTCATTTAAAATATATCACATAAATGGGAAAAATCCCTGATTACCCGTTGAGGATCTCCGTTCCCCGTTGGGGATGAGGATGGGGATATGATCATATTTCCGGTCAGGAACAGGGACGGGGACGGTGATGGGGACGGAAATTGGGATCAAGGACGGGGATGGAGATTGGGGTCCCCGTCCCATCCCCGCCCCATTTCCATGCCTATTTGTGACAAACATGAAGTCCATGGAATCTCAAGATGCACAACCACCCATCATCCCAAGATGGGTGTTTTTTTGGCTTAAACATAAATGCCAACACAAAAACATTGTGTTAGGTTTGTAGGTTTAAATGGTATTTATTTTTTTGAAATTGTTGGGATACGTGTATAACGCCACAATATTAATAAACGTATGAATGTCAGTGAACGACAAGAGAAAAAGACATGTGTAACCTATAATAAAACTAGTGATGTTAAATTTTGATCATGACAAACCAACTAATTCATTTACGTGGGACAAATACAATGATACACTTCCAAAAATATAGTACTTTCTAAAGAAAAAAGTATAAATATTTGTTTTTTAAATAAGATAAAATAAGTTGTATTGTTAGGTGATGAGTCTAATTAGTGGGTTCTACTTGTCTTGAGACTCTTGCAAAGTAATTCATTTATATAATTGCCATTCATTATGAATAAGGTATTGGGTGATTATTTTAATATTAGACGTATATGTGAAGAGAATCTAAATCATACAAAATTTTGGATTGAAGATTGGATTGATTAAAGTAATATGACTAAACCAATGCAAGTTTTTTTTATCATGATGTGAGAACATGTTTAGTGTCTAGGTTGTAGTTAGAGGAACTTTAATATCATAAACTATAATATTTTGGAAATTGTTATTGGGTAAGCGTTTATCAGCTGTCACTTATGGGTTGTCTAAACAAGCAGAGGAATGAAAATAAAAATAATAAGGAATGAAAGAGAATGAATTTTTAGTCCCTTCAGTTTAACTTGGAATAAATTTAGGGTGTCTTTAGTTTGCGGGATTGGAATGGATTTGGAGGGATTTGGATTTCAAATTCATTCCAATCCTGTGTTTGGTTTGCAAGAATATAATTTGTTGACCGGATTTGAAATTCTTTGACCTCTTTAAAATCATTTACTTGATGGATTTGAAATTCTTTTGCAATGGGCCGGGATTTCAAATCCCCCAAAATCCAAATCCTTACTCGAAATCCAATCTATTTCATTCCAATCCCGCAAACCAAACGCGCCCTTAGGCTTACGGGGGAATGAACCCGTTATATTATATAAAACCAAACAATTTATTTTATTATTAACTTCATTAATTACTCCTTAATACTTCTAACCAACCACCCTCTTACTTTACCGGATAATCATGACAATAATCGAGAATCTTACCTGGTAAGAAGTATAGCAAGGACAACAAATCTTACATGGTAAATGAGGGAGAAGACATTTAGCCGATTAACACTTATGTAAGAGACATTTATCAAAAATCCGTTTATGGCCGAGAATGTAACTTGATAAGGTAAGTCAGGGTGATGACTCTTGCTCATAAGCGCTTGCTCGATAAGCATTTCGTAATCAATAAATCATTTGCCATGTACAAAAACTAACTGTTCGTCTAGTACATGAGATGCAACGAGACAAGACAGTATAAAAAATTTGTTAATTTTTGACACATGACATTAGACCGGGAAAAAGACCTGAGTGGTGAAGCAAAAATGCATTTTTTTTGGTATGCTAAAATAGGTGAAACAAATATCAGGAAGACAAAAGACAAGATTAATAAATTACTAAACTACTCATGTCAAATTAAAACCTCAAAACCTTCTACAATTCTTTCACCGCCTACCTCACTCTCAATCATCCAGTCATGTCCCATCCAGTTTCATATGCATATCAAACACACCCTTAAGTAAAACATATAAATTTCAAGACTTGCAATATCTATAAAACATTAAATACAAATCACTAATACATTAAGACTTAAGATTTTTCGAAAATTTCAAACATAAATTCAGATGTTTATTTTAACGAAAATTTACGTTAATTGGATTGGGTTCTCGTGAGACCGATGGGAACAGTTGTGAAGACACAAAAACACACCGAACATTCAGAGCAAAAACATTGTGATACAAAAACAAACCTTCACAGTGTTCTGTTGTAAAGGTTCGTTTTTGGTGCATTCACAGTATTTTTATTCACGGTATTTTGCTGTGAAGGTTCAAGGTTTTTTTTTATGGTCTCACGAGTCTCACGAAAATAGGATAGTCTCACTTGATCCCAAATCTTTTAATTTTCATTCTCGATATACAATAAAATTTACATCCCACTACATTACACAGATAAACAACTAGTGTTTTTTTTTAATCAAATTGTATTTCACCTCATCTAATAACAAGAAAAATGACAAAACTTCATTTATACATAAACCACATAATATATAAATCTCATCTACACATTGATGCTATAAGCAAGCATACAGACTGCACAAAAATTTGGGTAAAAAGACTAATTTGCCCCTTGCTAGAACAGTAGAAGGCATAAAAAGAAGCAGCAAAACAGGAAAATGGTTAATCTGTTTAAGGATCTATGAACCTGCATTTCATGCCTTCTTAATCTAGGGCTATTACTCCCAGCCAAATGATACGAGTTCGGAAACGTGTACAAGCTCTGCGAGTTCCCGAAAACCCGAGCGTAAATCATCTCTCCGAACATCCATACGTTTGGATTGTAAGCATCGACCCCGTGACTATAAAAGTCCGGTGAACGGTCGTAGATTTCGTAAGGCGTTTGATGAGAATTCCGATAAGAAAGCCGTTGGGCGGGACTGGATGCGGACACGAGAGTTGCGTGCGGCCGAGGTGGGATAAGGGCGGTCTTGGTGTCGGCCTCGTCGTCGGAAAATGTTTTGCCGCGGCCGTAAAGAGGGACGACGGAGGTGTGGGAAATCTCGGATTTGCACACGGGACAAAGTGGAGTGTCGCCGGAATCGGTGGAAGTGGTTTGGAAAGATAGCCATTTGTAGATACAAGGCCAGCAATAGAGGTGGCCACAAAGAGTTACGACCGGGTCCTTAGCGAAGTCGAGGCAGATACTGCAGTCAAAGCACGGCGAAGATTTTTCGGATGCTGAAACGGGTTTTAATTCATCTGCAAAATAGTTTTCGCATTCCATTGCCGATTTGATGTGGGTTGTGGTATTTAGCCCTGCAATATGCGTAAATTTAGTAAATTTACTAAACTACCCATGTAAAATAGGTGGAACAAATATCAACTAGGACAAAATAAGTAAATTTACTAAACTACCCATGTCAAATTAAAACCTTAGTAACCTTCCATAGTTTCTTTCACCCGCCTACCTCACCCTCACCGGTCCAATCTTGTCCAATTCTGTCCACGTACCAAAACGCACCCTGCCGGAACAACCTCTCTACCCGTTTCAAGGTCTGTGTACATCTCACCCCCAGACCCTACCTCTGTGTGGGATTTACTAGTTTAGTTCGGTTTTGGTTTTTAAAATCAACGTGCATAAAGCATACGCTTAATTTTATGGCGATAACACGCAAATATAATTGGCTACGAAGTGTTCTGAAGTCAATTATTCACATGCCAATTGACCATACCATGTAACATGCCAAAACAATCAAGACCATGAGGTATGAGTTCAAAAAATTGACAACTCATCAAATCATCTTCTAGATTGAAAGCTACATCAAAACTATAATAATAAGTACATTGGTGGATACCAAGTCCAAGTTCCTCACTAAATTACATGGGCACTATGCCTTGAGATCCCAACTACCACATCTAGATTAATACTCCATCATGCTTATGCTTTCTATTGGGTTTTATTTTCAATGAAAAAAGTTGTATTGTGGACATATGTATGCATTCTTCATATAAAAATTTCTAGATGGCTCTGAGATGCGGTGGATTAAGTTCGTTTGTACTCGTTTGTTTGGAGTTTATTTTCAACAACAATGTATGTGATCCAGGCGTACACAACAATTGTGGTCACTGACCACCGAGGTTTAATCAGGGTTGATGTCTTACAGTCATAATTTGCCAAAGGATTAGTCTAGGCATAGCCTAGGACACCCTTCCCAAAAAAAAACCAACAATGTATGCGACTTTATAAGATCGAGATGAAAACGATCTTGTTCTGCCAGGAACCATTTTTTTTAGATGTCGTGATCTTATCACTGGATTTTGTAATTTAAGAAAAAAAAAGTGTCAGGTGCATAGAAAAATTAGTTAATCTCCCGATCTCGTTGACAAATTAGGTATATTTTCATTTGTTTTAACGATTGGAAGGGGGTTAAGTTCATGCCACTATGTGTGTATCATATAAGTCCTTTCTAAAGCAAGAAATAATCTCACACCACACCAAAATCATAGACCAAAAACTCTCTTGGAATAAGTTTGGCAGCGGATCACCTTCTCTATCTAATGAACGGGGAACGAGATCCCTTTCCTTTTTTTTTCAATTTCCTACTCTAATATCAATATTGTAATCTTCTTGTTCTTTACCACGTATACCTTATCTTCTAGATGATAAAGAGCCGACAAGGCCTATCTTTGCGACATTTTTTTCGTAGGGATGTGGATACGCTCTGGGGTAGGTTAAATCCAGCCCTATATATTGTTATTTACACCCTTACCTACTAATCTCCTCCTCACATACAACATCATCAAGATTTTTATCATTTTCGTGCATGATCTGACCTAATTTGATATAAATAGGGGTGCATATAGCAACACCCTACATGGTCCTCATACTATCTTTATAAATTGTACAACTTGTAATGTATTAGTCGTTAGTCGAAGACAATTTTTCAACGAGCCATTTACGTATCAATCATCAACATAGGCATTATTGGTCTTATTTACTAAAGAACAGAAAATAGTAACAAAAAACACCCAATTTACTTTAAACAATTGAAGAGAACATAAAATTCAATGAGCTTGAAAACAATTTCTATTATTTCTAATGTTGTTATAGCAAGTAGAACACAATTTCAAAAAAAAAAAAAAGTTAAAAGTTGTTACAAAACAGAACCATGGCAATAAAACTCCAAATTGCTTAATCCAAGGCATGAACTTAACCTCCTCACAATCCTTCCATAACTCGTTAAAACAAATGAAAATATACCTAATTTTCAAACGAAATCGGAAGAAGTAACTAATTTTTCCTAACACCGACACTTTTTTTTTTCTTAATTACAAAATTCAGTGATAAAACGTCTCATACAATATCGTTCATGGCATAACAGGAATCGTTTTCATCTCAATCTTATAACCACATAACTATTGTCGATAATAAACTCCAATTATATAGAAACGAACTCAATCCACCGCATCTCACAGTCATCTAGAACTTTTTGTAAGCGTATGAACAAAACTCATACTCTATATGTGAAATTACATGAAGAAAAAGCATGAATCTATTGCGAAAAAGGTCGATCACAGAAACGCTAATAATCAAAATTATTAAAAACGAACAAAATAGAAGTAGGAATCTGAGGAATTACCTGTAATTAAACGAAGGAGACAAATAGTAAGCTTCTGATCAGATACCGGAACTTGATCGGAAATTAGAGTTTCAACGACGACACGCGGCGGAGGAGATGAAGACTTTGGAGGTGGGATTTTGGGGGTTTTATAAACACGTATAAAGCTCTAGAGTGTAGCTATAGACTCCTGCTAATGGGAGTCCCACCACTACCTTCTAGAAAACCTTTTTTAGATGGATAAAAGCAAAGTCTAATCACATTTGTAATTATTTTTGTAAAAATAGCCTCAGGTCTACATCTGTAATTGCAGACCTAGGTAGTAGGTCCACCTCCGCAATTACGGACCTAGGGGACACATGACATCATCTGCTTCGCTCACTAACACACGGCATAATCCAACTTGGCAGGTACACCACCGCAATTGCAGATCTAGGGTCACATCCGCAATTGTGGACCTAGGTAACACATGGACCGTTGTGGACCTGCCGCAATCCTTTTTTTTTTTCCTTTTGTCTCCTATGGATTGCGGACCTGTGACTATTTTTGCAAAAATCAGGAAAAAATGGCTAGGAGGTGAAATTACGAATGTGATAAGGCTATTTGAGCCAATTTCCCTTAAATATATCTCTACCTACTAATTATATTTATATACAGATTGAAATTAATCTTTTATATTTTTAATATATGATTTGCTCTGATTTGATTTTGATATAAATAAATGTGTATATATACCAGGGACGGACGCAACAACTTTTTCATACGGTGGCACCATATTTTTCATACGATTTTTATCGACATGTCTTAATTTTTTTACCGGCGATCAATATCGTCCGATGTATTTTTAGCCTAATTCCACCGTTTCGATGGATTTCTAAAGTTTTTTGCTTGATTTCGAGACATTTTTAAGTTTTTTTATCGATTTTGAGAGACTTTTTCAGTATTTTTGGTTGATTTTAAGAGATTTTTTCGGTTTTTTCGGTTGATTTCAAGAGATTTTTACCCTTTTTTTGGTTGATTTCAAGAGTTGGGCTATAATGGAAGTGAAAATTTGGGCTTTCAGATTAGGATTTGGTGCACCTTTGAAGTTTCGAAAATAAATACGGTAGCACACTCGAAAACGATACGGTTGTACCTTTCACGAACGTCAAAATTTTACCCTTCGTCGGAGAAATGATACGGTGACACGTGCCACCGTCGCCACTGCTTCAAGTCCGTCCTTGATATATACCTTTGTATATTGTTAAGAGCATCCACAATATTGAGTTTTTGTTATTAAGTTTTTTCACAACTTTTTCCTTACACATTCTCGCCGCCTCAACAACTTAAAAACTTCTACATACCTCCGTTATGTGAGGAAAAAAAAAACTCACCCAAACTTTTTCATAGTTTTTTCAAACTTTCCAGAATACTATCATTTTAACTTTATATCATTTATATTCTTATTTATAAAAATACATATATTGAAATTTATACAAATACATAGTTATTTCTATCAAGAAAATATTATTAATTTAATTATGTACTTATTTTACAATAAAGTTTAAAAATAATAATTTAAAAGTATGTACAATAAAAATAAAAATTGTGTTATCAAAAAATCAGTAAAAACTGTATAAAAGTATCTATACTATATTATAAAGCACGATAAAAAACTCTTAAAAACAATTTCTAAAGCATAATGTACCATTATTTAATGTTAATTACTTAAAATCTCTTAAAAACAATCTATACTATCTATACTATATTATAAAGCACAGATAAAAAACTCTTAAATACAAATTATTAGGCACAAGGTACCATCATTTTATGCAAGATTTTAAAAATATCTTAATTTACAAGTATTAAAGCATAAGATACATATTACTACTGCAGACTTCTAACACCCATCAATTTGGTATGTGCATGACCTTCCTTTTATGCAGACCTTTCCATGTATCACTATTAATTAATATATTATATTACTATAAATTTGTTTTAATTATATTATTAAATATGTAATTGGTTATTTTTTCTAGATGTCATTAAAATATAATTAAGATAATCATTGAATTCTAACAAAATACTTAATTTTTTTATATAAAAAACATTATATTATTAAACCTAAATTAAACAAATTTATAAAAAAAACATTATCACTTTCTCAAAACCATCCAAAATCGTACTGTCAATCGACAAAAAAAAAATGAAACATTAAAATTGTGATGTATCTCGCTGCATTGCGCGAGTACGCTTCTATTATTTATCTCAAAGCTTGGGGTGGAGTGTGGTCAAAACCTTTGTTTGAAGGAGGTTAAGTGAAAATACTTATTATAAGGGGTAACCTAGGGTTTTGTGCAAGCACTTTTGGGTGACGGCTGGTTTTGAGAAGAGGCAGGGGGCGATTTTGGAGCTAGGTCGAAGAAGCATGAAGTTCTGAAGGATCGCAAAGGGGAATTTAAAATCTCTTGGAGGTAATCATCTGATAACCTAAATTTTTCATCTCTAATTGTTCATTTCAGTAATGGTTTTAGTTTTGGGGTTTTTGATATCGATCTGATGATGGGTGTGGGTTTTAATCTGAGAATTGATGAAGGTTGAGGTTAAGGGCTGTTATTGCTTAATTGTATGTATTTCTTTAGTTAATCTTATTGTTGAGAAGGGTGGTCTCTGAGACATTTCCACCATCGAGTCGACCGTAGCTTTGGGAATCGATGAATTCGGTCAACTTGCAGACCTCGGTCGAAAGGGGAAACTCCGATCGATTTCGGCCCCGGTCAAGGGGGGTCATCACCCCGGTCGCTCGCGCACCGGTCTCTTCCATACCGGTCGACATGGGAGTGATCAAGACCCCGGGCTTCAGCACCCCGGTCCCTTCAAATTCTTATGAAGTCCGGTCGATAGAAATACGGGGCATCGGTCGAGGTATTATTAGACCTCGGTCGCTTAGTGGGGGGAAGAGATACCGGTCGTTGCGTGGGGAACCCGGTCGGCCTAAGACCCCGGGAAAGTGTTAACACCAGTCGGCCCTAAGACCCCGGTCATGGTGTCACTCCGGTCGGCTCTTAAGCCAGGTCGTAGGCGCTGATTCTTGGGCCGAAGCCCAAGTCTTTTGTTTAAAGAGTTGGGTAGTGTTGGGCTATTTTATTGGCAGGCCAAATTCAATTGTAGTTTAGAGTCTAAAGTGCTTTATATATATTAAGCGAAGAATCGGTGGATCAAGTGTTTATAGAAAGTAGGTACCGTTGGATAATGAGTTAAGTTCGTTTTAAAGTAGATCGACTTGAGAGTTCATCGGTCAATGTTTCTTTTATAGGTTTCGGATCGAATTGTAAGAGTAATCGCGGGATTTAAGCTTTTAATTGGGGACGCCAGGTGAGTTTTCTGAACTAAATCCTTTATGATCGAAAGCATGCGAAGTTTGATTATTTTAAATGTTGATTTATTTACGATGCCAAGTTTATAACGAAATGATTTAAGTGTGTTATCAATTTGTTGATGTTTAAATGTATGCATATGTTATTTGTGGAACATGTGACCTAAGTCGGGGAGTGTGGCCCGCCTACTCGTGCCGGGGAGTGTGGCCCGTTTATGTCGTTGGGGGTGTGTCCCAACATTAAAGCAGCGCGAGTTAATGTGGTTCTTTATCGACGAGGTTTTGATGGTTATGTGGGAGTGACGTTTTTATATAGCACAACTGGAATGGGTTGCGCTTTGTGCATTTAAGACTTCGAGGTAGTACGTTTAATTATTCAGGCTACTGGAGTTTGATTCCAGCAGGTCGCGATGAGTTGTCAAGGAGCGATATCTAGTCGAGTGGTTTTGAAAATCATAGTTTTGTGATTTAACCAGATTTGAGAAAAACAAGGCCGTGAAATGCCTTGAGGTCCGATTTCAGTATTATGACCAGTGAGAAGAGAACGGTATTTGTAGGTGTACTAAGTGGTCGTAGAGACTTGTAGTTGTTCTGGGAGGAGGTAGTAGAGTGTTGGTAGTAACCAGTAGTCGATGACGTCTTTATGACATAGCTGGGAGTGCAAATCCTTAAAGTGGTAAGGAGATTCCGTAAGGATATGTAGAAGGCGGGTGTTATCGTCATAGGATGAACGTCTTCGTCCTAAGATCTAGGGAGAATGAGTTGTAAGATTGTGGTTGGAATGCTAAGTTGAAAATAATGTTGTCAAATGATGGGTGGTGGTTATCTAAGAGAGGAGCTATATGTTCTGGTTTACAGCAGGTTTTGGGCGGGATTATTTTATATCCCTAAAATAAATGTTGAGAGTGTCGAACTGTTTAATTCTGGAGGTTGTGCAGTAGATAGTAAATTCGTGGGCATGATGAATTATGCTTGAGAGTGACGGGATTATAGCAGATTGGGTGATCTTGTTTGGCGAGAGAGAGTGGTGCGGCGTTTTCGAATAGTGGGTAACGTTTTTGAAGAGTTGGGTTGATAATCTTGCGTGAGAATTGTGAATAGTCGGTGGAGCTAGCAAGTAGTGTTGTTGTGCTTCGATACTTTGGATAGGGCCCCACGGTGGGCGCCAAACTGTTTATGCCAAAAATCTCCCAATGAAAATTTAAGGTAAGTGTGGAGCTTGATCCAACCAAAGAAAGTAGCTTTAATAATCGCACGACAATAATAAAAGTGAAATAAATGAGACAAGGGAATTGGTGACGCGGAAAACCCCTAAAATGGGTAAAAACCGCGGACGAGTATGAGTCATCGTGCACTATGGACGTCAATCAAGGACGTCGTCCTTGTTAACAAGTGTTACAAATGAAATGTAATGTAAAACAATACAATAAAATAAAATCGGTCGTGCGTCGTGTGTACTTAGACTTCAATCGTGCGTCGTACGACAAACATCAAAGGCTTTATGAACTTCAATAGAGATTGAGTGAGCTTAAGAACGTAATTCGTGAGCTTGTAAAGTCTGAGAACCAGGTGTCCGAATGTGAAGTTCAATCTTCATATTTATACTCCAATTGTCCGTTAGCAAGTCTTGAATGCATATCTTTAATAGAGTATCCGTTTAATATTGATGATAGCGTCCATTACATCCGTTGTTATTGGTAACGTCTTCCGTTATGATCTCTAATCATAAATGTCCTTGTAATCCTGCATTAAACATAATATAAAGTATGTTATAGTTTAATAACTGAAATCATGTCGTACGACAACCATCGTGAACGGGTTTTGGTAGTTTGGTCGAAGTCTCTTCAAAGGAAGGGCGTCAGTTATTTCTCTGGTCGTGCGACTATGGGCTAATGGACTGTTGGAATCTCTAGTCGTACGACAAAGGACCTTTGTTATTTTTTACCCAAACAGTTTACCCCCAAATTTAAAATTCAAGCGGCAACTTTTTGAAATTTAAATTTAAGACTAAGACACGTGTTATAAAAGAAAAAGCGGGTAACTTGCATAGAACCGAATCGATTCGTTCCCAACTGAATAATGACGTCACATTTATCAGAATAAACAATTTGACAGCTAATGAAGGACAGGTGTCATGCTTTCGTTGAGTGTACTCAAGGGGTTGCCTGACACGAACGACACGTGTCAATTTTATTGACCGTCGATTTTTGGCGATTTGATTTCTGATTTTTAGTATAAATAGGGATTATCCTTAATCTTTTCCTTTTTTACGTTTTACCCCTTTAGAGATTTCATACTTCCGGCGATATACACTTTTCGAGTGACCAAGATCTTTTCCATTCTAAGTTCGAGGTTTAGAATGCTATTTAAAGTACGATTCTCCGTTCTTTTCTTCTGTGTCAGTTTATATGCATAGGAAGTCCATAGCCAGGAAGCCTAGGAAAGCTTGGGATATTCTTAGTTATTGGTGTGCGACTCTTAACATCTCTGATTTCCAGATGTCGAGCGAGCCTGTGAGCATGTATAGGGAGGAAGAGCATTTAGATTACTTTAAGAGTTTGGCCAGGATTCCAGATGAATATATCTGGTGTCGTCGGAAGATTTAAGGTCGGATGAAGTTCCGAGGGGATATTGTGTTCTGTATGAATATCCCTTCAAGATAGGTTTTACTTGGCCATTTAGCCCTTTGGTCAGGGCATTTTTAGATGCGTTTGACTTGACGCCTTGACAGTTAATGCCTCAATTCTGGCGGATTGTCCAGGTGATCGATCGTCTTATGGCCGATTGGGAGGTACCGTTCAATGTGAACGACCTTCTGACTGCCTATAGCGTTCGACCGGATAATTATCACCGGTATAGTCTGTTCCCTCGTTCGAAGGGAGATAATGTACTGATTCATAATACCGCGGTGAACGATCGTGGTTGGACACGTCAGTACGTTTTCCTCCAAGTGGCGTCTGTAAATGACGAAGACAACTAATGGTTGTCGTCCGGCTGGAACGAATCGGGTAGGTTTAATGTTTTTGTCGTGCGTTTTTGTCGTGCATTTATTTATAACGTATATTCTGATGTCTTTCTTTGTTTGTCAGTGATCGACTTCACTAAAGTGAAGCCAAGGCGAGATTCTCAAGACAAGATTCAGAGGATCTTGGAGAGAAGTATTACTGATCGTTCGTTTTCCCCTCGGTCGAACGACGAGGAAGACGAGGCCGTTTTTGTAGCTGAGGTGACGTTTGTCGAGGGTTCTCGTAGAGAAGGAGAGAAGGAAGAAGAAGAAAGAGAAGAAGAAATGACCGGTAAGTCGCTCGACAATATCTTTCACTTGTATATCGTACGTCATTTCATTTTTAACTCGCTTTCTTTTTTCAGAGGACGCAACTGTAAAGTCGGCTGCTGATAAGCGAGCCGAGCAATTGGAGCTCGCCCGCCAAGGGAGGGAGAAAACGAGGAAAAGATCTGCCCCTTCCACGGGGGTAGATCCGAGACGTGTCCGAGGAAAGCCTCGGTCCTCGCCCAAGAAGATGGGCGATGCCACTCTGTCATCCCTTTCAGGGGCGACACCAACGAAAGGAACCGTTGCTGGGGTCGAGCTTGGAGGCTCGATCAAGGCGACGAAGGATGCCCCAACGACGGGGGTGTCGGGCGTTGAAAAGCCCTTTGTCGCACCTTCTTCTTCCTCTAAGAGTGAGGAGAAGAATAAGGAAAAAGTGGGAGAGATGATATTCAAAGCCACTATCCCAGCTGACTTTATGGCTAATGACGTTCTCGAGAGAGACGTCATTTTTCCACACTTGGCAAAATTTCTTCTCCCGACTTTCTACGATCGGTACAAAGAATCTCGGGTTGAGGACACGGGGGCACATGCTGCTGGTCTCTCCTTCATGGTAAGTTTTACTTATTCTCCTTTTTCGTTGCTCATTTTTTACTACTAATTCTTTTCCTTTTGTCGTGCAGGCTTTCCAAGCTTGTCTGAGCTTCTACGCTCAGACATAAGGTCTTAGGTCGTCTTTTCCTGATGTCAAGAAAAGGGCCAACGAGGCTCTTGAAAAGGAAAAGGTCGCCTTAGAGGCGGTCGAGGCTGAAAAAGCAAAGGTCGAGAACCTCAAGGCTGAACTCATCGATGCCCGGAGTCTACTAGAGATTTCGGATCGTGAGAAGGTCAAGCTCAGGGTTCGTCTCTTTGAGCTTGAGGCGTCTTCGACTAAATTAGAGATCGAAAAGATTAAGGCTATTACCACTGCTGCTGCTTCTGCTGACGAGATCGCGACTCTGAAGAAGAGGGTCGAAGATCTGGAGGGTGACGTCAAGGACTTGGAGATGGAGAATAAGCAAATTGAGGCTTTCTCCCGCTTCACGGCCCGAGCTGCTTTAATGAGGCGTCACTTGAAGGGGAAGGATCCTATGGCGTCGGCCTCCGAAGAACTCAAAACTTACCTCGACACTGTCGGGATTGAGAGGGACCTGGATGAAGACGACGAATTGGAAGAGAGCGATGGCGTAGAAGAAGTGGCAGCAGAGGAGACCATCGTTACCCAGGGACAACCTGACGTTCCTCCTACTTAATTCCTTTTGAACCTATCACCTAAAGGTCGACCGTTTGTGGTCGTCCTTTATACTTGTAATTCAATATCTAATGAAAAAAGTCTCTTTTGTTCGTCGACGCTTATTACTTGTTTTTATAACGAATCGTACGTCGAGAAATTTAAGTAGATGGACAACTACATTATATCAAACATTCAACCATACCATCATTTATAAAGAAATCAACTGAAACTTTCGATCGATCTTGGGTAATTTGTGATAATGGTTCTTGATTCTAAGTATTTGAATATCAAGTGCAGAATTTAACCTTTGTCATCCATTAAAATTGAACATATACGTGTGATCGCATGAGTTTTACTCGACACAAAGATTTTAAATAAGTCGTGCGTCCCTGCGAAAAACAACATTAGTGGGGTGATCGTTGGTTTGACCAACGACCCTCCGATGCTTAAGTCAGTAATCTTTCTTAAGAAATAATCGAAGGAAATAAATATGAAATTTAAAAGAAATACCTCTTTAAATGAACTGCATTCCAGCTTCGTGGGATATCTCGACCGTCGAGGGTTTGGATTTTATAAGCTCCTTTACCCACGATGCTAGAGATTTGATAAGGACCTTCCCACTTAGTGGAAAGCTTACCTGCATTGACCTCTTGAGTATTTTGAAATACTCGAAGTAGAACGTAATCACCTTCTTGAAAAACTTTGATTTGGAAATTTTTGTTGAAATGTCGCTCGACCACTTGTTTCTGTGCCGCCATGCGAATGTGCGCAGCTTCTCTAAGCTCTTCTAGAGCGTCGATGTCATAACTTAGGTCGACCAAGTTATGTTCAACGGACGTATGTCTTGAAGTCGATAGTCGTACCTCAATAGAACACAGCTTCACATCCATAGACTAAGGAAAAGGGAGTTTGTCCTGTGGACGTACGAGGTGTCTTACGATTAGCCCATAGAACGGAAGGCAATTCTTCCACCCACTTCCCTTTGGCAGCTTTGAGTCTTTTCTTGATTGAATTGATGATAGTTTTATTACTCGACTCGGCTAGACCATTCGACTGTGGATATCGAGGCGTCGATGTTACCAACTTGATGTTCCTTTCTTCACAAAATATTCGCGTTCGATCACTGATGAATTGTGTCCCGTTGTCGCACGTTATTTCAGATGGAATTCCAAACCTACAAATGATGTTGGTTTGGATAAAATAAACGACTTCTTTGTCCCGAACCTGGGAAAAAGCCGCTGCTTCGACCCACTTAGAGAAATAATCTGTTAAAACTAAAAGAAATACTTTTTGCCCAGGGGCAGGTGGTAGTTTCCCAACAATGTCCATTCCCCATTTCATAAAGGGTCATGGGATCAAAGTCGAGTTCAAGGGTTCAGAGGATTTATGAGACATACCTGTGTGTTTTTGACATGCGTCGCACGACTGTACATACCTGATCGCATCTTGCCTTAATGTCGGCCAATAGTAACCTTGTCGTGATATCCGGTTGGCTAGACTGCGACTTCCTGAGTGGTTTCCACATTCACCGTCGTGCATATCTTGTAGGATTTTCTGGACTTGCGTCTTGTTGGTGATACATCGCAGATTCAGACCAGTCGAAGATCTTCGGTATAATTGTCCTCTGATCATAACATACCTTGATGCTTTAAATCTAACCTTTCTTGCTTCCATTCTGTCATCAGGCAGTTGATCGTTCTCCAGATAATTTTTAATATCGTCCGACCAAGAGTTTTCTTCTTCAATTGGTGCGACCAAAATATTACCATCGTCTTTAATGGATGGTGTTGCAAGGTGAACTATTGGGATATTGTCGAATGTCGTTTGATTAAGTGCTGATCCCAAATTGGCTAATGCGTCAGCTTGAGTGTTCTGATCTCTTGGTACCTGTTCGACAATGAAGCGACTGAATTTCTTTGATTCTTCCTTTACTATTTTATAATAAGCAATCATCCTTGAATCTTTTGCTGCAAATTCTCCATTAACTTGGTTAACAACTAGGGACGAGTCGCTCCGGACATGTAGACATGTTGCCCCCAAGTCATGAGCAATTTTCATTCCTGCAATCAGTGCTTCATATTCTGCCTTATTATTTGTTGCCTTGAAGTCGCACCGTATGGAGTACACTATTTTGCCCCCTTGTGGGGACTGTAGGACGACACCCAGGCCTGTTCCTCGTATGTTCGACGAACCATCGACGTCGAGCGTCCAAGTAGTGTCGTGCAAAGTCGCCACAATTAACTCGTTGGACGTCGTCGCTTCTTCTAGTTCCGGACTGAAATCTGTAACAAAATCTGCCAAGACCTGTGATTTGATCGCCGTCTTAGGTTTGAAATCCATATCATAATTGCTGAGGTAGATGCTCCATTTAGCTAGTCGTCCTGTTAGTTCAGGTTTTCTTAACACGAACTTTAATGGAAAGTTAGTTACCACAGTTATAGGATGCGATTCAAAATAATGCCGTAGCTTCTTAGCGGCCATGACTAACGAAATCAAGAGTTTTTCTATAGATGAGTACCTGGTTTCAGCGTCTAGTAGAGTTTTACTTACATAGTAGATTGACAGTTGTTGTCCGTCGGCTTCTCGTATAAGGACTGCACTTACCGAATTAATGCTGACGGCCAGGTAGAGTTGAAGAGCTTCACCTTTCTCAGGTTTAGAGAGGAAGGGAGGTGATGTCATGTATTTCTTGAGTTGTTGCAATGCCTCCTCGTGCTTATCAGTCCACTCGAATTCTTTATTTTTTCGCAGGACGTTGTAGAATAGGTGACATCTGTCGGACGACCGAGAGATGAACCTGTTCAACGTTGCTACATGTCCTGTTAGACGTTGGACTTCTTTAAAATTTATGGGTGACTTTAGCTCAATAATTGCTTTAATTTGGTCTGGGTTAGCTTCGATTCCTCGTCGTGTGACCATATAACCGAGAAATTTGCCAGCTCGAACTCCAAAAGAACATTTTGTCGGATTCAACTTCATTTTGTATTCACGCAAAATGTCGAACGATTGCTTCAAATGTCCTATATGATCGTTCGTATGCTTTGATTTGACAAGCATGTCGTCGATGTATACTTCCATAGTGTCGCCCAAATGTTCTTTGAACATCATATTCACCAATCGTTGATACGTCGAACCTGCATTCTTAAGACCAAAAGGCATTACTTTATAACAATAAATACTTTTATCTGTCATGAAGGCTGTTTTTTCCTGATCGTCATAATGCATCAATATATGGTTATATCCATAATATGCGTCCATGAAAGTGAGTAATTCATGTTCAGCTGTAGCGTCGACCATAGAATCGATGTGTGGCAATGGAAATGGATCTTTTGGACAAGCCTTGTTAAGGTCTGTGAAATCAATGCAGACCCTCCATTTGCCATTTTTCTTTTGGACGACAACAACGTTGGCGAGCCAGTCTGGGTATTTGACTTCTCGTATCTTTTCTGTTTTAAGCAAATTATCAACGTCGTCGTTGATAACTTTATTTCTTTCAGGAGCGAATTTTCGTCTTTTCTGCTGAACAGGCTTGAACGATGGATCAACGTTGAGTTTATGAGAAATGATACTTGGATCGATACCCACCATGTCTTCGTGCGTCCATGCAAAACAATCATTGTGATCCTGCAAAAAAGATATTAGTTTCTTTTTAAAAGAAGGGTCGAGCGTCGAACCTATGTAAACCATCTGATCAGGCTTATCCTGGTTTAGGACGACAACTTCCAAGCGATAGTCGTCGTCAGTCCCAGGAACGTCCTGGTTCTGTAATTGCTATATTGTCTGCTTCGGGGGCTTCAAGGAAACTTTGTAACATTCCCTATCAACTTTTCTTTCGCCTTTGATCTCCTGTACTCCCCATTGCGTGGGAAATTTCAAGGTTTGGTGGTATGTCGAAGGTACAACTTTCATGTCATGAATCCAAGGTCGCCCAAGGATAACATTATAAGCTGATGAGCAATCGACAACATTGAACTTCGTTTGCCTGTTGATTCCTTTAGCATATACTGGTAGTGTGATTTCCCCCATGGTATTTGTCGTTCCTCCGTTAAATCCAACGAGTGCAGTCGAACGTCATGTAATCTCGGATTTGTCGATTCCCATTGCTTTCACTGCATCAAAAAAGATAATGTTAGCTGAACTACCTCCGTCGACGAGTATCCTCTTTGTCAGACAATTTCCAATGCTCAATTGGATAATTAGTCCGTCATGATGTTTCTGATGTATGTCGTCGAGGTTTGCTTGGTCGAACGTCAAGAGCATAACTTCTAATTCTGCGTCCTCCTTGGGTCTTGCCTCCTTTGGAATTGGTCGGTCGTTGGGACCGCGACTAGCATGTCTCTTAGCAGCTGAATATGTGGTCCCACAAACATCAGAGCCTCCGGTGATACAATTAATCACCTTGGCATGTTCTGGGGATGTGGGACGCACATCTTTTTTCCCGTCAATTCTTGTAAATAACCTTTCGAATTAATCCAGGACAGTTCTTTCTTCAAAGCGATGCAATCATCCGTTATATGACCAAAGTCACTGTGGAAATCGCACCATTTTGTCTTGTCTTTCTTATCACTGTCTTTATCGCTTTTCTTTGGCCATCGAACGTTTTGTTGGAGCTGTTTTAGGGACGTGACGACATCCTTAGCTGATCTAGGGAAACCATAAAATGATACCTTAGGATATTGGACAGACTTGGAAGTCGTCGGCCCTTTCTTTTCAAATCGGACGTTTGAAATTTGTCTGGTAGGCTCTGATCGACCAATCGATTTTGGTTTGAAGTCTGGCTTTTTGATACCTAGGCTCTTCCGGTCGCCTGAGTGTTTATTTCTGAAAGCGAGGTCATCCTCGACCCTCATGTGAGCAAGCGTCCTTGCTCGTACGTCTTCAAAGGTTTCTGGAGGATACTTCGTAAGGTCGAGATACAACCCTGAACTATCATCCAGACCCCGTTTGTACGCTTCAATTGCTGTTTTCACGTCGCAATTTCGGATACTAATCATTTCCGCGTTGAACCGGTTAAAGTAGTCCCGGATGGATTCTCCATTCTTCTGTACGACATAGTAAAGGTCGCTCGTTTGTTTTTCCATTTTTCGACTACTAGCGAATTGTTGAGAAAATTGATTCACTAATTCTGCAAAAGACCCGATAGTTTTGGGTTTGAGATTGATCAACCATTGTAACGCTGCTCCAGTCAAGGTTGCTCCAAAACTCTTGCACATGCAGACTTCTTGGAATTGATACGGTATCGAAATAGTCCACATGAGCTGTTTGTATTGGGCGACGTGTTTTGTCGGATCAGTGACACCTGAATATTTTGGGGAGAAGGTCGGGATGCTATATTTCTTTGAGATGTCCACCAAAGTGATTTTATCGACGAACGGCGACGCCTGAAATCCTGTTCGTGGCTCGACATCAACTGGGACTGCTGCCCCCGGCAATTTGGCCAGCATCGACAAGACACACTCATTCTGCTCTTCTAGAAACTTCAATCGTTGTGCAACGGGATCCATTGGTATACCCCCGGGAACACCCAATGGAACATAACCTGATCCGTTGAAGTTAGTCTGCTGTGAAGAATCAGAGGCATATCCATTGAACGACATAGAAGTCATAGGCATGGTTGGAATTACGAAGGTCACAGGATTAACTGGTGGTGGACGAGGATAATTAGGCAATGGAGGAGGTACGTTCCAAGCACCAGTATAAGCATTCGTAGTCCCAGTCACATTGTTTCCACTTTGGCTTCTTAGATGCTCGATGGTTTCTGCCGCCTGTTGAGCCTGAGCTGTTAGGGCGTCAATACGGGCACGAGCAGCAGTCAGCTCCATGTTCATTTGGGCCACAACATGATCTTGAGTTCCTTGGAATGACATTATTCTGAATAATTGAAAAAAGAGAACACTCGAAGGAAAACGTTAGTACGTCATAAGATTATCGAAGATTTTCTTTAGATGGGGCCCCACGGTGGGCGCCAAACTGTTTATGCCAAAAATCTCCCAATGAAAATTTAAGGTAAGTGTGGAGCTTGATCCAACCAAAGAAAGTAGCTTTAATAATCACACGACAATAATAAAAGTGAAATAAATGAGACAAGGGAATTGGTGACGCGGAAAACCCCTAAAATGGGTAAAAACCGCGAACGAGTATGAGTCGTCGTGCACTATGGACGTCAATCAGGGACGGCGTCCTTGTTAACAAGTGTTACAAATGAAATGTAATGTAAAACAATACAATAAAATAGAATCGGTCGTGCGTCGTGTGTACTTAGACTTAAATCGTGCGTCGTACGACAAACATCAAAGGCTTTATGAACTTCAATAGAGATTGAGTGAGCTTAAGAACGTAATTCGTGAGCTTGTAAAGTCTGAGAACCAGGTGTCCGAATGTGAAGTTCAATCTTCATATTTATACTCCAATTGTCCGTTAGCAAGTCTTGAATGCATATCTTTAATAGAGTATCCGTTTAATATTGATGATAGCGTCCGTTACATCCGTTGTTATTGGTAACGTCTTCCGTTATGATCTCTAATCATAAATGTCCTTGTAATCCTGCATTAAACATAATATAAAGTATGTTATAGTTTAATAACTGAAATCATATCGTACGACAGCCATCGTGGACGGGTTTTAATAGTTTGGTCGAAGTCGCTTCAAAGGAAGGGCGTCAGTTATTTCTCTGGTCGTGCGACTATGGGCTAATGGACTGTTGGAATCTCTAGTCGTACGACAAATGACCTTTGTTATTTTTTACCCAAACAGTACATTTTCAAGAGGTTGGTTTTAAAGTCAATAGAGAGTTGATGGACTTTAGGTATTTTCTTGTACCTTTTCAAAAGGAGGTTTATATACTCATTTACGATACTCAGATTCTTTTGAGTTTATGACGTTGATTTTGGGATGAGTTGTTTCAACCATTTACATATATAAATGATAATATATGATTTTCTTTTTGATAAGAAAATGGATTATGGTTATGAAATTTCATTATCATAACAATATTGGATTTTGTATGCTTTAATTTTATTGATAATACTTCATCAATATTTCAATTTTTGCGAAAAAGAAATCACTCAATCTATTGGATTTCCAGGTAGTAGGGGAATCACATGGATTTCTTAAATCCCTACAAACCTTAGGGCTATTTACACCCGTTTGACAAAATCCTTTCGATGTATTACGATTAATTTATCAATGAAATACATAGATAACATTTGTTATTTGGTAAATTTTGACATGAGGTAAAAAAATTTCATACCATATTGGTGTTTTGGATCTTTTGGCAAGAGGCCAAAGTGACTATGAGTTTGACATATGAAGCAATTTTAATATCTTAATAGCAATTTTTGGAGCTTTTGGTAAAGATCAAAATATATGAGCTTGGAAGTGTAACTTCCAAAAATTAATTATATATTTTAAAATTATGAGTAGGAACCTACAATCAAGATAAATGTTTGATTTAACATTTTAATGCGATTTTTGGAGCTTTTTACAAATAACAAAAGTTATGGGGGTTGAAAGTTTAATTATAAGATTATGAATTATAATGAAGATAAACATTTAAATATTAACATAATTAAATAATTAATAATTAATTAATTAATATTGTAAACTAATTGACGTGAATGATTGAACAAAACTTCAAAACAAGTTAAATAAATTTACTATTTATAATAAATGATTATGATATCACACAACAATATATTAGTAAAACCCAAATAAGAAAATTGTATTAGCATAATTAAATTAACCAATACACATATTAATATTGTAAGTAATTAATGATGCATAAATAGGAAATATTATGTTAAAAATTATAAAAATTATACTAGCACAATTACAATTAAATTAACTAATAGTCTATTTTTTTTTTTTTTGAACTAACCTAAAAAGATGGGTTTAGTTGATCAATTAAATAAAACTAATACAATAAAATATTCATAAAATAAAAAAATAGATAATTAATAGAGAGAACAATTAATATTTATTTAACTAATAAAGAAAAATCATAGGTTTAGAAGTGGATTCGGGATAGTTTCTATTCAATTTTTTTTATTATACGGTTAAAAGAATCTAATTAAAATTGTATATAATTATTTAATTTAGATAACTTCAATAAAATCACAAATGAAATCTCATATAAATTCAAATAATTATTTTTAATGTAATTTTATATTCCTTGTCAACATTAATTTTTATTTCTTTAATTATTTTAATAAAAAAATTAAATAATGATAAATTTGATTTGGTTAGTAAAAAAGAATTTCAATTCAATTGGTATCATTTATCAACAATAAAAAATATAATGAAAGTATTATATACATCAAATCATAAACTTATATTATTCTAACATGATATCATAATATTCAATTATAAAAAAGTTAATAGAAAATTTACTATAATTTTTGACAAACATGGCAACGAGCAAGCGGTAACGGAAGAAGCAATTTTGCGACAAGACATTCAACGGCGGCAGACAGCAGACAAAACAACTGTCTAGCGATGTTGGAGATTTTGAGTTTTACGTGCTGATAACGTGTTAAAGGGAAAAACAAATGAAACAACAATATGAAGATAATAACAATAAGACAGAGAGAAGAAGTCTATAATTCTCATTAATCATAAGCCCTTTAAATAGGGAGGGGTTGCAAGTATATAGTTAGGAGATATTTCAGTTTTAATCTAACTCTGATATACTTATCTCTATCTCTATCTCTATCTCTATCTCTATCTCTATCGTCATATCCTTTAGACGATGACACACTTATCCTACAACATTTATATATTAATTTAATTTTTTAAATTTAAAATTAAATTTACAAAAATGCCCTTGAAATTTGGATTTCTCTGTTTATCTTTTATAAACTGGAACCGAATTGAATGGCATAATAGTCATTTGTCTATTTTTTGGATGACAATTTGACCAAATTTGATGTATATGACACCAAATCCAGAATAGGGTGACCCTCTTTGAATTTTTTTTTTTAGTTTGGTGGTTTATTGAGACTTCTAGTAAAGTTCACCAGTCTCATATAGTCATATCTGTTTTTTGGGTACAATTTTCATAGTTTTAAAATTATTTAAGAAAATGTCTAGGTATCAATCTATACTATATTATAAAGCATGCATAAAAAAACTATTAAAAATAATTGTTAAGACATTGTTTGGCAAACTAGCTTATAAGCTAGCTGGTAGCTTATAAGCTAGCTTATGGTCATCCAAACATGTACCAGGAAAAAAAGCTAGCTTATAAGCTAGTTTTTTTTTTTGCCAAACATAGCCTAAAGTTTAATGTAACGCTACTTAATGATAATTACTTAAAACTTAAATAAAGAATGAAAACTCAAAATATCTTGCTATTTAATCCTTATCTCTAACAAATTTAATTCTCCTAAAATCACTCCTCAGTTCAACTTTCCTAAAATCACTCATCACTTCAACTTCCCTAAAATCACTTCCTACATAATTAAATACAGGATAAAAATTAAATTTTAAATATAAAAAAATATAAAATATAATTAAGAAAATCTAACAAAATATTTAATGTTTATTTTATAAAAAAACATTATTTTATTAAAACTAAAATAAATTACATTATTATTAAACTATCAAAGAAACTCTTAAAAACAAACTTTTATGCATTAAATACTGTTTATTGATGCACATTACTTAAAATCCAAGATTACAAATTATGATGCATGAGTACAAATTTCTAAAGTTATATGTTTGAATTCATAACTAACCGATAAACATAATCAAAACGGGATAAACATTTTAATTTAAATATAAAGAATTTAAAATATATAAGATAATCATACTGTAAATCGACAAAAAAACAAAAAATAAAAGAAAAAAAATTAAAATCGTGATATATCTCGCTGCATTGCACGAGTACGCTTATAGTCTATAATGAACACGTATATATCATAGTGTTTGTAAAAACCGTGTCCAAACAATAAATAAGCATGTAGACTTAATTTAATGTCGGATTTGTCAGTTTATATTTTAAGATCTGTTCTGATTCATTTATATCTGATTTTAGGTCAATTAAGGTGGTTATTATTATTATTATTATTAATATATATATATTTTTTTTTTTTCCCGGGGGGGGGGGGGGTTGTTGTGGTATGGGTAGGTATTGAATTGGCATAAGTCTTGGAAGCTTCATAAGTAAGGTCTAAGAAGCATGACATAACTTCCTCATGTGAACACAATGAAGTTACAAGAACAAGATAGGTGGCAAAGGCCAATTGCCCAATTCTCAATTTCAATTAAATAATGAAAAGTTGTATAAATGTTATTGAATTTAAAAAAAAAACTAATAAATAAAAGTATCAAATGTTTTAATTTTTGTCATTTATATCAGATCAAGAAAAAAAAAACTTGGCAGACAAGATAACGGGTATTTGAATAATCTAAGGCTATGTTTGGCAAAAAAAAGTTAGCTTATAAGCTAGTTTTTTTTCCTGATACATGTTTGGATGACCATAAGTTAGCTTATAAGAAGCTTATTGAAAAGCTACTCATAGTAGTGTTTTAAAAAGCTAGTTTATCAGCTACCAGCTAGCTTATAAGCTAGTTTGCCAAACAATGCCTAAACCTTCTTCAGTTTATAAAATTCTAACATGTTCAAAACTTTTTTTTATGTATAATTTAGCCCAATTTGTTTGTATTAGGTTAGGTGGTCGGATTAAGTTGGTTTAGAATGATGGCTAAATTAAAATATAAAATCTAAAAAACAAAGAAAATCAAATATTTATGGTTAATAATTAACCTCCCATAAGATGTCAAGATAGATTGCAATAAAAAGTTTAAATCAAATTAAATAAATCAGTCAATATTGATGGTTTTGGATCTCTTCAAATAAATGATCACAATCATTTTGGACTTGGGGGTTATTTATTAAACATTTCTCAGTTGTCACTTACTTTGTCAGTAAGCATGACAATGACCGACAATCTTACCTGGTAACATACTAACATGCATAGCAAGAACAAATAATCTTAATTACCTAGTAGATGAGAGATAAGACTTTTACCTGGTAAGTGCTTACCGGGAAAAAGACGCCTACCACAGTCCATTTTGATAGCCGAGAATGTTACCCGACAAGGTAAGTGAGGGTGATGACTTTTGCCAGTAAACACTTACTCAGTAAGTATTTGGTAAGCAATCCCTTAGTTGCACCGGGTTAAATTGGGTTAATTTGGCCTAAACCTTTACTTCAACACAACTATCTTAGTATATAGATTTTAGTCATTCATTAGGTCAGGGACGGACCAAAAAAAAAATTCATACGGTGGCACCACATGATATAGACAAAAATAATTACAAAAGCAAGACTTTTATCGACGTTCTTCATCTTTTCCGACGTTCAATATTGTCTTATGTGTTTTTAGCATAATTCCACCATTTTGAGGAATTTTTAAAGTTTTTTTGTTTGATTTCGAGAGATTTTTAAGTTTTTTTTATTGATTTCGAGAGATTTTTTCAGGTTTTTTTGGTTGATTTTAAGAGTTTTTTTTCGGTTGTTTGGTTGATTTCAAGAGTTTTTTTTGGTTGATTACGAGGTACGGTTGCATCTTCTTGAAGTTTCCAAAATGATACGGTTGCACCATTCACGAACCTAAATTTTTTTACCCTTCGCCGGAGAAATAATACGGTGCCACGTACCACCGTAGCCACAAGTACAGGTCTGTTCATGTATTAGGTATCAGATTAAGCTATTCCACTTATTTTTCTAAATTGATAAGGGTTTGTTTACCAAATACTTACCAGGTAAGTGTTTACAAGTAAAAGTCACCATCCTTTTTTACCTTGTTGGTAACATTCTCAGCCATCAAAATTGATTGTTTATAAGCGTCTCTTACGGTCTTACCCAGTAACTCAGTAAGCACTAACTAGGTAAGAGTCTCGATTGTTGAATAACGCTCACCCAATATAAAAAAAAAGACATGATAAACACTTACCTGATAAGCGTTTAATAGACGACATCTTAAACTATCAGATTTATTTACATCCATATTTGTTGAAAAACATAAATAGGTATCAAGTACTTTGATTTATTTGAAGTTTAAAATATTTTAAATGAAATTTATTACAAATTTATGAATATATATATTTTTTTATGGAACGATAAAACTTAATTATATCTTAATTTAATATATTGTATAATGCCACTTCACCCACCACTCTAACAAGACCACCGATCCCACTCCATTTCCCCCCGCCCATCAACAACTGCTTTATTTATTTGTTTATTTTAAGATTTAATATTTTTTTAAATAAAAGGTTTTAATAAATTTTTTTGAAATAAAAATATTTAATAAATTAAATACCCTTTGATGTGAGTTTAATAAATTTTTGTATTCACCATAAAAGTTCATGGCTGAATGGACCTAAAAAACCTTTTACATTTAAAAAAGTATAAAACTTATTATAAGCTATGTAAAATTATTTAAAATATATATTAAGTAAATTGCAATTTTGATCCTTAACATTTGTAAATTTTTAACATATATCGTTTTTAAACTTCAAAAACTGGGATTTGGTCCCTTACGTTTGTCAATTCCCAAAGGTTTTGGCCTTTTTGTCTAACGATCGTTAGCTTTCTCCGTTAAATCGAATTAAATGAGAGGTATTTTAGTCATTTTCACTATTTTTATTATATCAAAATAAAAAATATATTATGATTTTAATTTTAAATTGTAAGACAAAAAAAGATTAAAGAAAAACGAAAATCAAAAAACAAAAGGTGGTGGTTATCCTTTTTTTTACAATTAAAAATACAATATGTTTTTAATTTTAATATAAAATTAAGAAAATAGTGAAAATAACTAAAATATAATTTAACTGAACTTAACAGAAAAAGTTAACGACCGTTAGACATATGGACCAAAATCGTTGGGAATTGACAAACATAAGAGACCAAATCCTAGTTTTTGAAGTTTAGGGACAATATCCGTTGAAATTTGTAAAAGTTAGAAACCAAAATTGAACTCAAATCTACATAATTTTTATTCCAACTTGAATTAAGACGACATAACTTAAAAAAAACAGATTCACAAAATATAGAGTATAAATATTTCCTTTCTAATGATTTATTAACCTTAAAAATCCGGATTCTTCAACAGCTGTATTTCACAATCGAAATTCGAGACATACTATATAATATATCTCATATATAATATATATTTGAGAGGCCGTTGGTACTTACTACTTAGTAGGAGAAGTTCAACCGATACCAATCAAACGGGCTTCTAAATTGTTATTCTATTAAAAACTGTAACAAAGTATAAATTATACACAAAGTTTAATGAATTATAAAATAATAAAACGGACTGTATACATTTGTCCGAAATTTTATTTATCACCCGGGCCCACCCTTTAATTTTATCGGTCTAGCTAGAACCTACCCATTTTTTTGGAAATAATTGTCCAAACCTGCTTTCTCAATAAACCAGATGGACCAAGTCTAACGGATCATACTATCAATAAACAAATTTTTTTTTTGTAACCGTGGGTTTCCGGACCAGCTTACGCACACCGACTAATCCCCAGACGACCACGAATAGCCTATCCATAAACAATTTGATGTCTATTTGCTTGGTTTTCCATTTTGTATGAATAAAACCATGTCTGGATTAATCTGTCTGTATGAATTGAAAATGTTGGTGTTTGGGAGGGCTTTTTAATGGATGGAAGGTGCGTGTTTTTTTTTCAATTGGGAGGGACCTCTTCATAAAGAACTTGACTCTTTCTACATAAAACTCTCCCTAAGAGCTTACTGAATAAGTCACTTTTCTGTATGATTAAGCCAGTACCAAACAGTCACGTATAGCTGGCCGAATAAGGGGGTGTTTACTTGGGGCTTAATGAGCTTAATGATAAAACCGACTTATTCGTGCAGACGTTTGGAGTGTTTACTTGTGGCTTAATGGCTTATTCGCGCAGACAATAATAGCTTATTCGCACAGCATGGAAGGGGTTTGTTGTCCCCATTAAGCCAAATATTTGACCATTATACCCCTCTTGAACACGCCTCCCCCTTCAATCCCACACCTCCACCATCGCCTCCGGGAACACCATCACCTCCAGGAACACCATCACCTCCACTTCTCCCCGTCTTTGCACCTTTTCTCCGGCGACTTTTATCCGGCCGACGACCTTCATCATCGACTTTTCTCTGGTGATTATATTTTTTCTCAGAAAATATGCTCCCAATCCATCGCCTCCATCCATGGCTTCCCCGATTTCTGCATCTCTTTCTTGATATATGTGTCTCCGCCGATTTCTGCATCTCCTTCTCCGGCTTATGCATCTCCGGCGACAACCGATGATGGCTTACCCGATTTATGCATCTCCTTCCTAGCGAAATACCTCCTCTTGTACTTGTGCAGAGCATTAATGCCATATTTCTTGAAATACCTCCTTCTCCCCTCGTCTCCACATCTCCTTAATTCTCTCAAATTCCTCCTCGAATCTCTCAATTAGTAACCACAACAAGGTTTTTAATTACATACATCATTACTTCATCACGAAACGGCAGTAAGTTCATGAGTTCTTATGCGAATTTTGATTTTTATTTTTCATCACAGTATGTAATTGTTTAGATCTCGAATTGGGATTTTTTTAGGCTTTGTTTATGGTATGTGAATTTGTGTAGTGTGGTTTATGGTACAGATTGGTTGATATATTGTTTTACCTAGATATAGTTTGGTGTGCATCTATAAATTTATGTTTGGATTATATCAATGAATTTATGGTGGCTTAAAAAATAAACAGTGAATTATAAAAAACTTACAATTCATATTCAGGGGTAAATTGGTCATTTCTGTTATTCAGATTGTTTATTCAGATAAAAAAATAAACAACAACATCAATTTATCCAGACAGACAAATTTATCCAGACAGACACAGTTATCCATCCAGGACTTAATGGAAAATTTGGTAAACAGCCCTTAAGTTGTATGTCCCATTTAACTCATTAAGCCGCTAACAAATAGGTTGTTCGTCTCCCACAACCTCTATCCTCCCTCAATTCCAGTCGACGACCCCCCCCCCCTCCTCTCTTCCTATTTAAATAAAACTTTATTTTTATTTTTTAAAATAAATTTTAGTCATTTTATATATAGGATTTATTGTGAATGGCACAAATAAAATGTTGTATAATGACCCTCATTGACATTTTCTAAGTTCATTGACTTATTTGAAAAAAGTTTGATAACCTACATTATCAATTTTCCTAATACGACCAAGCAATTAATTTTTTTGAAATATGAACATAAATAATTTATTAACAGTAACATAAAACAATATCAGATCCAACTTTTCTGTTAAAAAATAATATAATTTTTATGTTTTAATTTAGATCAGATTTGTAAATCTTTCAATATTTTTCAGTATAAAAATAATTTATTAGAAGGTTATAAATTAATGTCAAATATATAATTTGGATAAATGTCAAATTGAGAGTAGGCTAATAGTCATAAAATGTGTTGTCGACTTTTATCAATAAACTTATTACACACGTAATATTTTTATATGGTCCATTTTTTCAAATAAATAAATAATATAAAATACAGTGTTTAGTAATATATATATATATAGAGAGAGAGAGGTGGGTTCAAATGAAAACTTATCTTTCATTGTGCACATGAGAACAAATCTTAACCATTGATTAAAACTTAGAAACTAATCAATGGTTAATACATGATAAGGTTAATTGGAAAGTGATTAAGGACAAAATTGTAATTTTGATTCAACGTCTACCTTCTTTGACTTTTTATTTTTATTTTTAATTTTAAAAAAATTACACCCTTAAACTTTAAAATAATTTATCTTAAAAATTACTAATATTTGAATCAAACAAATTACATCAAAAAAACGAGAATTTCGTGCTCTTCGATATGACATCCATCTCGATATAGTTTTTTCTTCTTCGTTTTAGCCGTTTTTTACGTGAAATTATATATACGTGTTATATTCATTATAAATATGCATGCACGTCTTCTAGTGTCAACATTCAGTATGAATAACAAGGGTGAACGTTCATTCAATATTCATTATGAATAATACCGTATGCAGGATGAATAATTCAAGATTTTTTCGTTTTAACCGTTTTTTACGTGAAATTCTATATATGTGCTATATTCATTATGAATTTGCATGCACGTCCACGGGTGTCCACATTCAGTATGAATAACAAAGGTCATTCACTATTCATGATAAATAATACAATATTCAGGATGAATAATACATGAATCCATGATTCATGTATTATTTATCATGAATCGTGTATTATTTATCATGAATGATACATTATTCATGATGAATAATATATGAATGACCCGTGAAGGTGTAGACACATGGAGCACTCTATTTTGTTTCCCAATTCACAACCGAAATTTGATTTAATTCATTATGAATATGTATGCGCATCCTCGGATGTCCCACATTCAGTATGAATAACAAATGTGAACGTTCATTCATTATTCATGATGAATAATATAGTATTCAGGATAAATTACACAACATTCATGATGAATAATACACAAATTCATGAATCGTGAATTATTCACCCTGAATGTTGTATTATCCATCCTGAATGATACATTATTCATGATGAATAACACATGAATGACCTGTGAAGAATTGGAGACGTGACACGCTCTCTTTTGTTCCCCGATTCACAACATAATTACTCGATAGGTTCTCGATTCGTCTTGATGAGTGTTGGGTTACGGTGCTGAAGAAACGTGATGCCTTACGACGTTGAAGAAAGTGTTGAAGAAGGTGATGTCGAGTTACATACTTACGGTGTCGAGGCATTGTACAAACTTGAACGTACATAAATATTCATAATGAATATAACACATATATAGCATTTCACGTAAAAAAACGGTTAAAACGACAAAAAAAAACTATACCGAGATGGTTGTCATATCGAAGAGCACGAAATTCTCATTTTTTTGATGTAATTTGTTTGATTAAAATGTTAGTAATTTTTAAGATAATTTATTTTAAACTTTAATTGGGTAAAATGTTTTTAATTAAAAAAGAAAATAAAAGGTCAAATATGGTAGGCGTGTGTTTAAATTTTCTTTCATTTTTACCCCTAAGCATTTTAAAATTAAAAACTCTATTTAATATGAGTTGTTGGATCAAAAGAGATCGAGTGGTTGAGATTTGTCCTCACGTGCACAATGAAAAATGAGTTTTCATTTGAACTTTCCTCTCTCTCTATATATATATAGCCTTAGGTTTATTTGAGAAATGGTAAATATTTGAGAAATAGATAAGTAATCATAGTCATTTATACGGTCAAGATCAGATTTGACTGGTCAAATATTGCGACTTTGACTGGTTAAGAATTGTGGTTTTGACTGATCAAAAGTTGCGGCTATTCCAAAAATAGAAGGAGAGTTTCGTAATTTTTATAAAATACACGGGACAAGTTCATATATTGTAACACCCCGAATTTCGAAAATCATCATTTCAAGTTAATACAGAAATCAGTAGCTTTAAAGGGAAAAATAAGATATATGATTTTGGACTTGAATCCTAGATTTTATAGTCTAAATGGATGAAGGATTCAATTACGAGTCCAACGGTTCTTTCCGGAGCAAAATCGGAGCTATAACGAAAAGTTGTGGCCAAAACAGTGAACGAGAAGAAAACCGGGCGACTTATGCCGCGACTTAAAGTCGCGGCATGACCCGCGAAATCCATTGGTCGGGCATAAAACCCGATTTTCAGCCCTAGAACTTCATTTCTTCATAACTTTTGATCCACAACTCCGATTTGGGTGTGTTGGTCCCAAATAGCAGTAAGTAAATAAGAAAAGTATTGTAGAAGGGGGGGTTGAATACAATACACACAGTTTTTCACTTAATTTAATTCTTATTGATTTGAAATCAAGAATTACACATAGAAAACTTTGATTGTTGCGGAAGAGAACATATGAGATATGTTCAAACAATCTTACACATAGAGAATAAAGAACAATTGTAAAACACTTAGAAAACAATTGAACTTCGTAGAGAGAAAGTTGCCAGGCACTTAGAGAACTTGAAGGTGGTAGAGCTGGGTGATCTTGCATGTTGAAACATCCATCATATTTATAGTGCCTCATGCATTAAATGCATGAGACACCTGTTGAGCATGGGATGGACACAGGTCTTCAGCAGGGTACAGGATGTACCTTTTGTCTTGGAGTGACTTTATCTTGAAGTGTTGACCTCCAGGGATGGTGTGGACCTTTCCTCAAAAGAGTGTAGGAGACAAACTTACTTTTTCTGATCTTCAGATGAGGTCCACGTCAATGCAAGATATCACAATATACTTTGTCAGAAAAATACAATGTGTTTGAAAGAAATCTTCAGGCATTGAAGATTAAGGAGTCTTCGGTTGCTGAAGAGTTCTTCGACTCCTGGAGACTGAGAGGTCTTCGGCTCCTAAGACTGAGAAGTCTTCGGCTTCCGAAGAGGTCTTCGGCCGAAGAGGTCTTCGCTCCTGAAGACTGAGAGGTCTTTGGCTTCTGAAGACTGAGATCGACACCATCCTGGCCAATGGTGTTGATCAAGTAGGCATACTTGGCTTTAGACTGAGGAGTCTATCTTCA
Organism: Arctium minus; assembly: GCA_954870635.1. Taxonomy (NCBI): domain Eukaryota; kingdom Viridiplantae; phylum Streptophyta; class Magnoliopsida; order Asterales; family Asteraceae; genus Arctium; species Arctium minus. Next base: position 71,530,375 of record OX941094.1, on the reverse strand, counting down.
ATCCGCTTTGAGAGATATTCTCCTTCTTTGTATTCTTCGGCTGATCTTCGACTTCACCGAACATTTGTATAGAAACCAAGCTGATAAAAGAACCTCAAACATATTCTAAGTATGATGATATAAGATGGAAGATCAGGAGGTCATCTTCAAATCTTCAGAAGACCCAACAATCTCCCCCTATTTGAGGATGACATCCATACTAAAGAATAAAACAAAGAGTATACTGAATAAATTTATTTTGACCCATTTTTACTCTTTTTGGGTTCTTTTCACATAGACCATTCTTTTTGGATTTTTTTTTTATATCTGGCATTTACAAGGAAATGAAAAAGTATAGCTATACAAACGAATAAATGAATACAATGAATAAAGAATGAGAAAGAAAAAGAAAAAGAAAAAAATATACAAAGATACAGAAGACAGTAGCCGGGATTGTTTGAACTTGAGTGGTTGGTTGCTCCCCCTCAATTCATACTCCCCCTCAACTAATGTCAGGTGGCTTTGATCACATAGTCCATTGCAAAATTAGTTTCAGCAGAGTTTAAGCTTGAGTGGTAAGATGCTCCCCCTCAACTCATACTCTCTCATAACTAAGAAGTCAGAAGATTTTGGGGATCCTCCGAACCTGCTCCTGGAAGAGCAGATTCATCCTTGGATCGTGTAGAAACATCAGGACTGAGAATCCTGGGTGATAGGCTGTGAGGTGGAGAAGAGGCACCTTGGATAGGGAAGGAGTCCAAGTCATCTTTATCAACCAAGGAAAAGGTTGATGAGGGAATAATAGGGGTCCCCAATTTTACAATTGTATCATTTTGTGAGGATACAAAGGAGGTGATTTTGGGTTTAGCAGAGTCCCCGGGCCCGGATGGGAAAATTTCAACACCTGCCGATTGTGGAGAATCGGTGGGTGGAGTTTGTGGCTTGGCCCTTGAAACCTTCCTTAGCCTCTTGAGAGGAGAGGGAGGGGAAGAGGTAGAGTGTCGCCGCTTTGAGATATGGGGTGTGACCTGGGTAACCGCCGAAGGTTCTTTCGGTGGTATGGCCATTTGGGCAAGTGCGACGGTGCCAGTAGCAGTTGAGGATTTATTGCTAGCCGGCGTCACTAAGGAGGGGGAAGAAGGGTCCACTACAGTTGAGGGACCTTTGGACACCAGAGTGTCCTTAGTATCACCCCATTGTAGATCGGGAGAATTTAAGAAGGAAAACATACCTGGGCTGAGAGCTCGATTGGTGGATAGAGAGCCCTTGTTAAGAGAGGTCTTCTTGACTTTCTAAGTGTTGGTAGGAGAGTCGTCACCAAATCAATTTGTGACACAACAATTTTTCTCCCCCTATTTGATGATGACACCAACACATAGAAAAAAAATGGTACCGACACATAGAAAAAAATACAAGACACGAAGAACTCATAAATTCAGTGGCCCATTGTTTTTTTTTTTTGGGGGGGGGGGGGGGAGGGCTCTTTTCTGTTTTTTTTTTTAAATTATTTCTTTTCTTTCTTTCTCTCTCTCTCTCTTTTTTTTGATGGGCTCTTTTTTTTTTACAGAAAATTAAAAGAAAATAAAGAGAGAAGGGGGGGGGGGGGGTAGAGAACGGTAGGTAATTATGGTGAGGGATTGTAGGGATAGGATGGATGGTAAGTCTTGGGAAGGGGAAAAGAAGACAAAAAGGAAAAGACAAAAATGTAGGAAGAGTGGGGTGGGGACCGGCCGAAAGAATGGAGGAGGGGGGGATTTCGGTTTAATGAAGGGTGTGGGAGGGGGTGGGGGTTCGGCCGAATGGGGGGGGAGGGGTGAGGTAGCCGAGAAACAAAAAAAAGTTTGGGTGTTGGTGTTTTCAGTGGACATAAGTTAGAAGGGGGGAGAATTGAACTTCGGTGGGTGGGTGAGAAAGAGAGTCGAAGGAGGGGAGGGTTAGAGAGAGAGAGAAACCGAAAAAGATAGGGGGTAGAGAGAGAGGGAGGCCGAAGGAGGGGTGAGGGAGGGAGGGAGGCCAAAGGGAGGGGAGGAGGGAGAGGGGAGGGGGGTTTCGGTGGGGAGAGGGAGAGGGGAGGGTGGGGGATTCGGTGGGGGGAGGGGAGGGAGGAGAGAGAGAGTCGAAGGATAGAGAAGAGAGAGAGAGAGAGAGCTACCGAAAGAGAAAGAGATGAGAGATAGAAAAAACATTTTTATTTATTTATTATTTTTTTTTACTTGTAAAACGACGGCACCAAAAAAATTTAATTAAAAATTTTTTTTTTTTTTTTAAGACAAATTTTTTTTTTGAAGGAAAAAAAAGGGAGGGGGGGAGGGAAGGAAGGGGAGAGGATGGGAAGGGTAAGGAGGGGAGGGGGGAATGGAGAGGGAAGGGAGAGGATGGAAGGAAGGGAGGGGTTGTGAAAAGAGGAAGTGAAGGATTCGGGGGTTGTTTCGGCCGAAGAAAGGAAAGGTGTGTTGGGATTTCGGTGGCTAGGTGATTGGGCCGAAGGGGTGTGTGGCTTGGAGTGGTTTCGGTGGGAAGGAATCCGAAAGAAAGGAAGAGGGAGGTGTTGTGGGATTTCGGTGGCAAGGGTGAGAGAGGACAGAGAGAGAAAGACCGAAAGAGGGAGAGAGAAAGAGATTCGGTGGGAGAGGGGGGGAAGGGGTTCTGTTGATTCCAAGGAGGAGAAAGTGAGGAAGGGTAAAAAAATATTTAAAATCCATCGGTGGCCATCAACAAATTTTAAGAAAAATTAGTTTTTTTTTTTAAACTTTCGGCGGCTTAAAAATTTTTTTTTTTTTAAGAAATCATTCGGCTGCAGTAATAAAATAAAATAAATTCATTTTTTTTAATGTCCAACAGTTAGCCAACAATTTTGACTTTATTATTATTATTTTTTAAATAATTATTTTTTTTGTTTTTAACTTTAAAACCCACCGATTCTTTTAAATGGATAACAATAATAATAATTCTTTTTTTTTATTGCTTGGATTTCAAAACGACGGATTGAAATTTTTTTTTTTTTTTGAAACTCTTCGGCGGCTATGAACAGGAGAGAGAGATGGAAGATCCGCAGGAATAGGTGGAGAAAGAATGTATGGTTGAGAAGGTGGGATGAGATGTGGTGAATTTTAATGTTGGGAGGAATATGTGAATGATGGAGGAATGAAAGGTGATATGATGAGAAATAAGATCGGTAGGTAGGAGGGATCTTGATCTTCAGAGATGACTATCTGAAGATCAAATATTGGAGATGAGAAGATGGGTAGGTCACCATTTTGATAGGTTGTGTATGAGAAGAAAGGAACATATGGTTTTGAGCTAGATGAAGGATTTTGAGAATCTTCATCAACACATGATGAAATCCACCAATCATCATCCCATGAAGAGATGATGACTTAAGATCATCAAACTTCACATGAGTAGATTCATTCATGCATTTTCTCCGAAGATGGTAGACCCGGTAGACTTTTGAAGAGTGAGAGAGAGGGGCCGAAGATAGTGAGAGAGGGTGAGGACCGAAGATGAGGGAAGGGAGGTATAAGGGAGGTTTGTTCTTTGGTGGGTTTAAGAGGACAAAAGAGAGAGATGAGAAGAGAGAGAGAGAGAGAGAGAGAGAGAGAGAGATACCTAGGTAGATGAGGTAGAGCACTCAGCAGACACAAGGGCCATAGAGAAGGATTGAGCTTCACTGTTTATCAACATCATCTATTCTAGCCATGAAGCAGAGGTTGACCATTTCTTTGTCACTTTCAGAAGTGGTTTCATCTGCCCAATCATGGGTTTCAGTCATTTGACCTTTTCCCTTTTTGAGCAAGGTTTCATTTCTCTCCTTCTCTCTCTTATATTTTGCCTTGTACTTTTCAGTACGGTCAGAGTTTGAGGAGACAGACATATTGGCCTTTTGAAAAGAAGGTTGGTAAGAATTAGACTTGGTTCCGACAAACTTAGAGGAGGTACGGTTAGAGGAGGGTAGTCTGGATTTATCAGAAGACCTGCTTCTGCACTCAGAAGCAAAGTGTCCCTTCCTCCCACACCTGTAACATTCCTCATTTGATTTGTCAGAGGGAGTGGTTTTAGAAAAAGTGGAAGTGGATTTTCTTGAAAACTTGGATTTTCTCGAAGAGAAGCGAGAGTTACTGGAAATTTCCTCACCTTCATCATCAACCTCACTAAGATAGGCTTATGAAGGATCATTGGGATCCTCTTGACTATCACGGTCAGAATCGGAGGGATAGGTGATTCTAGGAACACACACAAAGTTTTTGGAAGAATCACTAACAAGAGCTAGAGAAGAGCTTTTAATGTCATTTGTGATAGACTTCCTAAGCAGTTTAGTCTGCTCGTAGTTGAAGAGAGTGCCATACAAGGCAGTGAGAGGCATGGAGTCAAGATCCTTGGTAGACTTGATGCAAGTACAAATGTTTTCCCAAAACTCAGGAAGACAGTCCATGAACTTGCACAAGACTTCCTCATTATCATAAATTCGACCCACAAGTTTTAGATCATTGAGAAGACTGTTAAAACGATTGTAGTAGTCTGAGAGAGATTCACCCTTTTCATGAGAAAAGAGTTCATACTTTCTTACAAGAGCAATCTTTTTGCTCTTTTTTCACCTCAGACGTACCTTCATAAAGAACACACAAAGTAGACCACATTTCTTTAGCAGTGGTGAGGTTAACAAGAGAGTGATAGACCTCATCAGGTAGAGCAAGGGCAATGATGGCTCTGACTTTAGTATCAAGAGCTATAAGACGTCTGTCTTCATCATTGTATTTATTGGGGTCCTTTACAATATATCTCCCAGTAGCTGGAGTTCTTTCTTCCTCAGAAGAGTCCTCATCAGCTTTTCCCTTGTCTGCATTATATCGGTCCCAAACTCTAGGAATAAAAGGACCTTTATGCAAAATAGTAGGATATCTGCTGTCAACTCCTTCTAAGAAGAGTATCATACGACTTTTCCACAGGAAGAAGTTATTGGGGTTAAACTTTGGTGGTTTGGCTATAGAGCCATTGTCGTATGATACAGCAGTGGTGTTTTGAGAAGAATCATTTTTCAAGGAAGAAGAAGAAGAAGAGGCTGCCATTGCGGATCTAGTTTATTGAGTTAAACTGAACCGCTCTGATACCACTTGTTGGTCCCAAATAGCAGTAAGTAAATAAGAAAAGTATTGTAGAAGGGGGGGTTGAATACAATACACACAGTTTTTCACTTAATTTAATTCTTATTGATTTGAAATCAAAAATTACACATAGAAAACTTTGATTGTTGCGGAAGAGAACATATGAGATATGTTCAAACAATCTTATACATAGAGAATAAAGAACAATTGTAAAACACTTAGAAAACAATTGAACTTCGTAGAGAGAAAGTTGCCAGGCACTTAGAGAACTTGAAGGTGGTAGAGTTGGGTGATCTTGCATGTTGAAACATCCATCATATTTATAGTGCCTCATGCATTAAATGCATGAGACACCTGTTGAGCATGGGATGGACACAGGTCTTCAGCAGGGTACAGGATGTACCTTTTGTCTTGGAGTGACTTTGTCTTGAAGTGTTGACCTCCAGGGATGGTGTGGACCTTTCCTCAAAAGAGTGTAGGAGACAAACTTACTTTTTCTGATCTTCAGATGAGGTCCACGTCAATGCAAGATATCACAATATACTTTGTCAGAAAAATACAATGTGTTTGAAAGAAATCTTCAGGCATTGAAGATTAAGGAGTCTTCGGTTGCCGAAGAGTTCTTCGACTCCTGAAGACTGAGAGGTCTTCGGCTCCTAAGACTGAGAAGTCTTCGGCTTCCGAAGATTGAGAAATCTTCGGCTTCCGAAGAGCTCCTGAAGACTGAGAGGTCTTCGGCTCCTGAAGACTGAGATCGACACCATCCTGGCCAATGGTGTTGATCAAGTAGGCATACTTGGCTTTAGGCTGAGGAGTCTATCTTCAATCCGCTTTGAGAGATATTCTCCTTCTTTGTATTCTTCGGCTGATCTTCGACTTCACCGAACATTTGTATAGAAACCAAGCTGATAAAAGAACCTCAAACATATTCTAAGTATGATGATATAAGATGGAAGATCAGGAGGTCATCTTCAAATCTTCAGATGACCCAACAGGGTGATTCAAGTTGCCACGGTTTCTTTTTTTAGAGATCTTCAAGGATCTAGCAAGATATTGGAAGTCTATTGGAGTATACAAGAGTATTTTGTGGTGGTAAGCTCCTCATCTCTCCCTCTTCATCTTCTTCACCAAATTTTTCTAGGGTTTCATCCACCCTTTGTTCTCCCTTTCGTAGATTGGAGGTTTGTAACCATTTTGGTGAACTAGAGGTGTTTTGGTTGGTGGATTCAAGCTTGGGTTAAGGTAATCTTCTATTCTCTTCAGTTATGGAAGTTAGGGTTTCGGTATCAGTTGAGGTATTCATGTATAAGGTTTGGGAAACGATTCTTTGTGGTTGATTATTATTATTTATGGTTGAATATGTATGGATTTAGGTTTTTTGGAAGTTTTGACTTGAGAATCCAAGTGTTCTTCAAAGGAGCTCTAGTTGGGGGAAAATCTAGATTTAGCCTAAATCTAGCAAGATGAGTTCAAGTTGATTTGTTAAAACGGTGTACATGCCAAAATGTGTATTTTGAAGTAAAAGTATGTTTTACTTGGTATTTGTCGAGTGTGAGTATTTTGATAAGTTTTCATATTTGGTGAACTTGGGTTGTTTAATTCCATAAAATGCTCATATATGGGTTCTTAGCAATTTTGTACAAATAGAGCCCATTTCATGACTTATGCATCTTTGGTGATTTTTGTACAAACGAAGTCTATTTCATGTCATAGGCATTTTGGGTTATTTGCATTCATAAACCCTTTGGAAAACCTTTGGTCCCAATACGTGTTGAGTTTTGGTTAATCACGTCTTTGAGGTATGTGTCTTCATAAACGTTGTTTAAAGACATTTCATTAATTGTGGGGACGTTAATTATCGGTCAAAGGAATTTTCGGGCATTTTGGCTCGGTGTTGACGTAAATGAGTATTTAGGACATTTGTCCGGTTTTAATGGCTCGATGTAGAGTCCAATTTATGATTTACATCTTAATGCATTTTATTGCATATTTATAATCATTACAGGCTCGAGTGCTTTTGTCATTTATGTGTAGTCGTGTATTTTTAGACTGTGTTGCATTGGATCCATAAGCACGTAAGTCAGTCTTATTTGATGGTCAATCGGGTGGTACGGGGTTGGACTCCGGGACTCATGTTTTATGACCAAAACTTGACAAGTAGGCACTAGGAGGATGTAGTCTTGGGCGCCACTGTGTGGGTGTGTGCCTAGACCTCCGTCGTCGGGGAATTTCCTCAGTTGTAGTCCTCAGGTGTGCCGGTCCTTTCGGGTGTCTTTTTGGCATCAAGGTACCTCGTCTCTTTGGGTGAAACTTGTCAAGGATTCGTAGGGACACTTGGACTTTCATGTCATTAGGTGTCATGCGATGAACGGTGTAGGAGTGGCATACTTTGTGTTCTTCCGCTCTCAACGGATACGGGTATCCCCCGTTGTCGGCCGCTGTATTTTGGATATTTAATTATCTATACTTTAATATTTGGATTTCATTCCATTTTCTGGTCGCGTGAGTATTAATTCGAGTATCATGTTTATGATGAAGTACCATATCTTTATGAATTGTTTATCCTTTATTTAAGGGTCGAGTATTATGCTCCACTCCCGATTTGGGTGAGTTATGGGTTGCATCGTTTTATAAAGAATGTTGTTTGGGAGCATTGTCTTTAAAATGCATATCATGGGAAAATGTGTCGTTTCCATTTCTAAAGTAAACCATTTCGAAGGATATTGATTTGAACTGAATTTCTCTCTTTTAAAGATATATTAATTCATGTTAAAACTCTTGAGCTCACTAGGCGTTAATCCTAACCTTTTTATTTGTCGGCATGTGCATCAGGTTCCAGTGGGGTTTTGGATTCTAGCAATTCTATGAAGAGTTGAGCCTTAGCTTTGTGCAAGTGTAAGTAGTTGGTGAAGTATTTTGCAGTTTAGAGATAGTGACTTTTATGGGGTTTTAGTAACACTCGTTCTTATTATAGACTGTATGTATAAAATGAAATATGTGTATTGAGGCCAATTAATGAATTGTGATTGGAGATGTACCATTTATCGATGTATATAGAAAATTTTAATTAGTTGCTATTTCCAGATTTGAGGGTGTAACATATATGAACCTGTATGATTCACAAGTTCATATGTGAACCAGTGTAATTCACGTATGAACTCTTTTAACTGATTCATATATGAACATTTGTTATTCATATATGAACATTTGTTATTCATATATGAACTAATTAATTGATTCACATATGAACTAATTAACTGTAGATTCATATGTGAATCAGTTGAACTACTTAACATATTCATATATGAACCTTTGTGATTCACATATGAACTAATTAATTGATTCTCATATAAACTAATTAACTGATTCACATATGAACGTAAGGAATCATACATGTTCATATATGAACTCATCTCGCATATTTTATGAAACTACCCTTCTATCTTCTATGGGCCATGCAAGGAATTATCCGGTGCTTCACGATCAAAGCCGCAAATGTTGACCAGATGAATGGCTAGTATTACTTCTCTATTTCTCATACATTTACCATTTCTCAAATGAACCTCTGTAACACCCCGATTTCGAAATGTATCATTTCAAGTTAATTCAGAAATCGGTAATATTAAAGGAAAAATAAGATATAATATTTTGGACTTGAATCCTAGATTTTATGGTCTTGATGGATTAAGGATTCAATTACGAGTCCAACGGTTCTTTCCGTAGCAAAATCGGAGCTATAACGAAGAAGTTACGGCCAAAACAGTGAACGAGTGGAAAACCGGGCAGACGGTGCATTACGCGACTTATGCCGCGGCTTAGAGTCAACCGCGCGACTTATGGGAAAGCGGGCGAGTTATGCCGCGACTTAAAGTCGCGGCATAACCCGTGAAACACCCTGTCGAGCTAAAACTCGATTTTCAGCCATCCATCTTCATTTCTCACAACAAAACCCTAAATCTCTTCCCCTTTTCTCTCCCAAACCGACCCCCAACCTCTAAAATTGAACCCTAACCCATTTTAAGGGTTTTTCCTCCTTAAACCTCATGATTATTCATCATCTAGCTAGTTGAAATCATGAACCACTTTCATCTTCATCTTCTTCACCAAGTTCTTGGGGGTTTCATCTAACCTTTTTCATCATTTGAAGATTGGAAGCTTATGGTTCGTTTTGGTGATCTACAAGTGTTTTGGTTGGTGATTCAAGCTTTTGGTTGAGGTAATCTTCTCCTTCTTCAAGTATGGAAAAACTAGGGTTTTTGGTATAAGATGAAAAGTTCATATAAATACTTGGGGAGCATTTCTAAAGGGTTGAATATGATTATTTATGGTTGGAAATGTGTGGATCTAGGTTTTGGAAGAATCGTGCTTTTGGATTCAAGTTTCTTCAAGGAAGCTCTAAGTGGGGTAAAATCTAGATTTAGCCTAAATCTAGCAAGGTGGGTTCAAGTTGATTTGTGAAAGCGTTGTACATGCCAAAATGTTTATTTTAAAGCATTTATGTGTTTTACATGAAATTATCAACTATTGAGTTATTTGGTAACTTTTGATTATTTGAAGTGTTTAGCGTATTAAACCTTGTAAAACACCACATTTGGGAGTTTGGGATATTTTGATAAATGTGTCACAAAGGAACATGTTTTGGTGATTTATTGCATAAATAGGTATTTGGTCAAAATGCACTTTTAAGTGTTTGCCGGGTTTTATGCATCATTCATGAAATGAGATATTTTGAAAAGTACGAAGGTGTGAGTCCTTTGGTTTTGAGTCATTTCCGACTTTGGGGAACATTTCAGAAATGGAAAATCTTTTGGGTTTTGGGCCGAAGGCCAATGGTGATTTTGAGAAACAAAGATTTTGGGGAAATATATAATTTGGTTTATGTAACCATATTGGCTCTCGTGGTTTAGCCAATCGTCTGTTAAGCCTTTTGGGGCTTGATTTGTACTCTATTGAGTCTTTGGAACATTTGTTCCGTTTTGGTAGCTCGTTAAGGAGCCTTGGACGTATGGTGTACTCAGTTGCATATTATTTGAGAGTTACATGTTTTGAATGCGTTAGTTCATTCTTTTGAGTCATGTAACGTTTTAGACTGTAATGCATTGGATCCATAGGCATATGAGTCAGTCGGTTGGGTTAGTGGGGACATTACCCCCGTTTTGGGACTGGACATTATTTATGGCTAGCTGGAGCTCGAGGTACAGATCGTGGGTGGTTGAACTCGATAACCGCGTAACCTTTATTGAAGGGCTCAAGGTACAGATCGTGGGTGGTTGAACTCGATGCCCGTTTGTCGTCCAGTCTGGTTACTCATCGTGGAATTTAGTGTCCGCATTTGAATTATAGTGAGTGGTCCCCAAGTCATGTTGTTGTTACGTAAGCTTGCGGTGGTGCTCTGCAGAGTCGTATACGGAGCTAAGTCTTGCGGTGGTGCCCATTGTGAGCCGGATAGAGGGACTTGTGGCTTTGGTTGTGACACTCATTATAGGTCGAGTAGACACTAGGGTCATTTGGGTATCTTGCGGTGGTAGCTCGGTTAGGAGTCGTATACGGGGATCCATGGCTCTATGTGAAGCTCGAGAACATTGATAAGTGACCTAACTTTGTGTGCCCGCCACATTCGATGGAATTCGGGTATCCCCCGTCACCGAAAGGTGTTGTTTTTAGGTATTGAGTTTATTATCCAAGTTTTTGGTGGCGTCTTGTGTAAATGGATTTTATCCTTGATTTCTGGGTGGAGTATTATGCCCCACCTGTGTTTTGGGTGTTTTGGGATACAAAGTTTTAACCGCCTTTTCATAAATGGAGAGTTCGATTTCTATTCACGTTTTGAGTAAGTGTTGGATTGCATTACTTCATGAAATAATGTTTGGCGTTGAGCCGTCCATTTATAAATTGCATAATATTGGAATCGGGTCGTTCTCATATTTAAAGTAATTCATTTTAAAAGATCATGATTTAAGTTACATTATTTCCGTTTAATGGTTTTTATAATCATGATGAAAACTCTTGAACTCACTAGGCGTTAGTCTAACCCTTTTTATTTGTCGGCTTGTGCAACAGGTTTCGGTTGGGAATTAGTGTTAGTGACACTGTGAAGCGATAAGTGCTAGTTGTGTGCTTGAAGAAGTCTTCCGCATTTATTTATGGAGACAACGATTGTTTTGGGTTATAGTAACACTCGACTTTAGTTAGCCTTTATGTAAGACTTTAAATTTTGTTGATGATTCAATTTAGAAATTGTATTTCAATTATGGAATATTAGTATGAGGTTTTATTACCCTTTAAGGTATTTTTGAAAGTTTTTATTTAATCGCTCTTTTCAAAATTTGAGGGTGTTACAACCTCTCCCTATATATATATATAATATATATATCTTATTTATAAGCTAGTTTATTATTGAACTTGTTATAAGAGACCTGTTTAGATGAATATAACCTAACTTATTGAAACGATATTTGAAATAGTATTTCAATAAACTTCAGGAGTTTTTGTCACTTTTTTTTTACAAATATACCCTTAATATTTTACAAAGTTATTAACTAATATTTAATTATTAATTTCTAAATATTGACAAAAGTATTTAATTATTAATTAATAATAAGTATTTAATTATTAATTAATATTCTAATGATTAATTACTAGAAGCGTACTCGCGCTGCAGCGAGATATATCACGATTTTAATGTTTCATTTTATTTTTTTGTCGATTTACAGTACGATTTTGGATGGTTTTGATAAAGTGATAATGTTTTTTTATAAATTTGTTTAATTTAGGCTTAATAATATAATTTTTTTATATAAAAAAGCTAAGTAGTGTGTGGGTGGGAGCATTTCTTTGAAAGTGAGAAGCAACATTCGTCAGTCAGGTGAGTTTTTCTAAATTAAATGCTTTTGTTGATAAATGGTTAAAGACGCGTGAAAGTTTACTTAAAACATTTATTGTTTACATTGCTCGTTACATGTGAGAGTTATTGAAAGTGATTTATGTTTTTGTTGACGATTAAATGTATGCATACATTGTGTTCGCGAGTTACGACCTAAGACGGGGGGGGGGGGGGGGGGGGGGGGGAGTCCCGCCTGCTCGTACCGGGGTGTGTGTTCCATCTATGCCATTAGGAGTGTGTCCCAAATTAAGGCAGTACGAGTCAGACACGCCGTCATCCTGGTATGACGGTAGTGTAGGTCTGAAGCGTGGTATTTCAGTGTGAAGTCTTTTTATAAAACTGAATTGGTTTTCGATGTAAATTCTTTTATGTTGTTTTAAACTGTGATTAGAGGGACTCACTAGACCTCCGGTCTAAACCTCGCTTTTTCAAAACTTAAAAACCTTTTCAGGTAGGCGCAAATTAGAAGGTTCTAGTAAGGGCAAGGAGAAGGTATGAGCGGTCCCCGATCTTAGAAGACTTCATTTTTGCTAGTTGTTTTAAATTTTCAGTTGTGTAATAGGTTACCTTGCTGTAAACTTTGCTATCTATTGTAGACTTTGGGCCGTTTTGGCATGATTTCTTATTAACCGCATATTTTATACTGTTGGAAGTTTTGGGTTGTTTTACCATTTTAGTAAAATATTTAATTAATGATTTGTATTAATTATATTGTGTAATATTAAAATTGAGTTATTTATCAAACATTTTCCTTTTAGTTATTTTACGTTTATCAACTTGATTATCAGTTAGTTTTTGTCAAAAATGATTTATTTATCAGTTAACTTGTCAACTAGTTTGCCAAAATATAGCCTTATTACACATGTATATTTCTAAATGGTCCTTCTTTTCAAATAAATAAATAACATTATTACCAACTTTTATGCATGCTTAGATAAAAATACGTTACGACCAAAGATCTGAAAATTGGTTAACAAACGACTAGAAAAGTGAGTTTCAGTGACGGGCCTTTAGCGACAAATGTTTCAGCAAGAGGCTATTGCGACGACACGTCGTCTTTATAAAATGTTTTTGACGATAAATTGACTTTAGCGACGACAAAAGTCGTTGCAAAAACCTCAGTTTCTTGTGGTTAATTATAAGTCCGATAAGATGCAGTGTTTAGTAATATACTTTTATTTTGCTTTTTAACTTATGTTTTAGAAAGGCGTTACCCAAATAAAAACAATGTTCGACAATTGTTTAAATTTTTGAAAAACCTAATTCTATTACACATCGAATGTAAAATTGATATCTGTATCTTTATCTGGTTCGGTATGGTCCTAATTGAATTCATCAATTTTATTGACCAACTTATTTTTATAAATGTACACGTGTCTCTCATATCTTTATCTTTTTATTTATTGTTTAATTTTTATTATTATATAAGAAAACTAGAAGTATACTCGCGCAATGCAGCGAGATACATCATGATATTAATGTTTCATTTTATTTTTTTGTCGATTTACAGTACGATTTTGGATGGTTTTGAGAAAGTGATAATGTTTTTTTTTAATAAATTTGTTTAATTTAGGCTTAATAATATAATGTTTTTTATATAAAAAAATTAATTATTTTGTTAGAATTCAATGATTATCTTATATATTTTAATGACATATAAAAAAAATAACCAATTACATATTTAATAATATAATTAAAACAAAATTATAGTAATATAATATATTAATTAATAGTGATACATGGAAAGGTCTGCATAAAAGGAAGGTCCTGCACATACCAAATTGGTGGGCAGTAATAATATGTATCTTGTGCTTTGATAGTTGTGAATTAAGAGATTTTTAAAATCTTGCATAAAATGATAGTACTTTGTGCTTAATAATTTGTATTTAAGAGTTTTTTATCCGTGTTTTATAATATAGTATAGATATGGTATGAAGAACAAAATTTTCAAAGTGTGAGTTGAAAGTCGTAAATATATTTTCTTTGGATCTTTTTCTCAAATTCATTAAATAATTATTTTTTTTATATAAAATAATAAAATATAATAAAGTTTGATTTAGTTTTTATTTAAAATAAATAATAACTTTTTTCCACAATCGATATAACGAACCTTTTATACTTAATTTATTTATTAAATTTGTTTTTAACCTACTGGCAAAAGTGATTAAAATCTTGATTTAAAAAAATAATAGTAAAACCATTATCTGACTTAATAATTAACATTATCAATTTTACAATATAATCGACAACTTAACATTTGCATCATTAAAACATCACTAAATATCATATCCAGTTCATTGATTTATTATTATTATTATTATTATTATTTTTAAACGAATAAATTAAATACTCATTTTTATTAGCCACATGAATTAATCGGTTAAAACCATTGAAAGAAGATATGTTTGACCATCTAGAATAACACATTTTTTTGGAAAAAAAATTCTCTTCGCTTCTCTTCTTTTAGTCAAAATATTGGACTATTTATAGAAAAAAAATATGTACTTTAGCTGTCTAAAAATAAGTGTCCAAGACATTGTTATATTTTAGTTTGTTCTAAAATAGTATCCATTGTTAAAGGTTAAGATGCATTTGGTACATTGAACAAGACAAATCAGAACATAGATCATTGTTTTATGTTTGACAGGACTTCTATGTGTAACACACAGGAACAAGGTGGAACAAAATTGAACAGACTTGTTCCAGCCCCATCCCATGAAACTGGGTGGAACAATGTGAAAGAGACTTATATTTTATCAATATAATCTCAAAATAAAACATAGTTCTCTTCTAAAACATCAAATACGAATCCCTCTTTATATATATATATATATATATAGAGAGAGAGAGAGAGAGAGATTAAAAAACCATTTTATAGTTTGTAACATATTTGGTCCCTCTATAAATTTAAATAAGAAGTTAAATGCAAATTGATCTCTATGGTTTACAAAAACTAACAAGTAACATCCCTTAAAAATTAAATTTCATTAATCTCCAAACCTGCACTAGCATTTTTTGGACACAAGTCACAACTACTGTTTGGTTAACTTAAAAAACTGATTAATAAAGACAAAATAAATAAAACCATGCACATATACAAGGCCATAACTCAGACACATGCAAAGGACGAGAACCTTAACTTGTGAAGTTTGATTTTCTTTTGTTCAAAGCTTGGTGTAATTATCCCTTCTTAACTTTTTTCTAGCTAATTATTGCTATTTTGGCATTATTTTTTGTAGATATTATTATATTTTAGTTTGTTCTAAAATAAGTGTTCTTCGACAAAAGTAAAGGTATATTTGGTATATTGGATAGGATAGGACAGAATAGGGATCATTGTTCTACCTTTTGCAGGACTTTTATGTGTAACAGACAGGAACATGGTGAAACAAAATGAAACAGACTTGTTCCACCCCCACCCCATGGAACTGGGTGGAACAAGGTGAAACAGACCTATATTTTACCAATATAATATCAAAATAAAACATAATTCTCTTTTAAAACATCAAATACGAATTCATCTTTATATTTTGTTTTCATTTTTTAAACTTATTATTTTTATATGGTTTTATATTTTGATTAATTTATGTAATTTATTAAGTATTTTAATAATATAGAAAAGGTATAAAACATATTGAAAAGTGCATAAACTTTTTTGTTATAAAAATATTTCTTTTTATTTTATAATTTAATAAATTATATAAATTAATCAAAATATATAAAATATATAAACAACTCATTAGGGGTAAATTGGTTATTTTATTTGTTATGTTTTGTCTAGTTTTATCTTTCCAAACGTTAAACAGTTGTTCTGTCATGTTCTGATCTATCTAGATACAAAACGCACCATAAATGTGTACTTTCCCAATTTACTTTTAATTATGTGATAGAAAAAATTCTCTCTATAATTGAAGGTAAAATTGTCTTTTTGTAAATTAAAAAGTATAATAATTACACATTCTTAAAATTGTGTTAACCTATATGCATCTGAAAATTGGTTAACCAACGTAACCCAAATTTTCTTTTAAACGTCTAATCCAAAACGCGATCGGGATTCAGAACCGTTCATAACAAAAAAACTACATACAACACTTGTTCGATATAAAACGCCTGCAATCACGCATTGTAATTTATCAAAAATAAGCAAACGACGAAAAACGATCAAACGCACGACCTACGAAGTGTTAGAATGTACGAATATACGAGTTTTTGGCAAAATTGAATCTATCTTTTCTTACGATAGCGAAGCATTTGGCCTATGAGCTATCAAAATTAACCTATGATCGTATATTTCACCCCGATTGCATACGCTTTAGGTGTCTTTTGGCTCGCCTTCGATGTTCAGAGAGTGGTGGGCGTCGATTTTGATCCTGTACACATACACGAAAAGTTAATCAGAGCGGAAAGATAAAAAAAAAGCAATATTGGTCTAAGGAGCATTGGATGTGTAGTGGCGAGGTAAGAAAACATTCTCCGATTTACCAAACGGTCATCGGCCAACAGTACCCGGATTAAGGTCAATGGTTCAAACCTCACCAAAGGTCAGGAGTGTGTGTCAATATTTCTTGTATATAAAAGATTATATACTTATAAAAACATACTAGGATTTCAGTTTCGGTGCGACAATTTGCACATCTAACTTTCGGCGCACCATAGGGGTACATAAGCAACACGTCACAACCTTCGCATACGACTTGCCCTACTTCATGTTCTGAAAAATAAACGTTATCGTCAATAATGAACCCAACTAATACAAACCAAATTCACAGTTAATATATATATATATATACACACACACACGAATTATTGACCTCAAGCCAATAAATGAGTCAATCGATCTCGAGTTTAAGCCCAAGCTTAAATTTTAGGTCATAATATATCTCTATATTGTTAAAGGAGCACTGAGCTCGAGCTCAAAAAGTGAAAAAATATTCGAGCTCGAGCACTATTTTGGAAAATTATTCGAGCTCGAGACTGATATAATTTTCTCGGATCTGAGCTCGAACAACCTGCTATTCAACTCAACTCGGCTCATTAAAAAAGGAAGAATGGACCTTCGAGGACGTAATTCTCTTCCAAACAGCATGCACACTCGACATACCGAGCACCTCTTGGATAGCTAAGTAATCGGCGGCAAGAACCACACACCATTTGTCCCATTTCTGCATCAAATCATACTGTTACTCGCTTAACGAGTTATGACCACACAGGATCCTTTATCCCAAAGAAAACACAAAGAGGATCACGTTGCCAATAATACACGGATAAGACCAAACAGATCTAGTATATCCCACATAGAAGTAGGGTCGGGGTCAAGAATACACATCATTCAAACAAAAAAACATTATTCAACTTTTTAAGCAATATTTATGCCACTTCATGAATATTATACCATTCCCGTAAACTTCTTGGCATAACCATCAAGACTTGAGCTTAAACGGGCCCATAAGAGCTAAAATCTATGTGAGCCAAGCCACGGCTTCAGTCTAAAGTTTTAAAAGTTTAGCGAGCCCAAGCTCACAAGCCAAACCTCAAGGCTAACAGGCTCAAGCTCATCTCGGCTCAACTACATCCCTATAGAAGAGATGAAAATAAAAGTGCCCGTGTTATGGAATGGTTCCTTTTCGTTCAAAAGAATCCTTCGTGCACATAGAAAATTGATAAGCCACCCATTAGATTCACCTATGCAAGAAAAGGCAAGTCCACTAATTGATTGGGGGTAATCTTGCAATAAGGGAAGGATGTCATCCAGCAGATTTTTAGCTAATCTAATCACGTAATAAAGGAATGTAACTGTCCCTTTGAATAGGACAATATTTTCCATTTTTGGTTTTCTTTTTATTATAAATAAAGTAGCAGGGCTGGAGTAATAGGGAGGGTTTTTTTGTAATACTTAAGACTTGGGAGAGCCTCCAGCCTCTCGAAAGCTGGTGATTCCTTTTGTAAGCATTTGATTTCAGTTAATCATTCAGCTTTGTTTACCTAGTTTGCATCAAAAATTCTACCGGTAAATACCCACTTATGTTCCACAAGGGCATATTTGGTACACAAACAGGACTGGACAGACAAGAGTGGGGTAGGCCGGTGAAAAAAATTGTGCAGGATTTTAGGGGGTTTTATTTGACATGGGTAGTTTAGTAATTTACCACTCTTGTCACATCTCCAAGAATTTTGTTCCGCCTATTTAGATGAAGCAAAGAAAATGCATTTTTGTCCCACTCGGTCCTGCCATATGTACCAAACACACCCTAAGAGTCCACTTGAACGAAATAATCAATTTTAGAATTCAAACACTCAACTTTTTAATCTAAAATCAACAAGAATGTTACACTTTAATGAAACAATCATTTTACTCCACAATCAAAATGATTCTTGTTAACCCTAGAAGTAAAATAAGTAACTCCTTTGACACTCAAAAAGACCCATGTGGACTTCTTTTGAAACAGGGGCGAGGAGATTTGCATGTAGGAACAAAGCACTCACCAGGATTATTTACCGCTGTTGGTGGTTTTGGCGCCGATATTTGTGGTTTGGTTGGAGGAATAGACTGTTGCCTTGAAGATTGTTGAGGCGTTTCTTCCACAACTTTAACATTCTTTTGTTCACATTCCATTATTGCACCTTATCACATAGAAATACTATTTAACAAAGTATCCAAACCACATAATCAAGTGGATTTAGAGGGTAATATGGTCAAGAAAAGAGCAATAATATTTAGTGGATACAGCCCTCAGGTGTGTAGCTCAGTTGGCAAAGGGGCGGAGCAACATTGCTCAAATATATTGCACATAGTATTGAGTATATACATGGTGCCACTAGTAAACCGTACTAAATGTATTTCGACTAAAAAACAAATAATGGTTAAGTTGTATCTCTATTTATGCATATGAACTCCAAGTAGTAATTGTGTGCCATGGCACGTGGCATGTGCTACAAAGAGGTATTTTCTTTCATCAAGCCCTTATTCAATGAATTTATGGAAGACTCTATCAAGCCCAACAACAAACAAATGTGCATGTAGAAGAAAGTTCAAATGAGAACCATACACATTTTGAGAACCATTATAAGCATATATATGCATTTATGCATAGGGTTGGGTTCCGGTGAGAATGAAAGTTATGGTGAGAAGGGTGAGAAGGGATCTCCACCCTTGGATGCACATTAGGATGAGATGCACCGGATGAATTCCCGTATCAAGCGATTCATGGGTGGGTTTGAGATTAAAAGTGATCAAGGGTCCAGATCCCTTCTTAATTCTTCTTCTCACACGATCCTTCATCTTGATGCATATACACTATCAATGTGTGTGTGTGTGTATATATATATATGTCAAAAGGCCGATTCAAATAAGAAGGCTAAATATCATGAGAAGGTAATAAGAGAACATTAAGAGAAGGCTTTTATGTGAATCATTAAAAAAAATCCAAAAAGGAAATCTATTTGAAGATGCATATATGAACCAACATTAAAGATTATCCATATGGGTTCACATATGCATCTTAAAATGGATTTTTTTTCAATGATTCACATATGAAGCTTCCTTTAACGTTTCCTTCTTACCTTCTCACAATATTTAGTCATCTTATTTGAACCCCCCCCCCCTATATGTCAATTAGTATATGCATCAATGTACATGTCCTATATATGCATTGGTGCATATACTCATTGAAATCCATATAGAGTATATGCATTAATGCATATACAGGTTCACGGTTCTCAAAATATTTATGGTTCTCATTTAAAGCTTCCCCTGTACATGTATATGCAGCCACAAATGATGAACTGCAATCAAAGAAATTCATGGAAAGGAAATCTACACTCTCAAAAAAACAACTTCAAATGATGGTGTAAATAGAGTTGAGAGCAAACAAAATGTAAAGTGACAAGATAAAAGACTTGCCTGATGGAACCATTGGTGACGGCATACTTGAATGATCTCGTGATTGTTGCTGAGGAGTGGATTCCCAACCAGGAGGGGGGCCTTCCTCATCTTGTGTGTCTTGTTGATCATTCCCCATCTTAATGTCTAGTAGGTCAATAAGGTGGATCACTTATAAAAGCACACCATGATTGGTGGATAAATACCAGAATTCAAGAAAATTACAACATGAATCATTTAGCAGACGAGTGACCAATGTTTAAAATCTTTGTGAGAATATGTGAAACCCCATTAGATTACTCTCCAAAAGAGCCTTATGAGGAAAGAATGGGGATTCCAACACGTATTGAGAACAGGTCCAAGCTAGCCAATGTAAAACTCTAACACACCCATTTCTTTTTTCTTTGGAAGGGTGTCCGAGGCTATGTCTAGACTAATCCCGGCAAATTGTAACCGCAAGAAATCAGCCCTGACTCAGTGGCCACAACTGTTGTGTACGCCTGGAATTGAACCCCAGGGAGATGGGATATTCCACCACATCCCCCAGGGCCTCAACCACTACGCCACAACCCTTGTGGTTAACACGCTCACTTCAACGGAGGCTAAACAACATAGATTGTCTCAGAGTGTCAAGAGGGGGCTAGACGAACAGATTGTCCCAGGGTGTCGAGTTCCTAGAGTGGCAGACATTGGCTCTAATACCATGTGAGCATATGTGGAACTGCATTAGATTACTCCCCAAAAAAAAACCTTTGAGGAGGGAATTGGGGTTCCAACATATATTGAGGAGAAGAGATCCAAGTCTAGCCAACAATCTCCTTTGGTTAAAAAGCCTAACGTAATCGAAAAAGTTAGCACTACCTAGATGACAATCTTACATCTCAGTGCAATAGTATTTCTAAGAACGAGAAGATGAGAACAAAAATGAAAATGGATATTGGGTTTCAACAGATTAAATGGAAGTATTGTTTTCATGTGACCATATATTGATGATCAAACAAGAATATTTAGAAGATGGGTAAAGTGTGTTCACATGAACATATTCACAGTCACGAGTTAAAAATAATAAAATAATTAATTAGTTAAAATGAGTATTTTAACTGACCCGATTGAGGAGTTGTTTGACATGCCATTTGTAATTCAGGTTCAGGCTGACATTTGGAATCCCATCCGGGTGGAGGTCCTTCGTCTTCCGAGTCTTCTTGCTCCATTTTTATATCTGAGTTTTCAAATTTCACACGTCATTTCATGCCATTTCATAAAACTTATTAGGGTTCAAAGGCTAAACATAATTAGCAATAACATCAAATGAATCAATTCCTACAATAAAAACAAAAAGATTCACCTGACGGAACTAGTTCTCGTGTTGGACTAGGATGTTCCTGTGCTTGTGGTTGGGGACCATCTTCATCCCGAGCATCTTGTTGCACATCCTCTGTCTTTATATCTGATATGTCTACTCTTAGCTCAGGTTTACATAATGCTCCTTTGTTATACCCGAGTTAAATAGGCGAATAGTCAATAATGATAGTTTGGTCAAAGGGTTGACAGGCTGTGGTAAGAAAGTACAAGTAATTTGTGCTTTGGTACAAGTAGTCAATGCATGGGTAGTAAGTGGTAGCAAGTATAAATAAGGGGTGTGGGAGTGGGGTATTCATTCTGTTTTCTAAACCTTTGGACGTGAGTCTGTGGAGAGACTGGCCTCTCGAAAGATTGTAACCATTTGATTTCCCCATTAATCATTCGATTTCATTTGCAATTCCATCATATTCCTTTCGGTTTGTAACTCCCAATAAAAAAATTCACTTTAAAATCGAGGAAAGAATTAAAGACAACGTTTTTCAACAAGTACAAATTTAACAGTATAAGACTCGAGCCAAACTTTAAAATTGAGGGGTGATTTAGAACCACTAAAATTATTGTAATGTTAAATAGCACTCTTTCAAAACAAGCTTTGTGGTCCCTTTAATGTCATAAACTAATGATTTCATTAGTATTACAAACAAAACGAAGACAATTTAGTAAAATGTGATTATGGCGTTGTTTGTTTTTTCCTAAAATTCTAAATATAGTTGTAGTACTTTTCTTAATGCAACCAAAGTTCTAGTTCTAGAAGCTATACATGTTTCCTTATGCATAACCGGTTCCAAAGGTATTGTATCATCTTCAACTTCATCACCAACAAGGGATGAACATGGTACGGTACCAAGTTTTTTTTTCCTAACGTAAGTATTTTAATTTTTAGCGACTATACTTAACTACGAAGTTCTAATGGGATCCGGTGCTTTAGTGCTCGTATGATCGCACCCTGTAGCGACTATACTTAGTCGGCAAAGTGAGCTACCAATACCAACCACCAAAGTTTGTAACTTTGTATACAAACTTATTTGGCTACCAATAATTTCAGTTGGTAATGGTACAATACCAAGATCACAAAACCTATAAAATTAAATAAGATATGCAAAAAACAAGCCGAAACACTCAATTCAGAGTTTTAAACAACACCAAATAATTAACATGTGAACACATTGTCCAAACTCATCAAATTAAGTATGTTATAACTTATAAGCATGTAGAACATGCTGCTAACACGCACTAGATTGGATAGAGTTATTGCTTGTGGTTTTACTAGCAAGCTCATATCCTTGATGAAAAATATTCTTTGCAGACAAAAAAAAATGTGTCAAAAAGAATAACAAACAGTACCAACTCGTACCGACCAAAATTATTGGTAGCAAATAAGTTGGTATACAGACTTCGTTGGTTGGTATTCATAGCTGATTTTGCCTACCAACTATAGTTGATAAGGTACTTTGGTTCCGGGAAAAAAAAACTTGGTATCATACCATGTTCACCCCTACTTCCTCCCACATTGATCCTCTTTAAATACAAGATTTTTTATTTCTTTTTCGTATATTTTCACTCACATTGTGATGGTGGGGAGTCTTATTTTCCCGGCAAAATGTATCCTACTGAGACAACATCTAAACAAAGTACGAAGACTTCCGCCTTTACTGCATCGAGCTCTTGCTTTGTTGGCAAAAAATTAGGGTAAAGAGGGGGGGAGTAGTGGACCCTCGCCCTCCACCAATAAAGATGAAGGAAAAAAATATATATTGACACTTTTACAAATAGTTCGACCATCTATACTGGGATTTCCCAAGTCTCCCCTCCGTTGGACCTTGTCTTAGGGGACGTTTACCAAACGCTTAACGGGTAAGCGCTTACCGGCAAGAGTACCACTCTCATTTACCTTATGGGGTAACATTCCCGACCATCAAAATGGATTGATGGTAAGCGTTTATAACCCGGTAAG
Organism: Arctium minus; assembly: GCA_954870635.1. Lineage (NCBI taxonomy): Eukaryota > Viridiplantae > Streptophyta > Magnoliopsida > Asterales > Asteraceae > Arctium > Arctium minus. The sequence continues at coordinate 71,507,216 of OX941094.1, read as the reverse complement.
TGCTTACTGGGTAAGAGTCATCACCCTCACTTACCAGGTAAGACTCTCAATCCTCGTCTTCCCTCTTACCGGGTAAGATTCTCGATCCTCGTTATGTTTCACCCTATCCTACTCTATTGGACCTCTTTTCAGAGTGTGGATTGTTGGGTAGTAATCCAATAGATCCTCCGATGCTTCCCCTTCTTCCAAGTACGATATGCCCATGTGGATTCAAATAGATGTTGGATGTTTACCAGAAAACTCAATTGACTAAGATATGGAATACATAGTGAGCATAGTAAGACAATTCATATGTGCTCCGTATAACAATCATTAAGCAATTGTTCGTTGTATTTCGATATATCTAAAGGCCTCTCCAAAACAAGGCATTTTGTATTCCAACTGGGTCACTTGTCGTGTTGGTGCGTTTACTAAAAAAGATGTAAGGAGAATAGCTAAATTTTGGACCAGTTGCCCCTCTCAAAGAGATCTACCAAAGGGTATTGTGTATCCATAGATGGTAATTTGGTCTCGTGGAAGAGTAAGAAACAACACATTGTCTTTCATTCCGATACAGAGTTGGATTACCAAGAGATTAATGACATAACATGGACTAGGAATGAAAGACAATGTTGATTGGACACATGATTTGACGAAGCTTTATTGAAGATTCTTAGAAAGCTTGATGTCAGGGCACTCAATTGGATGACGCTCTATTATGAATTTATGATAACTAGTCAGCTATTCACAAGGCTAAGAATCAAAATTTCTATGAGAGAACGAAACAAACATATTAAGGTCAATTGTTGTCGTCACCTTCTCACAGACTACATTGTTGGGAGTCCTAGGCCCTCTATTCAATAAATTCTCAACCAATTCACACCCATATGGAATGTTAGCTAATATTCTAATATAATATTATAATTAACTAATTAAAAGAGTTTTTCAACTGACCTGATCGAGTTGTTTGACATGCCATTTGTAACTCGGGTTCTGGCTGACATTTGGAATCCCATCCGGGTGGAGGTCCTTCGTCTTCCGAGTCTTCTTGCTCCACTTTTATGTCTGAGTTTTCAAATTTCACACTTTAGTTCTTTGCATATCATGAAACTTATTAGGTGTCAAAGCTAAATATATTTAGCAATAACAGGTTACGTAATTCCTTCAAATGAATCAATTACTACGATAATAGCAAAAAGATTCACCTGAGGAAACTAGTTCTCGTGTTGGGCTAGGATGTTCCTGTGCTTGTGGTTGGGGACCAACGTCATCCCGAGCATCTTGTTGCACGTCCTCTGTCTTTATATCTGATATGTCTACTCATTAGGACACAAGTCTTAGCTTAGGTTTACATAACGCTCCTTCCATCCCAATAGAAAAGTTTCACTTTATAAACGAGAAAAGAATTAAAGATAACGTTTTTCAACAAGTACAAATTTAACAGAATAAGACTCGAGCCAATCTTTAAAATTGCCGGGTGATTTAGAACCACTAAAATTATTGTCATGTTAAATAGCACTCTTTGGAAACAGCTCTGTGGTCCCTTTAATATCGTAAACTAATAATTCGTTAGTATTACAAACATAACTAAAACAATTTAGTAAAATATGATTATGGTGTTGTTTGTTTTTTCCTAAAATTCTAAATATAGTTGTAGTACTTTTCTTAATGCAACCAAAATTCCAGTTCTAGAGTTAGGGTAAGGGGGGGGGGGGGGGGAGTATTGGACCCTGCCCTCCACCAATAAAGCTGGAGAAAAAAAAATATACATCGACACTTTTACAAAAAGTTCGACTATCTAAACTGGGATTTCCCATGTCTCCCCTCCGTTGGACCTTGTGTTAGCCTCATCTTAGGGTCCGTTTACCAAACGCTTACCTGGGTAAGCGCTTACTTGGGTAAGCGCTTACTGTAAAATCCAACACTATTACTTACCGGGTAAGATTTTAGTCCACCAGAACGGTATCGTGTGTAACAATTTTCCTGGTAAGTGCTAACCGTGGTAAGACTCTCAATCCTTGCCTTAGCTCTTACCAGGTAAGATTTTTGGTCCTTGCCATATTCATCCGATAAGGTAATGTGACTTGGTAAGCGCTTACCCGGGTAAGCGTTCCCTTACTCTCTTAGACTTCTTTTCAGAGTGTGGATTGTTGGGTAGTAATCCAATGGCTCCAATGTTCCCCCTTCTTCCAAGTACGATATGCCCATGTGGATTCAAATAGATGTAGGATGTTTATTGGTTTAACTCGATTGTGTGACTATCACTTGCCTAGATATGACATACATTGAGCATTGTAAGTCGGTTCCTATGTGTTCCGAAGAACAACCATTAAGCATTTGATGTGCCTACACTTGATTGGATGAAACTCTATTATGATAACTAGTCAGCTATTCACAAGGCTAAGAATCAAAATTTTCTATGAGAAAACGAAACAAACATATTAAGGTTGATTGTCGCCGCCTTCTCACATACTACATTGTTGGGAGTGCTACACCCTCTATTCAGTAAATTCTCAACCAATTCACACCCGCATGGAATGTTAACTAATATTCTAATCAAACCCATGTGAAGTCAAATTCATTATAATTGCTGCAAATTGGACAAGGTCGTAACTTGTGCACCAACATGAGTAGGAATATTAGTTATGCTAGCCTCTGTTAGGGTTCCACTATGCATGTGTCAAATAAAGTTTGATTTAGGGTTTTTATTCTCTAAGTCGACCCCAAGACCCTCTATTATACATACTTTCTTATTCATTGATGAAATGCATACAATTTAATTACGTACACTGAGGGTCCTTAACCCTACTAAAGTTTTTCAAAAACTTTTACCCCTCAAATATCTTCTAGCAATTCTCTCCTTTTTGCTTTGAACCATATTCTAGATCTCAACCTCGATCATTACCATTCAATGGCTTGTTCTTCAATCCAAGCATTGAAAGGATAAATGAGTTTTAGTGAACTACTAGAATGTTAATGACGATGACGAGTGGCTAAGCGCATAGACTATTCTCGTGAGGTTGTCAAATACAAATATAATGTAGGCATGAAGATAAAAATTGACTCACATAAAAATTAACCCATAACAAAACTCATTTATCTTTTAATCTTTTTGTGGTTGCATTGGGGTCATATCTAGTACACCACAACCGTGAAGTGGGAAGATGAGAGAGCATGCAAAATGGATTGAACCCTAAAAATCCTATTTCCACTAAAGAAAAGTTAGAAAACCCACTTCTATTTTTACTGCATTTTCATTTAATTTGTCAACTTAGTTGCTAACCAAGCGCTTGTTTTCTAATCACTCAAATTGAATTGTGAAAGAAAAAAAAACATTTTCCCCTATCGATATCAGCCCACTTACCTTTGCAAGAGTAAGTTGATTCTTATAAATTTGTTTTTGTGCAAATCTAATATACATAATGTTTCAAGGAAAACCTCAAGTAAACCACCAATATTAAATAGACCGTAACCGTGTAACAAGCAATCAAACTCGTCGTTCAACATTAGGCCTCTTTAAGTGAGAGCTTGTACCCCCTATCCAACTCGGCAATGTCAAAGCACAAAGACATCATAGCTACTAATGTTTGTGGGTTGTGGAACAAAGGATCTATTTATACATGAACATCAAGACCAATATATATAGTATCTTCTGCAAAGAAGTGGAAGTTAAAACGGATCAAAGGGCATCCATTACACAAAATAATCTGTTATGGGTTCTAGTCCCACCAAACGAGTCATAATTCCACCACTTCTATACTTGACACTTTAGATTTAAGATGTAGTTGAAGTGCGTTAAAATGCAATGCGCGTAACGGAATAATAGTGTGATGAAGGGCTAGTTAATACACCTGATGAAATTGCCGATACAGTTGTGGGTGTCACCGGTTGTTCCACTTGTTCTTTTAGCTGACACTTGTTATCCCACCCGGGTGGAGGTCCTTCATCTTCCGACTCTTGTTGTTCCATGTTCAAATCTGAGCTGCTACACATTAGTTCTTCTATATCATGAAAAAGCTTAAAACTTACCATGACAGATTATGAGGATGTAACTTTAGGAAAAAGGGTGGAAAATAAACGTTTTGATTCAAACATCAAACAAAGACTAGTAATCAGAATTATTTTCCCTCTATTCCAAGTAAAGCACTCTTCGGAATTTAACTACAAAAATTTAGCTTTGATGATTAACAAAAGATCCAAATATAAAAGATTGACGAACTAAACTAAAACATTTTCCCCTTATTTGTGAAAGCAGTAGTTGAGATGAATCCATCATTCTATGATTCATTAATTCCCAATAGAAAGATGTACAAGACATAGCTATCTGGCCTTTGGTCTAGTGGTAATCCGGGTTTGGCCTTCTAGGAGGTTGGGGGTTCAATCCTCACCAAAGATGAGGAGGGTGTGTGAGTTTATTTGTTGCATTTGCAGTATATTAAATATTATATACTTAATAAAAAAATTGAGATGTTAGTACCTTACTCGGAGTTAAACAAAATGTTAAGCAAAAGAACACCTTAGCTAGAAAACATTATATTCTTTTTCAAGTTCTATTCCGTCAACATTTTCCGATTGAAAACTAATTTCCGCAATTTTCAAGTCTAAGTCAAGGACTCAAGGAGGTGATGACAAAATTGAGATATGCACACACACCCATGTAGATAATCCTTAAAGAACATCAAGTCCTCTTTTTGTGTGGATTAATCTGTCTCTATAGATTAAGAAGGTTTTCATTTGGCCTTTTTTTCATAGATGGAAGGAGCTTGTTTTTTAATTGGAAATGAGAGGTTTGGAAAAAACTTAGACTTTCTGCATAGAGCTCCCTCCTAAAAGCTTACTAAATAAGCCAATTTCTATATCATTAAGCCATTACCAAACAGTCAATGTATCACTGACTGAACAAGTTGCAAGTCCTATTAAGCTCATTACGCTCCTAACAAAATAGGCCCTAATACTTCTTTAAAATAGCCACCATATATATGAGCAATCAGCCATCAATTCAACTCGAAAACGACAATAATTGAAACCTGAACTTGTGCAGCCCATCTTAGTTAATTTTTAGGAATTCTTCAACTGGATTTGAATCTCAAATTGAAGAGATTTCAAGTTGCATATAAACTATACAATTATACAAATTAAACTCCCTATCAAAGGGGGAAAAGCTGATCAAACATAACAAATGCAATAAGGAATTAAAAATGAGAAGAAAAAAAATAGTAGAAAAATACCTCTAGGAGAAGACGTAAGAGGGGGAGTAGGAGGTAATGGTGAAGAAGGTGGAAGATCAATCATGTCTAACAATGGCGGTGACGGCGGAGGCTGCTGCCATCCTGGTGGTGGTCCATCTTCATCATCGTCTTCAATTTGTTTAGATTCTTCATTTTCTTCTTCTTCTTCTTCAGAATGATATTCATCTTTCACTAATTCCTTTGGTTCTTCAGATTCCATTTTCACCTTTTTGGGTGTCGGTGATGACGGTGGAGCTCCGTCGTCTTCTTCCATCGTCTCCGGCACACCGGCGGTAAGTGTGTGACGAATTTTGGAGTGAATTTAGGAGGGAGTGAAGTTGCGAAATTTTCAAAGGCGGACGAGAATAGAATCAAAGGGTTTCTTTATGAATTCTGAATGTATTTGCTTTTTGTTAAACTTGATTGAACTGTATTAATTATGTTACTAATCTTTTGGTGTTTCAATTTATGTATACAAATTTCAATTAATTATTATATTGATTATTAACTTAGGCGAAAGATTATACGAGAAGTTGAGTTAACCGTGAGAAACGTGAAAAGTAAATCTAAACCTTTTAATCTCAAGCACTTCCATTAATTGCGGCTTAGAAGTAAATCTAAACCTTTTAATGTAGGGCTCGAGCTCGAATATTTTTTGAGTTATCGAGCTCGAGCTCGATGCTCGTTTATGGGTTCGAACTCGCAATTGATTAACTCGTTTAGGCTTGATAACTTTTATATTTTTATTGTATGATTAATAAATATATGAGCATGTTTGACTCGAAAAAGAGTATATGCTCGAATGACTCAGCTCGACTCGACTCAGAAAATTGAATCGAGTTTTCGAACGAGCCGAGTCAAACATTGGTGTTATAAAGTTCGGCTCGATAAATTAAATGAGTTCTATTTTATGTTCGAGATCGACTCAAGCTTGAGAATAATTAACCTCGAGCTGAAGATCTTGATTCGTTTACACCCCTACATATGAGTCCAGCCTGATTTCGTGAGATTCAGAATAAAAATAACATTGAATTTTCGTAGCAAAAAAAACATTGTGAAGGTAATTTTAAAGCATTTGAATTGAAGTCTAATTTTAAAGCATTTGAATTGAAGTCTTAAAAACAACCTTCGAGGTTTTTTTGTACTTTCACAATGTTTTTGTTGTCTTGTTTTTTTTTTAATTTCACAATGTTTTGTTGCGAAGGTTCAGTGTTATTTTATGTTCTCATGAAAACAGGGTGGTCTCAGGTAAATCCAACCCTTAATATATAATCTCTTATATGTATTTTTTTAATGACTTGATGTTTGAATTTCATAAAATCAACTGATAAAAATGATTAAATACAAGATAAATGTTAAGTCAAGAATAATACTTCATAAAAATTTAGACTTTTAATAAAAAAAATTGTATTATTTTGGTTCTCGATAAAAAAAATTTATTGTGCTATATTGTATAAGTATACAATTAGTATGTATATATATAACTCATGAAATGTCACCAAAAGGGTGTTAGCCTAGTGGTAAGGCATGTGAACTAGCTAGTAGTGGTCTCATGTTCGAACCCTGGGGGACGCATCCTGGAGGTACGGGGGTTTCGACCCCGGGCTGCATGCTTTTAGCAGTCGGGCTTCGGCCCATATTGTCAAGGATTAGTCTGGGTCCAATGTGGTTTGGGATACCCTCTCCAAAAAAAATAAAAAAAAAACTCATGAAATGTTATAAACTTTCTGTTATAATAAAAATAAATAAAAGTCTAAAACACCTAACCTTAAATGTGTTTTTCATACTTTAAGCAATTGAATCTATGAAAAAAAAATTAACAAATAAACGCTCTAAACAAATCACTTTTTATATCATTAAATCACTAGGCGAAGGATCGTGTGAGAAGTTGAGTTAATGGTGAGAAACGTGAGAAGTGGATCTAAACCGTTTGATCTCTTTTAATCTCAAGTTCTCCCATGAATTGCGGCTTAAAAGGGGGTTGATCAGGTGTATGTATATCAGTGCATCTTATCTTGGTGCATCTCATCCTAATGTACTTCCATTTCTCATCCAACGGTTGATAACCACTTCTCACGCTTCTCACCGTTAACTCAACTTCTCACCGGAACCAAACCCATCATCACTATTAAACAATCATGTATAACTAACATAATAAGTTGTAAGTCTCGTTAAGTTGCTAACAAATAAATAATGAAAACCAAATTAAGCTTTTGTTAAAGACTCGAATTTCGTATTGTATGATAGATTACGTCCACGATACAATACTAAATCAGTATATAGTAACAACGTTCTCGATAATACACCGTACAAAACAAAAACACCGTCTCGTAATTACGATCACCGACTTTTGTAATCATACTCGTTCGGAGTATCAACCACCTTTCTTCTTGCTATCTTTAGCTTGCTTGACGTCTTTCGTAAGCATTCTAGGTGCAATCGCCATCGCCATTAACTCTTGGAATAACAGCTTACATGCGTATGGTATATGTACCTACATATATACAATATCTCGTTATCATTTTTCTTGCTTTTACTGTATGTCAGTCTTTGTTTTCCTTCCTACTCAACTACTCCCTCTACCCTAAAATAAATCTCCACATTTCTATTTTTTCTATTTTAGTCGTCCCCAAAAGAGTCAGTTTTCAATTCTACCCTTAATTATAAGATTGAGAAATTCATTAATTCCTCAAGTATTGAGGGTAAAACTGTTATTTAGTTAATTAAAAAGTGTAATAATTACACAAGTCTAAAACTGTGTGCCTTTCGTAGTAGTAGTCGTCGCCATAACTGCGGCTTGTGATGCTTGTTTGTTTTATCCTCCGTCCCAAAATAAATGACCACAATGAAAACGACACACGGTTTTAGAAATATGCAATTATTACTTTATTAATTAACTAAATTACATTTTTACCCTAGTCTATCATAATTAAGGGTATAATTGGAAAGTAGACAATTATTTTTGGACATAAACACTAACGATTAGTTTAGTTGACCAAAAATAGAAAAAAGATGGTTTACCTGAACGATATCGGTTTTGTTCTTGCAGCCTCTACACTCGAAAGAGTTCTTTTTGAGGTTAGCGATAGCAATCAATCCGCAACGCTCGCAGACATGAACCCTGTACGCATCACTCTGGTCGAAAAGTCGCTCTTTAAGGAAATGAGCAGCACCGTGGGCAATCATGCAATCTCGTTCCATTTCTCCGAATCGGAGCCCACCGTCACGCGACCGTCCCTCGGCCGGCTGCCGAGTGAGGATCTGCACCGGACCTCGTCCACGAGAATGTATCTTGTCGTCCACCATATGCTTCAATCTTTGGTAGTACGTGGGCCCAAGGAAGATCATGGCGGTAAGCCGTCGCCCCGTGTGACCATTGTACATAGTTTCGAACCCACGCATCTGGTAACCGCACTTGTGGAGCGCCCTGCTGATATTATCCACCTACACACCGAAGGTGAGAAGTGTGTGTGAGTATATAAATATTATATACTTCAAAAAGAAACATCAACCGACCATCTCAATACAACACAATTATTGACCATCCTACGTGTTCATTTATAACATAACAGGACCCGCAAAATAAAACTAACTCGGAGGATAGCACGGTGAAGGGTGATGGCAACTTACGGTCACATCGGTGAAGGGTGTAGCATCTCCTTCTTTCCCCATATGTGCTGCAACCTTCCCCATGATACACTCGATAAGTTGACCAATCGTCATTCGAGAAGGGATAGCGTGCGGATTCACGATGATATCGGGGGTAATGCCTTCTACCGTCCACGGCATGTCTTCTTGCGTGTAAGTCATGCCAACGGTTCCCTTTTGACCGTGCCTACTACTAAACTTATCTCCGATTTGGGGTATCCTCACAGATCTCACCCTCACTTTCACAAACCTCAATCCATCAGCATTTGTGGTCAACAGAACCTGCAAGTAAAGATTTTTAACATTAGCCCCCCACCACACTCGAAAACGACACCATTCAGCAAAAAAAGACACGTACCTGATCAACCATTCCGGTTTCACTATGACGCAAGCTTGTGCTGTGATCACGACGAGTGTATCGTGAGGCTTGCCCCTGAGCATCATCCTGGGCGATAGGTGTCGTCTTTCCAATGATCACATCCTCACCTCCGACTCGTGTTCCCTACATTACGACAATTGTGTGCTTTTAGGAAGATGAATCCAACCAAGAAAGAAAATTAAGCTATGTTCGGCAAATTAGTTGATAAGTTAGTCGTTGGCTGAAAAGCTAGTTGTTGGTCGATAAGCCAATTCATAAACCAGTCGCTTTATGACAATGTAAAATGACCTAACAGAAGATGTTGAAAAATCAATTGAAAAAAATATAAGGGGCATAATTGGAAAGAAAAAATCCCCGGGAGCTTATTGAAACAATGGTTGAGGTAGTTTTTCAAAAAGTTAGCTTATAAGCTAGTTTATGTCTAACCAAACGGGGCTTTTTCAATAAACTCAAAAAGTAAGCTATCGCTTATGGTTGCCAAACACGCCCTATATCCACTACCAACAAAAAACGAGCACTCACAGGAGGAGCTAGACCATCATCATCCAACTTATCATAAGAACCATGCCTCATACCCTGTAATAAGAAAAAAAAAGGTCAAATCCCAATCTTGAATGTTCATGAAAAAGACATAAAAACACAAAGATTACCATGGTGTTAGCTCTATCGGGACGGCCGAAATCTTCTTTCACAAGTGTCCCCATCTTCTTCTCTTCGTCCCTATACAAGAGATACAAGTATATTAAACCAAACAAACTCAGTATGTCCACCGGGAGGTGGGGTCTTACGAAAGAGGAGTAGTTGTTTCCGTGAAAACTCCCAGCTTGTGCAAAGTGTGCAAAAAGAAAAGAGATACAAGTATATTAAAGAGCAAAAAAGAGTGTGGAGATGATCAAGCACCTGTATGAACGGAAGAAAAGTGATCTGAAGAAACCACGATCGATTGATGACTGGTTCATGATAACGGAATCTTCTTGGTTATATCCGGAATAACAAGAAATGGCCACAATTGCATTCTACAAGAAGCATAATAGTAACTCAGGGCCGTTACTTGGACGAAAATAAAGCTTTGTTATACAAATTAGAATACACACAATGCCAGCAGGAAGCTGTCTGAAGTGCAAATGCTCCATTGCTCGAGTAGTTACAAGGGGTTTCTGGGGATAGTATAGAACGTACGCCAACGTATCCTAGAAGAAACGGAGTTGCAACAAAACGGTAAGAAGATAAACAAGGCATGGTCACATGACATAAATTTTCATGAAGAAAAACAGACTTTTTACATACCATACGGAATTGGAAGTTAGTGACGTAAATCCCCATAGCTTGCTTACCCATGGCAGATTGATACGTGTTACGTGGAGACTGTTTAAAAAAAACACTACAGTTAGCCCGCAAGATAAATGTCATTAAGTAACGGTGAGTATTATCAACATTAGAAACTCACCTGATTGTGGTCGGGAAATGGTATGATCGACGCACAAACACCCAAGATCAATGACGGATGGATTTCGCAATGGGTGTAAGTGTCGGAATAAGACTCATCTGGATTTACCCTCGCGCTTACAAGATCCTACATCCATCAAAAATACATTTTGGAAACATGAAACTAATTATTAAGCACACAAAGACAAACACAGGCAGATTTAAGGAGGAATGGTGCCTTTTTAGAAGTCTTAGAAGTGCCTCCGCTTTAATTTGATGTGTGTTCCCATAAGTTAACAAAAAGTGGTTGCAGCCTACTGGTATTGTCATTGCATGTGGCATTAACACGTTGCAAGTCCGAAAACCTTTGCCTCTTTTTTAATTTTTTGGTAACAGCAGCAGAAAAGAAAAGAAACCCACTTGGGTGATGCAAAAAATATGCCATTTTTAATTAAACATATTTTTTATAATTAACTTTTGTTCCATTTTATATTATCTTGAAACTTTTTTTCTGGATCCGCCTCTTGCCGAACAGAACAACAAAGTGAAACCAACTTGGCATATCGCTTACATTAATGGTCATGGAAATCATGGTAGTCTCTTCTTCTTCCGTATCAATATACTCGATGAATCCATTTGCTACAAGATCATGCCAGCCACCATCTTCTGGGGTTTCCTATAAAAGGATCAATTACAGAAAATAAATTATAGTAAAATTAAAGATCAAGTTGAAGGTTTGCGAATTAGAATTCAATGAACTACAAAACTTCTTACCCTTTGTTGCAGTTTTTGGATGTCTTTCTTTTTTATCAGAAGTCTTTGCTTCTCAACAATGAAGAGTGGACGACTGCAACGGCCATAATCTGTATAGATCCGAAGTTCCTTCAAACGAATATCTCGGACAACTCCAACTTCGGTGTTCACATCAACCTGAACATTTAAGATTATACATATAAGAGATTGTATCTAACTACGCACAAATCTTTCACCAAGAGTAATAGTATTATTAGTACTCACTCGTCTTCGCAATCTCCTCAGCGTTCTCACCAACATATCAGGATCACGATGGATGCCTACCCAAAGACCATTGACAAAGATTTTTGTAGCTTGCGGGATCACAGCAGGAGAAATTTCCTAATGTAGAAGTAAAAACGCACCCAATAAGAATAGATTATAGCAAGATGAATACCCCTTCAAACAACTTGATGTTTACCTCAAAATTTTCTGTACCCCATTCTTCCAAAAATTCCAGAATTGGGTATGCGGCTGATCCAACAGTTATGTACACCATCAATGCAAGGTTTTTCACCAGTCCACAAGCCTATTATAACAGCCACGAGAAACACAAAATTAACAACGATTCACTGCTAAATTTGTCTAGAATACCCTTTCTTTTCTCACTTTTTGCTTGTTCGTCAAATATCTGTGAAGGATATAACTAGAATCTGTGTACATGGTGCCATTATAACTAACAATGCGTTTCAAATTGAATATGAAAAGTACATGGTTTAAGGGCAAGAATTTGCATTTATATCCTTTGCTTCCCGATATAAAAATAAAGTTTTTTGGTCTTCTTCACTAAGAGCATCTCCAACAGTTATGCTAAAGTTTTTCCTAAAATAGAGTAAAAAAATCAAAATCTCTAAAAAAAATTGCATCCAACTCCAAGTCTCCAACAACTATTCTATTTTAGCTAGCAACTCTAGTATTAATTATCTTATTAAAGATTCAATTTATTTAATTATATTATTAAAATATTCAATATATGGAAAGTTGGAAGAGGAAAAGTTTGCTTTTGGGGGGTAATAGTTAGTTTTGGGGGGAAACTATCTATTTAGAGATTTCTCTAAATTTAGAGATTTTTACAATCTCTCTCTTCTTTTCTCTATTTTAACATAGAGGATAGCATAGCTGTTGGAGCAACAAAAATGCTAAAATCCCATTTTTTTTCCATTTTAGCATAGCTGTTGGAGATGCTCTAAGAATCTTTTCAATTCCTTCCACTAGACTCGTTATTTTCTCTCATCATCAAGTTCGCTAGGCAAAGCATTACATAACACAAACAAAGTAGCACTAGCACACACACCTGTCCTTCAGGAGTTTCTGCAGGACACATCATTCCCCATTGTGAGTTGTGCAACTGTCTTGGTTTTGCCAATTTCCCTGTTTAAACGTTAAACAGCAAGATTGAAGACCAGCGAAAATAAAGCATGATGCACCATGAAACTTAACACAGAGCAAAAAAAGAAAAAATAAATATAGTAATGTACACTATTCCATATTATATAACACTTGGATGCAATGATAGAAGAAACAAATTTACCTTCACGCCCTATAGGAGAGTTTAGTCTTCGTAAATGTGACAAAGTAGATGCATATGTCAAGCGATTCAACACCTGCAGATTTCATGAAGCATATGTAAGATTACGAATTTCAAACAACCCATGTCTCCTTGAACAACATTAACGTAATAACAAGAATAATCAATAAAAGAATGTAAAGCCAGTGATGAAATTGCAACCAAACCTGTGAGACACCAGCCCTTGTTCCAGCAGCATTCGCTTGGCCCCAATTCCCGGTAGCAAGAGAATATTTAAGCCCACTGGTTATCGTTTTTGCTTTAATTGCAAATTGCAGATTAACATCCTTCCCGTTGTCCACACACTGCAGATGTATGGATTATGGAATAAGAATTCAAATACCAGATAAAAAAATGGCAAAAATATGCATTTCAGAAACTTGAATTTGAAATTACCTTCTGAACATAACCTCTTACATCTCTGGTTAACTTTCGGAAGAGCTGTGTTAACACATGAGGGAACAAGTTGATAAATACAAATACCTATTTATATAATAATCCAGTCTCCAAGAAAAGAAAAGAAAAACTACCATTCTGAACAGACCCCCAAGCAGTGGACCAGCAAGATCAAGCCTCTTGTTGCCATAATGATCCCTATCATCTTCAGCCCTCCGGCCAAGAGCACATAATAGAAGACGGTGGATGATATATCTGACGAGAGTATAGAGACATTAGAAACTTTAGAAGAATACCAAAACAGAAAACACATATAGAACAAACATGATTTACCCAAAGTAATATGCTTTCTTTGTTTCACAATACTCTCCAACCCCCACATGAGGAAGCATTTCTTTTTGAAGAATATCACGGGCGTACCTATGAATGAACAAGAGTTGTAAACACAAAGAGGTATGATAATGATAAGAATCATGTTACATAAGACACTATGAAATAAAGGTCACATACTTTATTCTCTTCTCTTTTGTGACACCGACAGTGGCACCTCTTTTTCCAATGTAATCTAGTGCCACCTACAATATGAGAAAGAAGGATCAGAGATTTAAATTTAGAAATGAAGAGTCCATAATGACAAAAAGGCATTACAATAATCATGAAGTAATCAAATCAAGAATTACAATTGCAAGTTGCAACTCAGAATTTGAATTTCCTCAATGAACCTCTATATGTCACAGATGCCTAGCCTATCGATAAAAAAATAGTTCCTTCCACGAAATATTGGCAAAGATAGCAAGTTGTGTGTTCTTGTTAAGTTTAATTCTGCTCAAAGCAGCACAAACCAAAAATGTACTAGGTGTCATTTTATCAAGAAAAAGAAAAGATTAGGGACTAGAGATCGATATTTCAAATCCCCAGATCACGAGATCATCCTGCACCTACTATAAACAATGATTGGAAAACCGTCCACAAAACTGAAAAAATATAGTGGCAGAAGCATACTTGCTGATTTTGAATTACAAATGCTTCTTCTAATGAAGGTCGTAGCAACTCCATCATTTGAGTATCAGCAAAATCATAGCATATGTGTTCTAATATATCTTTATCAGCAACGAATCCCAGTGCTCGAAAGACAATAATGATAGGAATCTCTGTACGAATATATGGAAGGGTGGCACGAATATATTGACCTGAGGAGCCCTGCAATTGTAAAAGAAGTCAAATAAACAAGAGGATACCTATAAGACTATCTACTAAAGGTAATCAGAATTTTGTATGATAACTATCACTTGAATACATCATCAACGTCTCATACCCCTTTAGCACTAGTCCGAGAAAGCATCCGGACAAACATGGTACTGGGTGGCCTATTTTGAGATTCTGCCATGGAACGAACTTCTGCCACATAAGCATATTTGTTGGGCTGCCTCTTCTTAAAGACATAGACATGATTGGTGCTCATCTTCTCTTGAGCAATTAGAACCTTTTCACTCCCGTTGATGATGAAATATCCACCTTGATCATACGGGCACTCCCCAAGCTCTGTCAGGTCCTTTTCTGAATTCTGAAATAGTGTACAGTAACTTGATCGTAGCATTATAGGAACCTGACATGTGATATAACAATTGATTAGCTAAGTCAACACTTGCACCTCAAAACATCAATTTTTTATTGGGAATTTATTTTGCGTACCTTTCCAATGAAGACCTTAGCAAAATCCTGAGTTTCTGTGACTTCTTCACCATCATGCCCTTTCTTTATAGCCCTCTTTGATACGTCGACATACAATGGTGCAGAATATGTCAGATTCCTCAGCCTTGCTGCCTTTGGAAACAATGTAGCTGTTTCACCATCTGACTCTGTCATCATCGGTTTACTCAGATAAATCTGACCGAAGCTGATCTTATAGATAGTCTGCAAGTGATTAAAGACGAATACATCAAATACTGTTAATAGATAAATAAAATAAGAGTCCAGTTGTGTTCATATCAACATCAGATGAACGTTTGCACGTCTCCTGTCAGGCAAACAATTAGATTGCTTATAGTGCTGCCGCTAGCATAAGTACCCTAAAGTGGCCAGCTTTTTTTCCTTCTATAAGAGAGAAGCACCATAAATAGGCTCTCAAAGTCAGAGGCATTGCCAAAAACTCTATCATAAGTGCCTTAAAGTGGCAAGTTACCTTTTTCTTCTACAATGGAAAGCACCATAAATAGACTCTCAAAGTGCAACTTTGCCGAATTACTCTAGCATGAATAGCTCTTATTCAAGTGTACATAAAGAAACATACCCTAATTTTGAAGGAAATCGCAAAGTGGCATCTACAGCAGTTTTGTTCAGGGATAGACTCAAATGTTACTTGTATTCTTTATTAAACCCACAAAATCATTGCCAATGTGACATATTCAGTTTAAATTCACCAGCCAAAACCTACACAAACTAAGGTCTGTTTGTTAGCAGCTTAATGGGCTTAATGGGATTCACAGCTTATTCGGTCAGCTATACTTGACTGTTTGGTATTGGTTTAATGATATAGAAAATGGCTTATTCAGTAAGCTTTTCGGAAAAAAAAAACACACACACATTCCATCTATGAAAATACCCTCTTAAACAAAAACTTTCTTAATCTATACAGACATATCAATCAACAGAGACAACTTCATTCATATAGAACTTAATGGAAAACCAACCAAACAGCCCCTAAGTAATGAAGCTCAAACCCTTTAGACAGCATAAACCAAATGGCAAACTTCAATTTCCTTGGGAGTACACTAAAGTTTGATGCTTCAGATGTTGAGTTTTGTTTAGAATATGATTTATAATAAATAAAAAAGACATACAATCATCTCTCAATAGTTTCACATCAACAATCAAATCCAAAAGGAATTTTACACAGCTTATTCAACAACCCCTAACTCTTGCAAGTGTTTTCAAATTCTGATAACTCAATACGGAATTTATCACTATCTGATTCCAAAATTCCATCCACTCAAACAATTCCCAACTACTTTCAAATAGTTTCACGAATCAAACAATCCCAAGGGGTCTACATTGGTTTTTTCCTTCAAACCCTAGAACCAATAAATCCCAAGCTTCTGTCACTATTTTCACAGACAAATTTCAATCAACCAATTTCGAAACAATTCTCCTCCAAAAACGACCTCAAAACCCTAGACCATAACCATAACTACACACAGAGAAACGATCCAAAACGAACCTCTGCAAAATCAGGCTGGTGACCCGGATTGTGCTGTGATTCGGGTCGGATCTCGATATCTGCAGACTCATCAACAATCTCTTGCATAGTATTCTGAATAAATTCATCGAATGAATCGAGTTGTTGACGAACAAGACCTTTTTCTTCGAAATATGAACTGATAACTGCCCAAGCATCCTCTTGGGTTATATCTTCTTCTTCATCGTTGTATCCTTGATCATACTCTTCTTCCAAATCCATAACTCAAAGCTTTCAAATAATACTTTTGTTTCGAATTGAATCCAGAATTCGATTTAAAACTTTTTCCGAACCAAAAACAATTTGGGGAAAAGCAGAGGGTTTTAGGGTCTCAGTTCGTCGCAGAGTTGAAGGAGAGACGCAAAAATGCGTAGACGGCTGGCTTAAAAGGGACTTTTATTTGAGAGGATGGCGGTCTGAAAGGGTAGTTTTGTAATTTCACATTCAAAAACATAAATAACGAAAAAGTTAAAAAATATATATATATTGTCAATACTAGAAATGTACCATCGCAATGCAGCGGGTTTCTGAAATCTAGAACTCGAACCCTCGATCATTATTCATACTTTTTGTTAGTCTTTTTTTATTTTATTTTACGATTTTGAGAAACCTAGATTTAAAACAAAAATAAATTTTAGTTTAGTTTAATTATGGTTTATTATAAAAAATAATAATAAAATTTTTTGTTACGGGTCAAAAAATGTTTAATTTAAATGATAACTATATTTAAGATATTTTATATTTAAAATTAAAAAGATAACATACTTCAATAAAAAATAAAAATAAGGTGTTTTATCTCGAATTTTCTTATATTTATCGGTTAGTTATATCAATAGTTAAAATTTTTAGATATTTTAGAAAATAAAAATAAGTGCTTATCTGCAGTTAGTTACACGAATTCAAACATTGAGCTTTTATAAGTTGTACTTATGTTTAATCAATTTGTACTTTTGGATTTTAAGTAATATGCATTAATAAGTGGTACCTAATGCATAAAAATTAGTTTTTAAGAGTTTAGCTTAAATGTTTTATAATATAGTATAGATATATTAGTTAAATTCAAAATTACAAGTTAATGAAACATAATTATAACTTATTAAAGTCCCATGTTTTTATTTGTATAACTAACTGCAAATAAACATATTAAATACAGGATAAACACTATGAGATAAACTACGTGTTTTATTTATTTTTAATATATTTATTAGATCAATGCATGTTTTTATAATATAATATAGATATATTAGTTATGAGATTATAACTAATATAGATATAGATATATTAAGAGCAAATCATAAAATAAAAGTTAAATATTGATAATAATAATATTGATTAAATCGTCCAATAAATATAAAAAATAAATATTGATAATAGTAGATAATATTGATCAAATCGTCCATTAAATATAAAAAACAAATATTTATATTAATAAATGATTATCCATTCCACAAATAGATGATGATGTGAGATACTATGCTTTGATAAGTTGTATCAATGTATTATGAAATTGTAAATTAAGTAATTGGCTTTAATTAGTTGTATTTTATGCTTAAAATGTTGTAATTAAGAGTTTTTTATGTTTCTTTTATAATATAGTATAGATAAACAGCTCTTTGATTTTTACTTTTCTGCACTTAATTACCTAAAACAAGTGTATTCGTGCAATACAACGAGATATATCACGATTTTAATGTTTCATTTTATTTTTTGTTTTTTGATCGATTTATAGTACGATTTTAGGTGGTTTTGAGAAAATTATAATGTTTTTTTTAATTTATTTAATTTAGACTTAATAATATAATGTCTTTTATATAAAAAAAAGTATTTTGTTATAATTCTATTATTATCTTATATATTTTAATGACATCTAAAAAAAATAACCAATTACATATTTAATAATATAATTAAAACAAATTTATAGTAATATAATATATTAATTAATAGTGATACATGAAAAGGTCTACATAAGAGGAAGGTCATGCACATACTAAATTGGTGGGTGTTGGAAGTCTAAAGGTAGTAGTATATATCTTGTGCTTTGATACTTGTAAATTAAGATATTTTTAAAATCTTGCATAAAATGATGGTACCTTGTGCTTAATAATTTGTATTTAAGAGTTTTTTATCCGTGCTTTATAATACTAGAAGCATACTCGCGCAATGCAGCGAGATACATCACGATTTTAATGTTTCATTTTATTTTTTGTTGTTGATTTACAGTACGATTTTGGATGGTTTTGATAAAATGATAATGTTTTTTTTATAATTTTTTTTAACTTAGGCTTAATAATATAATGTTTTTTATATAAAAAAATTAAGTATTTTGTTATAATTTCATGATTATTTTATATATTTTAATGACAGCTAGAAAAAATAACCAATTACATATTTAATAATATAATTAAAACAAATTTATAGTAATATAATATATTAATCTATACTATATTATAAATATGGCATAAAAAACTCTTAAAAACAAGTCTTAAAGCTTAATGTACCGCTATTTAATGCTAATTACTTAAAAAACAACCATTAAATCTGTATGTACTACATTTAATGTTATTTATTAATTTTCAATCATTATCTTTAACCATTTTAACTCCCCTAAAATCATTTCTCACTTAAACTCCCTAAAATAACTCTCATCATAATTAAATATAGTATAAAAATCAAATTTTAAATATAAAAAATCTAAAATATAATTAAAAAAATCTAACAGAATATTTTATAAAAATAAATTACATTATATTATTAAGTCTAAATTAAACAAATTTATATAAAAAATCATTATCACTCTCTCACAACCGTCCAAAATCGTAATGTAAATCGACAAAAAAACAGAAAATAAAATGAAACAGAAAATAAAATGAAATATTAAAATCGTGATGTATCTAGCTGCATTGTGCGAGTACACTTCTAGTTAATAGTAATACATGGAAAGGTCTGCATAAAAGGAAGGTCCTGCACATACCAAATTAGTGGGTGTTAGAAGTCTGCAGTAGTAATATGTAGTTTGTGCTTTGAAACATGTAAATTAAGAGATTTTTAAAATCTTGCATAAAATGATGGTACATTGTGCCTAATAACTTGTATTTAATAGTTTTTTATCCGTGTTTTATAATTATAATATAATATAGATATAGATATAAAGTAGATAGAAGCGTACTCGCGCAATGCAGCGAGATACAACACGATTTTAATGTTTCATTTTATTTTTGTTGATTTACAGTACGATTTTGGATGGTTTTGAGAAAGTGATAATGTTTTTATATAAAAAAAATTAAGTATTTTATTAGAATTCAATAATTATCTTATATATTTTAATGACATCTAGAAAAAATAACCAATTACATATTTAATAATATAATTAAAACAAATTTATAGTAATATAATATATTAATTAATAGTGTCTGTATAAAAGGAAGATCCTGCACATACCAAATTTGTGGGTGTTAGAAGTCTGCAGTAGTAATGTGTATCTTGTGCTTTGATACTTGTAAAGTAAGAGATTTTTAAAATCTTGCATAAAATAATGGTACCCTGTGCCTAATAATTTGTATTTAAGAGTTTTTTATTCGTGCTTTATAATATAGTATAGACTAGAAGTGTACTCGCGCAATGCAGCAAGATACATCACGATTTGAATGTTTCATTTTATTTTTGTGTCGATTTACACTACGATTTTGGATGGTTTTGAGAAAGTGATAATGTTTTTTTTATAAATTTGTTTGGTTTAGGCTCAATAATATAATGTTTTTTATATACAAAAATTAAGTATTTTGTTAGAATTCAATAATTATCTTATATATTTTAATGACATCAAGAAAAAATAACCAATTACATATTTAATAATTTAATTAAAACAAAATTATAGTAATATAATATATTAATTAGTAGTGATACGTAGTGATACATGGAAATGTCTGCATAAAAGGAATGCCCTGCATATACCAAATTGGTGGGTGTTAGAAGTTTGCAGTAGTAATATGTATCTTGTGCTTTGATACTTGTAAATTAAGAGATTTTTAAAATCTTGCATAAAATGATGGTACCTTGTGCTTAATAATTTGTATTTAATAGTTTTTTATCCGTGTTTTATAATATAATGTAGATATAGATATAGATAATATAGATTATCACTTTTTTGTCAGTCATTTTTAAAATAAGACCATTTGTTTCTTCTTTCAATTCAGACTCACTTATCACTTAAACTTGTCTGTAACAAAAAAGGGTAACCTAATCACTTTTTTTTCTTATCATAGTTGCACGTCTTCATCTTCAACCAAATTGAACTTCAGTCAAATCGATCTTGAAGCCTTCAAATTCACAACCAAATCGATCTTCAAGCCAGTACGATCTTCAGTCGATTCCCAAAATCACTGTGTTGTCGAAATTTTTTGCTATTTCGATCCCTGTGTTGTAGATTTGTAGCTTTTAAACAATATTGCTAATCAGGTGAAAAATGGGTTGTGATGAATGTTGGCATCAATGGGTCGGTGGTGGTGGTGGGTTTAGAGATGAAGAGCAATTGCAAAATCCCAGATAAAGCAAAAGTGGAACACAGGTGGGAAGTTGATGTTGGGGAGTGTGTGTAGAAATCGATGGGTAGAGAGAAAAGATTGAGTGATCGGAACTTGGATAAGAATGTGAGATCGCGTGAGAGCTCGCTTTTCTTAAGTGATATTTCGACCCTATTCTGCCTGGGTATCACGAAATTCACTCGAGGATAATCTCAAATTCACCGGTATCGATTCTGGCAGAAATCGATCATATTTAAACACCAAGAGAATCGTAACCGACGTTATATTAAAACCGATAATAATTACCCATTTAATGGCATTAATTGTCGGACATTGTGGTGGAAGTTACAAAGAGATTTTGGGGGTTTCAAAGAGATTTTGGGGGTTACAAAACGAAATCTGCAATAGTGCTCGGCACGGGTAGCCGCGCGGGTTAACCCGCGCCATAACCCACTCGGGCCACTGTTTCAACCCGACAAACAGTGCACGATGCGGGTAGCCGCGCGGGTTAACCCGTGGTATAACCCGCCTGGTGCACTATTCCAACCCACAATCCAGTGCACGACGCGGGTAGCCACGCGGGTTAACCCGCGACATATCCCGCCTGGTGCACTGTTTCAGTAACAAAATGATAAACCACCAAACGACCGTCCAACTATCCCGGGTCATAGTTAGCTTACACGAGTGTGCACTCCACACCTCCTAACTCGTGTTATAGCTTAGCTATCAACCCCATTATTATCTTGTGAATCCAATTACACAAAATGACCGATCATTTCACTAAAATCACCAATAGTTGATATTAGGGACTTAGTACAGACGTTTGTCATTAACAGATCTGGTTTCTTTCTTCTTGTTGCTTCGTCCAAGACAACCTTTGTTGTGCGTCCTCCTCCATTTTGGGTTTTGGGTTAATGGGTTTTGTATGAACCAGTACAAATGGGCTTTGTTGCTAACATGTTTTATATGAATCAATATAGATGATGCGTTTTGTATTGATTATTGATGCTTTTTATTAATTTTGATGTTTGTGGGTTTTGTTAATTGTTTTTTCACTTGTTATTGTGTATGTTCATAATCACAGGTAGAAGTGTGCTTGAGAACTTGGGACTATGAACAAGAAAATGTTTTTTGTTCTTGTTAATGAAAAAGCTAAAAGAATGAAAGGGGTAAAATGGTCATTTATATTATTCAGACGGTATATTCAGCACAACAACCGAATATCAATTTATTTGTTATTATATAGACAACTTTATCAATACAGACAACTTTATCCATACAGGTCTTAATGAAAAAACGAACCGAACAACCCCTTACTTCGCTATACAATTTAGGGTCTGTTTGTTAACAGTTTAATGGGACTCATGCTTATTCAATGAGTTATACATGATTGTTTGATAGTGGCTTAATGATATAGTAAGTGGCTTATTCAGTAAACTTTTAGGGAAAAACTTTATGCAAAAAGACCGGGGTTTTTTTTCCAAACCTACCCCTTCCTGTTAAAAAACACACTCATTTCATATATGAAAAAAAAAACTTACTAATCTGTACATGCATACTAATCCACACAGACAACTTTATCCATACAGGATGAATGAAAAACCAACCAAACAGCCTCTTAGAGTACATTACGTTTTTTTATCACCATCTTTTGTTGAATATTTGTTATTTTCGTTTATGTGTTTTTTGAAATTACCATTTTTATGTCTGTGATTAAGAATTTAGGGATGTTTGGTTGGAGGCATTGAAGGGTAAAGAATGAGAATGATGATAAAAAATGTTATTTGGTTTGATATAATATAATGAATTCATTATCCTAAACCCATTAATTTCCATTCCCCACAAAATTGGGGGGAAATAGAAAATTCATTCTCGTTCATCCTCTTTTCTCACGCGTCCTTCCACCTCTCTGTGTACTTTCTCGATCTGTGATTAAATGAATTTCTTCATATTGAAGGTGATTAGAACGATTTCTTCAGATCGATTCTTCATATCGAAGGGGATTTGAACGATTTCTTCAAATTAATTCTTCATATCGAAACAACACACACATACATAGTTATACACAACCACCAGCTTCCATCACTCACCATCATCATCGTCTTCCCCGACCTGCCACACCTCTCTCCTCATTCTCTGGCGACAATACCTTCCATCCGCCCCCTTAATCACCCGTGTTCTGTGACGGTGGTAATAACTATGGTCCTAAGATCGGTGATGGGTGATGGTGATGAGTCATCTTCATTGAAGTGTTCCAAACAAACGTATGGACTTTAACAGTTGTCACTCCAAGTTACGAACGCTAAAATCACCAGCCTCTCCTAATGGCTACCCACTTAGAAACTTCTTCACTACCCCGACGGTCGTCACATCAAAGTAGTCCAAGCATACACATGTAACTCGTAGGTTCACCATAACATTGGCCAGGTGTAATTATGAACGTACTATACAAGATCATCCTTTCTACTCTCGACGTGATTCCCGTCCCTAGTGTCTCCATCAACCTCAAAACATCCAAACTTAAAGTGTCTATTGGTGAAATTCTCCCTCTCGATCACTTAAAAGAACACTATTTTGAGTCTAGGCATCCAAAATAACACCTAAATCTCTTAAACTTAAGCTCTGATACCAACTTGTAACACCCTCAAATTTGGTAAGAGCAACTAATTTGAAATTTCGATATAACATAAAGTGAGGAACAAAATTTCCTCCTACAAATCAAAACGCAAAATACCTCAAGGTAAAATTCTATAATTAACCTCAACAATTATAAACTCCATTAACATACAAGGACTAAACCGGAGTCGGGTGTTACCTAACCCAAATACAAATTGCTCTTCCCAATACAAAAGCGGAAGACTTCACCAAGCTATTAACTCCTCGGACACACATCTAGCACTCATTTCTTCATAGTGTCGCTAGTACTAATCCCCAGCCAGAACCTAATGCACATGCTGATAGTGCTTGGAATACACCTATAGACGTGTGCTAATTAAACCTCAAAGCAAGTATACAATGAGATCTAATATCGTCTTTCAAGTAATAAAACGGTAAAGTACCGGATATCGTCCCACAGAGATTGGAGTAAAAGTAGATTAAAAAGTAAGAGAAAGAAATGATTTCAGATGGCGATTTTGAAGACTTGATCTGGTTTGGTTTGTCACTTGATTCGATTAACAGAATAATAAAGCAAGCACGGGTGTAAGACATTTAGGTGAGATTTAAACACAAATTCCAGCAGACTTATGCTACAGACATGCTGCAGCATGAGTTGGCCATAACTAGATCCACCATCTATTTTGAGGGTATTCCTCTCGGACTTCAATATTCACACTACTGTTTAGAGTCGACTAAACACATCTATGTGCAGCCTCCAACTATTTATAGTGTAGAATAAAGTCCTCAAAATATATGGACGATCAAATCTCTTTGTATCTAAAACCGCTCTCTCGAGCCGATTCCCATATCATCCAAGTTGACGTGTTCGAAGGGGCTTATCTCTAAGTCCTATACACTTTAACACTAATGACTAGCGATCAACTTGTCGAGAATAAATCAGTTTATAAATAAAAAGCAACTCTCTCAAGTCTACTTCTTATATCATTCAAACTGACGTGCTTTTGGTAGCTTATCTCTAAGTCAACCGCACTTTAACACTTTAGCAAGTGATCAGTTCGTCAAGAAGTGTCATTGAACTTTATAAAACTTGAAATGAAATGATGGAACATTGTTATTGCGAAACAATGTCCACCTTTCTTTGGTTTAAAATCTCACCATTTTATCTCACACCCGAGCTAAATAAAATTAGCTACTCATATTTAAAGACATAAAGCGATAAATGACGGAAAATAAAGACATAAATGTAAATGACATAAAGTAAATGACGGAATATAAATGACGGAATGTAAATTGCGTAATGTAAATAAAGCGTAATAAAGAAAGTAAAATTACAAGAATTAAAGGAAGACAAGAAAGTAACTTCAAAAGATTAAGTAATAACTATGGAATAAGACTTCTTTCTACATGGAAATGAAAGTTTACTTGGAACTTAAAGACTACTTAATACTACCACCAACCACTCCTATTTATACTACCAAAAAGAGGAGGGCAAAATGGTCAAAAGAAACTAATATTGGAGCCTAAGCTAAAGAAAGTACAATTAAAGTAAAGTAAACAAGTACTAATGGTTAATACCCAAAAGATAATAAGGACAAGTGTTTTATCCAAAGTACACCAGCCAAAATTACTCTAGAATGTTCCCAAAAAATCAGATCCATAAATCAAAAAGGTCTTCCCACAAAAAGCTCCTCCTAGCTTATCCATTAAGCTCCCCACACGGTTGCTGTAAGGATGCTGCAGCATGCTGCAGCTTGCTGCACTTATAAATCTGCCAAAAAATACACCAATTAGCTTATCCAAATGCAATAAAACAAGTTCTTCATATCTTTAGCTCCATGAAACAAGAAAAGAGAAAATAATGAACTAAAATGACTCAAAGGTTGGGATTAGAAGGTAAAATGCTATCCTAAAATAAAGAGAAAAAAAGCATAATGGCACTAAATAATTAGTGCCATCACAACCCCAAACTTGAAATATTGCTTGTCCCCAAGCAATTAAGACACAAAAAGAGATTAAAAGAAAAGAAAAAATGACTCAAGTGATAAGATTTGCAAGATGGATGCATTAAGTGCACACATATAGATGATCAACCCAAGAATACATGGCATAGCCCTTCATAAATCCAAAATGTCCATGATTTCAATCTACCATGAGTATGAACCATATGCTAGTAAGATTTTCTTTTTGTTATGGTACTCACATCTCACAATTAAGATCAAAAGGACTTTTAATGAACTGGATCACTCTTTTTGGCTTTTTCTTATGCTCACTTTGCCTCTTATTTTCACCTTTTGCATCATTTTTCAAAAAAAAAAATTCAGATTTGGCACTTTTGTGCTTTTTTCTTTGGTGAATGCAATGCACTTAGCCCCTATGGGACTTTTTTTATGCCTAAGTCCAAACATGGCATATTTGTAGAGCTATGCTTTTTTTCTATTTTTAAGCTTTTGCCATGGTGGACTTTCCCAACCCCAAACTTTGAAATTTACAATGTCCTCATTGTAATAGTGTGAAAGTGTATGGATATTATGGAGTTGGTGCAAGTGGCTAATGTTGAGTATCAAAAGATGGCCTAAATCATTTCCTATGTGAGATGTAGACCAAACTGCTTCCCAAGTAAAACAATCCTAGTTCTAGCAAGAACTACACAGTGAGATATAGACCATGATTGTATGTATTTATTATGGATATATATGCATGCTTAAACTGATCACCAATGCCCATTTTGCAAGAAAATAAATCCTAAAATCGGCAAAGACACATCCCAGACTCAAAAATTAAAAAAGAATAATGAAAATGGAGCTAAAGGGTAATGAATAGAACCTGTCCTACTCCATTGGAGTAGGCTGTGGATCCTGTGGTGGTGGTGTAGCAGCAGAAGTAGTCATCTGCTCTTTGAGAGCCTTCAATTCTTCTTTGGCCTCCCATTTTTCTTTTGCCAATTGGATGTTCTTTTTCTTCAGAACTTTTAGCTTCCTCCCCACTTTCCTGATCTTGAACTCATACCTCTCCACCAACACAACCTTGATTTTCTTCACATTTGTTTTGACTTTCTTTTGCCCTTTGTCCACCAATTCAGTCTTCATTATCTCTACTTTGTCCCTGAGCTCTCCTTTTTGATCAAGCAACCTATTCATGTACCTGCTGTTTTGCACAAACAAATCTTGCATCATGGTCATCATACCTTGGTTAGTGGTGGTCCCTCCTAAGGCTTTTATGTGCAACATCAACTTATCCACCAATTTCTTTTCTTGATAAAAATCTAGGGTAGATGGTATGATGACAGGAAATTTGCCTTCTTGCTTTAGAAAAACATATTTCAACTGAGAGGGGAGTTGTTTTAACTCCAGGTCATGTAATGAAACAATGGATGATGTGAAAGGTTTTTGCTCAGTATTTTCCAATAGCTCAAATGCTGCAGCATGCAGTGGGACAATCTCCTTTGTTCTTAAGGCAAAATCCTCAACCTCATCTTTTTCTCCTAAGGCTAATTCATCATCATCCTCATCCTCCAACTTACAGGCTTTTTTAACTCCCTCCTCATGACACAATGATTTAATCACACTTAAGTTTGAACAATCCTCAACATCATCAGGGTATTTTAAGGAATTGAAAACATTAAATGTGACTTTTTGGTCTTGGAGTCTCATGGTCAACTCTCCTTTTTGAACATCTATCAAAGTTCTTCCGGTGGCTAAGAATGGTCTTCCTAAAATGATAGGAATATCATTATCAGCCTCAAAGTCTAAAATGATGAAATCTGCCGGAAAGATGAACTTATCAACCTGAACTAAGACATCCTCAATTTTTCCTTTTGGGTAGGCAATGGTCTTGTCGGCCAATTGGAGTGTAACAGTGGTGGGTCTAGCCTGTCCTATTCCTAAGTTGTTGAAGACGGATAAAGGCATGAGATTGATGCTAGCTCCCAAATCACACAAGGCCTTCCCAATATCCTTCCCACCTATTGAACAAGGAATGGTAAAACTCCCTGGATCTTTCAGCTTAGGGGGTATTCTATTTGTCAAGAGAGCACTACATCCTTCAGTAAGAGAAACAGTTTCATATTCATTCAACTTCTTCTTCTTGCTTAGGATGTCTTTAAGGAATTTGGCATAACTAGGCATTTGCTCGATTGCTTCAACAAGAGGTATGTTGATGTGCAATTCTTTGAACACATCCAAGAATTTTTTAAATTGCAGTTCTTCTTTTTGATTCCTTAACCTTTGAGGGTAAGGAACATAAGGAGGAACTGGTTTTATGAAAGCTTTACTTGAATGTGTGGAGCAAGATGTGTCTTTTGTGCCTTTAAGTGTACTGTCTTGTGGGATGGTTGGAACACTACTCTCTAATGTCTTTCTTCTAGGGTCTTCTTCTGAAAATAATAAAGGGTAATCATTCCTAAGAGGGATATGATTGGTCATATCAGGCCCTTGGTCTCCTAGTGGCTTGGGGGGTATTTCATCAACAGGGGTAAATGTTGTAGCATTGGGTTCTGACCTCATGTATTTTTCAAAATCTGATTTAGTCATTGGTCCAAATTCTTTTTGCACAACCCCTGTCAGTTTCTTACCACTCCTAAGGGTCACTGCTTTCACATGCTCCTTTCCTAAGGCTCTTGGGACTTCCGTGTTACTGGGCAAAGTGCATATGGCCCTATTGGTCTGGTTGAGTGCGAGTTGACTGATATGGGTTTCCAAGTTCCTGAGAATTGCACTGTGTTGATTAAACATAGATTGATTTTGTTGCTGTTGAGCTTGATTTTGGGATTGTTGTTGGGTTAAGAAAGCTTGTGTTTGGGTCATAAACCCTTTCATCATTGCTTCCAAAGAAGATGATGAATCAGCTTGTGAAGGCGGGTTATTTTGAAAAAATGGTTGAGTAGTTTGAAAACTTTGATGTTGATTCTGAGAGCTACTTGCTTGATGTTGTGGTTGATAATTTGAAATTCCTTGTTTTTGCGCGGGTGGATTTAAACATGGATTGTTCCAAGAAAAGTTCGGGTGTTGTTTCCAACTGGCATTGTAAGTGTTGTTGTAAGGACCAGATCTGTTATGAACATAGTTTACAGATTCAGAATTATGAGGACAATGTTCATAAGAGTGTTCCCCACCACAACAAACACATTGCACTGAGAGTACTGCTGGAATAGGTGTAGTAGTAGCTGATTGTGCTCCTTGGCCTGAAGTTATGTTTTTAAGCATAGTGGCCATAGAAGTGAGCTGAGCTGTTAAAGCAGTATATGCGTCTACATCATGAAATCCAGTAGTCCTCTTTTGCGTTTGGGCACGTGGATCAACCCAATGTCCATGGTTTGCTGAAATCTTTTCAAGAATTTCATACCTGTCATTATAGGTAATAGCTGTAAAGGCCCCTCCTGATGTCGCATCGAGCATTTGTTTAGCCATGGGGTTTAACCCATCGTAAAACGTCTCGAGTTGAATACAGTAGGGAATGCCATGGTGAGGGCATTTCCTTAACAACTCCTTAAACCTTTCCCATGCATCGGGAATTGCTTCATCGTCCAATTGTTTAAACATGCAAATTTCGTTTCTGGACTTAGCATTACGGGTAGGTGGAAAATATTTTCGCAAAAACTTTTCAGCCATGTTGCTCCATGATGGCACAGAGCCAGGTGCCAAAGAATTAAACCAAGATTTTGCCCGATCCCTTAGAGAAAAAGGAAATAAAGTGAGTCTCAGAGCATCGTTAGATACCCCAGGGATCAGGAATGCATCAGTGATCTCCATAAAAGATTTTAAATGAGAATGTGGATCCTCTGATGGCATTCCGGCAAATTGTCCGTTTGTTTGCAACATTTGAAACATGATGGGTTTTAGCTCAAAATGGAGGGTGTTAATATGGGGTCTAACTATCCCTGAATTTAATTGCTCAAAATCGGGGATAGCATAGTCCATAATTTTTCCCTCTTTGGAATTTGCAAGATTAATTATGTTCGGAGCTCCATTTCTTTGTTCATTGGTACCTTGTGATTCCACATCATCATCAACACGGTTATGATTATGATTATGATTGTTCCCTTGATTTGGTGGATTTTGTTGAAAACGGTGCTCAGGTGGGTTTCCAAAAATTAGAGGTGGATCATGAAATATTGGTGGTTGTCTTGGATTCTCTAAAAGTGGAGGTGGTCTAGGTCCTCTATTTTCAAATCCGGGCGGTGGTTCGTCCATGATTGGAGGTTCTAAAAATAATGCAATCCTTTGGGCTCTCCTTCTAGTTCGAAAAGTTCTTTCAATGTCCGGGTCAAGTTCAAACAACTCCCGACGTGGTACTCTTGGCATACACCAAACAAAATGTGATTCAAACAGTGTTAGAAAAATCAAATCTTTTTAAAACTTTTTAAAACTTTTAGCGTGCCAATCCCCGGCAACGGCGCCAAAAACTTGATAGTGCTTGGAATACACCTATAGACGTGTGCTAATTAAACCTCAAAGCAAGTATACAATGAGATCTAATATCGTCTTTCAAGTAATAAAACGGTAAAGTACCGGATATCGTCCCACAGAGATTGGAGTAAAAGTAGATTAAAAAGTAAGAGAAAGAAATGATTTCAGATGGCGATTTTGAAGACTTGATCTGGTTTGGTTTGTCACTTGATTCGATTAACAGAATAATAAAGCAAGCACGGGTGTAAGACATTTAGGTGAGATTTAAACACAAATTCCAGCAGACTTATGCTACAGACATGCTGCAGCATGAGTTGGCCATAACTAGATCCACCATCTATTTTGAGGGTATTCCTCTCGGACTTCAATATTCACACTACTGTTTAGAGTCGACTAAACACATCTATGTGCAGCCTCCAACTATTTATAGTGTAGAATAAAGTCCTCAAAATATATGGACGATCAAATCTCTTTGTATCTAAAACCGCTCTCTCGAGCCGATTCCCATATCATCCAAGTTGACGTGTTCGAAGGGGCTTATCTCTAAGTCCTCTACACTTTAACACTAATGACTAGCGATCAACTTGTCGAGAATAAATCAGTTTATAAATAAAAAGCAACTCTCTCAAGTCTACTTCTTATATCATTCAAACTGACGTGCTTTTGGTAGCTTATCTCTAAGTCAACCGCACTTTAACACTTTAGCAAGTGATCAGTTCGTCAAGAAGTGTCATTGAACTTTATAAAACTTGAAATGAAATGATGGAACATTGTTATTGCGAAACAATGTCCACCTTTCTTTGGTTTAAAATCTCACCATTTTATCTCACACCCGAGCTAAATAAAATTAGCTACTCATATTTAAAGACATAAAGCGATAAATGACGGAAAATAAAGACATAAATGTAAATGACATAAAGTAAATGACGGAATATAAATGACGGAATGTAAATTGCGTAATGTAAATAAAGCGTAATAAAGAAAGTAAAATTACAAGAATTAAAGGAAGACAAGAAAGTAACTTCAAAAGATTAAGTAATAACTATGGAATAAGACTTCTTTCTACATGGAAATGAAAGTTTACTTGGAACTTAAAGACTACTTAATACTACCACCAACCACTCCTATTTATACTACCAAAAAGAGGAGGGCAAAATGGTCAAAAGAAACTAATATTGGAGCCTAAGCTAAAGAAAGTACAATTAAAGTAAAGTAAACAAGTACTAATGGTTAATACCCAAAAGATAATAAGGACAAGTGTTTTATCCAAAGTACACCAGCCAAAATTACTCTAGAATGTTCCCAAAAAATCAGATCCATAAATCAAAAAGGTCTTCCCACAAAAAGCTCCTCCTAGCTTATCCATTAAGCTCCCCACACGGCTGCTGTAAGGATGCTGCAGCTTGCTGCACTTATAAATCTGCCAAAAAATACACCAATTAGCTTATCCAAATGCAATAAAACAAGTTCTTCATATCTTTAGCTCCATGAAACAAGAAAAGAGAAAATAATGAACTAAAATGACTCAAAGGTTGGGATTAGAAGGTAAAATGCTATCCTAAAATAAAGAGAAAAAAAGCATAATGGCACTAAATAATTAGTGCCATCACATGCCGACAAATAAAAAGGTTAGGCTAACGCCTAGTGAATTCAAGAGTTTCCATCATAAGCATATAAATCGTTAGCTGGATTTAAATCATGATTTCTAAAGTGGTAGATAAAATTATAAAGTCAACATGTTTCTTAAAGCTCAACATTTTCATGATGAAAATACCAATACCAAACATTCTTTCAAATGTGACTTCGAAAACCCAATACCCATCCAAAACACAAATAAGAATCTATATTCAATACTGAAAACCTGGACAAACTCTATTATCCAAAATATACAAAAACATGATAAGGTTTAATAGTTAAACCCACAATTCATGGGTAATAACCCCTATACAAAATGTCACTAAAACATGATGATGCACAATACCCAAGACAACGTCTTTCGGTGACGGGGGAGACCCGTCTTGTAACACCCTAAAATTTGGAAATAGCAACTTATTTAAAATTTTCTAAATACATCAATAATTGAATCATCTACAACCACAAATTAGATTCAACTTCAATACACAAACATTCAATCGTTACATGCAAACTAAAAAAGGGCGGGTGCTACTAGAACCCAATAATAGTCACTATCTCCAACTTGCGGAAGACTTCACCAATTACTTACTTTAGTGTCTAGCTAAGGCTCTACGCTTCATAGAATTGCTAGAAACCAACTCCCAACTGAACCTGATGCAAATGCCGACAAATAAAAAGGGTTAGGATTAACGCCTAGTGAGCTCAAGAGTTTTAACATGAATGAATACATCTTTAAAAGCAAGGAAACCAGTTTAAAGCGAGATCCTTCGAAATAATATACTTTAAAACGGAAACGACACATTTTCCCACAATATGCACTTTTAAAGACTATGCTCCCAAACACACGTTTCATATAAAATGATGCAATTCGGAACTCACCCAAGATGGGGTCATAGTTCGACATTCCAATGCAAGGAAATACAAATAATACCTTATATCCCAAAACACCCAAAACACGGGCGGGACATAATACTCGACCCTTAAGTAAAGGAAAACGATTTATAGTAACATAATACGCCATTGGAATTATGTAACTCGATATAATACTCACACGACCATAAGGTATAATGAAATCCAAATACCGAAACGTGGAAACAACGCGGTCCATTCGACCTTAATATACATGGGAAGAACCCAATATTAGAGCCAACATTTACCGTCAACCACTAAAACTCAAATTGGTAAAATACCACATTACCATACAAAATACCACGAATCAACGATGAAGAGATCCGTATATACTGAGAATAGAAAACACGCAAGTAGGCCGTTCACGCGACTTCCTTGCATATAATCTAAACGTTTCCATCTTGGGTGGCGAGAACACGTGAATGGGGCCACCCGCGATGTTTGTTGGATTTCACCACACATCCCGACATCCTGGACCGCATGCCTCTCACGACATCTCCCACAGACCGTTTAATGCCTCTGGCCTTACTCCATCAGAGTTCCACTTTCGAGGGCTTACAGACATGGATGCCTATCCAACCTAGACGCGTTCCAACTCTGTGGACCGAGCCACATATTCCTACTCGCTAGCAAACCCGAGCGGTCACTAAATGTAACCCAAAATCTCAGGCCTTACCAAACCGACAGATTTCACCCAACGAGCTAAAATTAGGCTAAATCTAGATTTCACCCAACGAGCTCTTTTGAAGGCCACTTGAATCCTCAAGCCGAGGACTTCCAAAACCTAGATCCATACATACCAAACCATTTAAAAACATTCCCCAAACATTATTTACTAAAATCTCCAACGAGATCAAAACCCTAGTTTCCCCAAAACCATCAAATCAGAGATTTGAGAAATCAAACACTAAGAAACCAACAATGGAGCATTTATAACTTATTTCAAGAAAGCTTACCATTCTAGGTGATGAGACTTTCCGAGGACACCCATTCCAACTCTTCAACCCGAGTTCCCACACGTTGGACTTGATGAGGAAGATGAAGGTTTTGTGGTTCAAGATCCCACTAGTTAGATGATGAAGAATCATGTGGTTCAAGGGGAAAAAACCCTCAAAATGGATTAGGGTTCGACTTTGAGGTTTGGGAGAGAAAAGGGGAGAAGATAGAAGTGAGAAATGAGGAGAATGGTGAAAATTCGGACATTTAGAAGACCAGACGCCGTGCGCGACCTTGCCACGCGATAGTGACATTGTCACTATCGCGGAGAATGTATCGCGGGTGGTACACCCCCGGCGATTGTGCCACGCGATAGTGACACATGTCACTATCGCAAGTCATAATCGCGTCACTCGTACCGAAGCCAGAAAAAGGTCAAAACTCGAGATTCTCGCATGGGTCGACTCAAGGTTCGAAAGCACAACATTTTCCACTCAAAAAGATAGGCGGAAAGCGGAGAGACTACCAACGAAGGACGAAAACTTGCTCCCGAGAAACCGGGTGTTTCGTATTTAGCAAGACCATTTGGTTCTCTATCCAAAAGGGATGCCTTCACGACACCTTGCCTCCTATACGAAACCGATTACCTCTCATTTAAGGTTGTCACAGTATTTCTCATAACAAGTCGTCACAAACTTAATTTTCAAGGTTCAATGTATCTTACCGATGACGGAATGAACGTCAAGTTCTTATCAAATCATTTTCCTATCATAAAATTTATGTTGCCTCCCAACCTTATATTGTACGTATTACCTCAAAAGTAACTTAAGATCTTAATTAACCACATCCACCAAGGTCACCCCAAGGCGAACATTACCCTTAAGTACTTATAATTCCGACACATCATGGTCTCCTCAATAATCGATTTCTACTTAAGGTCTACTTCGACGGTCTCACTACTTTCTCCAAAAATCAATACCATAAAGGTTTATCGTCCTTTCCTTGACGAAATTCTCATCATTAGATTGGTCTGACCCGATCTTCAATAAATTGGTTCATCAAACTGACACAAACACAACATGTGTAGATAACGGATTACCCCAAACTCCACGGTTACACAACTCCCGTAATGCATTCAAACATCGACTGGCAAATCAACGGAAACCATGCTGGTAAATCGACTGGTAAATCAAACCCTAATTGCCAGCTCCTAGTATCCTTAAGGTTACCACTTAATTTGCAGTCCCAACAAAATCAACAAAAGTGCACAAAAGCACCCCAACGGTCACTGTACTCAATCGAGTGTCGACACATATCCTCAAAATGGTTGCACCTCAGCCGTGGATATACCACCATAACATTCATTCCAGATTTTGCACTGATGAATTAAAGTTGACACCTATCATGGTACTAAATTCCGACAAACAAATCGCCATAATTTCTTTATTCCAGAAGACTCACCCGGATGGTACACATCCGACCCATCGGCTCATATCCCACCGAAATCAAGAAATCACCCAATGATTTATCCCGAAGATTTACCGACAAGGCAAGATTACCATTCAAATAACTGGTAGATTACATAATTCTAATATACCAAACATTCATGTGTGGACCTATTCACAACCGAAAACCCAAAATTTCAAAACTAACCACCAGTCAATCCACCGACACTTAGCTTCCCAAGGACCCCTCTAGTCCTTACTCACTACTCGTTTTACAGACGGGTTTAAACCTATAACCACGATTGAGTTCAAGGTTTTTCAAACTAATATGCCAATTTGAAACTTTGTAAAACTCCTAATTGCAAAATTTTATGTTAGAGCATAAATATATTGGATACAAGATCAAGAAGACTGAAAGTCAAATATTCAAAAAGTCAAAGCTGAGAAAGTCAACTCTCATTAAAGTCAAAGTCTATTTGTAATAAAAGTCTTTGTATTTGTTTTAGTTTCCTTGTTTTTAGATGTAGGTATAAATACGTTGTATTTTTTCTGTTTTTGTTGTAAGTAACTAAGGGATTCGAATTGAGAGAATATTTGAGAGAGAGAGAAATTTGTAGAGAGAGAAAGAGAGTTCTAGAGAGAGAAAGATTGTAAACGTTGAATTTGAAAGATTAATCAAACAGGTATTTGAATCTTAATGTTTGTTTGATTGATTGTTTGTAATTAGGAACTAGAATTTGGGAACACATTTTATAACAATTAATCGCACAAATTAAGTCCACTAACGTTTACTCGGTAGGTGTATAAAGTGATCACAAACGTCACACATATAAAATCCTTTCGAAAATTGTTTAATTATTATTCAAGCTAATAATGTTGACAACGAAAGACGTTCAACAACCTTTCAAAGGAACCACTATGGTCCCAACATGCATCTCTTTATGCCATGAATGAAAAACACTTTTACATACTAAGACAGTGTATAATAAGACGTTTGTACAAAACCCCAGAAGGAAATTCACATAATCAGATCCCAAAAGTTTCTTATTTAACCATATAATGACATGGGATAAAATTTCTAACAATACCCACATACATCGATTTATTTCCCAAATTTAGTAAAATGATAAGTGCTTGCAATTTGGTCGAACATAAAATAATTTAAATTGACTTCAACTTTTAACCGTGCGGTAAAACGCTCTTTGACCCAAGATGGTGGCTATAATGCCATGCACACGAGTAAATCACTATAATGCATTGCGTGAGGCTATAACAGTAAAATCAACAACCCAAGGATGTTAAAAGCAAAAGTTTAACACAAACCATCATAAAACATCCATATGCTTACTCACACCAAACGCATAAATCATTTATAATACTAAGTAGTGTGCAGCGGAATATGCTCGTATAAAACTCGAAAGAGAAATCACATGCCATTGAGCTTCCCAAAATAGCATATGGGGTGACATCCACCAACAAAACTCTTATGAAATAAATTTCTCAATAACCCATAAACCAACACACGCAAAGAGCTTAGTCTACGCAGTTCCAGGTCTACTCACGCGTCGCAAAACTTCACAAAAAATAGGACTCCATAAATACTCAACGAAACTCATACGGAATAAAATTCCCAACATAACTCAAACACCAAAACATGGAAATAACTTTTTGTCCAGACCCTTAATATATGTGGAGGAGATCCAATGTTAGAGTCATAGGTTACATTTACTTGTCCAAGACCCTAAACAACATCAAAATACGAACATCACAATATCCGAGAATAGTGTTGGACAACAATGAGAACAACGAAAGTCTCAACAAAGTTTGCAACCTCATGCAATCAAGTAGTTTTATGCATATTTAAAATCATGGTTCAAAACCTCGTGTGTGCCAAACATTTTTCCAAGAGATTGTAATATGATCCACATAGTGCTTTTGGAGAATAATTGATGCAATTCATTTTAGAAATAAATTTCGTGCATGAATTTGATCGGCATTCAACGTCTCGAAACCACGCGCCTCAAATTCCCTAGACCAAAGATCCTCAATTTACAGGCACACTATTCTCATCCATATACTCAAACATCTTAGGACAATGATTCTAGGGTTCCATAGGTTCATCTTACAATTTCTGCTCGAATAATGTCGATTCTAAAAGTTTATGGTTCTAATCCAACCAATCATTCCGACCCGATAGGGTCCACTTAATGCAATCACCATGCTTATTGTCACTCCAAGTGACGAACGCTAAAATCATCAGCCTCTCCTAATGGATACCCACTTAGAAACTTCTTCACTACCCCGACAGTCGTCACATCAAAGTAGTCAAAGCATACACATGTAACTCGTAGGTTCACCATAACACTGGCCAGGTGTAATTATGAACGTACTATACAAGATCATCCTTGCTACTCTCGACGTGATTCCCGTCCCTAGTGTCACCATCAACCTCAAAACATCCAAACTTAAAGTGCCTATTGGTGAAATTCTCCCTTTCGATCACTTAAAAGAACACTATTTTGAGTCTAGGCATCCAAAATAACACCTAAATATCTTAAACTTAAATTCTGATACCAACTTGTAACACCCTCAAATTTGGTAAGAGTAACTAATTTAAAATTTCGATATAACAATATAACATCAAGTGAGGAACAAAAATTCCTCCTACAAATCAAAACTCAAAATACCTCAAGGTAAAATTCTATAATTAACCTCAACAATTATAAACTCCATTAACATATAAGGACTAAACCGGAGTCGGGTGTTACTTAACCCAAATACAAATTGCTCTTCCCAATACAAAAGCGGAAGACTTCACCAATGCAAACCTCAACAAATAACAATCACATTTTGAAAAATGTTAAGAAAACATTTCAATGCATCAAAATAGACGTTTTTTGCATGTACATAGTTTTCACAAAGCAACTTAAACTCACCTTGCTAGATTTAGGTTAAATATAGGTTTTACCCACAAACTTGAGTTCCTTAGGTGAGATATTGAATCCTTCAACTAGCTCCAAGGTTTCCATAAGGTTTCCTTACCACAACATTCACAAAGATTTACCAAACCTTAAGAATACAATAGAAGATGAAGAACACCAAACCCTAACTTTTGAGATGAAAAGATGAGTAGGTTACCTTGATCAAAAACCCTTGGATCCTTCCAATATATTCAATCTCTTTATATCTTTACTTGAAAGGCTTCAAAATACGAGACTCTAGGTCCAAGAATCACCACAATCGGATTTAGGAGGAGAAAGTTATGAGAGAATGAAGTTAGATCCCCAAAAATCGAGTTTAAAACCCTCAGGTCGTCCCCGCGGTTTGGCCCGTGGCTTGGAAGTCACGGGGTAAACCACACACTTCCTTAGCATCACTCCAGTGAGTTTCGGACCCTAGGCCGCTGCCTAGGGTCGCCTACCAACCCGTGGGACCTTTGAAATCCCCCGTTTCTCGCGTTTTTTGCGCCCGATTCAATTTCCGATGGTTTCATTATAAAACTTACTTGATTTCTCGATATCTTTACATTCCAAGAGTCAAATGACTCCCGTCTTACCATCAATGGGATTTCCAAAATTACGGGTGTTACACTAGTGCTTTATTACTTAAGTTTCCGGTTTGGATGATTTTGAAGAATTTAGGTCAGAATTAGGGTTTTGGCCAAATTGGTTTTTGGAAAGTTTTGCTTGTGGATTCAAGTTTCTTCAAGGAAGCTCAAGTTGGGGGAAAATCTAGATTTAGCCTAAATCTAGCAAGGTGAGTTTAAGTTGCTTTGTGAAAACTATGTACATGCCAAAAACGTCTATTATGATGCATTGAAATGTTTTCTTAACATTTATCAAAATGTGATTATTATTTGTTGAGATTTGCATTTGGTACCATGGGTTTATCAATCTTGAAAATTCCCGTACTTGGGGCTTTTTGACATTTTGATAATTAAATCATAATTATGGATTCTTTGGATGATTTATCTTATAAATGTGGATTATTTTGGTGTTAATGCATTATGGTGTATTTGGGCTTAAAAATGTATAGTGTTATGATTGAGACATTTTAGGAACGTAGATGATATGATTTCTATTGGAAAATGGTTTGTCCCAACCAATGATGTTTTTTAGTTGATCACGTTTTAGAGCATGTGTTTGTATGAACGTTGGGTAAATACGTTTTATCGCTTATGATGACTTTTATTGAATAGTCATTAAGTTGTTGAGTTCTTTGGCTCGGATTCAACCCTGTGGGGTCTTGGGGACATTTGTCCGGTTTTGATAACTCGATGTGGAGCTTTGGGGATGATTTGCATTTATTACCTTCTATTTGAGAATTTCATGTCGAGTCCATATGTCATTCAATTTGCAGTCATGTAATTCAAACTATAACACAATGGATCCATAGGCATAAAAGTCGTTTTTATTGTATGGGACTAAAGACCCGGATAGGGTTGATGTCCACAATGGCTAAAGACTCGGTTTGAGTTGATGTTCGATATGACTAAAGACTCGGTTTGAGTTGATGTCCGATATGACTAAAGACTCGGTTTGAGTTGATGTCCGATATGACTAAAGACTCGGATTGAGTTGATGTACGACATGACTAAAAAAGGGTTGATGTCAATGGTTGTCCATCCTTGAAGCTTGCTTATAACGTAGATATGTGGCCTATTTTGTGTTCCCACTACGTTCAATGGATATGGGTCTCCCCTGTTACCAAATTGTGTTGTTTGGGGTATTGAGTATTATGCATGTTCCAGTGACATGTTGAGTACGGATTTGCTACCCATGATTTGTTGTTTTAATTATTAAACCTTACCCATGTTTTTGGATATTTTGGATAATAAAGATTGTTCAGGTTTTCAGTATTTGAATATATATCCTTATTTGTGTTTTGTGTGAGTATTGGGTTTTTCAAGTCATCTTTGAATGAATGTTTGGTATTGGTATTGGTATTTTCATCACGAAAATGTTGGGCTTTAAGAAAGATGTTGACTTTATACTATTATACTTACCACTTTAGAAATCATGATTTTTTTTTTTTCAGTTTAACGATTTATATGCTTATGATGGAAACTCTTAAACTCACTAGGCGTTAGCCTAACCTTTTTATTTGTCGGCATGTGCATCAGGTTCTGGCTGGGGAATTAGTACTAGCGACACTATGAAGAGATGAGTGCTAGTTGTGTGCTCGAGAAGTGAATAGCTTGGTGAAGTCTTTCGCATTATTTTGGGATTAACATCTTGTATTTGGGTTAAGTAACACCCGACTTTGGTTTAGCTAGTCCTTGTATAAGTCTGGAGTTTATAATTGATGAGGCTAAATGAATCATTTTATTTTGGAGGTATATCAAGTTTTGAATTATAGGGAGAAGATCTATCTTTTACTCGATGAAACATCGAAAATTTTAAATTGTTGCTCTTTCCAAATTTGAGGGTGTTACACCAACCGTCACCCAAACATATTTAATGTGTTGTGTTATATAGTACGTCTCGAATTTCGATCTTGAAAATATTAGGTGGATAAATATTTGTTATTTGAAAAAACCCGAACTTTGAAAGTTGATAAATTATTTGAGAGAAAATGTTCATGCTTCATATATTGTGAAGCTATTTTTTCATACGCTATGTACATTGATATGTTTTACGTCTTATTTTATGCTCGAAAGAACTTACACAATTTAAATGATTTTACATAACTTATGATTTTATATAAGTTTGTTTTCCAAATATAAAAAAATAAACCCGCTAGTCCGTGGGCAAATCCGACCCGTTTATAAGGCAGGTACGAGCAAGTCCACAAGTCTGCAAAAAACGGGATTGTGTTGCTATATTAGGCTCGTTGGACAAAAAGATAAAGTTAAGCCCGGACCAAGCCCACAAATGATCAACTCCAATTCTCATCCACATTCTCTAAACGAACCAAACAACCCCATTGTTGTTCTCGTTCTTATGATTTGCAATTTATTACTTTTTTTTGTCCTTGTGGTTTACAATTTATTGTTTTAATCTCTTGCATTTAAAGGTAGAAGTTAGTCTCAAAAACAAAAATAACAATGAATTGCAAATCATATGGATGAAAACTGCAATTTTGAAACCATGTAGATGAAAGTCGCATTTTTAACATACAAAGGGACGAAAAACCTAATTTATTCTATAACGAGTAGACTACAATTTTGGTCCCCAAGGTTTAGTAAAATCTTTAAAAATGGGATCTAAACTTCAATAACTCGAATTTTCATCTTCCAGGTATGCATTTTGCTCTGAAAGTAGGACCTAACCACTAACTCCGTCTAATTTCTCTGTTACTATTTTCCCTCTCTTTTTCACATTTTTACTGTTGTGTCTATATATATATATATATATAACAACTGATCTTGGTCTTTCATAATTGGTCTCAAATCCAGTCCCAAGCATGACTCAGTTATTTTTTTTAAAATATTTTCTAAAAAATTTTTTACACAAAAATGTTATACAAGTTTCTATAATTATGGTTTTTGAAATTGAGAATTGAAGTACACTTTAAATATTATATTATTGGAAAAAATCTTGAAAAT
Organism: Arctium minus; assembly: GCA_954870635.1. NCBI lineage: Eukaryota > Viridiplantae > Streptophyta > Magnoliopsida > Asterales > Asteraceae > Arctium > Arctium minus. The sequence continues at coordinate 71,465,552 of OX941094.1, read as the reverse complement.
TTTGTAATATAATTTGTAAAAACTTTGAAAATTTGATCATATACATAATTGATCTCAATCTCATAATCGGGCAAGATGGGGCCTTGAAATCTTGTTACTGATCTCGGACCATCAGACAATAGCCAATTTCTACTCATTGCAGTCGGTCCAGTCCCTTGCCAGGTTGGGTCGTGTTTGTCTATCCCCACTAACTAGGCTTTACTTTGGTCCTAATTGGTTGAAATCTTGGCCCATTAACAAAGATTTGGGCCTAACCAAGCCTTCATTGTCCTCGAATATAATCGGGCTTCCTTCAAGAATATTATAATCGTTGTGTAATTGATATGCCTATAAATAAATATGGTAAAACAATCTCGTATCTAATTGGGAACCCGATATCAAAAACCAGTTTAACCTGAAATCCCTGAATTAATCGAGGACAAAAATAACACTGGAGTTGCCAAACCCGTACCCGACCCGAACCCGACATATTTTATAGTAGAACAATAAATCACATATATAATATAATAAATTATATTTTGTCACATGGTGAGTTCATGGCCATTTCTTAATCTAAGTTATAACCTAATTATTGTTGATGGTTTAATATTTTTAAGTATTATACCTTTTAATTAATCACATAAGATAAACTAAATATTTGTTTTGTAGAATAAAATCATTTAAAGCATTAAAAGAAAAAAAAAACTCATGAATGTTTACAGTATTTTGTATTTGATTATATATTCTACATAAATACAAATATTTGACTAAAAGTTTTAAACTTGTAATATATTTTTTATTTCTACATATCTAATTATAACATTAATTTGTTTATTCGAAAAATAAATAAAAAATAAAAACATCAAAAAAGTGGACAGAGAGATCCTCGTTCCATGATGGGATGAGGATTTTATCATACTCTGTGATGGGGATAGGGATTGGGAATCGGGGATTGGGGTCTCGATACTCTCTGTCCCCTGATGAAATTTCACACAAAATTTTAGTTTTTTCCTGTATTAAGTGCGATAACTTTTCATACGTGTTTATTTTAAGTTAAATTATCAAAAAATTGATCTGTATATTGGTTTGTCTATAAGAATAACATATCTAACCAGTTGGAACTAATCGAGTTTGTCTAAGTCGTCAAAAATTCCATACCGACAAAAGATGATCATGTGCTCGACCTCTCTCATGGTACAACAACTGTGATTTTAACTTATATGGTACTTGTACAACCAGGGGTGGAATTGTGCTATAAAATATGCGCACACATATTTCGAAGAAAAAAAGTTGCACTGTTTTGTATTTTGGAAAATGCCAAATCGCATCAAAATGTAATGAAGTTTGTTTTAGTTCTTATTTAGTATAACGATAAAGAAAAAAGTCTCTCGATTAATGTAACAAATGTTCATTTAGGGGCTGTTTGTTTACCTTTTAATGGTTCCATTAAGAGGTAACCTCTGAATCGTTAAGAGGTAAATTTTGTTTGGTAAAAAAAAATGTCTGTCTCTTAATGGTTCCAAAACCCTCTGAATGATTTTGTATCTTGACCATGTCTTAACCATTCAGAGCCATGATTTCATTCTGAACAATTAGCAAACAACCATATTTCATTTCGCACAATATCATAAGAGTCTCTTAATTATTCTGACCACTTAATCATTCTTGTAACACCCTCAAATTTGGAAAGAGCGACTAATTAAAAACTTTCAAAAACACCTTAAAGGATAATAAAATCTCTTACTAATAGTCCATAATTGAAATACAATTATTGGTTGAACCATCGACAAATAAATAAAGTCTTACATAAAGACTAACTAAAGTCGGGTGTTACTTAATCCTCGAACACAAGTTGCTCTTCCCGAAACAAGTGCGGAAAACTTCACTAAGATAACCACCTCTCGAGCACACGACTAGCACTCCTCTATACACAGTGTCACTAAAGTTATTCCCAACCGGAACCTGTTGCACATGCCGACAAATAAAAAGGTTAGGCTAACGCCTAGTGAGTTCAAGAGTTTTCATCATGATTATAAAAGCCATTAAACGGAAATAATGCAACTTAAATCATGATCCTTTAAAATGACTTGCTTTAAAATGACTTCCTGGGGGGGCTGTGGATAGTATCCCAGTCTACCTGGGTTCGAGTCTAGGGGGACGCTTTGGAGCATGAGGAGCACCCGCCTAACATAGTTGGGCCGACCTTAGGTGGTCCAGTCAAAGACTGGGCTATCGCCCCTCCCTGAAAAATGGGTGGGAACAGGCCCATGCGTAAGCTAGGCTGCGGTCGCGACTGATTAGTGGGTTGCCCTCGGATGCCCGATACCGCCGGGACGGTGTGCGTGCGTGTGTGCGTGTGTTCGTGGTAGTCGTTCCTGGGTTCGATGCCGCATTGCCGTTCAAAAAAAAAAATGTGAGGACGACCCATTTCCAATATTATGCAATTTATAAATGAACGCCTCAACGCCAAACGTTATTTCATGAAGTAATGCAATCCAACTTTACTCAAAACGTGAATAGAAATCAAACTCTCCATTTATGAAAATACGGTTAAAACTTTGTATCCCAAAACACCCAAAACACGGGTGGGACATAATACTCAACCCATAAATCAAGGATAATATCCATTTACACAAGACGTCGCCGAAAACTTGGATAATAAAACTCAATACCCAAAAACAACACCTTTCGGTGACGGGGGATACCCGAATTCCATCGAATATGGCAGACACACAAAGTTAAGCCACGTATCAATGTTCTCGAGCTTCACGTAAGACCATGGTTCCCCGTATACGGCTTCTCTGAGCTACCACCGCAAGACACCACTGATCCTAGTGTCTACTCGACCTCTAATGAGTGTCACAACCAAAGCCACAAGTCCCCGTATCCGGCTCACCATGGGCACCACCGCAAGACTTAGCTCCGTATACGGCTCTGCAGAGTACCACCGCAAGCTTACATAAAACATGACTTGGGGACCACTCACTAGACTTCAAACGCGGACACTAAATTCCACGATGAGTAACCGGACTGGATTACAAACGGGCATCGAGTTCAACCACCCACGATATCTACCTCGAGCCCTCAATAAAGGCTACGCGGTCGTCGAGTTCAACCACCTACGATATCTACCTCGAGTCCTCCCGCTGGCCATAACAATATCCAGTCCCAAGACGGGGATAAAGTCCCCACTAACCAACTAACTCGTATGCATATGGATCCAATGCATTACAGTCTAAAACGTTACATGACTCAAAAGAATGAACTAACACATTCAAAACATGTAACTCTCAAATAAGATGCAACTAAGTACACCATACTTCCAAGGCTCCTTAACGAGCTACCAAAACTGAACAAATGTTCCAAAGACTCGTTTGAGCGTAAACCAAGCCCCAAAAGGCATAATGAACGTTTGGCTAAAACACGAGAGCCAATATGGTTATATAAACCAAATTAAATCTTTCCCCAAAATCTTTATTTCTCAAATCACCATTGGCCTTTGGCCCAAAACCCAAAAAGGATTATCATTTTCTAAAATGTTCTCCAACGTTGGAAAATGACCCAAAACCAAAGGACTCACACCTTCGTGCTTTTCAAAATATCTCATTTCATGAATGATGCATAAAACCCGACGAACACTTAAAAGTGCATTTTTAACCAAACACCTATTTATGCAATAAATCAACAAAACATGTTCCTTTGTGACACATTTATCAAAATATCCCAAATGTGGTATTTTACAAGGTTTAATAAGCTAAACGTTTCAAATAAACGAAAGTTACCAAGTAACCTAACAGTTGATAATTTCATGTAAAACACATAAATGCTTTAAAATAAACATTTTGGCATGTACAACGTTTTCACAAATCAACTTGAACTCACCTTGCTAGATTTAGACTAAATCTAGATTTTACCCCACTTAGAGCTTTCCTTGACAAGCACGATTCTTCCAAAACATAGATCCACACATTTCCAACCATAAATAATCATATTCAACCCTTTTAGAAATGTTCCCCAAACATTTACATGAACTTTTCATCTTATACAAAAACCCTAATTTCCCATACTCGAAGAAGGAGAAGATTACCTCAACCAATAGCTTGAATCACCAACCAAAACACTTGTAGACCTCCAAAATGAACTATAAGCTTCCAATCTTCAAATGGTGAAAGGTTTAGACGAAACCCCCAAGAACTTGGTGAAGAAGATGAAGATGAAGGTGGTTTATGATCTCAACTAGATAGATGATGAAGATTCATGTGGTTTAAGGAGAAAAAACCCTAGAAATGGGTTAAGGTTCGATTTTGGGTTTAGGGGCCGGTTTGGGAGAGAAGAGGGGAAGAGATTTAAGGTTTGTTTGAGAGAAATGAGGCTTGAGGGCTGAAAGGTCGAGTTTTGACCTGACAGTGAGTTGCGCGGGTTATGCCGCGACCTTAAGTCGCGGCATAAGTCGCCCGTGTCTTCTCAAGTCGCGAGATTGGCCCTAAGTCGCGGCACAACTCGCGTAGTCAACTGTTCGTCCGATTTTCCACCCGTTCACTGCTTTGGCCATAACTTCTTCGTTATAGCTCCGATTTTGCTCCGAAAAGAACCGTTGGACTCGTAATTGAATTCTTCACCCATTAAGACTATAAAACCTAGGATTCAAGTCCAAAAATCAAATATCTTCTTTTTCCCTTTAAAGCTACTGATTCAGTATTAACTAGAAATGATACTTTTAAAAATTCGGGTTGTTACAATTTTGCACCAAATCATTCAGCAACCGCCAAACAACCCTTATTCCTGCTTCATACATTTTTTGACAGTATTCTATATTGCGGTTGTTACTTCAAAATTAACATGTGTTTTAGTTTGAAAATTTGTTCATCAGGTGATATAAGTACGAAATAGATAATTTTAAACATTTGTTACTTTAAAAACAAAAATTATTGTTACATTAGATAAAAAATAAAATAATATTTATTAAATTTTGATACAGTTTGTCCCTTTCAAAAAAACTTGTGTACATAATATTTTAAGTTATAAGAAGAAAACTATCATTATTTTTGTATACTAGAAGCGTAATCGTGCAATGCAGCGAGATACATCACGATTTTAATGTTTATTTTTATTTTTTTGTCGATTTACAGTACGATTTTGGACGGTTTTGAGAGAGTGATAATGTTTTTTTTTACTAAATTTGTTTAATTTAAGCTTAAAAATATAACTTTATATAAAAAAAATTAAGTATTTTGTTAGAATCAATGATTATCTTATAAATTTTAAATTTTTTATATTTAAATTGAGATGTTTATCCTGCTTTAATTATGTTTATCGGTTAGTTATGAATTCAAACATATAACTTTAGAAATTTGTACTCATATATCATGACTTGTAATTTTGAATTTTAACTAATGTGTATCAATAAACAGTACTTAATGCATAAAAACTTGTTTTTAAGAGTTTATTCGATAATTTAATAATATTGTAATTTATTTTTAGGTTTAATAATATAATGTTTTTTTATAAAATAAACATTAAATATTCTGCTAGATTTTCTTAATTATATTTTATATTTTTTATATTTAAAATTTGATTTTTATCGTGTATTTAATTATGTAGGGAGTAATTTTAGGGGAGTTAAAGTAGTTAGAGATAAGGATTGAAGGTTAATAAATAACATCAAATGTAGTACATAAAACTTTAATGGTTGTTTTTAAGAGATTTAAGTAAATAACATTAATAACAGTATATTAAGCTTTAACAATTATTTTTAAGAGTTTTTTTATAAATGACTTATAATGTAGTATAGATTATTCTTTTGCTAATTTGTTTATTAAAAAAATCAAAGCCATCGCCCATCGTTGAATATTTAAAAAAAATAAAAAAAAAATAAAAATAAAAAAACTACACTTCTTTCTTGACTTAGGTACTTTTTTTTTAATAAATAAACAATCAAAATTTCTAAAAATAGGTTACACACATCATTTTAACCCAAAAAAGTCACATGAAATTTGTTAGGAATATTTCAAAGTAAAAAAAAATTATATTAGACTCAAATCCTACGTCATTCAAACCACTTATCACCCACTCATTTCCTCATCGTCGTCGCTTTCTATCATTTTTCATCACCGTCGTTAGTCCCTGTTATCGATCTCCCTCTTTTTGAAAATTTGATTTTTTTCTTAGGTTTTCAATTTTTCATCTTTTTTATATATCTACATGTGATCCATTAAATTGTTGTAAACGGGGGAAATTGAAAGAAAATAACAAATAAAAAGAGGAAGATCTATGACAAGGGTCAACGACAACAATGGGTAGTACGAAGAACGAACAACGATGGGGCTACAATGAGTGGCAAAGGGGAGCGATGTCGTTGTGTGCGAAATGTTTGGAAAAGCGAGAACTGATTTAGTTTTTTTTTTTCCTATAAAACATTCCTAGTCTACATGTAACCTTTTTGGGTTAAAATGATCTAGATAAACATTTTTTTAAAAGTTCGATGATATATTTATCTAAAAGAACTTTTTATGGACCTAATTATTCAAAATGACAAAGTTTAATGATTATTTTATTCAAAAAATAATTCCATAATTTAATCATTCTAAATGAAAATTTCGTTATTGTTTTTTTTCCCATCCTTTTCCCTTAGTAATATTGCATTAAAATTACTAAAAATACTAATATCATTTAACTACTTTTATTATACTTTCCCAATTTACCGAAAATTAATAATGATTCGGTAAAAACAAGCTCTTTGGCATGAAAGTTTATAAAAACCAACACGTTTTTATCTTCACGAGTCGTACAATATTCAAACTCATTACAACTTCATAAGACATGTAAAGGATCTATCATTCTTTAGATCATTTAATTAAAGACCGTAAGTTTAAAACTCAGTATTTAAATATTATCTGATAAATTATCAAAAATACATTCAAAAATCAAAACAATAATAATTTTATAATATGAGTTTTTTTTATAATTCTTTTATTTAAAAAAAAACACATGGTAAGATGATTTTTGTGCACTAAATAAGTTATTAGGTTACCAAAAAAAACACCACATGTACCAACCTTGCCTAACATGTTGTCTACCTTATTCCATCCATAATTCCCATACCAAAATGGCTAAACCCAGAATAATATCGTTATACCAACTTGTACATTATGCATTAAAAGTTGTACGTTACTCTGTAATTAACAAATTTGTCTCTGGAAAGTGGGCTAGCAAATTTATTATAAAGAACAATTAAACATGTATGAATCTTTTATAAATTTTATTCTTCAATTTTCAATTTTCTCTCTCTCTCTCATCATCATCATCTTCTTGATTCAATTTTAGGGGGGTTTGATCTCCATGAACAAGGCTCAATGGATACCAATTCTTGTGCTAAGGGTCATAGCCATGGTTGCAACTTTTGTAGCCATTGTAGTCATGGTCACTAGCCATGACTCAGCCAAGGTCTTGGGCATGACCTTTCAAGCCAAGTATAACAACTCACCCACACTCAAGTAAGTCAATTCTATAATCTTTTTTTGTGGGGTTTCGTCAAGATTCAGTCTTGGATTGTTCGAAAACGTTTCTGAATCTGTATTGTATAGGAATTGTGAAAATGATACTGTTAAAGATAACATAACTGTTAAAGAATTGAAAACAAGTTATTTTGTGGGGTTTCATCAAAATTCAATGTGTTCAAAAATGTTTTAGAATCTACATTGAATTCTAGATAAAATATTGTTAAAGAAACATAATGTTTTAAAGAATCAAAATTAGTGTGTGTGTTTTTTGTGGGGTAAGGGGGTTTCATAAAAATTCAATCTTGGATTGTTTGAAAAATGTTTTTGAATATGCATTCTGGAAATTTTGAATAAGGCACTATTAAAGACGACATAACTGTTAAAGAATCATAGTTGGTTGTTCACAGAGCAGCCGAAATGTCCAATCGAGTTCCTTTGAAAATTGTTTTGAATAATGAAAGTTATTATAACAACTCGTCCTACATGGATAGAAAATGGGATTTGTGAGCTCCTTGTAAGCTTCAAGTTGTGAGCTACCAATAACTTTCACCATGGTTTTAAGTTGAATTTGAAGTTATTAGGTCAAGCTGTTGCTTTGAGTCTTTGAGTCTAGACTTGTGTGCTAGTTATAATGTTGATTTGAAAACGTTTTGTGTAGGTACTTTGTGATCGTTAGCATTATCACGACAGTTTACAGTTTGGTAGCACTTTTTGTTCCTCCAAAGAAAACATGGCGTCCGGTTCTTGTTTTAGATCTGGTATCTTTTAGATTTATCAGTTCGTGTTTTATAGGCTCATAACTACCATGCATAAACTTCATTTTTAAATTTTTTTTTGCGTAGATTGTGACTTCATTTTTGATATCGAGCTTCTCGGCGGCAATCGGAGTAGGGCAGTTGGGTAAGGAGGGGAATTCGCATGCCGGTTGGCTACCGATATGCGGCCAAGTTCCAAAATTTTGTCACCACGTTACCGCAGCTCTGATCGCCGGTTTTGTCGCGGTCGTTTTTTACTTTATTCTCCTCCTTTACTCCCTCAATAACGTTCTTAATCTTGTCGCTTTTAAAGCTTAGTAATATCAGTAACGATATCAGAGTAACGTTATATCATCCTAAAACTTCTCGTACGTTATTCATTTTACTTTTTGATATCATCCACGAGAGTTATACTATAACAATTTGTAACGTATGCAATGAAAGTTATACATTATTTTGGATCCGAACGTTACACGTTTTTTTTAATTTCTTTTCGTTTCTCTAAAATGGGAAAGAAAATTACACACACTACGAGTCTTGAAACGATGAAACGATGAGCCCATAGCCATTGGTTTAAGAATCTTCGACTTTTCGTTAGGGTCGGTTACGGATAAGAGACAATTTTATCGTATTCTTTGTCTTAGATTCAAATTCGAAGAGTAAGGTTGACCTCAAGAGTCAAAACATACAAGATTTTAAGTTGGTCGTGTAGGTGAATGAAGAAAATACCGCTAGATTTCCGTTATGAAGACATCTCAAAATTGTAAGACCACTCTCTTCTCGGGATAAAATCTACGACAAGTTTCTTTCTCGCATCAAAGATTCGATTTTTTCAACATCTTCAGGAGTGTCAACACCATGAGCATCATGATCAACCTTGATGACCTGCCAAAGGAAAAGAGCATTAATTTTAAATTAACTGATCAGGTAAATACCACTCGAAAAACCGTTGTGGCGTATTGGTTAATGCCGGGGGGATGTGGTGGAATATCCCATCTACCCAGGGTTCGAATCCAGACCTACACAACAATTATGGCCACTTCGGTTTAATCAGGGCTGATGTCTTACAGTCAAAATTTGCCAAGGGATTAGCCTAGTGCCTAGGACACCCTTCCAAAAAAAATACCACTCGAAAATAAGGTCCGAAGGTGAGATGTACGCAGACCTATCATCCGCCTCAAAAAGTAGTACTGACGTAATATGATACAAAATTAGCAAAATTTCAATTTGGAAGCCGTTACCACAAACTAGTGGAGACAGGCTACAAATATAGCATATAAACCAAAACACACGAACACAGTATACCCACCTCGAAAGGAGGGTTCAGAGGATGGGATGTATACAAACCTGTCTGAAAAATCACGTGGGGTAATATCAACCCTCATGGTTAAAATATCAAATGGCGTATAAAATTCCTAACAAACATATTGGGCACCACTGAAACTCACTAGCAAATACTCCCTACGTCCCAAAAAATAAGTGTCTACATTTTTATATATATTTGTCCTAAAATAAGTGCCTAACTTTCAAAAATAGATAACTAAATTTCCAAAATTACCCATAACTATTGCACAAATACTCGAAGAGTTAATAAGATAGATGAATTAATTAAGGGTAAAATTGTCATATGGTTAACTAAAACATAATCATGCATAATAGACACTTATTTTGGGTTAGAGGGAGTAATAAACTCCTATCGTGAAAGCGGATGTTGGAAATCTTGTTGGACCAAGTAAATACTAACTATTCAACTTCCTACGTTTTTTTGGTAACGCATGGGCGTCCAGGCCAATTTGCGCACACCTCGACTAATCCCACGAGACCTACAGATAACAGCCAGGAAAATCACCGGGGGCAACAAGGAGACTCAAACTCGTCACCTACGGTGAAGATCCCCAAGGCCGAGCCTTTATTTGCCAGTTGAGCTCAAGATTGCTTCCTACGTATTTACAATCGTGGGTACAATTGTTGATCCTAACGACACTAAAATGTGAACTAAATCCGGAAAAAATGAACTTGAGATTTCTTGCCATTAGTTACAGAAGCAAGCGAATATACAGATAAATTAACAAGACGATTTTTGGCTATATATTTGACAAATAATTAAATAAATAAAAAAAATAGTAGTTTCAACAGAATTATACCTTCATCTTGTAACCATTCTCAAGGACTTTGAGTTGTTCCAGGTCTTCTTCTAGTTGCAATGGAGTAGGAGAAAGCTCTGTATATAACTTTAAGAACTTTGCTTCATAACTCTGTTTAACCATAAAAATGCAGGGTTAGCAATTATATTTGTCTACATTTGGGTGAGAGACAAGATATGTATATATCACACTCTACCCCCAAACCGACCCTACATCTGTGTGAAATATATATATATATAGGTGAAGGATCGTGTGAGAAGTTGAGTTAATGGTGAGAAGCGTGAGAAGTAGATCTGAACCGTTGATCTCTTTTAATCACAAGCCCTCCCCTAAATTGCGGCTTATAAAGGAATTGATCCGGTGCATCTCATCCTAATGTGCGTCCATTTCTCATCCAACGGTTGATAACCACTTCTTACCGTTAACCCAACTTCTCACCGGAACCCAACCCTATATATATAGGGGCCAAATCAAATGAGAACCACAAAAAAGGTTATAAACCCATGAGAACCGATTTAAAAATATTTTATATTATTTTTTTTCATCAAATGATAGGATTTAAGATATTGCTTCACATATATTTGTTTCATAATGTGATATTTCCACAGGTATTTGTTTCACCATATGAAACTTTTTTACCTGATTTTTTCGTTTCACCACGTGAACAAAAAAAATTCACATGTAATTTTTTCACAAGGTGAACACAAACATATGTGAAACAATAACTTAAATCAATAACTTTTGATGATAAAAAAATCATGTAAAAAAATATTTTTACATTGGTTCTCATAGGTTTATAACTTTTTTGTGATTCTCATTTGATTATCGCTCTCTCTCTCTCTCTCTCTCTATATATATATATATATATATATATAGGTTTCGTTCGGTTTGGTTTGTTCCCATCTTTTCTACCCCTTGAGGTAGAGACAAGATCTGCATACATCCTACCCCCAAACCAACACTACCTCTCTATGAAATATACCGGGTACGGTTCGTATGGTTTGGTATATTCCCATTGTTTCTACCCTTTGGTGTAGAGGGAATATCTGCGTACATCCTACCCCCAAACCGACCCTAGCTCTATGTGAAATATATTGGGTTCATTTGGTTTGGTTTGTTCCCATCTTTTCTACCCCTTGGGGTAGAGGCAAGATTTGCATACATCGTACCCCCAGACCATATCTCCGTGTGGGATAAATATTGGGTTCGTTTGGTTTGGATTTGGTTGGTTTACTCCCGTCTTTCACACACACACACAAAAAAAAAAAAAAAAAAGACAAACATCACACAAGCATTCAAACACAATGAGACGAAAAGCCCAAGCTTCTTCATTAAATTTGCCATTCCATTTCCAAGAATTGCAAAGCAATGAAAAATATCTCATTTCCTCAATACCATGAAAAATGAAACCGATCGACAATGTCTTGACTATTTTAGAAATGACCAAAATGCCCCTTGAAAATGTCGAAACAAAAGAATCTCGTGGACCGAAGTCAATATGATCATTTTCATGGTATCGAGGAAGTATACTATAGCTAACTAGATATACGGAATACCATCAACAAAGTTCCTTGCTTTAACATTGACCGGTTGACTTTCCGAACCTTGGCTTTTCATCACAAACAAACCACCGTTCTTGTGAAAATACAAAAAAAAAAAAGACACTACATATTGATGAGCGATTATGAACAAAAGGTGCCAAATATTATAGTTCATTTTACATTTATACATCCCAAGTTTTTACAAAATCACTCAATCTTTCAAACTATAGTGTGTGTTTTTTTCAGTTTCACAAGAACGATTTGATTTGCAACGATAAACCAAGTAACGATGATTCAAAAGTTCAATCATTCATTAAACTTTTTGAAAGAAATAGCCAATAGTCAAAGACAGAAATTGGGTTTTTGTCAAGTAATCTTACCTGAATGCCAAGATGAAGTAAATACGGGAATTGTGGATTGACCTTCCCTGACCTGTATCAACACATACACAAAGATGAAGTTTCCGGTGAAACGGTCTGTGTAGAGATGTTACCATTCGAGCTTTTAACGAGCTACTCGAGTACTTGGGCTCATTTATCTTGAGCTCGAGTCAATCTTGAACACAAACTAAAGCTCGTTTAACTTAATAAGTCGAGCTCCATAACACCAACGTTCGACTCGGCTCGTTTGATAGCTATTTAAAATTTTCGAATCGAGCCATACGAGCATACACTTTTTTGAGCCAAACATGTTTATATGTTCAAAAATCATATAATCAAAAAAAAAAAAAAGGTTATAGAGCTCTACTCAACAAATTAGTTAATTGATCTCAACTTCGAGCCCATAAACGAGCTTAAAAGGTTTGAATTTTAAGTATAATGCATAACTCAACTTTGTTAAATGAGCATAGCTCGAACCTGATATTATTTTCATGAGCTGAGCTCGAACAACTTGCAAATCGACTCGACTCGGCTCGTTAACACCCCTAAGTCTGTGCAACAAAAACAGTAGTTGTGATGCTTACTTGTTAAATGGGACAAGTCCCCTAGAAAAATATATCGCATAGCCACAATTATCCACCACACATTTCACTCGATTCGGATCAGAAGCATCTTCTGCTTTCAAAGATGTGACAGCAGTGCTGAATACAGCATCGGGGGATACCTGCAAATGTATGACCATCATAACTTGTCGGGCAAACGAAGAAAATCCCGCAATGATGACGGGTAAATCCCACTCCTCCCGCCCAACTAACCCCATTAAAATGGCACTCGAAATCAAGAAATCTTTTGAGGTTTACAAGTTAATATGATTTTAAGTTCAAATATGTAAACCAAACCAAACCAAACGAACATATGACTGCTAGGTTCCGTAACTTACTTGCAAAACTTTAACAACCCCATCAATTATTTCAGGCTCGATAAGCGGCTCATCCCCTTGAATATTTATGACAATATCAAACTTCTTTTTAAGGCTTAGGAGCGCCTCGTAGCAGCGTTCAGTTCCTGCAAATCGGTCATACATAAACTCACGGGCTTGATTTTTGGGAAAGAATAGCCGAACACATGTGCAAAAATGAACCTCACCATTCCGACAAGATTCAGATGTCATTACAACATCTGCTCCAAATCCACGACAACATTCTGCAATCCGCTCATCATCTGTAGCCACGACTGGTGTAACATAGTCGAAGTATGATAACTAAAATTAGGAGTTGTTTGATAGATTTTAAATGATTTGGTGCAAAATGATCAATTCTGGAAGGTTTTAGCGTTTTAATTTGACATGGTTAGCTTAATAATTTACCAATCTTGTCTCATCTCTCTGGTTTTTATTCCACCTATTTTGGTGGGATAGAAAAAAATCGTTTTTATCCACTCAAATCATGTCTTGTACCAGTCTAATGTCGTGCCACACGTTAAATGCAGCTCAACAAATTGGGGAATGAAACTAATTCCCATTTTAGTACATTTTATTTCATTTCTCATGTTCATTTTCAATGAAAAATGTGAGAACAAACAAAGAATTGACCCACACAGTATTTAGGGGTGCTCAAAAACCCGACCAACCCAACCCAACGACAAATAACCCAACCCAAAGTAACCCGACGTCTAATCGAGTTGTAAAATCTTCAAACCGTAGATATTGGGTTGGAATTAGGTTACAGTAATTTGAACCCAACCCAACCCAATTACCTGATTTCCTTTTATTTCTTGGATTTAATATGATTGCTAAGTCCTTATTAACATGTACATTAGACAATTACACCATCACGTACCCTCTTGATATACATATATTTTCAGTTTCTTCTCCATCTCTATATAACTCCTTCATATACATGTTCAGTAACTGTGAACATATATATGCAAACTGAGAAAAGTAGTTGAATGTGACATACTTAAGATTTAAGGACGATAAGTAGTACCAAATGATTGAAGATGAAAAAATTATGAGTAGAGAAAACAACATATTCAAAGGTTAAAAAGGTAACAGTTAAAAGAACCGCAAATCATGGAGTATTTTTTTCAAATTCAGTAATCATTACCTTAAAATTCTTCCAAATATCAAACATACAAGCATTATAATCATCATAAAAAGGTCACAGAAAGCTTAATTTAGTAAAACCCTAAAGCAAAACTAACCCAATTGGCTCAATGTAGTAGCGAGTTTTGCTCTTTCCCAAGTCCTCTGAAAAGAAGAAAACCAAAATTAGATCTAGAAAGTGGAAATAATTCAACAAAAATCGACTGAATTACAATTACTCAAGTTTTCCATAGAACATGAATCATTCGAGATGTGTTCATATGATGTGTGTTTATGTGTGTGTGTGAAAATGAGATAATAGGAAGAAACCCTAGAAACAATTGAAACCTGAATCATAGGTTTTCCAAGGATTCGAACAAGAGGCTTGCCTTGGAATCTGGATGATGCGTATCGAGCAGGTATTATCCCTACCACTTGGCTTCTGAATTTTGCCGATCGACGAACATAAAGCGCGGCGTAACCGACCGCCATTGCCGCCGCTGTTATTGCGGCTCCGTAGACGGCAACGCCGTTAGCCGGCCATGAATAAGTGGTGGTGTCGCCGCCGGTAACAGCGGTGGATTCAGTTTCCATACGTTCCCAGAATTCACAACCATTTTCCTACCGGGCTGTTTGGATTAAACCCTAAACCCTAATCTGTAGTAGCTACGGATTAATCTGTGATAAGTTTTTTTTTTTTAAATAATTGAAATGAATTCCCTTTTTTTAACTAAGAGGTCAAGTTTATAAAAGAAAACTTGAATTTTTACATAAAGTTTATCCTAAAAATTACTGAATAAGTTATTTTTTATATCATTAAGTCATTAATAAATAGTTATGTATAACTGACTAAGGGGTTGTTCGGTAATGGCTTAATGGGTTGTATAACAGATATGACTTATTCGTTCAGTCATATCTGGTTGTTCGGTAGGAGCTTATTCGTTCAGCCGATGGCTGAGCGAATCAGCTACAAAAACCAACTCCTTTACACTCAGCCATTAAATTACATTAACTTTCCCTCAACTACCCTTTCTCTCCAACCTTCTTCCTTTCTTCCTTCTCCAGACTTCCATGGTTCAAGGTGAAAAACCCTCTCCATCTCCATTAAAAAACTCTCGATCAACTGTAGTTGCTGCCTTGCCATCACCGGTATGGAATGAGGTTCTCTGTGCACCTTCCTTCCCTCTCCAACCAACAGCTCCTCCATCGAAGCACTGTGTTTCTGTTTTTTTTTTCTCTCCATCAAAGCTTGTGTCTTGCCATCTTTGCAAGGTTTCCTTCTTTCCCTCTCAATTGAAGTGGGTTTCCTTCCTTTCCCTCTCAATCGAAGTTTGTTGGGTTTATTTGTGTTTTTTTGTCTTTTATTCAAGAAGCTCTCCATGGAAATGTATTTAGGTTTTTTTTGTTTTTTTTTTTTTGTTTTTTTTTTCATGAGCTTCCCCCCTTTTGTATCAATAGTTTATTATTTTAGGGTTCATGTATTTTGGGTTTTTTATTTGTGGTTCATAAATTTGGGGTTTTTTTTTTATATTTGAGGTTTGATTTGATTTTATTATTGTACTATGTAATAAAATTGATCTATAGAAATTTGTTGTAAAATAATTGTTTTACTATCTTTTTTTATTGTTTAGTCTACTTTTTATTGTTGTTTTGTAAAATTTTCATCAACAAATGTTTAATGTAAAACAAAAGAGTAAAATGGTCATTTCTGACATTCAGACTGTTTATTCAGCATAACAACCGAACAACAACTTAGCTGTTAACACACAAACAACTATATCCATACAGGTCTTAACAGAAAACGAACCGAACAGCACCTAAATAAATTAGGGGTGTAAATAGGTCAGGTTGGGTTGGGTTCGGGTTCAACCCATTTATTAATTGGGTTGAAAATCTTAACCCAACCCAACCTGTTTAATTAAATGGGTTGAGATTTTTAACCCAACCCAACCTGTTGGGTTGATGGGTTGGTAGCGGGTTGACTTGTTTATGATTATCTCAACCCAATCTGTTAAATAAATGGGTTGAACCTGAGTTGACCCATTTAATTTTAAAATTGTAAATGAAATAAAAATGTTTAAACTACTTCATTCTACGACAAATACACAACGACAAAGTCAAATAAATTGTTCGAAGTTTAATAAAAACAACCATAAAGTAAAATAAACAATTCAAAGTTTCCCACAACCACAAAGTTAAATTAATCATAGTTCCAAAAAAGTTTCTAAGTAACTCGACTTGCACTTTCATCGACTCCAATTTCACTCTCGGTACTACTTTCCTCTCGATCTTCTATCTTCTTCATCATGAACAATGGAAATGAAGTCGATCAAGTTAAGATTATAAATATATATAAGTAACAATAGAACAATGGAACTGAAGTCGATCAAGTTAAGATTACAAGTTTACCGTGAACAATGGAATTGAACTCGTCGTGGATTGCTCGTCGTGAAGTCGTAGAATAGAGGGAGAGGAGTCGCCGTGGAACAAAGGGAGAGGAGAGGAGTCGCCGGTGAAGAGGGAGGAAGATTTGCGCCGTCGGCGTATGAGGGAAGAGGGAGGAGAGGAGGCTGGAGGCGTATGACATTTCAAATTAGGAATAAAATTTACTAATTTAGTCGATTAGGGTTTTCAACTTTCAAGTTTCAATATAGAAATTATTTTTTAATCTTTAAGAATTATATTAAAGTATTGATTGTATTAAATATTGATTAATAATTAAAAATAAAATATTAAGTAATATTATAAATGGGTTAGAAACATGTTGTAAGTGAGTTAGAAACATGTTGTAAATGGGTCGAAATCAGGTTGAAAACAGGTTGATAATTTCAACCCAACCCAAACCCAATTAATAAATGGGTTAGGCGGGTTGACCCATTTAACTTAAATGAGTTGAAATTCTCAACCCAACCTGCTAACTTTGGGTTGGGTTGGCGGGTTGGGTCACTTTTTGCCACCCGTAAAATAAATTATGAAGTTCAATTTAAAAAGAAATTGGATGTAAACAAGCGGAGCCGAGTGGAATGGTAATTGATTATTCGAGTTTGATTCATAAAGATAATATAGGACTCGAGGTTGAATAGCTTTTTTAAAGTTGGACTCGAGCCTGAGTTCGAATATTTTTTTGAATTATCGGTTTTGATGTTTGTTTGTGGACTCGAACTCGCTATTGATTAATTTTTTTATTGGTATGAACTCGATAATTTTTATATTTTTATTGAAAAATTTATGAAATATGAGCATATTTGGCTTAAAAAATGTATGTTCGAACGACTCGTTCGACTCAAAAAATTTAATCGAGTTTTTTAACGAGTTGAGTCAAATATTGATGTTATAAAACTCGGTTTATTGACTTAAATGAGTTATTTCATGTTCAAAATAGACTCAAACTCGAAAATTATTAAAGTGAATTAGCTTATTAAAAACTCAAATTGTTTACACCTTTCAAGGCAGGAGAGCATAAATCTTTCAAAATAAAGAAAAATCAAGATTTTAGATATTTTATAGTAACTTTTTATATATTTTTAAATAAAAAAAAAGAAAAAAAAACAAAATTATATCTGATTGCTTACTGACTATAACAGATTATCAAATGGTAAAAACAAAATTATGGTTTTTCCATTTTTTTAAAGCTTAATTATAAATCTTTTTAGGGATGTTTGCTTCGTTTTCTATTAAGTCATTTATAGATAAAATTGTATGTGTAGATTGAGATTTTTTTTGTTTGGGAGAGTTTTTTTATAGATGGAAAGAGCGTGTTTCTTAATTTGGAGGGGCATGTTTGGAAGAAAAAAAAACGTGGTTTTCTGCACAAAGCTTCCCCTAAAAGTTTACTGAATAAACCACTTTCTATCATTGATCCACTACCAATGTAGTTGTGAGTCTGATTAAGCTCATTAAGGTGCTGTTTGTTTTCTCTTAATATTCCATTAAGAGCAACATCTAAATCGCTAAGAGGTGAATCTGTTGCATCGTGAGAAAACAAGATTTTGTTTTATTCGATGCCGTCCCGCGTATCGAACGCATCCTAAAAACGCACACAAATAGACAAATTTCGATATAATTGAGGGGCAAAAATGCCCAAATTGCTTCTTTTACAACATCTAAGTTTACATATAAAGTAACATCAAGAACAAATACAATCAAATGATTTCAGAAAACTTGCTGTTCTTGTGTAGTAACAGGTACTTTTTGGTACAAAACCCTCTCTCTGAATCTCTTTGGCACCACCGATCGGCCTCCGAATCGTTGCTGAACGTAAATCACGAGAACGAAAATCGTCCCACCGCAACAAACCGCAACGTCCCATG
Organism: Arctium minus; assembly: GCA_954870635.1. NCBI lineage: Eukaryota > Viridiplantae > Streptophyta > Magnoliopsida > Asterales > Asteraceae > Arctium > Arctium minus. Next base: position 71,446,861 of record OX941094.1, on the reverse strand, counting down.
TAGTCGAATAGTAATCCATCCTCGGATTCGCGTATATCTTGTCGTAAAACCACGAAGAGCTATGCGTTCGATAAAGATCGTAAACGTGCGGCAACAAGCGGACGAGGGTTGATCCGACGTAAAACGACGGTGCCAGAGCCGGTTCACGTGCGTCGCAAAAGAAGTTGAACACGATCTGCGGTATCAAGAATCCATCGAGGATTAAACCGACGTAAGATTTGAGTTCGCCCCAAAAGGTTACCGAATTTTGGGGGTGAAACCGTTGTCGACTGAGATGAATCGGTTTCGTGTGCGAGCTTTGTAAGGAGTGTGCGAACCAAGCGGTTAGACCACCGGCTACGTATAGTGGAATAGATGCATAAAGAACCTTTTTATCGGATACCCAGAGGTTTTTCGGGCTCTCGGGACCGTTTCTTGACGACCAAGTGAGTTGCAGCAAACCGAACTGGAGAACAAACGCAACCATCGTAATGACTCGAACCAGGACCTCGTTAACTTCCAACCACTGATCGGTGCCAAGAAACACATTCTGTTTCCGGTTTACGAGAAAAATCGCTTCAAAGTTAAGCAACAGCGGGATCATGTGCGATAACGTGAGAACAACCAACATGATTACGGAAACGAAAGGAGGCGATTCGGGATTCTTTTTCGCGTGAAACAGCTGTGAACCGATGAAAATGCAAGCGAGCGTGTTGGAGATCAGAACCATGGTGATCTCGAGGTCCATTCGCCATATCGATTCCCTGGCTTGGACCGTCGATATCGAGCTCGAACCGAACTCGATGGGTTCGAAGTAAAGTGGGTCGGATTTCTTTCGAGTGGTTTTGATACTTCCGACAACCATTCCGGCGTCTTTTCCATTCAACGGTGAGTAGTTTATATCGATCACAAGTTCACAATCCAACGATCGTTTCCTTTGGAACTTCTCGTACGGCATATGCTTACAACCGACCATACATATAACTCCGGTTTTGGTATTATACATACCTTCAGCCGAAATTTCAACCATTTTGTGTGACGGAACTTTACTGCCAAACTCAAATTCGCCACGAGTCGTGAAGCTCATCACGTAGCTAATGTTAACGTACCCGTCGCTTGAACTATGACGTGATTCGACCTTGGCAAACGGCGAGTAAAATTTGTCGAATACGTAAAACGGAGACGCATAACCGTACGCCAATTGACCTTTCTTGTTTCTAACCATCATATCGAATCTCAAGTTCGGAGATTGCTCATCCGGGTACGTCCCCTTACCCGCTTTACCACCGAGACTTTTCCCACACAAGTTTCCAACCTTTTCATGTTCCAAATACTCATACGACGCATTCTTGATCCTCGAGTTCAAATTCGCGGGACTCTGAAACGAGACATAACCAAGACTCTTCCTTTCCGTACTCCACATTTTACCGACAACGCTACTCCGATGTTTTAAACTAAGCGTTGAAGGGAAACTAAATGCTAACCTTATCGAACAACCTCTTTCAGACATTTCATCGAACACTTGGCACGCGACTAACGCAAGACGCTTCTTCTTCTCGTCCCATTCCCCTTCCGCAACCAAACTAGTAAGCGGATAAAACGAATAACCTTTGCCATAACTCGAGTTCGAAAACTGCAAAATGTACCTCACTTTCCCATCATTCAAACAATCAACAACTTTAATCGACATGAACCGTGGCAATATCTCATCTCCCACAGTTCGAAAGCTACAAGATGAATTATTACAATCATACCGATTATAATCCAATTCAAATCGAAGTCCCCATGTTATGATCGAACATATAACTGTCTGTGAATCAGGTAAACCAAGAGAAACATTCTCCATTTCATCGTAAACATTAAAACCGCCATTTTTGATCTCTTCATGAATGAAACTAAAGTTATATCCCATACGCGAAACGCCCAAAATCGAAATAGGTTTAAAATAGTTACCAGAACCTGAAGGTGTAACACTTTGCAATGTTCCATTAACCAAACTGGAATTAAGAACAGATGAATTCGGATAATTAAGCTTGAAAACGACATTAATTGAGCGCACAAAACTTACCGATCCTGAACCTACCATACATAGCTTCCCGGAAACCGAATCATAAAACCCTAATAACCTAAACTCAGCTCCGACGTTTTTCCGTGGCTCAATCCGCGGTGGCCGGATTTTAACAAGCCGTAATCTCCGCCGTGTAATGTCGCCGGAAAAATAATCAACAATGTTCGGTCCAACGAGATTGAGAATCGCGTTAACTTTAAAAATCCCCTTCGATTTCGTCTCGTAAGCTTTTCTGGTGGAAAACGATGCGATTTGAGATAAAACCGGATTGAAATTGAATCGAGGTTTTTCAAAACCTAAACTATAAACCGCCTTATCTAACCGGAGGAAATCATTCGCCGATAATTGTGTTTCTGTTGATTCCGACTCCCGAACGACGTCGTTACAGTGTTCGGAGTACGGAACTTCGGCGAGATCTGGTGAAATCGAGGTTGATTTCGAGATGAAAAGTGCGAGAATTAGAGCGAATTGAAGGAGATTAGAAGGGGAAAACGAAACCCTAATTTGAGATTTGGTGAAATTGATAGAATCAAATGGTATCTCCATTGGAAACGAGATTCGTTCGAAGCTAAATCTTCATATTCTCTCTCTAAATCTATATGTATATATATGTTTCTCTCTCTATACGTATCTATGGCGGATTTTCTCTCTCTAGAAATACTGTAGCTTCAACCAGAATCTTTTTTACGGTTGGTTAAAGATGGAAAGAAAGAGAATTTTACATAAATTGCCATATTGGTTAATTTTTTTAAAAATTTAGTCACCAAAGTTTTTTGGGAAATTAATTAAAGTAACCATTTCAGAATATCGGGTTTACCTCCTAGCCATTCCCTCCCTTATTTTATCAAATTAGCCATTAGGTTCGTGAAACGAGTTCGTATATACGAACACCTCATTTGAAGTAAAAAACTTGATCCATGTTCGTAATATGTGTTCGTATATCACGAACATAACTTAAAAACTCATAAAAGAACATAAGTTCGTAAAATGGTTCGTGGAAAATGCAAGGAGTTAAAAAAAGTTACATTTTAATTTTTTTTCACGAACACAATCACGAAGTGGGGCCAAAACTGTACAATTTTAATTTATTTTGCTATGATAAGGGCCAAAATTGTAATTATTTCATTTTTCAAAGCATATGTTCGTATATCACAACAATTTCCACGAACTTGGGCCAAAAACATAAATATATTTGATATATGTTCCAAAGATGAGGGGCTATAATTGTAACTTGAAATAAGCAAGTTACAATTATGGCCCCTCATCTTTGGAACATATATCAAATATATTTATGTTTTTGGCCCAAGTTCCTGAAAAGTGTTGTGATATACGAACAAAAATTAAATAATTACAATTTTGGCCCCTCATCATAGCAAAATAAATTAAAATTTTACAATTTTGGCCTCGTGATTGTGTTCGTGAAAAAAATTAAAATATAACTTTTTTTAACTCCTTGCATTTTCCACGAACCATTTTACGAACTTATGTTTTTTTATGAGTTTTTAAGTTATGTTCGTGATATACGAACACATATTACGAACATGGATCAAGTTTTTGACTTCAAAGGAGGTGTTCGTATATACGAACTCATTTCACGAACATAATGGCTATTTTGATAAAATAAGGAAGAGAATGGCTAGGAGGTAAACCCGATTTTCTAAAATGACTACTTTAATTAATTTCCCAAGTTTTTTTTTCTTTTTTTCTAAATATTCGGAATCGTAGAGTATCTTCAACATTTTCTCCATTTTTAAGAAAACGGAGAAAATGAGGATTTTTGGATTTAAATTGTATTCCAACAGCTTTCTCAAAATTATCTTTAAATTTGAGAAAATACGAGAGAGAAAAGTTTTTTCTCCAAATATGGAGATTACCCCAAAAATAATTACTAAGTGAGAGGATCAATAGGAGACTTTGAAAATAAATATGTAAAAAAATAATATTTTAATAAATAAATGGAATATTTTAATATTATAATTAATGTTAAATTCTCCAAAATAAGGAATCTGTTGGAGATGACTGTAATATTTTTTTCGAGATTTTGACTTTTGGTTCCCTATTTTGGATAAATTTTGGAGAAGCTATTGGAGATGACCTTACAAGTCAGACGCTATAGGCCACCGTTTCTTTAAGGTGTGAGACTTTTTCTCACAAATTATGGGAAAAAAACCTTTTACGTCCCCCAAGTCAAAACTACAGTTTACGGGTTTCCTAAAAATCGCTATTTTCGTCAGAAAAAGTCTTATTTTCTTTTTTCCAGAAAAATCTGACACCGCAAAGAAAAGATGGCTTACGATGTTAGCCTTGATTTTAGACTTTTAAAAAAAACTAGAAGCATACTCGCGCAATGCAGCGAGATACATTACGATAATGTTTCATTTTATTTTTTTATCTATTTACAGTACGATTTTGGATGATTTTGAAAAAGTGATAATGTTTTTTTATAAATTTGTTTAATTTAGGCTTAATAATATAATTTTTTTTATATAAAAAATTAAGTATTTTGTTAGAATTCAATGATTATCTTATATATTTTAATAACATCTAAAAAAAATAACCAATTACATATTTAATAATATAATTAAAACAAAATTATAGTAATATAATATATTAATTAATAGTGATACATGTAAATGTCTGCATAAAAGGAAGACCTTGCACATTCCAAATTGGTGGGTGTTAGAAGCCTGCAGTAGTAATATGTATCTTGTGTTTTGATACTTGTAAATTAAGAGATTTTTAAAATCTTGCATAAAATGATGATACCTTATGCCTAATAATTTGTATTTAAGAGTTTTTTATCCATGCTTTATAATATAGTATAGATAATAATTTTGATGGCTAAAATTTAAAAAAGTTAACCTACTATAGCTATTTATGTAAATCCCAGGCGTTAAGTTTTGATCTTTCATATACGTGTTGTACATTGTGCATAAATAGTAGTACGTAGGTTATAAGCATTTTCATGCATCGAGTGTATTGTACATCCTCCTTTGACATATTGTACCACAATTAAAGTCAAAATGTCAATTAGTTGAATTTAGAGTAGATTACGTTTTTAGTCCTTGTGGTTTGTTGAAAATTACTATTTTCATCCTAGTACTTTTGGTATTTGATTTTTATCTCTACTGTTTGTATTCAGTTTTATAATTTATTGTTGTTTTCATTTTTGTAGTTTACAATTTATGCGAAATTCACAAAACAACTTTTCCTATTGAATTTCCGTTTTAGTCAAAGTTTACACATAAATTTGAATCCTTACGCAAAGAATTGAAAGAAAATTTTTTCTACATAAAGATTCAAAAACCATTGTAATCTTCCCTTTTCTCGATTTATCGAGAGAAGCAGCGTACGTAAATTTACTTTTTGATTTTAGATGAATTCATCCACAAGCAAAACATCTGAAGCAACAACCTAATCTACCCAAATCCAGTGACATTTGAACCCTTGACCTCCAGTGAGGCTGAACTCTACCAGTAACCTGTGTACTGCTGCGCCAATGACGCTTTTATGGATTGTTGTTGTTTCTCCGACTAACATAAGGTCAAGAAACATGATCATATCATACAATTTGAGATCTTTACTACAGAAAGATGGCAGCAGAAAATGTGTAATAAACAGATTATTATAATTTTTCAAAATTGTATTTACAACAAAAAAAATGGGTGACCGATAAATCTAACCGAAGAGAAAGAAAAATCATATACGATATAACGATGAAAACACTCATTTTGAACAGATTTTTCCTATCCCAAAATTGCATTTTTCTAACACAGGGAAGGTAAGAATGATTCCTTTTGCTTACATTTTAGTTTCGTGTGCCTGCAGCAACTTTCCGGTGCCGCCTTGAGCTCGGTTTTTTGTCTCGTCGGCGTTTTGTCGATGGTGTCTTTTTTGGATTACTTACAATCTTTTCTGTTGAGTTTTTTGGTCGTTTATCGGTAGGAATGGAGGGTCGAGTATTGGAAACAACAGGTGCACCAGGAGGCGGTGGCGGTGCCCAATGCTCCAGAACGTCTCTGTGGTATCCCTGGCGGAAGGGGGGTAGAGCCATCGGAAAAATGTTGAATTACAATGTATATTGAATCGGAATTTAACTGGTTCAAATGAGAGCTGTAAATATTTTGAGAACATGAGAACCAACTGTTTCGGTGAATTATTCACTTATTCATGATGAATAACCTAAAATGTTCATGAATATCATCCATTTCATGATGATATTCATTGTGAATATCTATCAAGATATTTATCATGAATAGTTGGTTCTCAAGGTTTTCTCAAAATATTTACGGTTCTCATTTGAACCTGCCCCTACACATGTATACATACACATGCACGCCCATTGACTTTCAAGGTCAGCAGGATTGATTTCAAGATTCAAATTCGATACATATTTTTTGAATTGTTGACAAAATTTCAGCAGCAAATCGTTTGAACGGAAGCATGTTAAAGTCGAATATAAAACAAAATCCATATCAAATTCCCATTTGGAAATTAGTTGGTTTGATCTCAAAAGTCAACGTGTAAATTTAAGAAAAATGTAAGAGTTACAATGTGTATCGAATTGGAATCTAATACACACATGTATACATACACAGACATACAGTTTGACATTCAAGGTCAGCAGGACTGATTTCAAGATTCAAATTTGATACAAATTTTTTGAATTATTGACAAAATTTCATCAGCAACGTTAAACTTGTATACAAATTGTTTACACGAAGCATGATAATTTTGAATTTAAAACAAAATCCATTTCAAATTCCCATTTAAAAATTAGTTGGTTTGACCTTAAAAGTCAATGTGCATATCTAAGAACCAGAAGGATCAAGGAAGTTCCTTACCTGAATTACAAAGTTTCGCCTTTCGCAGTCCCAGAACATGTTAACAGTCCAATTTGTCTTTGACCTGATCTTATCCCTCACTGTGGAAAAACTAATCTGATCTCTTGACGTAAAGCGGTCAACTTCGTTGAACCAAAGACAAGTAAAGAGATTGGAGATGGGAACATGTTCTCTTATTACCACACACCCTTCGGGCACATCTGCCATAATTCAACCATATTACATTATCCCGTCAACAAATTCAATCTCGGTAATCAACAAAAAGACGACCCTGGTGCACCAAGGCTACTTCACTTTGCAATGAATCAACAACAATTACAAACAAAACCGAACTAACACAATACATCCACTCGGAGGTGGGGTTGGGGGTGGAATGTAAGTAGACCAAATCTCTATCCATAGAGTAGAGCAATCAACAAGAATTATGAATTGCACCAAAACCAAACTAACCCGGTATACCCCACTTTTTTATTGGAAGGGTGTCCCAGGCTATGCCCAGACTAATCCCGACAAATTGTGACTACAATAAATCAGCCCGGATAAATTCAGTGGCCACAATTGTTGTGTACGCTTGGAATTGAACTTAGGCAGATGGGATATTCCACCACATCCATAGAGCCTCAACTACCACGCCACAACCCTTGTGGTTATCGGTATGCCTCACTTGGAGTGGGGTCTGGGGTGTGGGATGTACGCAGATCTGACCTCTACTCCAGAGAGTAGAGAAATCAACAAGAATTATGAACCGAGTCAAACCAAATTAACCCAATATATCCCACTTAGAGGTAGGTCGGGGGGGGGGGGGGTATGGAAACCTGACCTCTACTCCAAAGAGTAGAGCAATCAACAAGAATTAAAAAGATCAAATATTAAACTATGCTTTAAATACTTAAATAAAATGTCATACCGCTTCTAATAGGAAGCTTGGCCTCAGAATATGGGGTTAAACCCTCCTTTCTATAAAAGTCAATCTGGAAGTCAATGGAGGCATTGTCATACTTTGCAGCCGCCTTATTAGCTTCGGCTTCTATAAACACGTCAAACCGCTTATAATGCCTAGATATTGCAAAACTGGCATTCTCCCTCCACAAAAACCTGAAACCGATAAGAGCAAAAAATTCCAAGTAAGCATAGTTCATGGTATGCTAAAGAATTTGAGATAGTTTCATAAGGCTAATCGAAGCAGTCTCCCTTTTTTGAGTTCTAACACCACCACTACGGTTTATTTTGCGTACATATGGGATAGAAAACGTTGCATTGTGTGAAATGTGGACGCTAGAGAAGTCTTATGCCTATTCCGTCAGATAAAAATTACAACAATTTATATTTTGAGATGTCCCAAATTAGTGCATGTTTTCTTTATATTGTAAGTTTGTAACCAGAACTACCTTCTTATCCGTAGTAATTGTTACAAAAATACCAAGGATATTGTTTCTATCAACAAGATTATCATACTTTCTCGTTATTGAAGGGTATTTTGGACATTTGACTAGTAGTGACAATTGTTTTGGGACGTAGATGGTATGGGTTATGCCACATTGTGCAACAGTTATGAATTTAAGAGATAAAAAGGTGAATTAGATAACCTTTCAAGGATTTGATAAGGGTCAACGATAAGCTTCAATTTCCCGTCCATCCATATAGAGTACCTAGCATTCGGGAAAAGCCTGTGTGATAGAAGTTTTGGAACCTGTCACAATTGTAACTTCGTTAAAAAGATTGGCCTGCACTAATTTTGGGGAAATCTTTAGTTCAACCCCCAATTGACGAAAAACATACAAGGTAATGGATTTATTTTATGGGATTAAAAAGTAACCAAGCAAACCTAGTATATCCCACCCAGATCCATATGCAAACAAACCTCAAGTACTAAAAAGTAGAGGGAAGTTCCATTTGGAACCCAAAATTGATTAGAACCCCGGGAACCACCCACATTGCGCCATGTGCGCCTCTGTAGGATGAGTATTCATCATGAATATGTTATTCATGATGAATATGGAAGTGTTATTCATCATGAATCACACATTCATGATAATATATTACAACATTCATGATAAATAACACGTCCATGTTCCTGATTAATATGCCACGTGTCGCGCTGTGGGGGGTTCCCGGGTTCCTAAAAAAATTTAAGTTCCTAATGAACTTGTCCCTAAATAGTAATCGTATGTACCAAATAAAACCCCCACCTTTTTTGCATAATTTCAAACCAAAGTTATCTTCTTGCCTTTTATAAACCATTACAAAATATTAATAGCACTGATTTTCATCCACAAGATTCCGCTCACAAATGAAGCTATTTTAGCTATGTGACTAGTCAAACATTTTCTTCAAACTATGTTTATTGTCAAAAGTTGCAATCGTTTTGGGACGGAGGGAGTAGTATAAACAGTCAAAAAAACCACATTTCATGTCAATACCATAGTTGGAGAATGTAGATAATGAGTCAATATATTAGTCATCATAGCATAAGTGCATAACAAATGATCATTACTACTATAACGCATTCCATTAGTTTATACCATTATTCTCATTTTCTACTTCATGGGTCCCATGTCCGTTTCTCAGCATCAAGTAAATGGGACCCACGATGCCATTACTTATTCTCAGTATAAATGGGATCCACAAAGTAGCAAAAGCCGAATAGAGTCCACTTTCACTTTTGAGGATGTCCTGCATTTATTTTCCTCTTTCTCAAACTACATAATACCTACCTAATCATGATTACAAACCACCCTTCAACATTAAGGACTAAAGCACTCACAAGCGTCCCATATCGCTTACAAAGGCCTACTCACTACCCACTACCTTGTTAACATTGAGTTGCCATAAAGAGGACAGGAATTTGTGTAATCATGTGATGGTAGCCAAATGGTCATGTAATCAAGCTCATACTTGAGTTTCCGTAATTAGGCACAAGCTTAAGCCTTAGAAACCATTTTGCTCTCAAGAAGAACTTGCTCGGATTACAACATAACCCAATATGTGCATTTCATTTATCACCAAGACCAAGTAAAACTAAAGGGCAAATTCTACAGGGTGGCCATCAGACCAGGCATGTTGTATGAGTCGGAGTGTCGGGCGACAAGGGAAGCCATGAGAGGAAGTTGGAAGTTGCAAAAATGAGGATGTTTAGATGGACCTGTGGTCGGACCTTATTGAACATAATACCAAATGAGGTCTTCCGAATGTAGTTGGGAGTTACGCCTATCACAGGTAAGTTGAGGGAGGAAACGTTTGCAGGATGAAGCATATAACAAAATATTAATAGCAATGATTTGATCGACAACATTCCCTTATTTTGTCCATTAAATTCTATTTTGAGATGGAGGGAGTGAGCATGTAAACAATCTATTTAAATATCAGTTATTTACCTTCCCATTTCGCCTTGGGTCAGTGTACGGCAGGTTGTAGATAACAACAATATTCCACAATCCTATCTTCTTGCTATAATCCACATGACTCGAATTCCTCATGAACTTTTCTGTTTCTTCATCAATAAACATGAAAAAACAGACATTTTGCTTTGCAGTCTCGCTAATGTTCACTGGTTGTTGGATCAAATCATAAGCTCCTGTAAAACTTAATTCATTAGAAACACCGATGATTGGAAAGTGCATATATATATATATATATACACATACACACACGACATATATACATACATACATATATAGAGGTGGGTTCATACGAAAACAACATCTACTTAAGAAAACACGAGAACAGCCAAGTACATACAAAATCCTATATGATTCATGCGACTTTGCGCACGACTTTAGGTCGCGCCCAAAGTCGCTTGCGTCCGGTTTTTTCGGGTTAATGTAAAATCACATATGATTTTGTACATGATCTGTTGTTCTTTGTTGTTTTCTTAAATAGTTAGCGTTCTCGTTTGAACCTTCCTCTACACACACACACACACACACACACATATATATATATATATATATCAGATTAGAGGAAAACTCCGTTAGGAACCCAAACTTGATTAGAAACCCAAGAACCGCCTACAACGTGCCACGTGTCCCTCTCCAAGATGAATATTCATCATGAATAACACATCCATGATGAATATGGAAGTGTTATTCATGATGATTATGGCCGTGTTATTCATCATGAAACATTCACGATGAATATGTTAAAACATTCATGATGAATAACACGTCCATATTCCTGATGAATATGCCACGTGTCACGTTGTGGGCGGGTCCCGGGTCCCTAATCAGTCTTAGGTTCGTAACACAACCTGTCCCTATCAAATCAATATAGAATGATACCAAATATTGCAGATGCAACCACCACTCCATGACACTCATCCATCTGAAGAAGATCTGAATCATCAATATCGAATCCTGACTTGCGCCCAGGCCTGTCTCCTCTGACAAATCTTTTCGTGTGATTACGCACCAACCAAAAAATGATTAGTGAGGATGAAACAGAAACAAATAAAACAATCCCCTATTAAATGACCCATAAAATTCTGAAGAAAATCATACCCACAATGCACGGCCATCGACTCTTTTATATCATAAGATTCATCTCTCTGCTTTATAGAAGGATATCCACCAAAATCTGACCCTCCAAATTCAGTTTTAGTTAAATTTTCTTCATGGATGTAGGTTAGATTATGTAGCACGGGAGAAAATGATGGCGCTTTTGGCATTAAAGCAATAGCATCTTCCACAGGGAGGTAACACACCGGACAAGCTGAAACATACGAAAGATTCATAAAACTGAATATTTTCAAGAACGAAAAAAGTAAATGGAAATTGAATTACAGTGAAGTAGTTAGCAATTTGAACTTACGACGAGGGCCAGTTTTTTTCTTGTCTGCTGGTGGCGGTGGCAATCTAAAGGACTCACAAGGATTTCCAGGAGGAAGAGTGTATCCCGTGAAATAAACCGGGGGCGGAGGAGGGTGGGTGATGATTGGAGGTGGAGGAGGCTGGGCTTCAACCCGGTTATCATCATTCAGTGTAATCTTCATTTGATCGTTTACTAAAGCAGAATTTAACTCCTGAACTCTCTCTTCATCGATACTTGGTGAATATCCAGAAAATCTTACAAATGAACTGTTCTTCTGGTTAATGTCACCTTCAAAAAGGCCCAAAGACGAACTAATAATTGATAAGAAAATGAACAGATTTACCAACATCATATTTCCAAATTCTTTGGTTATAAATTTTAATGACAAGATGCACAAAGATCAATTAGTGTTGAATGAATGGACTTTTTGTTGCATACATATCACATTTACTCATTATTGCAAACTATAATGCCTTTTTTGGCATTTTCACAAGAACGATGGTTAATTGCAGCAAGTAGTCAAGTACGTCGGTCCAAAAAGTCGTTCGGAAAAATCCATATAAACGAGCCACAACAGGAAAATGGTGAAAGAGAATAGTGCCACCTTTCTCATTCAAGATGCACAATTAGTCTTGATAAAAGATCTATCAAAATCTAGTTCCTTGAACTAAATAACTTCTTGCTCTTAATCAATCTAACCTTCAATAAAAGCAAAATGGAAAAAATCCCACGTGTTCATTTGGGTGAAACTTTAAAATTACATCCGGTTTAGGAAATTTCATCATATTATCACTCCATCCCTAGTCAACAAAATGCCGTAAAGAAGAGAAAGGAAGTTGACAACAGAATTCCAGAATCTAACTTGAGTTGCAATCAAATAAAATGCTTTAAGCATTAAAAAATAGTAATCAAATAGCAAACACCCAGAAATTAACTTCAGCTTTACTCAAACATACAAATTTTCAACGAAAGCCCAAACACCGAATTCAATTAACACGTTTACCATGACACCGAATTCAAGAAACCATCGTAAAAACAATATCGGAGTGGGGTTTTCATCTAAAATAGACACAATGACTACAAGTCATTTATCCCGAATCGAGCATAAAGTCATATAAAATTGCTGTAGATATTCTTAAAACCGAATTACTAAAAAAAAGCAAGAGGCTACATTGAGCTAGAATAAAATGAAATGCAGTATGAGCCCCAAAATGAATCATGAACAAAGACCTAGAATCTAAATTGAGCTACAACACGTAATATCAATGAATTGAGTCAGCAAATTTGATTGATGGTGACACTAGGCAATTAAAATTGAGATTAGATCCAATAAAATACATAACAACACCTATCAAATCCAAGTTTAAACAAACATAACAACCCAAATTCAAACAGTATTAAACATATTATATCAATTTGGGGGAAAAACGAAAAGCAGACCTTTGGCAATATAAAGTATCCATAACATAGCTGCGGTGGAAGCAATAGACAAAAGCAGCATTCCAACCTTCTTTCGAGGTGCGAATTTGAAGATCCACATGAACGCATTATCCTTCTCTTTATTAACAAACGTCTTCGAAGCTTTCTTCGACGCCGGAGCTTGAGTTGTTGTCGATTGATTCATTTGTTGCTGAAATCCAACTCCTCCGTTTTGAAACTGTGTTTGATTCTGTTGTAAGCTTCCATTACTTGATGATCGTACCACAATTGACCCTAAATTCCCAACACTCGATGATCGTCCACCCATTGAACCACCACTCGTCATTCTAATTCTTCAATTCTCTCTAATCTCATAATCATTCACCCGAATTTCCGTCAATGCGTGGGGGAAATCAGAGAACAAGATGATGACTTCATTGTGAAATACTGAAATTGTCGATACGATTTAATGTAATGAAAGAAAACGAACATTTACCTCGGATTTTTGTTGTGTTAGATCTAGAGGTTTCATTTTCGGATTTTGGTGAATTTTAGGTTTTGGTGAATGAATTTGGATTTGAGATTGTGAGTGTTGTTGTTGTTGTTGTGGAAATTTGAATTGTGTTTCATTGTTGGATTGAAGAAAAGAGGGAGTAAACAGTTAGTATGGTTGAGGAGATAATGAAGAAGAAGAAGGATGATGGGTAGAGTTCCATTAGAGCAATTCTTTAAAAACAAATTTTAAGCTTTTTCTTGTTATTTAATGAATTCTTTATTAATGTCAAATCTTATTTATTTATTTTTTGGTCAAACTAGAACGGTACACGTACAATACAGCGAGGTACATCACGATTTTAATGTTTTATTTTATTTATTTTTTGTTGATTTACAGTACGATTTTGGATGATTTTGAGAAAAATGATAATGTTTTTTTTAATTTGTTTAATTTACGCTTAATAATATAATGTTTTTTATATAAAAAAATTAAGCATTTTGTTAGAATTCAATGATTATCTTATATATTTTAATGACATCTAGAAAAAATAACCAATTACATATTTAATAATATAATTAAAACAAATTTATAGTAATATAATATATTAATTAATAGTGATACATGGAAAAATCTGCATAAAAGGAAGGTCCTGCACATACCAAATTGATGGGTGTTAGAAGTCTGCAGTAGTAATATGTATCTTGTGTTTTGATACTTGTAAGTTAAGAAAATTTTAAAATCTTGCATAAAATGATGGTACCTTGTGCCTAATAATTTTTATTTAAAAGTTTTTTATCCGTACTTTATAATATAGTATATATATGTTAATTTTAAATTACTATGCTTGTCCCCAAATAAATGTTTATGGTAAAAAGACTAGGGGACTTTTTACTGAAGTATTTCCAACCCAACCACTATAAAAATGAATACTAAAAATGGTGGATCTTGAACACTAAAAAAATCCAAAAATCCAACTCCAATCACAAGACACTAAAAACATCTTTAATATTATAATAAGGGAAAATTGCATCAAAATGGAACCAACTTTTACCCAATTCCTATTTTGGGGAACCAACTTTCAAAATCATCATCTAAGGGACTTAATCAAACTTTTTGTTTATTTAAGGGTCTCATTAACTTGTTGATCTGCTAATGATGACATCACTCATATTTTTTGCCAACTAAGATTCCACATCATTATATCTTTTGCCAACTTAAATTCCACATCATTATTATAATTATAAATATAAATCTAAAATGTTGACATGACACATAAATTTTTTATTAAAAAATTAAAATTCCACATCATATTTTAAAACTAACTATAATGAAAAATTAATTATAGAAATTTGACCACCAACAATAATATTCCTTTGTGTATTCCACATCTCGTTTTTAAAAAAATCGATAATATAAATTACAAAACTTTTTCAACTAAAATCTAACTAATTGATACGATATAAATTAATTTTAAATGTCAAATTAAATATTTTATATATCCGACCAATCATATACATATAAATTACAAAACTTTTTCAACTAAAATCTAACTAATTGATACGATATAAATTAATTTTAAATGTCAAATTAAATATTTTATATATCCGACCAATCATATACATATAAATTACAAAACTTTTTCAACTAAAATCTAACTAATTGATACGATATAAATTAATTTTAAATGTCAAATTAAATATTTTATATATCCGACCAATCATATACATATAAATTACAAAGTTTATAACAACTTCGGCAACCAAAATAAAAGTTCATAACATTCAAACTATCAAGATTAGAATAAAGTCATGACAAGCAATTGTTAAAAAAATGGTTGAAAATCTTCAATCTTCGGCTGCTTCTTAAATCATCCTTATCAAACTTGAGCATCAACTTCAAATTGTGGAACTATCGAACTTCATTGGTCCATAATCAATATTAACTTGTCCTATGTAAACATATGCAAGTTAGTGCAAAAATGTACGTTAAATGCAAATATACAAACAACATGTCATTATACCTATTATTGAAGCACCATCCACAACAATAGTTGGTATACCTGTCTCAAAATTAACCCGTAAACTCTAGGAAATAAACATATTTTTAGCTACAATATTTGCTATATATACATATATATATATATATATATATATATATATATTCAACCGTGCATCTTTTTATTTTGATTTTTACAACTCCTATAATTATGTCCTATCTCCAAACAATTTCTGCAAGTCATATTCCGCGCTCATTTGGCAGTTGCATGTTGTAGTTTTTGTTAATATAATTTTTTATCAACAAAAGTCGATCTAACAAATACCTATGTAAAATGTATATAGAAGCAAGAACTTACCTGACCACACTAGAAAATATGTTTTAATGCATCTTGAACTCGCATCAAAATGTTACTTTTCCCCTTCGTATCAATAAGCAAGGACTAGAACACAATACTATTAGGAGAACCATATTAGCAAACATGCTGCCTAACTGTTTTAGTCTTTCTTTTAGTTGCAAATGGAAAACTAGAACACTTGTTGACAAATAATATAGATATTCATAATTCATTGCCAAATAACTTAAAAAGGATTATGCATTATTTCTAGGTTTTCATTCATTTAAAGTTAGTCCTTCGCAAGATCTCATCGTGTTATTGCTTTTCATTATCCATCTCAGTAATCCTTGCTAAATTTTTTCTATGAAGATACAAATACATTACATAAGAAAGGACATATTCCAAATTTCCATAACTAATTTCAATAATTACTCAACATTCGACACAAGTATGTATATTTCTCGACGAACTTATTTGAAACGGAAACATACTACTCTAATAAACGTCCAAAGAATATACTTGCATCTTGAAAATACAATACTAGCGAGTACCTTTGCTAGCAAAAACTCTTCGTCGCCGGCTATAATGATTAATGAATGCGACCGAGAAGTTCTTTTCTTTAGCAACTATTTTTTTCCTTTTCACACATAAACGCAGGGAAGGTTCTCATACGTGATCGAGAAGTACCCAACGTCGTCGGCGACGGTGCCTGCTGGAGAGGGCAGCGCCGGAAGAGAATATCGACTAGGGGCGGCCACAAAAGCGGAAGTGTGAACGGCGGCTAGGGCTGCAACAGAGGGAAGGAGATAGTAGTCGATCGATGAAACAGAGAGGGAGGAAGGAGACGATTAGTTTTCTAGGGTTAATTTAAGTTTTTCTATTAATCATGATATGGAAACATAATTTCCACCTAATATATTTTAAATTATTAATTTGCCATGTCATTTTAAAATTACCGGTTACCTGTTGAGCAAGTCAATAAGACCCTTAAATAAACAAAAAGTTTGATTCAGACCCTCAAATGATGATTTTGAAAGTTAGTTCCCCAAAATAGGAATCAAGTGAAAGTTAGTTCCATTTTGATGCAATTTTCCCTTATAGTAATAATAATAAAATAATATTATCTAATGTATTAAAGTATTGATCTATATATAAAATGTATAAGAGTTGAGTAAAATATTATTATTTAGTTTTAGAGGTCTACTTTATTGGTCTTCAAATATAGATGTTACCTTTATTGACCTCCATTTTTTTAGTCTTTTAGTATTGGGTTGGAGAGGAAAACACCTCCATTATTGTGTTTTTTTTTGTGTGTTAGTGTTGGGTTGGAGATGGTCTAAATGTTTATTGATATCATTTACCTTATTGATTTAACTTGGTAATGACCGAAAATCTTACCTGGTAAGAGACATAATATGGACCAAGAGTCTTACCTGGTAAACGAGGGAAAAAGCTCTTATCCGATAAGCGTTTACTGGGTTTAAGACACTTACCCACGGTTCATTTTGATGGTCGGAAATGTTATAACCAAAAGTGTGTTTACATTCAGTGACCTCCGTTTTATTCCATAAAATCATCAACGAATATATCAATGCGATTTATTTATCAAAATATCCCAAAATCTCAAATATAATCATTTTACAAGATTTATAAAATCAAATGTATCAAAAATGCAAATCTCATCAGATAATTATCACATTTGATAAAAGTTAATAAAACACTTCAAAACTCTAAAATGGACATGTTTGACATTTACATAGTTTTCACAAATCAACTTGAATCTTGCTAGGTTAGGTTAAACTTAGGTTCCAAACCAAATCTTTAACTTTTAATGGTAAAGACTTGAGGTTCACAAGCAAACTTTCCCAATAACACCTCAAGAAACATATTCAAACCTAAAGACACAAAATATTTACACAAACTTCAAAACCACCAAAAATCTCAACATATAGCTCAAAATACCTAAAAGAAGCTTACCTCCTCAAAACTTGGAATTTCCTTCCATGGATCTTCAATTCTTACTATCTACTCTCCATTAACTCCAAAATTATCCCAAAAATCGACCCCAAATGGATCAAAACCGCCATGGAAGAGAAAAAATTGAGTGGGGAGGAGGTTTGGGAAAAAACCTAACAAAAATGGGGTTAAAAACTGATCTAGGTGCACGAGGCTACTTGTGGGGCGACTTAAGTCGCACCAAAAGTCGTCTGGGCCACTGCCAAGGGTGCCTGGCAATGCGCCTTAGGCCACCCACTTGACCCGGCTGGTTTCTGACCGTCCTTGACCATACTTAGACCGTTCCTCGATCGTTTTACCGACCGTTCCCCGAACATTTTACCGGACATTCCCGATCGTTCTCCGAGCGTTTTCCCATCCATTCTCCGAGCGTTTTCGAAATTACGAGTGTTACATCATTTAATAGCATAAAATCAAATTTAAAACATACATCCAAACACCCCCTTATACTCCAATAATCCATGTTGATTATTGACTATGCATAATTATAAAAATAAAAAAAAATCTTTACTCAAACACTCAAAACTAATTATTACGACTTCAAATAACAATAATTGTTTAAAACTCCTATGAAAACAACCCCCTTTTCAACTTATTTTTACATCGACACAATTTATTAGTAAGTAAAACAAAATCAAACAAACCCTATATATCCATTCAGATATAAGTTATGAATAGTAAGACGTACTTAAACCTATCGACTATCCCAAAAAAAAAAGAATGTTTGCCTCCATGAGTCATTAACGAGTTATAACAACATTTGCTTTGTTGATTGAAACTAGAAACCCTTAATTCCTGAACTAGCCTCATTAACAAGCCACTCTCAACTTTCTTGTTCAACTTTATAGTGCATCTATCTAAGGATAGATCTCGGTATATGTGGAGAGGAAAAGAATGAATCTTACTAATGCGTCAAAATCTAAAAAACATTTATATGTATTCCCCTTTCTTTATAGGTCTCGTGTTCCCCCTATTAAACGAAATGCAAAAAGCACATACCCACAAACTTGTCAATAAACAATTCTATGTTCAATTTGACTACAAACAATTCTATGTTCCACTTGACTCCTACCCATACCGTGTTCAATTTGTATAGTTCCCATACCGTGTTCAATTGTACAGCTACCAATTCAATCTTGCGATTTAGTAAGAATAGCAGACGGTATACTAGTCAGGACTCTTCTTTTCTACGAACAAGTCAGTATTCGCACTATTGGGATAAATTCGTACAATAGTGCGAGGACGGAAAAGAAAACGACCTTTTTGTGCATATAACCACCACTCAGTTCTTCGCGGTGTCACTAGTACCATTCCCCCAACAAGGAATTGATGCATATGCCGACAAATAAAAAGGATTAGGCTTAACGCCTAGTGAGTTCAAGAGTTTTCATCATAGCCATATAAAACGGTAAACTGAAATAATGCAATTTAAGACACAATATCCAAAATGAAATGCATTGTGTATGAAAAGCAACCTCCTTCCCAAAACTCGCCATTTTGTGATGAAAACCCCGATACAAGACGTTCCTTCAAATATAAATTCGAAACCCATAACATAATTGGTAATTTTAATATTCAAATATTGAAAACGTGGATAAAATCTATTGTCCAAAATATAAAAAAAAAACATGGATAAGGTTCAATACCCAAAACCACAAATCATGGATAACAATCCATACTCAAAACGTCATCGAAAACATGGATAATACTCAATACCCAAAACAACACCTTTCGGTGACGGGGGAGACTCGTTTCCATTGAACGTGGTGGGAACACAAAAGTATGCCATGTATCTATGTTCTAAGCATGTTTCAAGGATGGACAACCATTGACATCAACTCGATCCAGGTCTTTAGTCATGGTAGACATCAACCCTATATAGATCTTTAGTCAAAATAGACATCAACCTGTTGGGTTACGGGATCTCAAGCACAGCGGAAAATAAAACCGTAACCCTCCAAGGACCCATACGAACCGGAATAAATCAGGTGTTTCGAAATTATACCTCACAGTTAACAAGATTTTGAATCACAGCAACAAAGCAAGCTTGATGCCTCCACGGTATCCACGCGAACAATCCGAATCCTTTGCCTTCTCGTAATGCTAGTCACGGTTTCAAAACTTAGAAAGGAAATGGAGCATATAGTTGTAGGTGATTTTAGAGAGAATTGCAAGAACAACAATTGTATACAATGTCATACATTATATATGGTGATGGAAGTATGACCTAAAAGATCACCATCATCTCCACACCTTACTTGAGTGTAAGAGTGGCCATGCACCATCACTTTCTTACATAACCATACCTAGTCAACTTATTTAATGTCCAACAAAATAATATCTTATTTTTATTTAATCAGATTAAACAATACAAATCAGATATAATAATTAAACATTTTAATTATTGAAACTCCTTATCAAGATATGTTCAAAGTGTGTGACCCAATGGGTTCTCGACATGTTGGTAATAAATATAAATCTCGTATTTATATTTATAAACGATGAGCGGTATCTAGCAATACATCATCGTCACCCAAATGACGAGAATTGGTGATACAACAAATTATCGATTTGTAGTCAATTTTAGTTTACACATTTAATTCCTTTGTCCTTGATGTCTAGATTGAACACGAGACATTAAATGTGTCATTCTCGTTATGTCCAATCTATAGTTTCTTAATTTCCTAATATACTAATAAAAACAGAAATTGATATTTCATATCATTTATCTGATAATGCATGCATTTCCTTAGTATATATTTATCAAGGGGCCCAGAGACATCACTCCCGTTATAAAAGAGGGACAAATCCTATCTCGATACATGCTAGTTCTACCATGTGATTTATAACATACCCAACAATAATTTTGTCACCCAGTTACGGAATGATTAGAATAAATGTCAAAATATATTACTCACACATAGCAAACTCCATATTTCTCAAGTCAAAGAATTACATGTACATTGACCACATGAGAAACACTTATGACATTCACATGACATCCAATGAAGTGTTCTCATAGTGAGTCACATCCGATACACAAAATCTCCATTTTGTACCCATACGTAGATTCAATATCTCTATGTGAATCCCTACATATGCTAATCATTATCATATTACTTCAATCTTAAGACCCAACATAATATTTAACTAGGGACATTTAGAATACACTATTCTAAGGTTATTTATTATGAATAATTAAAAACACAGAATATAACATAGACATAATAAATTGGGCAATGCCTTTTATTTATTTATTAATTTCATGAAACAAAACTCAAAATTACAATCATCTTATGATTAGCTTTTGGGCATTCACTAACACAACCCTATCCAGGTATTTAGTCATTGTGGACATTAACCCTATGCAAGTCTTTAGTCCAATACAATAATGAGCTCAACTTTATCCAAGTCTTTTACTCAAAGGATCACCAAGTTTAACCTTATGTGGATCTTTACCCTAGGATCTCACCATCTAAGACATGCTTGTTCATTTAGAAATTACATCATATAACTAATACATATTTCCAAATTACAACTTGGGGATCTTATCCCACATTTACATATTAAAGCCGACTTCTATGCCTATGGATTCATTACATTACAGTCTAAATTACATGACTCCAAATTGAATGGCATACATACTCACAACATGTAATTATCAAATAAGATGCAATAAATGCAAATCAAACCCAAAGCTCCAAATCGAGCTATTAAAACCGGACAAATGTCCTCAAGACTCAACAGAGTCAAAACCGAGCCAAAAGCTCAATATAACACCCTAAAAAGGGGTTTAATAAACATTTAAAATTTCGGCAATATGAAGTCTAAAATACGAAGGTTTCTAACCCTGTAAATTGATAACAACAAAAACCCATATGATTGAGGTAGTTTGCACAATTTAGTAGCGGAAGAATATGACATAAATTTACAGCAACCTATTTAATCTAGAATAATAATACAACTAGATTAAGGTGGGTGTTGCTATGCCTCCAAAACGCTATTCTCAATGACATCCCAAAAGCCCGGTCCTTCCAACTGCTACCCTTAAGGCCAGAACTCAAGGTGCCCTATGCACCCCGCTAGGAGAACCTGTAGAGGGTACACATTAAGGAG
This sequence comes from Arctium minus, assembly GCA_954870635.1. Lineage (NCBI taxonomy): Eukaryota > Viridiplantae > Streptophyta > Magnoliopsida > Asterales > Asteraceae > Arctium > Arctium minus. The sequence goes on along the minus strand of OX941094.1, from coordinate 71,424,785 downwards.
GATTAGATTGAAAGTCTAGTGATACCTCACACAAGCATATAAAACAATTAAGTATAAGACAAGAATAACTTCTAAGTTACCGCCACCAAGTATAGATCTTGTCCACAATCTGTGACCCTACATAATGCTCAACCTGAACACAGAACTTCATAAACATTATTAGTTCATGCACGGGGAAGACCCGTGTCCTCTCAAGTAACTGAGCCCATACTTGGGGTCACTTGAATTTAATAATGGGGAATTACACTGTAACACCCGTAATTTTCGGTCGATAAAGGTCACCGGACGTTTTTAAAACTTGTGAATGGTGGGATTGTGTTGAGAAAGCATTATTTAAGTCCTTCAGAGTATCGGGAGCTTTTGAGTGCAAAAAAGGAAGGGATTTGGAGCCCTGCACAGCCTGGGCGACAGTGCCCGACGTCCGACGATAGTGACACATGTTACTACCGCATGGCACAATCGCGAGCTTTGTACCGCAGAGGGTTGGATGTAGGCGACAATGCCACGCGACTATGCCCCGGTCATAGTCGCGGTCAACCCCATGGATTCTTTAAAGATGCGATTTTTCACCTTTTCTCCTCATTTTACTTCACCCTCTTCATATCATTTTCTCCCAAACCGTTTCCCCTTCACCTAATACAAACCCTAACCCATTTTAAGGCAATTTCCATGGATTCTAAGGTGTTCTATCATCATCAAGGTTGCAATCCCAACCTCAAGTGCTAGATCAAGTGTTCCTCCTCATTCCTTGAGATTTCTAAGTTTTAGGGTTTTGCTCAAAACCTAAGTGGTAAGTTTATCACCTCCATTTCTAAACCTTATTATGAGATATAAATGCTTCATTGGTGATATCCTAGTGTTTTATTACTCCAATTTCGGTTTGGATGATTTTGGAGAGATTAGGTCAAAATTAGGGTTTTGACCAAAATGGGGATTTTGATGTAAAATGTTTGGGGGATCGATTCTTAATGGTTGAATGAGTATATTCATGGTTGGAAACTTGTGAATATAGGTTTGAAAGGTTTTGCTTGTGGATTCAAGTTCTTCAAGGAAACTCAAGTTAGGGTAAAATCTAGATTTAGCCTAAATCTAGCAAGGTGAGTTCAAGTTGATTTGTGAAAACGTTGTACATGCCAAAATGTCTATTTTAAAGTATTTATGTGTTTTACATGAAATTGTCAACTATTGAGTTGTTTGGTAACTTTTGATTATTTGAAGTGCTTAGCTTATTAAACTTTGTAAAACACCCACATTTGGGATTTTTGGGCATTTTGAAAAATGTGTCATAAATGAATGTGTTTTGATGATTTATTGCATAAATAGACATTTGGTCAAAAATGCACTTTTAGTTTTTGTCGGGTTTTATGCATCATTCATGAAATGGGATGTTTTGAAAGTACGAATATGTGAGTCTGTTGGTCTTGCTCATTCCCGACCTTGGGAACATTTTAGAAATAGTAAACTTTTTTGGGTTTTGGGCCGAAGGCCAATTGTGATTTGAGAAATAAAGATTTTGGGAAAAGATGTATTTGGAATATAAAACCATATTGACTCGTGTATTTTTGTCGAACGTCTATTAGGCCTTTTGGGGATTGATTTATATTCAGATGAGTCTTGGAACATTTGTTCAGTTTTGGTAGCTCGATAAGGAGCCTTTGACGTATGGTGTACTTAGTTGTATCTTATTTGAGAGTTACATGTTTTGAATGCGTTAGTTCATTCGTTTGAGTCATGTAACGTTTTTAGACTGTAATGCATTGGATCCATAGGCATATGAGTCAGTCAGTTGGTTTAGTTGGGGACTTTATCCCCGTTTTGGGACTGGAAAGTGTTTATGGCTAGCGAGAGCTCGAGGTATAGATCGTGGGTGGTTGAACTCGATAACCGTGTAACCTTTAGTGAAGGGATCGAGGTATAGATCGTGGGTGGTTGAACTTGATGCCTTTTTGTAGTCTAGTCTGGTTATTTATCGTGGAATTTAGTGTCTGCGTTTGAAGTCTAGTGAGTGGTCCCCAAGTCATGTTTTTATGTAAGCTTGCGGTGGTGCTCTGTAGAGCCGTATACGGAGCTAAGTCTTGCGGTGGTGCCCATGGTGATCCGGATACGGGGACCTGTGTCTTTTGTGGTGATACTCATCTAGAGATCGAGTATACACTAGGGTCATTTGGGTATCTTGCGGTGGTTGCTCGGTAGGGAGCCGTATACGGGGATCCATGACTCTATGTGAAGCTCGAGAACATCGATAAGTGGCTTAACTTTGTGTGCCCGCCACTTTCGATGGAATTTGGGCCTCCCCCGTCACCAAAATGTGTTGTTTTGGGTATTGAGTTTTATTATCCATGTTTTCGGTGACGTTTTGTTTATATGGGTTTTTATCCATGGTTTATGGGTTGAGTATTATGCCCCACCCGTGTTTTGAGTGTTTCGGGATATAGAGTTTATTCGCATTTTATAAATTGGGAGTCCACTTTCTATTCTCCTTTGAGTGAGTTTTGGGTTGAAATTAATTTACGAAGGAACGTTTTACATTAGGATCTTAGTCCTTAAAATAGTTTGGTTTATAAAACGTTTATATTGGTGTTCCTCCGCCTAAAATGCATATTATTGGAAAACGAGTCGTTTTCATATTTGAAACATATCATTTTGAAAGATTATGATTTCAATTGCATTCTTCCTTTTTTGCGATATACTTATTAATGTTGAAAACTCTTAAACTCACTAGGCATTAGCGTAACCTTTTTATTTGTCGGCATGTGCAACACGCTTCGATGGGAATAGTTCTAGTGACACTGTGAATAGAGGGGTTTTAGTGCGTGCTCGAAGAGTGTTTAGCTTGTTGAAGTCTTCCGCATTTGTTTTGGGAAGTGCAACTTGTGTTTGGGGTTAAGTAACACCCGACTTCGGTTTAGTACCTGTATATTATTGGAGTTTATATATTTGTTGAGGTTAGTTATAGAATTTTGACTTGAGGTATACTGAGTTTTGAATTGTATGAGGAAGTTTTGTTTCTTATGTTGATATTATACCAAAATTTTAATTAGTTGCTCTTACCAAATTCGAGGGTGTTACATACACCTCAGGTTCTAGCTTTAGTGCACACCGCGCCCGTCGTCACCTCAAGCACTTTCCCCACCTTTAGTGTCCACTCCTTAGAGTCCCACCTCAAGGTTGATAGAACCTTAATGCCTACCCTTACTCTAGTAGAGTTTCACCTCAAGGAGGGGAAATCCTCTAGTGCCTACTCTCTAGCTTTTAAGTGGGGTTTGCAATACTTAACAATTTCACACCCAACTCTCATGCATAAGAGTTGGGACCATCACCAATACACCATACCATATAACATATATTATCATAAATCATGAAATAGAATACAATGAAGATCTTACTTATGTTAAACCATCCATATGTCCATAAATCACAATTATTCACCAAGGAGGTCTAATAAATAAGAAATAACCTTCACCTCTATGATTTCTAGGTCAAAATGATATAAATAGTAATTCCATAGCATTTGTATAGTAAGCTAAGCATTTATATGAGAAAGTTTAGTAGGAGACTCACCTATAGGGTTTGTAAAGTAAAAACCCTAGAAATAGAGAAACCCTAAGGTGATGATGACTTCCTTGGAGATTTAATGGTCTTGACGATTCCTCTTGGTTGAGGAGCTTGAGGTAGTTGAGACTTAATGAGTGAATTAGAGGGGTTTAGGTCAAGTATTTAATGAGGGGAGAGGAAGATAGGGGAAAATCGACACTTGCAAAGAGGTAGGGTTCTTGATAGAATATGGAAGAGAAATCAGTAAAAAGGGTGAAATTCACGTCTTTTAAACAAAACCCACCAGGCCGGCGGCGATTATGACCCCACGATAGTGCCCTGGCATTATCACCAGACACTATCCCAGCGATTATGACACCGTGAGAGTGACCACGACATAATCGTCGGGCACTCTCGCCCCATGTGTACCGAGACCCACGTCTCAGTTGCGATTGTGCCATAGGCGAGAGTGACCATGGCAAGGTTGCCTGGCACTCTCGTCGGTTTCCCCAGAACCCGAAAATTCGTATTCTCGATCTTGATTCACAACCAAACGACACTAAAGGTACTATAGAGTCGTTCTAAAAACATATGCAAATACGAAAATCACCTACGCAATTCCAAATACTTGAAATTATTAGTTTAACTGTTTAAGCACATGAAGGCACAAAAGTGGAAATCAAGAAATCAATTTAACACATAATCCAAATTTCGGGGTGTTATAATCTTCCCCCACTTAAAAAATATTTCACCCGCGAAATCTATACTACATAAAGAGTCTAGGGTAACGTCTTTTCTTATCTTTTTCGGCCTCCCACGTCACATTTGCACCACGGTGGTGTTTTCATTGGACCTTTACCATGGTTATCTCTTTATGTCGTAGTTTATTCGATTTCCTTTCAAGTATGGTTTCGGGCTCCTCCATGCAACGGTTGTTGTCCACTCGGATTTTCGACAGCAGAATAGTGCTTTCTTCTTCTGCTAAGCATTTACGCAAATAACATACATGAAAGGTGGGGTGAATCCCGTCCATCTCCGGTGGCAACTCCAGTTTGTAGGCTTGAAGCCCTACTCATTCAATAATGGGAAAGGATCCGAGAAATCGAGGACTAAGTTTTCCCCATTTTCCAAATCTGATGATTCCCTTCCACGGTGACACCTTCAACATCACCTTGTCCCCCACTTGAAATTCTATCGGCCTCCTCTTTTTGTCCGTGTAGCTCTTCTGACGGTCTTGGGCCGCCATTAGCCGCTCTCTAATGCTCTTCACCTTATCTGTCGTTTCTTGTACGATTTCCGGTCCGACAAACTGTTTATCCCCCGCCTCTAACCAACACATAGGTGTCCTGCATTTCCGGCCATACAAAGCTTCAAACGGTGCCATACGAATATTAGAGTGGTAACTGTTGTTGTAGGCAAATTCTACCAACGGAATGTGATAATCTCAATTTCCTCCAAAATCGTTGACGCACGACCTTAACATATCTTCCAAAGTTTGAATGGTCCTTTTGCTTTGTCCATCTGTCTGTGGATGATAAGTGGTACTCAGTTTGATTCTAGTACCCAATTCCTTTTGCAACCCATCCCAGAAGTTTGATGTAAATCGGCTATCGCGATCCGACACAATGGAAAGTGGCACTCCGTGCCTCGAGACAAATTTCATTAATATATAGCCTTGCCAACTTATCCATCGGTAGCGTTTCCCACATCGCCAAGAAATGCGCGCTTTTGGTCAATCTATCCACCACAACCCAAATTGCGTCGTGACCTTGTAAGATTTTGGGCAACTTGGTCACGAAATCTATGGTGATATGCTCCCATTTCCACTCTGGAATCTCAAGGGGTTGCAAACTACCATAAGGGCGTTGGTGTTCGGCTTTGACTTGTAAGCAAGTCATGCATCTTTCCACGTACTTTGCCACATCGAGCTTCATTACCGACCACCAATAATTTAACTTCAAGTCCCGATAAATCTTTGTGCTCCTCGGATGAATGGAGTATCTCGATTTGTGGGCGTCGCTTAGGAGTAACTCCCGACACCCCAGATCTTGGGTACCCATACTTGTCCTTGGAACAAATTGAGTCCTCGGCTATCTTCCACCAAAAGAAGACGACGTTTCGTCATGGCTTATTCTTTGAGGTTTGCTTCTAACAAGTCTTCGGCTTGTGACAACTTGATTCTCTCTAGAAGGCTTGATACTACATCAATTCTTGAGATCGACGCCCACACACAACCACTATATTCCTTGCGACTCAAGGTGTCCGCTACAACATTGGCCTTACCAGGATGGTAGAGCAGTTCACAGTCGTAATCCTTCAATAATTCTAACCACCTTCGCTGGCGTATGTTCAAATCCTTTTGATCGAATACGTATTTCATGCTTTTATGGTCGGTGTAGAATGTGCATTTCGTGCCATATAGATAGTGTCACCAAAGCTTCACACGACCGTTAATTCAAGATCGTGGGTTGGATAGTTCTTCTCATGTTCCTTGAGTTGCCTTGAAGCATAAGCGATAACTTTTCCTCACTGCATCAAGACACATCCCAATCCCATCTTGGAAGCATCATTGTAAACTACAAAATCTTATGTCCCTTCGGGTAGGGATAAAATCGGTGCATCGCACAATTTCTTTTGCAAAGTTCGGAAAGATTGCTCTTGAGTTTTCGTCCATAAGAATTTCACATTATTTCTCGTCAAGGCAGTCAAAAGCGAAGAAACTTTGGAGAAATCTCTAATAAATCTTCGATAGTAACCAGCTAGACCCAAGAAACTTCTGATTTCGATTAGGCTCTTCGGCGACTCCCAATTTAGCATGGCTTCGATTTTGGATGGATCCACCTTCACACCGTCTCGTGACACCACATGCCCTAGAAATTGAACTTCTTGGAGCCAAAATTCACATGTAGAAAACTTCGCATATAGTCTCTCTCTCCTTAGCACCTCTAAAATCTCCTGCAAATGATACTCATGTTCCTTTTTGCTCTTGGAGCAGATTAGGATGTCGTCAATGAATACGATGACAAATTTGTCCAAGAAAGGGCGACAAACTCGATTCATCAAATCTATGAATATTGCGGGTGCATTGGTTAGTCCGAATGGCATGACGAGGAACTCGTAATGCCCATACCGAGTTCGAAACGCCGTCTTCGCCACATCTTCTTCTTTAACTCTCACTTGGTGGTATCCCTATCGCAGGTCTATCTTTGAGAAACATCTCACTCATTGAAATTGGTCAAAAAGATCGTCGATCCGCGGGAGAGGGTACTTGTTCTTCACGGTCACCTTGTTCAACTCGCAGTAGTCGATGCACATCCGCATGGTACCGTCCTTCTTCTTGACGAATAAGACCGGAGCTCCCCAAGGCGAGTGTAACACCCGGATTTTCGCAAAGTAAGTTTCTGCCTTTCGTTGGTAATACCTCCTCCTCCCGCCTATCTTTTTGGGTGAAAAATGTTGTGCTTTCGAGCCTTAAATTGACCCATGCGAGAATCGCGAGTTTTTGGACATTTTGGGCTTCGGTACCTATGGCGCGATTGTGCCACGCGATAGTGACAGTGTCACTATCGCTAGGGCACTATCGCGGGGAGAATTCTACCCGTAGTACAATCCGCGCGATTGTGCCACGCGATAGTGACAATGTCACTATCGCCAGGCACTGTCGCGAGCTGGGTTTGGCGAGTTAAAATCTGATGGTTTCATTTCTCATTCAAAACTCAATCCCTCTTTTGTTATTCTCTCTCAGCTTCTCCCTTTCATAGAAACCGAACCTAGGGTTCCATTTACCCTCCTCTGCCCTATTTTATTGCTAATTGTTGGGTACTTCATCAAAGGGGTTCGAGTGGAGCATTTATCCACCATCTCCATCTTCATCTTCCTCATCAAGCTCTTGGGGGTTTCATCTAACTTTTTCATCATTTGAAGATTGGGAGCTTATGGTTTGTTTTGGTGACCTACATGTGTTTTGATTTGTGGATTTAAGCTAGTAGTTGAGGTAATCTTCTCCTTCTTCAAGTATGGAAAATTAGGGTTTTTGGGTTATAAGATGAAATGTTCATGTAAATACTTGGGGAACAATTCTAAGGGTTGAATATGATTATTTATGGTCGGAAATGTGTGGATCTAGGTTTTGGAAGCTTGAGTTGAAGAGTTAGAATGGATGTCTTCGGAAAGCTTTGGGTGGGATCTATGCTTTTGGAGGCCAATGGTTGGGGATTGAAACCTAGGTTTAACTTAACCTAGCAAGGTGAGTTCAAGTTGATTTATGAAAACGGTGTACATGCCAAAATGATTATTTTAAAGTGTTTTGCATCTTACATGAAATTGTTAACTGCTGATCAGTTTGGTTATTTTGAAAGTGTTTAACTTTATAAACTTATATAACACACATTCTTATGATTTTTGGGCATTTTGATAATGAGTCATAAATGGGGGTGTTTGGTAACTTATTGCATAGATGAGATTATTTGGTTAAAAGGCATTTTTAGTGTTGTTTGGGTAAAAGGTTTAATTTTGGGTTATGGGACGTTTTGAAAGGATAAAGAGCATAAATCCATTTGGAAAACCTTTTGTCCCGACTTAAACTGCGTTGGAGTCCATTCAAGTATTTTGGAGCGTGTGATTTCATGGTATGGGTCGAGTACGTTTATTATTCGAAAAGCGTTTATCATTGGTCAAAAATAGGTTTTGAGTATTTTGGCTCGATGTCGTTTTAAAGGAGTCTTGAGGACACTTGTCGGTTTTATATGGCTCAGTGTAGAGTCCAATTATGACGTACGTACTAATGCGTTGTGTTGCGTATTGAGATTGGTTATAGGCTTGAGTGCTTTGGTCATTCATGTGTAGTCCGGTAAGGTTAGAATGTGTTGCATTGGATCCATAGGCACGTAAGTCAGTCTGTTTTGGATGGTCAATTGGGTATTGCGGGGTGGAACTTTGGTACCCATGTTTTATGACCGGAAACTTTACAAGCGATCGCTAGGAGGGTTGAGTCTGTTAGTGCTGCCGGGGGAGTAGGCGCTAGGACCTCCGCCACTTGAAGTAATGCCTGGGAGGTAGTCTTTAAGTGTGTCGGGCCTTCGGGATGGAGTTCTTCGGAATGATCTGTCAAGGTCAACTGACTTGGGGTGACGCTTGTTAAAGAAGTCGTAGGGACACCGGGCTGTGATGTCGGGAGGTGTCATGCGATTAACGATGCTTGGGTGGCATACTTTTGTGTTTCCTCCACCCTCAACGGATACGAGTTTCCCCCGTTGTCGGTTATCAATATTTTTTTTAAATATAAGGATGCGTTACTTTAATGTCCTTGGTTCTATATGGTCGACAGTGAATGAGGACCTTAATATTGGACCATCCTCCTCGTATATTAAGGTTTGAATGAATCATGTCAACCCCGTGTTTTGGTAATTAAAATCTGTTCGTTTTCGGTCGCGTGAGTATTGGACCTAGCGTCCATGTTTTCGGACGTATGGTATACATGGTTTTGATGATGATTCATGTTTCGAGTTTGTTTAAGTTGCATCAATTTATAAAGCATGTTTGAAATGAGGTGTCCACTTTTGAAGGTGCATGATATTGGAAAAGAGTCGTTTCCATGTTTTAAAGAACATCAATCGACTAGTCATGGTTTCAAGTGAAATTCATTCTTTTAATGATATATCTACTCATGTAAAACTCTTGGACTCACTATGCATTAGCCTAACATTTTTACTTGTCGACATGTGCATCAGGTTCCTGTTGGGGTTTGGTTCTAGCAACTATGAGGAGTCGAGCCTTAGCCTTGTGCAAGTGTCAGTGGTTGGTGAAGTCTTCCGCAGTTTGGAGATAGTGACTATTATTGGTTTTTAGTAGCACCGTCCTTATTATAGACTGTATGTATAGAATGAAATATGTGTATTGAGGCTAATTAATAAATTGTGATTGGAGATGTATCATATATCGATGTATTTAGAAAATTTTAAACTAGTTGCTATTTCCAGATTTGAGGGTGTTACAGCGAGGAACTTGGCCCCACGAAACCTTTCTCCAAAAGCTTTTGCAATTGCTTCATCATCTCTTGCGTTTCCGTCGGCGCGAGGCGATAAGGTGCTCGAGCGATTGGCGCCGCTCCTGAAACTAAGTCGATGCGGAACTCCACTTGACGGTCAGGAGGTAATTCCGACAAGTCTTCAGGAAATAAGTCTGGAAAATCCTGAACTATCTTTACGTCCTCCAACTTCTTCTTTTCAGTCCTGGCGTCCAAAACATACGCCAGAAACGATGGTCACCCCTTCGACAAGCACTTTCGTGCCTTGAGAGAAGAAATGACCAATACTTCACCTTTCCGCTTCTCCCCATAAATGAGGATGAAATTCCCATCCAAAGTTGGTACACAAATGAGTTTCTTTGATCAAAGGATTTCAGCTTGATTTTTCACTAACCAGTCTATTTCTATCACTACGTTGAAACCCCCAATAGGCATAGGAAATAAGTCCACTGGGAAGTGTATGCCATAGATTTCCAACTGACAATCTTTCACAATTTCGCGCAACACAATTTGGTCCCCATTTTCTACTTCCACAACTAATGCATCACTAAGGGTGGTGGAAGGTGCATTCAAGGATTTACGAAAAGAGGTTGCTAGAAAAGAACAATTCGCACCCGAGTCGAAAAGTATTTTAGCGGGTAGAGAGTTGAGTAGGAACGTACCCGACACCACGTCCGGGGTTTCTCTCGCTTCTTCAGTTTTCATCTGGAATGCCCTTCCTTGAGGCCTCAGAGCAACTTCCTTCTTAACTGGCATTCCCGTGCTAGATCCTCTCGGATTGCCCTTCAACTTGGGACAGTTGAGCCACACATGTCCCACTTTTTGCATTCATAGCATACTGTCCCTTGAATGGGGCACACTTGACTAGTGTGTCCCACCTTGCCACACTTGAAGCACACAAGAGGAGTGGAATTGCAAGCTCCAAAATGCTTACTTTTACATTTTGGGCACCAACTCGGTTCCCGGCGCGGTTCCACTCTAGAGTTCCCCAAAAAAGGTCTTGGGCGTTGAGGAGGTACCGAACGATTTTCCCATTTCCTCTTCTCACCCACTTGAGCTTTCTCCTTTCGATTCTGAATGATGTTATCTTCAACCAACTGTGATTCTTCAATTGCATCTTGAAGTATTGTCACTCTAGCGTTTCTCATGGCGGTTTTCATTTATGTCGGCAAACCCTTGTGATACGCCTTGATCTTGGCCTTTTCATCCGGGGCTAGATGCCCCCACAAAATTCAATTTATCCACAAACAACTTGGAGTACTCATCTATGGTTCGATTCCCTTTCGTCGAACTTCTGAACTCATCTTCAATTTTATCTAAAGCCCTTTCATTGCAATATTTGTCCATGACCTTCTTCTTGAAATCTCCCCACGAGAGTCGGGACATAATTGTGGGATCAACGGTGGACCAGACAACGTTCCACCAAGTAAGGGAATCGCCCCGAAACATTTGAAAAGCAAAACGAACTTTTTATGCTTCCCCGTATTCACAGGATTCGAAGACCAATTCTAGCTCTCGGAGCCAGTTCATGCAGATTATCGGTTTTGCAGTACCCGAGAATTATGAGGGTTTACATCCGAGAAAAGACTTGAAGTAACAGGTCTTCTCCTCTCGTCTTGCATCATTCGCCACTAGCTCGACAGTCGGAATCCCGTTCCCGATTCCGGCAATGACCACATTCTCCGCCACTGCCTCATGCCTTCGGTGGCTAGTATCTCTGTCCTCTAGTAGCTTCATAAACAACTCCTGTTTCTTAGCCATAGCCTCGTTCATAACCCGCATCATGTTATCCATCATCCTCGATTCAGGAGTGGCTTCCGTCAAGACCGGGTTGGAGGATGCCAGGTTCACCCTTGGAATGTGTTCCGGTCCCCCACCCAACAGGTTTGTTTAGGGATGGATTTATCTCGTCTCAACATTTTCCGATTGATCAGTTGTCGATGCGGTGGCCTTTCGGTGGAGTCCTCGACCTACCCCGAGTATTAACCATCTTAGTCTTTCACACAATGTATACAAGCATACGGTGAGAGACAGGCATTTGAGATATCGTTAGGGAACGTACTAATACAAGCATTGATCATCATAATTATAGTAATTTAAGCATGCTTACGTAACAATACCTTCATAATAGTAGTAGCTAATTGAAATTATGGACATACTACACATAAGGATTCTCAATACTACTTTCACAATTCTCAACGGTGTAGATTCCGTCGACGCTACAATTTCCCCCTATTCAAGGTCTACCCCATCTCACAGCTCACAACCTAACAGTCTCCGCTTAAGTCTAGGCATCTTACGGTCGTACCTAGTTCACTTAAACTGCTGCTCTGATACCAACTTATAACACCCTAAAAAGGGGTTTAATAAAAATTTAAAATTTCGGCAATATGACATCTAAAATACGAAGGTTTCTAACCCTGTAAATTGATAACAACAAAAACTCTGGGGTAGTTTGCACAATTTAGTAGCGGAATAATATGACATAAATTTACAGCAACCTATTTAATCTAGAATAATAATACAACTAGATTAAGGTGGGTGTTGCTATGCCTCCAAAACGCTTTTCTCAATGATATCCCAAAAGCCCGGTCCTTCCAACTGCTACGCTTAAGGCCGGAACTCAAGGTGCCGTATGCACCCCGCTAGGAGAACCTGTAGAGGGTACACAATAAGAAGGATTAGATTGAAAGTTTAGTGATACCTCACACAAGCATATAAAACAATTAAGTATAAGACAAGAATAACTTCCAAGTTACCGCCACCAAGTATAGATCTTGTCCACAATCCGTGACCCTACATAATGCTCAACCTGAACACAGAACTTCATAAACATTACTAGTTCATGCACGGGGAAGACCCGTGCCCTCTCAAGTAACCGAGCCCATACTTGGGGTTACTTGAATTTAATAGTGGGGAATTACACCTCAGGTTCTAGCTTTAGTGCACACCGCGTCCGACGTCACCTCAAGCACTTTCCCCACCTTTAGTGTCCCCTCCTTAGAGTCCCACCTCAAGGTTGATAGAACCTTAGTGCCTACCCTTACTCTAGTAAAGTTTCACCTCAAGGAGGGGAAATCCTTTAGTACCTACTCTCTAGCATTTAAGTGGGATTTGTTACTCTAGTAAAGTTTCACCTCAAGGAGGGGAAATCCTTTAGTGCCTACTCTCTAGCATTTAAGTGGGATTTGCAAGACTTAACAATATCACACCCAACTCTCATGCATAAGAGTTGGGACCATCACCAATACACCATACCATATAACACATATTATCATAAATCATGAAATAGAATACAATGAAGATCTTACTTATGTTAAACCATTCATATGTCCATAAATCACAATTATTCACCAAGGAGGTCTAATAAATAAGAAATAACCTTCACCTTTATGATTTCTAGGTCAAAATGATATAAATAGTAATTCCATAGCATTTATATAGTAAGCTAAGCATTTATATGAGAAAGTTTAGTAGGAGACTCACCTATAGGGTTTGTAAAGTAAAAACCCTAGAAATAGAGAAACCCTAAGGTGATTATGACTTCCTTGGAGCTTTAATGGTCATGATGATTCCTCTTGGTTGAGGAACTTGAGGTAGTTGAGACTTAATGAGTGAATTAGTGGGGTTTAGGTCAAGTATTTAATGAAGGGAGAGGAAGATAGGGGAAAATCGCCACTTGCAAAGAGGTAGGGTTCTTGAGAGAATAAGGAAGAGAAATCAGTAAAAAGGGTGAAATTCGCATCTTTTAAACAAAACCCACCAGGCCGGCGGCGATTATGACCCCGCGATAGTGCCCTGGCATTATCGCCAGACACTATCGCCCGAAACGTATCGTAAGTGGTACGCTGCCAGCGATTATGATACCGCGAGAGTGACCACGACATAATCGTCGGGCACTCTCGCCCCATGTGTACCGAGACCCATGTCTCATCTGTGATTGTGCCATAGGCGAGAGTGACCATGGCAAGGTCGCCTGGCACTCTCACCGATTTCCCCCAAAACCTGAAAATTCATATTCTCGATCTTGATTCACAACCAAATGACACTAAAGGTACTATAGAGTCGTTCTAAAAACATATGCAAATACGAAAATCACCTACGCAGTTCCAAATACTTGAAATTATCAGTTTAAGCACATGAAGACACATAAGTGGAAATCAAGAAAGCAATTTAGCAGTTAGCACATGATCCAAATTCCGGGGTGTTACACTCAACAATTCAATTAATACCAAAAAGTCATCAAAAGTAATAAAACGTATCTGACAGACGTTTATGCAAATACATGCTCCAAATGCATGATTAACTCAAAACCCATCGTGGATTGGGACAAGTCATTTTCCAATTTAAAACATATCATTTATATTCCCAACATGGCCCATAATACAACAATGTTTATTTTCCAAACCAAATACACTAAAAATGCATTATCGCCAAATAATCACCCTTTATAAGATAATTCATCAAAAGAACACACTAATATGATTTATTTATCAAAATGTCCAAAATTTCCTAATATTAGTGTTTCACAAGATTTATAAAATCAAATACACCAAATAGGTTCGTGGTAGTCGTTCGTTGGTTCGATGCCGCTATGCCTTCCAAAAAAAATACACCAAATAGGCAAAACTCATCAAATAATCCAACATTTGATATTTATCAAGTAAAACGTATAAATACTTTAAAATTGACATTTTTGGCATGTACAAAGTTTTCACAGAGTAACTTGTACTCACCTTGTTAGATTTGTGTTAAATCTAGAAAAATTTGAGATCTACAAGCAAATCTTCCAAACCTTAGATCCATAAGCTCCCCAAAAGATATTTTCTACCTAAACGTACCTAAAACTTAGAACAAGATGGAAGAAAAGGAGTGGTGATGATGAACATCAAAACCCTAGCTTTTGGATAAATGAGGTGAAGATGTTACCCATCTAAAATGCTCTTGAATCTACCAAGAAATGAAGAGAAACCCGAAAAATTGGATTTTATGTAGACAACAGTGCCTTACGCGACTTTGCCTGGGACTTTGGTCGCATGGCAAGTTACCCGTATCCCACCTCCACTATCCAGTGGGTTACGCGACTTGGGCAGTGACCTAGGTCACGAGAGCCCTTTTTTGTCGTTTTTTCGCAGCTTTTCTCCGATTTCGATCCAGATTCGAACCCCAACTTTTCCAACCTTAATTTCAACTTAAACCTTTATAGATTATTACCTTAAATATTCATCGGTAGGTGATTCAGGGGGTGTTTGGGATTGCTTATTAAAACTCCTTATTAACTTATTGCTTTTCCACACAACTAATAAGTTATTTTGAGTGTTTGGATTGGAGAAAAAAAGTGCTTATAGCTTTTTCACACCGCTAATAAGGAGTTTTTGATAAGTTAAACCATTCTGACTTATTTGAAACTCCTATTAACTTATTTAACCAAATTACATATTTTCCCCTCCTTATTAACTCTTTTTTGTTACCACATGAGTTAATAAACACTTTTACAAATAAACATAAGTTTTTTTAAATAAGCAATCCTAAACACCCCCTTAATCGCAATTAGAGACCCGAAATCTACGGGCGTTACAAAACACCCCTTTAATTTGTTCCAAAATAAGTGTCAACGTTTAAAAGCAAAGGTATACATTCACATTCAACCTTTAATTATAAGATAGAGAAAATTTATCTCACTATTATTAAGAGTAAAATCCTATAGATGTCGATCGATCACACATTGCTCACTGATCTTCCGAATCGACTGTTTGTTTTAGATTTTTTTATTTAGATTTTTTGGGGTTAGATATAGTTTTTTTAAGGGTTTGATTTAGATATTTATGTTTTGACTTGAGGTTCTAAGTTGTATCTTGATTTATGGTTTGAGTTGTATGTTAGATTTACGGTTTGAGTTTGTATCTTGATTTTTGGATCTCCTTGTTCAACTGTTCGAAATGTGGTTGGTTTATGTTCAATGCATCTGAATTTTTTGGAATGTTCTTGTTCAATTTTTTAGAATGAGTTGTATGTAAATTTCTTTTGTTATGTGGCAGTAACGATTGTGAACGGTGGAGACTATAACCAATTTGGCTGAAGAAGATGACTGAAGCTTTACTAGTCGACGAGAAATGTTTCACGAGGAGGTGAATGAACTATGTGGTTATCAAAAAGTAATATGTCAGGCACATGACACAATCTTAATGGACCATATAAAAAGACTCCTAAATTTTAAAATGAGATAAAAATCTAAAAAGACTAAGGGCCTGTTTGTTAGCAGCTTAATGAGCTTAATGAGACTCACAACTTATTCAGTCTGCTATATATGACTGTTTGGTAGTGGCTTAATGATATAGAAAGTGGCTTATTCAGTAAGATTTCAAGGGAGAGCTTTTTGCAGAAAGTCAAGTTTTTTCCAAACCAGTTCCTCCCATTAAAAAACACGTTCCTTCCATCTATGAAAAAACTATCTCAAATAAAAACCTTATAAATCTATACAGTCAGATTAATTCACACAGACAACTTTATATATACAGAACTTAATGGAAAACCAACCAAACAACCCCTAAAATGTCCTTCATTTAACATATCTTTTTAATGGCCGTTAGAGGAAGAGACCAAATTCTGTTGTTTTTGCATACCACAATGGCTAATTTGTAAATTCGAAACTGTAGGGGCCAAAAATGTTACAAACAACCAACAACAAGGACCAAATTCGTAGTTTACTCATAAAATGATAAAAATATAAACATTTATTTTGAGAAAAAAAACTTGATTTACAAAAGTTGTGAGTAAAAGTCGAAGACAAAAATAACTTTTAACCAAACTTAGCATATCATGATATCAATACAAAACGTATACGTTTTAAAACACGATCATCAAATTTCAAAATTCACACAAAATCCTTAAGAAATGAGTGAAAATTTAAAACGACTATTATAATAAGAAGTTATTTAATAGAAAAAGTTTTGAAAATGAGTGATCTCATACTCTTTTAGATTAATTACGTAATCAATTATAACTGTAGGCTTCGTTCACGACCCTAAAACAGATACATACAAATATCACCCACATTTTTTGTTTGTTGCTCTTATCACTTTTTTTGGTTAGTGATTGTTTTTTTTCTTTGTTTTTATGATCATGGACTGTTTGTTTGCCTCTGAATCATTTAGCGGTTATCTTGTTTGGCTGATAGTGGTACCTCTGAATCATGATTTTTCATCTTAGGGCACTTCATAGTTCATATCATTCAGAGGCCTCCTGCTCAATCTATCATCATCGATTGCACTTGGATTCATTGTTGCTCGTCACTCTCGATTACAAGTAAGGTACTAAATCCGCCATTGATTTCTAAGTTGTTTGTGTTTAACTGTTTATCATCGTTGTTCAGTTAAGCTACGAATCCGCCATTGATTTCTAAGTAATCTGCATCTGTTCAGGTTGCACGATCTGGTTTCTCTCACAGACTTTGTGCTTCGCTCATCGTTGTTCTGGTACGAGTCGAATCTGACATCGATTTCTAAGTGCTCTGCATCTGTTCAGTCTTCTTAAACCCTAGATTTGTTCGATTATTTTAAACCGTCGAATTTGCTTCATAATCTGTTTAAATACTTGATTGTAAACTATAGAGAACATCTCTGCTCAGATTGAATACTTGATTTAAGTTCTCCATTTTTGAACACTCGGATTGATGGTGACAAGTATTTGTTTTTATGTCGAATAACTCTACTCAGATCGATAGGTTCAAACCAAACCTTTTAGTTTGTACTCTTTGATTCAATACATAAGGAGCCATGCCATCACAACTCCATGTGCACAATGCTGGAAAAATGCACAGATTTGATTCATCGTGTGCATAGATTTGATTCATCATGTTATGGAGAGTTATGATATATTCTTGTAATTTATGTCTTAAACCCTGACGCAGCGAAAGGATCGAGAAAGGTCTACACCCTTTGATAAACGAGAATTACGAAATGTAAAACTCAAAGAGCTAGCGAACTCTCTAAAAAGATGAACTTTTTAATTCATCAAAAGACTATAACAGTGAATAGGACTCCTTTTTATAATCTAGGACTAAAAGATAACTATGGAAACTAATACTTTAATTAAGATAATTGCTATTGAATCAACAGAAAAAAGGAAATATTAATTAAAAAGGAAACTGAAACTTGCTGGATGGTTTTGGAGGCTCGGGCGACTTTCTTCGTGAGTTTACTCGCGTGGAAAGTCGCATTGGTTACTGATGGGGGCTCGAAGAAAGTGGCTGGCACGACTTGTCCGGCGACTTAAGTTGCGTGGCCTTTTGTTTGCCTCTTTTCTCCCGTTTGACTTGTTCCTCGATTTTGATGGCCATCCTCTCTATATCAGGGGCCATATTTTTGTTGAAATGCTATACTTTTCTTTGAAAGTGCAGCTTAAACATTTGTTTTTAGAGTCCATAATGAAAGTTCTTCATATTTGTTCAATTTGATCTCCACCTTAAACATCTCAACTATGTGTTATACCCTGGGTTTTTAGTAAATAAGTCAAATAGAGTAGTCTTATGGTACAAGTGTCTAATGACTGGTACATGCTTTAGGTAGTATATATAAAGGGAGTGGGCAGTTAGAAGGGTATCGATCAGATTTGACAAGTCTGTTTTTGGCGAGAGCCTTGGGAGAGAATTTGGCCTCTCGAAAGCCAGAAACCCTATTGTAAACAATCAATTGATGTCTAATACAATTCTATATCTCTCAAATTAGTTTGGTGTTCATCACTATGTTTATCTGATTGTTTTGTTTCTTGCCTCATACCTCGTCCAAATTTGAGATGCTACCGTCTAGGTTTTGGTGTGGTATCTCGTTGTTCTAAACTTGTAAATGTAAGGCATGATTAGTAGTCTTTTGGGATGCATTTTGTATCTCTTTTAGATATGCATGATTAGAATGCAACATCCAAATCATCTTTTTTAGATATGTTTGCTTTGCTTTGGATTCATTTCACTCGTGTGGTGTTATGTATTTGTTTGGCGCTAATACAAATCCAAATGATTGGATCATTTTACTTGCCTTCTGTTTTAGTTACATGAATCAATTGTTTGTGAAAGACTTGACATGGTTTTCAGCAAGATAGATAGGAATTTAGGAATGGTTTCAATAAAAAAAAATACAAAGACATGTTTCTCATTTCATGATAGCAACAACATTGTTTTGTTTTAAGATACAAAGACAGGTTTCTCATTTCAGAGAAAAAGTGTTCTATTCATAGTTGAGTGATGAAAAGGAAGGAAATCAAAAAAGGGGGGGGGGATTCAACATGTTATTTTGTTCAGTTTTCTTATGCTAGTTTAATTCCCGTTAGTTTTAGTGCAACACAAAAGATTACAATTGGTTAAATTTAAGTGTTTTTCCCCCAAGTAATTTAGTTTTTTTTATTAACTTTCAGAGTTGAATGTTGTTGGATTTCATTGAAGGTTTTGTATTTAGTTATCTGATGTAAATGAATATTGTTTTCGGTTATGAATCTTTGTTCATAATTTGTATTGTGTTTGGATCAATCGATTTACATTGATATGATTTGAATGTATTTAAAAGTGGCAATGATATATTCTGGTTAAAATGAATTGCTAGTTTATAATTTAGATGTGAATTTTGTAATGATGATGAATAAACGTACTGTGATTATGCATCTATTTTTGTGTTTTTTTTTATCGTAAAAATGGTTAATTGGGTGTTGCAGGGTGGATTTGAGAAGATATCGGATCGGAAAACTGTTTTAGGATTCCAATGAGATGAATTTGAGGCAGAGACCAGTACCCACACGCGGTCGTGGGAATTCAGATACGCCGCCGCAGGGGACGAGGCTTGAGGAGCCGTATAATATAATCCCCATCCACAGTTTACTTTCTGACCATCCGTCTCTTCGGTATCCGGAAGTGAGGGCTGCTGCAGCCGCTCTACGTGCCGTCGGGGACCTCCGTCGTCCGCCGTTTCGAGAGTGGCGAGATGGGATGGACCTCATGGATTGGCTTGGTGAGTTCTTTGGGTTTCAACACGACAACGTTCGGAATCAACGGGAGCATCTCGTGCTCCACCTTGCTAACGCCCAAATGCGCCTTTCTCCACCGCCTGCCATCGTTGACAACCTCGACCCTGGTGTTCTCCGACAGTTTCGCCGGAAACTCCTCCGGAACTACGAGTCTTGGTGTTCTTTCCTCCGTAAGAAATCACAGGTTCGTCTCTCCAATTTCCGGCAGAACCCCGACACCCATCGCCGGGAACTTTTGTATGTAGCTATGTATTTATTGATCTGGGGAGAAGCCGGAAATCTCCGATTTACGCCGGAATGTATTTGCTATATTTATCATCATATGACGTTGGAATTAAACCAAGTTCTTGCCGGAGATACAGATAGCAACACCGGCCGTCCGATTAACCCATCGATCTCGGGGGAATACGCGTTCTTGAACAAGGTAATCACACCCATTTATACAACGATCAGAACCGAAGTCGAAAGAAGTCGAAATGGAAAAGCTCCACATTCTGCTTGGAGAAATTATGATGATATAAACGAGTTTTTCTGGAGTCGAAAATGCTTCAAGAAGCTCAAATGGCCGTTGGATCTTTCGAGCAATTTCTTCACCGACGATCCGAAAACCACGAATCGAGTCGGAAAGACGGGTTTCGTCGAGCAAAGAACATTCTGGAATGTGTTTAGAAACTTTGATAGGTTATGGGTTTTGTTATTCTTGTTCTTCCAAGCCTCAATGATCGTTGCTTGGCGAGAAACCGAGTATCCGTGGCAAGCGATTGAAGATCGAGATGTTCAGGTTGAATTACTAACGCTATTGATCACGTGGGCCGGTCTCCGATTCGGCCAATCAATTCTTGATGCCGGGACCCAATACAGTTTAGTTTCTCGAGACTCGAAATTGCTTCTTTTTCGAATGATTATGAAAAGCATGGTTTCGTTAACGTGGGCGATCGTGTTTACTGTCTTCTACATTCAGATTTGGATTCAGAAAAATTCCGATGGCCGGTGGTCGGATGCCGCCAACGACAAAATTTTCGTGTTTTTGAAAGCGGGTTTGGTTTATATCATCCCGGAGTTACTTGCATTGATCCTTTTCGTTATACCGTGGGTTCGAAACTTCATTGAAGAAACAGATTTCGTGGTTTTCGACATGTTAACTTGGTGGTTTCATTCCCGACTTTATGTTGGCCGAGGTTTACGTGAAGGTTTAGTTAGTAACGTAAAATATACGATCTTTTGGATCGTTATATTGCTATCCAAGTTCTCGTTTAGTTATTTTCTGCAAATTAAGCCGCTCGTTGCACCCACGAAAGCGCTTTTAAGCCTCGGAAAACTTCAGTATAATTGGCATGAGTTCTTTAGCAACACGAATAGGATGGCGGTTGTTCTTATATGGATTCCAGTCGTTTTGATGTATTTAGTCGATATGCAGTTATGGTATACGGTTATTTCAGCTTTTGTCGGATCAATCGTTGGTTTATTCTCGCATTTGGGTGAGATTCGGAACATTGAGCAGCTCCGATTAAGGTTTCAGTTTTTCTCAAGCGCCTTGCAGTTTAATTTGATTCCCGAGGATCAAACGATGACTGCGATAGATAGTCTCGTTCAGAAGCTTCGTAACGCGATTCATCGGGTCAAACTTCGGTACGGGATCGGTCGACCGTTCAAGAAGATCGAGTCAAATCAGGTTGATGCGAGACGATTTGCGTTGATTTGGAATGAGATTATTTATACAATGCGGGAAGAAGATTTGATTAGCGATGAGGAGGTCGAGCTAATGGAGTTGCCGCCAAATTGTTGGGATATAATGGTTGTCCGGTGGCCATGCTTTCTTTTGTGTAACGAGCTCCTCGTGGCTCTTAACCAGGCAAGGGAGCTCGCCGGTGCACCGGACCGGTGGGTTTGGTTCCGTATTTGTAACAGTGAGTACCGACGGTGTGCGGTTATCGAAGGGTATTGCAGCATTCGGTTCTTGATACTTCAGATCATTCAAAATCGATCGGAAGAACACATGATTGTCACGAGATTGTTCATGGAAATCGATCATTATCTCGCGGATGGCGAGTTTACGAAAGTCTACAAAGCGGAAACGCTTCCCCTGATTCATGCGCAATTGATTAAGCTCGTTGGAGTTCTGTTGTCGGCCAATCAAAACATGAACAAACTGGTTGACGTTTTACAAGCGTTATATGAGCTCACGGTTAAAGAACTCCCAAGGTCTAAGAAACCGGTGGCTGAGTTGATCGAAGCTGGTTTAGCCCCCCGAAATCCGGCCACCACCGAAGAGAATTTGCTTTTCGTGAACCGAGTTCATTTTCCGAAACCCGACGATGCATTCTTCTTTCGGCAGCTCCGACGGCTAAACACGATCCTCACGTCTCGGGACTCGAAGCGGGACGTCCCGAAGAATCTCGAGGCTCGCAGACGGATCGCGTTTTTCAGCAACTCGCTCTTTATGAACATCCCACGGGCCCCACAGGTCGAGAAAATGATGGCATTTAGTGTTTTGACACCGTATTACGAAGAGGACGTGCTTTATAAAAAAGAATCTTTACGAACGCCAAACAACGATGGGATCTCGACGCTTTTTTATTTGCAGAAAATATATGAAGACGAGTGGGATAATTTTATGGAGCGAATGCGGGGAGAAGGAATGAAAGATGAGAACGAGATCTTCAAGACAAAATCCCGAGAACTTCGAGTTTGGGCTTCGTATCGAGGCCAAACGTTGGCTCGTACCGTTCGTGGAATGATGTATTACTATCGGGCTCTTAAGATTCTGGCCTATCTTGATTCGGCATCGGAGATCGATATCAAGCAAGGATCGCAAAATATCGACTATCGGATGGCCCCACGGGGAGCAAGAAGTTTAAACAGAGCCATGAGTAGCCTCGGCGTGCTCAAAGGGAATGAGATCGGGGCCGCGATGATGAAGTTCACATATGTCGTTTCGTGCCAAAAATACGGGTCCCAGAAACAAAAAGGCGAGCCACAAGCGGAAGACATTTCAAATTTGATGAAGAATAACGAGGCGCTAAGGGTGGCGTATGTCGACGAAGTTCGGTTGGGTCGGGATGAGGTCGAATATTATTCGGTTCTTGTGAAGTACGATGATCGATCGAAGAAAGAAGAGGAGATTTACCGGATCAAATTACCGGGCCCAATGAAGCTTGGCGAGGGAAAACCCGAGAACCAAAACCATGCGATTATATTTACTCGGGGGGATGCGCTTCAAACGATTGATATGAATCAAGATAATTCGTTTGAAGAAGCGCTCAAGATGCGGAATCTTCTAGAAGAATTCAAAATCAATCACGGGATTCGGAAACCGACGATCCTCGGAGTTCGTGAAAACATCTTCACCGGTACGGTCTCGTCGCTGGCATGGTTCATGTCTACTCAAGAAATGAGCTTTGTGACACTCGGCCAACGGGTTCTTGCGAACCCGCTAAAGATCCGAATGCATTACGGCCACCCAGACGTTTTCGATCGGTTCTGGTTCATAACTCGGGGCGGAATCAGCAAAGCGTCGAAAACGATCAATATTAGTGAAGATATATTTGCCGGTTTTAATTGCACGCTCCGGGGCGGGAATGTGACCCATCACGAGTATATTCAAGTCGGAAAAGGTCGAGATGTCGGGTTGAATCAGATCTCGATGTTCGAAGCGAAAGTCGCATCTGGAAACGGTGAGCAGGTTTTGAGCCGAGATGTGTACCGATTGGGCCATCGACTTGATTTCTTTCGGATGTTGTCGTTCTTTTATACGACCGTTGGGTTTTATTACAACACGATGATTATGATTGTGATGGTATACACCCTTTTGTGGGGGCGACTTTATCTTGCTTTGAGCGGGGTCGAGGGGGCCGCGATGGATAATACGCAATACAACAAAGCGTTCGGGGCAATTTTGAACCAGCAGTTCGTGGTTCAGATTGGGGTTTTCACGGCACTTCCGATGATTGTCGAGAACTCGTTAGAGCACGGGTTTTTATCGGCCGTTTGGGATTACATCACGATGCAGCTACAGCTCGCATCGGTTTTCTTCACGTTCTCGATGGGAACCCGAACCCATTACTTTGGTCGAACCATTCTTCACGGTGGAGCCAAATACCAAGCCACCGGGCGCGGGTTCGTGGTTGAACACAAGAGTTTCGCTGAGAACTACCGATTATACGCTCGAAGCCATTTCGTGAAAGCGATTGAGCTCGGCGTGATCTTGACGGTTTATGCTTCGAACACCCCCTTAGCAATCAGCAACTTCATTTACATAGTTTTAAACATCTCGAGTTGGTTTCTTGTCGTTTCGTGGATCATGGCTCCTTTCGTGTTCAACCCGTCTGGTTTCGATTGGTTGAAAACCGTTTATGATTTCAACGATTTCGTGAAATGGTTGTGGTACAGCGGTGGTTCGTTAGCCAAGGGGGAAGTGAGCTGGGAAACATGGTGGTACGAGGAACAAGATCATTTACGAACAACGGGTTTGTGGGGGAAGTTGCTTGAGATCGTTCTCGATCTTCGGTTTTTCTTTTTCCAATATGGAGTCGTATACCATCTCAATATCGCGAATAACAGTACGAGCATCGTCGTATATTTGTTATCATGGGTTTTCATGATCGTGGTTGTCGGGATTTATATCATTATAGTGTACGCTCAAGATAAGTTTGCGGTGAAAGAACATGTGAAATACCGGCTCGTGCAACTTCTCATGTCGTTTTTGATCGTTCTTGTGACGATCTTGATGTTGGAGTTCACGAAACTGACAATTTTGGATATGTGTTGGAGTATTTTGGCGTTTATTCCGACCGGATGGGGGATCATATCGATCGCGCAAGTATTACGTCCGTTTCTCGAGAGCTCCGTCGTTTGGGATACCGTTGTATCATTGGCTCGACTCTACGATATGTTGATCGGAATATTCGTTTTGGCTCCGCTCGCGTTGTTGTCTTGGATGCCCGGGTTTCAAGCGATGCAAACGAGGATTTTGTTCAACGAAGCGTTTAGTCGAGGCCTTCAGATCTCTCGGATTCTTACCGGGAAGAATATCAACACGGAATCGTGATGTCGAGGTTATAGTCTTCTCTTATTTACATCCGAAACTGAATTTACATCGTAGTTGGAGTTGACTTATTTTTTTCTTATGATCGAAATTTCAGGCTTTGAGGACGTCCGTGGATCGGACTTTATTTTTGCATCGATGGAGGTCGGAAGGTCTTTTTTTATCGTTATTCTCGTATCGTTTTTTTTCTTCTTTTTAACGAAATATTCTCGTATTGTTAAACGTTCGGTTTAGTTTTCTTTCGACATTATCGTGTATTATTAGTAGTAGCGTTTCGATTTGTATATATTTAGTGTAGAAGCTATTTATTCGAAAATTCGATCTTATGTTTCGGCATTTTTTGTACATTATTGATTGAACGGAACCGAGTACAATCACATGATTGGACATGACTAAACAGAATTGGACCACTAGAGTAAGGTGACGCTTGTTTTTTAAGAGGTCTGAAGTTTTATTTCACGTCTGATTAATAAGAGGTGGCGTTTGTTTTCAAGGGTCACCACTTCTAGTTTCAAATGTATTTAAGAGTTAAGAGGGTCTAAAATCTGGAGAAAAAAAAGGGTCTGAACGAAAAAAAGTCTGACCGATTCAGACTTAAAAGGTATTAAGAGTTTTTTTGGAAAAATCAAACAACCCCTAACTAAGACATGTGGAAGCTTTTAATTTGACATGGGTAGTTTAGTAATTTGTCTATCTTGTCAATATACTCTGTTTTTTTTCTACCTAATTTGATGGTAGGTCATTTCCCAATCTAATTGTTGCGACAACAGGTTTTTACTTTATTCAATGTCGTTTTGCATACCGAACGTATCCTAAAAACGTATACAAATAGACAATTTTTGATATAATAGAGGGGCAAAAATTCCCAAATTGCTTCTTTTACAACATCTATGGGGCTGTTTACTAAACACTTATCTGGGTAAGCACTTATCGTATTAGTACTTACCTTACGGTGCTTACCTATTTAGCATGGAAACTACCTAAAATATTACCCGGTAAGAGCCACAACAAGGACCTAGAGTCTTACCCGGTAAGTGAGAGAAATGACTCTTACCCGGTAAGCGTTTACCGGGTTTAAGACGCTTACCAACAATCAATTTTGATGGTCTAGAATGTTATACGATAAGGTAAGTGAGGGTAATGTCCTTGCCAGTAAGCGCTTACCCGGTAAGCATTTTGGTAAACGGCCCCTAAGTTAACATATAAAATAACTATCAAGAACAATTACAACCAAACACTGTCTCCCTTCGAGTCGTTGGTGAACGTAAATCACGAGAACGCAAATCGTCCCACTGCAACAAACCGCAATGTCCCAAGTAGTAGAATAGTAATCCATCCCCGGATTTGTGTATATATTGTCGTAAACCCACGAAGAACTATGTGTTCGATAAAGATCGTAAAAGCTAAACGTGCGGCAACAAGCGGATGATGGTGGATCCGACGTAAAACGACGGGGCCAGAGCCGTTCACGGGCATTGCAAAAGTAGTTGAACGTGATCTGCGGTATCAAGAATCCGTCGAGAATTATACCGACGTAAGATTTGAGTTCGCCCCAAAAAGTTACCGAATTGTGGACGTGAAGCCGTTGTCGACCGAGATGAATCAGTTTCATTTGCGAGTTTGTTAAGGAGTGTGCGAACCACGCAGTTAGACCAGCGGCCATGTATAACTGAATCGATACATAAAGAACCTTTTTATTGGATACCGAGAGGTTTTTCGGGCTCTCGGGGCCATTTCTTGACGACCAAGTGAGTTGCAGCATACCGAACCGGAGAATGAACACAACCATTGTAATGACTGGAACCAGCACCTCGTTAACTTCGAGCCATTGATCGGTCCCAAGAAACACGTTCTTTTTACGGTTTACGAGAAAAATTGCTTCAAAGTTAGAGCAATAGCGGGATCATGTGCGCTAACGTGAGAACGACCAACACAAGGAAGCGATTCGGGATTCTTTTTCGCATGAAACGGCTGCGAACCCATGAAAATGCAAGCGAAATGAAACGAAAGGAAGCAATTCAGAAAAATGTATGAATTCCAATGTAGATTGAATTGGAATCTAGCACGTTTAAATGGGAGCAGTAAATATTTTTGAGAACCCAAGAATATAAAATGTTCATTAATATCATCCATTTCTTGATGATATTCATTGTGAATATCTATCAAGATATTTATTTATGAATGATTGGTTCTCAAAATATTTACGATTATCATTTAAACCTGACCCTACACATGATTAAGGGTCTGTTTGTTAGCAGCTTAATGAGTTTAATGGGACTAATAGCTTATTCAATCAGCTATACATAACTGTTTGGTAGTGGCTTAATGATATAAAAAGTGGCTTATTCAGTAAGCTTCTATGGGGGAGCTTTATGCAGAAAGTCAAGTTTTTTCCAAACTTGACCCTCCCAATTAAAAAACACACTCCTTCCGTCTATGAAAAAATCCTCCCAAATAAAAATCTTCTCAATCTATACAGACAGATTAATCCACACAAACAGCTTTATTCATACAAGACTTAATGGAAAACCAACCACCAACCCTAAATATTAAACTATATTTTAAATACTTTTATAAAATGTACTGCCACTTGTAATAGGAAGCTTGGCCTTAGAACATATTAAGTCAATCTGGAAGTCAATGGAGTAGATGCTCTTATTTTAAGACAAAAACATATATAAATGTGAAAACTTAATTTGAAATGGATGTAGTATTTATTTAAAAATTCATATGTTAGGGTGTTAAAATAAACCGTTGGACGGTTAAAAGCGTCTGAACCATCTCAAACCAGACTGTTTTAGGTCGTTTTAAAGTTATGCAGTGCACTTTATTTTGAAAAGTAGTGAAATCGCATGGTTTGGTTCTGATTATGGTTTGAATATTTTTATTTAACGAGTATTTTATTTTCTTTGATTTGATACTTATATTAATTTATATTTTTTTGCCATTGTTTTTGACTGGATTTTCTAATCTTAACAATATTATGACACTTAAGACTGTCATATGTAATTATCATCATGAATAAATATACATGAACCTAATTCTATGAATGAACCATACAAAATCCCCATGTTCCATGTATATGATTGTTCATTTTTGCTTGGTTATATAAAAAAACAAACTTAGGAAGCGGTTGGTTCACATAATGAAATTTGATGGAATTGGAATTTATCGAAGGAATTTGACTTTAAAGGAATTGGAATGGAATTTGACCACATGTTTGGTTGGTTGGAATTCAATCCCTTCACTAAAGCCAAGAAATGATGAATTCCTTAGATTGTGGAATTCAATGGAATTGGAAGGATTCAATCGCTTTCATTCTCTGAACCAAACATGGGTTTGGAATTTGGTCAATGGAATTCGCCATTCCAATTCTTTCAAATTCCTTCCAATTTCATGAACCAAACAACCTCTTAGTATCCATGGTGAAATTTTTGGTTATCGATTAACGAAGGTGTCTAGCGAGAGTTTTATATTACTTGAACGTCTATTGTACAGAAGAAATACTTAACGGAGATTCTTCAAACTTACTTCTAAGTCCTAAAGGTGAACTAAACTCATTAAATTGTTAATAAACAGGCCCTCGGCCTCAAGAATGAAAACTAACAATAAATTACTATCCACAAAGACGAAAATTGTAATTTCAAAAATACAGAAACAAAAATCGTAATCTTTAACAAACCACATGAACGAATATCGTAATTTATTATAATATAAACATGCTAATTAACCTTTGGAGTGTGTTTCAAAGTTCAAATAATAGTTGTCAATATTGGGCGTGGCTGAATATATTTTTGGTGTTGTATGAAAAACAAGGCCCGATAAATAGAAGTCATAGTATTAAACAATTCTTAATTAAAAATACTTATAATTATATAATTTTATTTTCATAATCATATCAGTTATATTATTTTTATTAAATTCTAATTTAAAGTTTTAAATTACAATGGACGTAAACAAAACCCAAAGGTTGAAATTGATGGAATATATGAAGAATGAACATACGCTGAAGTTTTGACCCAAGCCTATAACTGTAAGCAAGTCGATTTAAAGTTTACAGATATAGGCATGGACCGAACTCGATTCAGTAGCTTCATGAGTCATCTTGATGTTGGACCGATGTCAAGTTGAGGAATATCTAAGAGATCATATAGTTTTAAAATACACAGTAAAACAATATTTGATAAATCAAATTCAATTTAAACTCCACATGAATATACATGATTTTAAACTTATAAACTCGACACTTCATCTGTCATATGTTTCAGTCACGTATTTGTATTTGAATTCAATAAAGTATGACTTGATAAAACTCGAAAAATACAATATAATATATCAATTAAACTCCACATATGGGATAAGATTTTTCGGAGATGGGGTTTCCGGTTCGATAACGTGGCTTCTCTCTCTCATATTTCCTTGCTTTAAAAGACTCAAGTTCGATTTCCAGTTCAAAAGCCCAGATGTGGCATGCACTTTTGTGAACATGTTTATATGTGGTGTGGAGATTCCAAAATAAACTTGTTTTTTTCGAGCATTCTCCTTTGCATACGGTCTTGCATTTGAAACTCAATTGTTGTTCTTTACAGGGGTCTCCAACAGGTGCAAGAAATTTAAGGTCTTGTGGCCGGAGTGGTGCTGCAATCTCGGTAATCTCAGTTGGCTTTTGCTTGGTTGGTGTAGCAAGTTGTGGTGTTTGTTATGGGGACTTGATCTGCTTTTTGAGTTGGGGTTGCAAGGGCGGCTCCTTTCGGGTTTTTTTTTTATCCAGTGTAGGTTGTGTTTTTCTCTAGTTTTTATGGGCTTGTTTGTTTCTGTTTTTTGCAGAATCTTCTGCCTTTAAACCTTCTTATTTGTTTTGTTTTTGAAATCTATTTGTTGTCTTTTAAAAAAAATATTTAATAAGATATACAGATCAAACTCCAAATTTTAAGTTAAAATGATCTATCGAAAAACAAACTCGAAACACTAGAAAGTCCACATCATTTGATCGTAACATGGATTGGTCCAAAATATAATACATTTAATTCTATAAATAAATAAATGGCAATTTCGATTTGTTATGTTTGGTTTATTATCGTTAAATAATTATTATACCTTTTAAAATAAGAAAAATATTATATAGTTGGCAAATATACATAAAAATAATAAAAAGTTAATGATCGTTAATTTATTAGGAAAATATAACGGCGTAATTGACAATTTGTGATTCCACGGGAATTTCCTTTTTTTTTTTCTTAAGAGGTGGTTTGTTTAAAAAAAAAAAACTTCTTAAGTCTCACGTTCAGACATTTTTACATTTAGACCGAGTTTTTTTTAATTTTCAGAACCTCTTAATTCTTAAATACGTCTGAAATAAGAAGTGGTGACCTAACTATTAAAACTTCTTATCATCACCTCAGTTCATATGTTCTTCTTTCTCTTAAGACGCCTCCAGACGTTACAGAAACGATCTTGTTGATTCAGATTTCAGCACCACCTCTTATTAATCAGAAGTAAAATAAGACTTCAGACTTACGACCTCTTAAAAACATAAACAACACCTAAGGGTCTATTTGTTACCAGCTTAATGAAAGTTCTTATGCAGTCAGTTATACATGACTGTTTGGTAGTGTTCTAGTGATATAAACAACGGCTTATTCAATAAGCTTTTATGGAAGAACTTTATACAGAAAACCAATATATTCCAAACATGTGCTTCCCAATTAAAACATACGTTTTTTCCATATAAGAAAACACTCTCTCAAACAAAAACATTTTCAATCTATACAGATAGAATAATCCACACAGACGGTTTTATCCAAATGAGATTTAATAGAAAACCAACCAAATAGTCAATAAGTCAGTATATTTATTTTTTTAAACAATTTTCATGTTTTTTATTAACTTTGAGCATCAACATCCCAACCCCCGTTTCTTGCAACGTTGAACCCCCCCCCCCCCCTCTCTTGGCTCGTCTTCTTCTTTTTTCCCTTTCTCCCTTCACCTCCTTCCTTCACGGTTTTTTGGCCTCATCGAACTCAAATTTGAACCTAATGGCATCTGCAACAAACTTATATCTAGAACCTAATATCATCTTCAACGAACACATATCTAGAACCGTTTTTTGAATAAAATTAAGACTTTTATTGAAATCATATGTTTTTTCTAGGTTTTTCCTTGTTCAACATTTTTGATTGAGGTTTAAAGTTTTTGATTTACAAAAGTTTTGTATAAGATTTTTTTAATAATAAATATGTATATTGTTGATGTTATTCTCCTTCCAAACAGACTAAAAGACATAGTTAGGGAAGAAAACGGGGCGGGTATTGGACGGGTGATGCATCCCTCGTCCCCGTCCCTGACCCCCGTTTAGTAATAAAATAAAATAAATAAGTGTATTTTAAAACTAAAAATCTAATATACCGTCACTATATTAGTTACCAACATATTGAAATTAAAATGTATTTATCATTTAATAATACATATATACATATATATTTATTTATACACACAATATATACATATATTGAATAAGTTAAAAAGTTTAATCGGGGTCGGATTAGGGGCAGGTAATGTCATCCCCGACCCCGCCCAGACCCTGCTTCAGGTATGAAATAAATCACCGTCCTCGTCCTGTTACCCGCTAAAGCAGGGAATCCTCGCCCCGTTAGGATCGGGTACCCGCCCTTACGGGTAAAATTTCCATCTCTAGACATAGTTGATTTCATCAAGAAACTTCAAAATTTATTGGCTTTTCAAGTTGATTGATGTTCTAGATGCTCCTAAAGTTGTAAATTGCTAATGTCAGTGTTCTTGATGTTAATGTTGATAGTTGAGTGTGATTGTGTGAGTTTGAGTTTGAGTTAATTTTGATGGGTTTAGCTTTTTGATTGCGATCTTTGGTGTATGTGGATGCGTTTGGTGCGTGGTGATCGGAGATCTGATGATGGCCGAAGAAGATCACCAGTTGATCTGGTAATTTAAAATGATGTTTTGGTTAACAGTTCCCATTATTTTATCACATTAACTAGTTTTTTTAGGTAATAAAGACCTAACCAATATGTTTCATAACAGCCAAGGAATTTATTTTTTTCTCATAATATTGTCTTTTGACTTAATCAATTAAAATAGAAAATTATATTGGATTTTTATGGACTTTTCCTATATATATGTATATTTTTTTAATATGATATTTTAAAAATAAAAACCCAATTTTTTTGGTAATTTTCCTATATATATGTATATTTTTTAAATATGATATTTTAAAAATAAAAACCCAATTTTTTTGGTAATTGTTAATTTCAAATGAGAATGATGTATGACATATTTTTATGATGCATCTAATTTATTCAATTTTTAATATTCTTCATAAAATTTATAAAATACATATAATATTTTATTTATTAAATTATATGTTAATATTTTTTAACAAAAAATTAAAAAGACAACAAAAACCTAATATATTGAATGTGTGCGCGCACATAAAGACACAAATATATATATATAGGGTGAGTTCAAATGAAAACCCATCTTTCATTGTGCACATGAGGGCAAATCTTAATCATTGATTAAAACTTTGAAAATTAATCAATGATTAATACATAATAAGATTAATTGAGAAATGATTAAGAACAAAATTGTAATTTTGAATCAAATCCTACCTTCTTTGACTTTTTAATTTTATTTTTAATTTAAAAAAATTTACCCTCTTAAACTTTAAAATAATTTGTCTTAAAATTACTAATATTTTAATCAAACAAATTACATCAAAAAAACGAGAATTTCGTGCTCTTCGATATGACATCCATCTCGATATAGTTTTTTTTTTCGTTTTAACCATTTTTTACGTGAAATTCTATATACGTGTTATATTCATCATGAATATGCATGCACGTCTTCGGGTGTCAACATTCGGTATGAATAACAAAGGTGAACGTCCATTCACTATTCATGATGAATAATACAATATGCAGAATGAATAATACAATATTCAGAATTTTTTCGTTTTAACCGTTTTTTACGTGAAATTCTATATATGTGTTATATTCATTATGAATATGCATGCACATCATCGGGTGTCCATATTCAGTATGAATAACAAAGTTGAACGTTCATTCACTATTCATGATTAATAATACAGTATTCAGGATGAATAATACACGAATCTATGATTCATGTATTATTTATCATGAATCGTGTATTATTCACCCTGAATGTTGTATTATTCATTATTAATATATAATATATGAATGACCCGTGAAGGTGTAGACACATGGCGCACTCTCTTTTGTTTCTCAATTCACAACCGAAATTTGGTTTAATTCATTATGAATATGTATGCGCATTCTCGGATGTCCCACATTCAGTATGAGTAACACATGTGAACGTTCATTCATTATTCATGATAAATAATATAGTATTCAGGATGAATTACACAACATTCATGACGAATAATACACGAATTCATGAATCGTGAATTATTCACCCTGAATGTTGTATTATTCATCCTGAATGATACACTATTCATGATGAATAACACATGAATGACCTGTGAAGATGTGGAGACGTGACACACTCTCTTTTGTTCCCCGATTCACAACAGAATTACTCGATATGTTTTCGATTCGTCTTGATGGGTGTTGGGTTACGGTGTTGAAGAAACGTGATGTCTTACGACGTTGAAGAAGGTGATGTCGAGTTACATACTTACGGTGTCGATGTGTTGTATAAACTTGAACGTACATAAATATTCATAATGAATATAACACATATATAACATTTCACGTAAAAATAGTTAAAACGACAAAAAAAACTATACCGAGATGGATGTCATATCGAAGAGCACGAAATTCTCGTTTTTTTTATGTAATTTGTTTGATTAAAATATTAATAATTTTTAAGATAATTTATTTTAAACTTTAATTGGGTAAAAAAAATTTAATTAAAAAAGAAAAATATGGTAGGTGTGACTTTAAATTTTCTTCCATTTTTACCCCTAATCATTTTAAAATTAAAAACTATATTTAATATGAGTTGTTAGATTAAAAGAGATCGAGTGACTGATATTTGTTCTCACGTGCACAATGAAAAATGAGTTTTCATTTGAACTTTTTTTTTTCTCTCTCTCTCTCTCTCTATATATATATATAGGGTTGGGTTTCAGTAAGAATGAAAATTGTAGTGAGAAGGGTAAGAAAGAATCTCCACCTTTGGATGCACATTAAGACGGGATGCATCAAGATGCACCAGATCAATTCTCGTATCAAGCAAAATAAATGGGTGGTTTTGAGATTGAAAGTGATCAAGAGTTCATATCCCTTCTTACCTTCTAAACTTAACTCTTCTCATCACACGATCTTTCGTCTATATATATAAATATATATATATATATAGGGGTTAAATCAAATGAAAACCACAAATATGTTACAAACAT
The DNA here is from genome assembly GCA_954870635.1 of Arctium minus. Classification (NCBI taxonomy): domain Eukaryota; kingdom Viridiplantae; phylum Streptophyta; class Magnoliopsida; order Asterales; family Asteraceae; genus Arctium; species Arctium minus. The sequence goes on along the minus strand of OX941094.1, from coordinate 71,390,756 downwards.
GTGAGAACCAATATAAAAATATTTTTTCACATGATATATTTTTACCAAATGCTTGGATTTAAACACAGTAAAATTACATCAATCTTCGTTTGAAATTTGTTGAAGTTGATTTTTGTGCTTCAGTCATGTTTGGAACATCCACAAGTCGTTGACTTTAGATTTTTGTCGAGTGGTTGCATATTTATAGTGGATCAAAGACTCGTAAAGTTGTTCGATGTGTTTTTAGCCGAATTCTATCGTTCTAAGAGATTTTCTATGTTTTTTGGTTTATTTCGAGATATTTTTAAGTTTTTTGGTTGACTTCGAAGAACTTCTTCGATTTTTTGGTTGATTTCGAGGGATTTCTTTTCCGGTTGTATGGTCGATGTTTTTTGTATTTTCTAATATCCTGAATCACTCCTTAAAGTTTACTGATGCACCTTTCATAGTTCATACCAAGAAAAAAATCTACATGTAAAAATAAGTTGAACAGGTGCAAGAAGCCCCGCTCGAGGTTTCATAGGTCCGCCTCTAACATCCATTCTTATCAAATATCAATTGTATTATCATCTTTCGGGTTCAACTATAACGTGTGATCTTTATCTCTTCTTCTTTGGTCCTTATCGCCTCTTATAAAAAAAGGAGCAAAATAGCAATTCTACAAAAAATAAAAGATTTTTCTTGCATTGTTGAATTGTACATAATGATTTAACACTTGAATTCTTGAAAAATTAAGAGTTATATTAAGAGTGTAACTATGATTGGCAAACTAACTGATAAGTTAGTTGTTGACTGAAAACTAACTAATAACTAAAAAGTTAATTGATTTATTTATCACGTTTGACAAAACTAGCTCATAAGCTATTGGAGAAATGTAAAATAAAAATTAGTTAATTTTAATGTTCCATAAATAATATGTAAACTGATATAAACCAGATGGTAAAAAAAATTAAATGATATAATATATTAATTAATAAAACTCTAATTTGATTATTTTAAATATATAATTAAAGATGTATGTTTGTATAACCATCTATGAATTTTAGACAAAAAATTTATATGAATTAATAATTTAAAAAAACTGTTGTAGATAATATTAAGAGTGAATTGTGGATTTGGTCCCTGTGTTTTGATAATTTTTTTGACTAGAGTCCCTATGGTATGTTTATTATCGATTTGGTTCTTGTGGTATTCAATTTGTCTTGGTCATTGTCCCTTTGACTAACATCTCCGTTAACTCTATTAAATCAAGGATCATTTTAGTCATTTTGCTTAACTTTTGTCATTTTTCCTATAAAAAAGTAAAAACAATAGCTTATACACACACATATACATATACATATACATAACGAGATGGGCGTTCAAATGCAACTTATTTACATAATGTAATCCATGCAACGCCTCTATCCACCACTCATTTTATGTACTTAAGAAAAAAGAAAAAAACTAAAAATAAATGAGTGGTGGATATAGGGGTTGCATAAGTTGCATCATGTAAATGATTTGCATAATAACCTTCTTCTATATCAAAATAAATAAAGTAAGATATTATTGTATGATTTAATTTGTTTAAATTAAAAATCAATTGTATTAAATTCGATATAATTTTAAGGTTTTAGTATTTTTGCCTATTTGGGTATGAAAACCTAGTTGGAGTTTATATAGGGATTTGTTCAAGTTTAAGTTACAAAGATGATAGTATGTATGAATCTGTCATTTGGTTAAAATCTAAATAGTTGATTTTGAGTTTTTGAATAAAAGTAATATGAAAAACGGAACCCCTAATTTTTGGATGATCAAATTGGAGTTCATTTTCTTAGTGGTTTTCAATTATTTTGGTGTTAAAATATCGATAATAAGTTTGTTTATTAAATTAAAAAAAAGAACAATAAAATTAAATCGTTCTTAACATACTTAATTTTTTTTTAATTTAAATAAATCAAATCATAAAACCATGTCTTATTTTATTCCCTCTAAATAAAAAAATAAAATACAGTTTTATGAATTGATTTTAATTAAATTAAAGCAATAAAATCATATATTTTTCCACCACTATAATAAAACAATAAAAATAAATCGTATTTAATATAATTAATTGTTTTAAAATTTTAAACAAATCAAATTATATAATAATATCTTACTTTATTTATTTTGATATCGATATATATATATATATATATATATATATATATATATATATGTGTGTGTGTGTGTGTGTGTGTAAAATATTGTTTTTACATTTTTATAGAAAAAAGATAAAAGTTAGATAAAATGGCTAAAATGCTCCTTGTTTTAACAGAGTTAATGAAAGTGTTAGTTAGAGAGACAATGATCAAGACAAATTGAATACCACAAGGACCAAAATCACTATAAACATACCGTAAGGACCCCAGTCAAAAAAAAATATCAAAACACAGGGACCAAATCCACAATTCACTCTAATATTAATGATAACAGAATTTGTTAGCTTACATAACGGTGATTTAACAATAATATTTTAAAGAAATAATAATTATTAATTGAACTATATAATCAAATACAAATGTTAAAACCTATGAGCTAGTTTATGTCAATTAAAACGGTGATTTTTTAAAAAAAGAATAAAAAAGCAAAACAAAATAAAACTCAGCAAAAAAACTAGATAAAACCTTAATGCTTATTATCATGTTTTAAGTTATTAGAAAAAACAATTAACTTTTGAATAATAAAATTAATATATTATCATATTAGGTTATATCTTTATAAAATTGATATATACAATTTATAATAACAAATATTTAACCAAAATATCATTTATAATTAAATACACAAAAAATACATAAATATGAAACTTGATGCATCATTGTGTAATTAAAAAAAAAGTTTAACACTAAATTGGTGTAAATAATTAGTAATTTAACATTAAAATCGTGTAAGAATTGATGTATGGGTTGAAGTGATTTGGTATTAAATTTAGGGTTTTAGATCCCCGTTGAATTGCTTCACTAAGCTCGATGGAATTAGACCACTAACAAATTGATACGAGAATTTAAGAATACGAGTACCAAAAACGATAGCACATAACAGTAGTTTGGTAGCAAACCTGATGAGAATCCGTCAAGAACTCTCATATTGTTTTAGATCAATGTTTAAAGTATAATTCATTACGTAATGAAATCGTTTAAAAAATAAATTTTATAAAAACCAGGTTTTAAGCAGGCCGAAGAAAAGGTTTTTATTTTTAAATTTGAACTATAACTGAATACAAGTTTTTTTTATCACAATGTAAGAGTTTTGTAAAATAAATATATTTTTTATTTATTTATTATATACTTTAATTTAAGAATTTGATTTGTGATCGGGTATATTAAGGGGTTGTTTACCAAAAATCATTGGTAAGCGCTGTCTGGAATAAGAGGTCTGACTAGAGTAAGAAGCTCTGTCTAAAATAAGTGTTGTCTAGAAAATAGTTGTTTACCAAATATTCTGGATTTGGTGCTAACCGGTAAAAAATGACCATTATAACCCTATATATAGTGAAGTGCTAAATACAATGCAACTATTTTCCAAATATTATGTTTGAATAATTGTTGAACGAACAAAAATTAAGAATTTCATAATTGAAATATATCTTAACAAGAAAACAAATTAAATTTGAACAATTTGTGTACATATCCTAATTCGAAGCATTGGACAATAACTGATTGGCAATATGATCACGCAAATTAGTCATATATTCATTGTCTTGGGAACTCCACTGCATTTCATCGACTTCTATTTCATTGCTTCCTTCATGTTGTTCTTCAGCAGCGGTAAACATGGTATTCTCGTCGTATTCCATAAATAACTGATCTTGGATATTGCATTTCCTTATAAAGTTATGAATCGCGAAGCAAGCAATCACCACATCTTTTTGTACTTGAAAAGGATACGGAGCCATTTGCTTCAGGATTGGAAATCTTGCTTTCAGTACACCGTATGCACGTTCGATAACGTTTCTAAGTTGTGCATGAGCATGATTGAACATTTCTTCCTTAGTTAAAGCACGTCGACGTCGAAAATCCGCTAACCAGTACCTTGTATTGCGATATGGAGTCATAAATCCTCAGGTCCAAGTATATGCGGCATCTCAAAGATAATATTTATCTGCAATTACATATTCAACTTAAAAATTATAGAAAATAATGATCTTTTAAAATTAAGCAAACAAGATACTTACTTATGAAGGTTATAAATCCTTAATGCGAGATTTGTGTAATCTAATTGCATAAAGCAAGGGTTCACAATATAACACTCTGATTAGAATTGAAAGAAAAATGCAAGCAAATCAAATGAAGAAGCTGTGTGTGGATAGCATTTTTCTATACCCTCATTCCTATTAAACTACATATCAAAACTACATAAGAATGCTAAAAGAAGCTACAAACAGCTTAAAAGATGCCATGTGTTTTTTAGATGAATTTTCCATATAGCTGGAAACAATGTTTTAAAACCCGGGTTGACCCGGTTGGTTCAACCCGGCCGGTTCAACCCGTTGAATTGAAAACCGGTGAAGAGACCGGGTCAATTACGACCGTTTTTTTGGGAAATTACGGTCCGGATCGAACCACCGGTTTTTTTATAGAACCGGTTGAACCGGTCTTATTGAACCGGTAAAAACGGTTAAAAAATCAATTTCGTATAACTTGATGTAAAACTTGTTGTTATGTGTTCATTTAATATTTTTGGATTGATGTAAAACTTGTTGTTATGTGTATTTTTAATGTTTTAACTTGTTGACATCAAAATTTTGGTTTTATATATACATATGTATGCAAAAAAATGAAAAATACATAGAATTTCTTGAAATCGGGTCAACCACCCGGTTGAACCGTGACCCGGTCACCACACCGGGTCAACCAAAAAACTGGTTTTTAAAACATTGGCTGGAAAGATACAGATGACTGTTTTAACTCCTAAAATTTCCAACGAGTGGTTTTTCTTTGTTATTCTGGTTAGGGGTGGTTTTTCTTTGTTATTCTACAGGATCCATATCAATTTTGAATTTGACATCAAAAGACAAAAATGTACATCAGTTTAGAAATGGATTGAAGAATAAACTTTGTTAAATTTAGGGTCTTGTATACTTATATTGAAATTAATCAAACATATATGCAACAGGAGGAACATATGGCAGATTGGAATACAAGGTAAAAATGGATAGATTTTACAGTCTCATACTGAAATTAATCAAATACAAACTGAAGCAGAAGAAGAATTAAACTGAATTTAACAACAAAATACACGACACAGTAGGTAATTTTGACATTAATGTTTTGATGTTCTCTAAATACCATTGATTGTTCCATATTTACCGAGTTGATATATTTGATTTGTGCACAGACATATAATATGAACACTTTAACTAATATACAAAGGACAATAATTAAAGACCTGCAGACTTGGACTCATCAAACTCTAGCAGGTGAATGCTATAAACTTCCTACCATATGTTGATATAGTTTAATTATTATTGTATGTCTTTAGGACATTTAATAAATATCAATATCATTGGCATCTCTGTTTCTCCAGGGGAGGAAAGATGGCTCATTCCTACTAAATTGGCTACCAACCTCTCTATTAGCCAATCAAATAAAACCTTTAGAACTAACAAAATGCAAGGTTCCAACCATTATCAAGAACACAGGAGCATGAAATCAGAATTAGGATATATGTTTGATGGTATAATACTATAATTAGGTGTATCTTTCGCTTGCTTAATGGAAATATATATCAAATAATCACAAATAATCACTGGAACGTGTTGTAAAGACACCAAATGATACCAAATCTAATTGAAGCTTGCATAACTCTTCTTCTTTCTTTGAATTTTCTATTTCTTCATATGCACATCTATTTCAGTTTACTTATTTCTGCATCATTTTTTGCATGAAATTAAATGAATTCATACAACGAATATTACATGTGTTGTGTAAAACTTATATTGTTGATGACATAAGCATAACTTGTATTATCATATCATTCTAGTTACAACATCTTGAAAACCTAAAAACAAATCCATTACAAAATCATAAAAACAAATGCAATACCCTTAACCCTTTTCGTACCTGCAAGGCTGCAATGGTAGATGGAGAAGAAGGAGAGCAGTATCAAAGCTAGAGAACAACGACCAAAGAAGCAAGCCAGAAATGGTGCCTCTCGTTTACTTCCGATTGAAATTGAGAGATTCCATGAGTAAATTGAGCGGCTATGGGTGAAATAGAGAGATTCCAATGACTGAAATTGAGAGATCTGTGATTTCTACGGCGTTGATTTGTGATTGAAATAGGGAGCGATCAAGGATAAAAAGGGAAAATAATCTGGAATGTATCTCTGACTGCGATAAGAGAGGGGTTTGTTGCTGACCGAGTTTAATCGGGTAAGAGGGACGGTCAGAGGCACTTTTTATAATAAGTGAAAGGTAAACACTACATATCTTATTAGGGTAAGAGGATCTTATTCAATAAGTGCTAATAAGTAGTAAGTAAACACCCCCTAAATACTTTTAATAAAGAATTAGAAAAAATATATGAATCACAATTAATTTTAGAGTGAATTACACTTTTAGTCCCTGTAGTTTTCTTAAACACTGATATATTCCTAAACAATTTCTAATTAACGATGTTAACTTCATGAATCCCGAGTGTTATGAAATTGAAAAAATTAAGAACCATCAATACATACAATTTATTTTATGGACCAAATCCAAATTTTGACCAAACCATAAAAGCATATCAAATAGCTATGCTAAAATGGAATAAATTGAGATTTTAACATTTTTGTTTTTAACAACTATGTTATCCTCTATACTAAAATAGAGAAAAGAGGTGAGAGATTGTAAAAATCTCTAAATAAATATTTTCCCTCCAAAACTAATTATTACCCCTAAAAAGCAAAAAAAATCAATCTCAACTTTCTATATATTAAATATTTTAATAAGATAAGGAATAGAGTGATTTGTGGATTTGGTCCATGTGGTTTTGTGTTTTCTTTGACTATGGTCCTCATTCTATATTTATTATGGATATAGTTCATGTGGTATACAATATATTGTGGCTAGAGTCCCTGCACACTAACACCATTAAGTTTGAAAGGTTAAAGACATCATGTGGCTTGCACACCATGGGTATAATTGTCAATTACATTTCCCTTTCAATTAACCTATATGCCTTTGAGAATATTGAATTGTGGATTTGGTCCTTATGCATAACTCATCATCTTTAAAACCTATCTATCATCTCTCTTAATTTTTTTTCATATATTCTTCATTATCAAAGTACAAGAAAAACTAATTTGTTAAAATGTAAATAAAAAAAAAACTACTTGCATTAAAAATAACAATTGTTTGAAACCAATTGTTATTTTGATTAGTTGTCTTTATCGAGATGTAATGTTGATATCAAACTATTGTTATTTTTGATGAGTTGTCTTTTTTGGAATGTAATGTTGGTTTGAAACAATTATTATTTTTAAATATAAGTAGCTCCTTTTGCACTTTAACATATTAGTTTTTGTTGTACTTTGACAATGAAAAATGGATGAAAAAAATCAAGAGAGATGATAGCTGGGTTTTAAAGATGATGAGTGATGCATAGGACCAAATCCACAATTCAATATTTTTTGTTTCAATGGTCTATAGGTTAATTGAAAGGGAAAGGTAAATTAACAATTATACCCATGGTGTGCAAGACACATGATGTCCTTAACCTTTCAAACTTAACGGTGTTAGTATTCAAAGACCGTAGCCACAATATATGGCATACCACAAAGACTATATCCAAAATAAATATAGAATAAGAATCATAGTCAAAGAAAACACAAATCCATTTGAACCAAATCCACAATTCACTCTAATAAATATTATAGTTGCTATAATAGAATAGCTCTTGGAGTTGGATGTAAGGATGGCAAAAAACCCGAACATTTCGGGTCGGGTTCGGGGACGTCTTATCGGGGACGGGGACGGGGATGGTGCTCACCGGCCCGACCCGATAATATATATATATATATATATATATATATATATATATATATATATATTTCAAACTTTGGGCTTTATGTATTAACTAATAACTAGATACCAAATATTTTAAAAGCCCAAATCCAAACCCAATCAAATCCCTAAAAGGAAAAAAAATAAAAATTAGATCTTCTTATGTTTAAGAAATTTGAATTTTTTGGTTTCGATTTTGGGTTTCGGGTATTACCAACGGGTAACGGTGATTTTTTAGCCTTAACGGGTTCCCCAATGAGGATCGGAGAAACCGTGGGGACCCGATGGGGATCCCCGATAAGATCCCCGACGGGGATCGGGACGGTTTCGGGGACTGGTATGGTTTTCGGTTTCGGGGACGGGGACCATAATCCCCGGCCCGAAACCGGTCCGTTGCCATTCCTAGTTGGATGTAAAAACTTTTAAAGATTTTAATTTTTTTTACTCTATTTTAGAAAAACTTTCACTTGAGCCCTGATACATTTTCGGTGCCATGGAGTCTTGTATTGTTGTAAAGTAATCCACATTATACTTTACAGAGCGACTCCTAAGCAATCTCTTCCGGTTCCGCAGTGTCCAGATCTTGCATCAAAATAATCTTTAAAATCTACCAATATACTCCCTCCGTCCCGAGTTAAGTGTACACATTACTATTTTAGTTTGTCCCAAAATAAATGTCCAATTTCAAAAGTAAGTATTCAATTTCCCATTTTACCTTTAGTTATAAGGTGGAGAAAGTTTCTCTCTCTATTTTAAAGGGTAAAAGTGACTTTTGGTTATTTAAAAAGCGCAATAATTGCATATTTTTAAAAGGTGTATGTCATTTTCATTATGGACATTTATTTTGGGACGAATGAAGTAATTCACTCCGAAAAATTATTTAAATTATTTATTTTTGTTGGAAGAACAATAATATCCTTATCTTGAATTGATCTAACAAGGGTGGGCCATGCATTATTGGAAACACGATTTCCCACATTTTAATTATTAGATAAAGGGTAAACAAATAATGATGTGACGTGTTACCATTTTGTCGCTTTTTATCATGTATTTTCAGAATTAATCTGTATTTTTATTTTATTTAATATTTCAAAGAGTTCCCTCAAGTGAAAATGAAAATTATGATAAAAAAGATAACAACGGATCATTGAATACACATTAGGATTAGATGCACTTGATTAATCATCATATCAAGTGCAATTTATTGGTGGGTTTGAGATTAAAAATGATCAAGGATCCAGATCCCTTATTACCTTCTCACCTTAAATCTTTTTCTCACACCATCTTTCGTTATATGTCAAAGATAATACTCCCCCTGTCTCAAAATAAATGTCCACAATGAAAAAGAGACACAGTTTTAAAAGCATGTAATTATTACACCTTTTAACTAACCAAAGTACAATTTTACCCTTAATTATAGATAGAGAAATTTTCTCCGTTACATAATTAAGGGTAAAATGGGAAAATAGAAATTTATTTTTGAAAGTTGACACTTATTTTGAAACAAACAAAAGTAGTAATATTAATGTAGACACTTATTTTGGGACGGATGGAGTTAACGAAATTTAATTCACGCACACCACCGCTACCGCCATTATCCTCATCGTCGCCTCCACCAGATTCACCAGTCACCACCATCGTCTCTCTACCACACCGTGGCTACCACTTCCATCGCTGCTACCATCGCCACCACCATCAATTTCATTTCCACCTTTGTCGTCATCGTCGCCACCACATCAATACCACCACTGATACCATCACCACCGTCTCTGCTAGCGCTGCCACTTCCACCAATTAAACTAAACAATAAAATATGAAAAATATCATGGTCTGGTATTTTGGTAGTCTGTCACTATCACGTTACAGTACTTGAGTTATATTTATCGAACTAAACAAACCGAATCCAATTATTTTGACCGATTTCATTCATTTTTTTACTAATTAGATGGATGGTCACAACGGTTGATCCATGGTTTTTGCCTAGTGGAACACCTTCAAGATAGATTAAAGACCCGTAAAATCGTCCGATATGCTTTTACTTTTTAGCCTAGCTAATTCCACGGTTTCAAGGAATTTTTAAAGTTTTTTGGTTGATTTCGAGGTATTTTTAAGGGGTTTTTTTTGGTCAATTTCGATGTACTTTCAGCTTTTTTTCGTTGAATTCGAGAGACTTTTTTTTGTTTTTCAGTTGATTTTAATGTATTTTTTTTGGTTATCTGGTTGGTGAGGACACAATAAAAAATTATTGGGAAAAACTATCGTAGAGAATTAACCAAAAATTATTTTTAGCCTATATAAAAATTATTTATTGGGAACCATCCCCACATTGTACATATTAAATCCGTCCCTAAATGTTTGATTTTTTATATTATTGAAATGAGCATTAAGAGAAAGGTATTCATTATACATGGAGAAAGATTTATTTAACCCGACCTTTTAAAAAAATGTCAAGAAAAATACATTTCATCTATAATTAAATTTCACACAAATTTTAGAATACAAAATAAAGATAAATATAAGTATTTGTTTTAAAACGATAAAAACAAATAATTTTAGTATAAATATAGGATTAGACCTGGCAAAAACTGACACGACACGAAATAAACGGGTTTGGGTAATACATTTTAACCCGTTTAAGTAAACGGGTTAACACGACACGAAAATTAAACGGGTAAGGTCATGGTCAAAAATTTCAACTCGAAAATGACCCGAATAACCCGTTTATATATATATATATATATATATATATATATATATATATATATATATATATATAAGTTTTCCTTTTAATGCTTTGGATTTTTAGTGTTTTAGATTTGATTATAATTTTGAACTATAAATTTTGGATTTCTAATGCTTTCATTTGAATTTTGTATTTGTATTTTTTGTGAATTTTCAATTTTTAATTTTAATCTTATAAATGTTAAACGGGTTAGGCGGGTCGTGGCGGATTGGGTTAGGGTTGGGATTCTCTGACCAGGGTTAGACACTTTCAACCCGTTTAACTTTGAACCCGACACGAACCCAACACGACACGACACATTTGTCAGGTCTAATAGGATCAGGATAAGGGAAAAACTAAAAAAATAAATGAAAAATCGAGAAACACACTGGTAATCGTTCATCTAGACGATACGTGCATGTGTATACAAGTTGCACTCGTGCATATGTGCATAAAAAAACAACTTCGTTACTTGTACACACTCGATTTTTCATTTTTTTGAGATTTTCATTTAGGCATTGTTTGGTGATCGGTCGTTTAATTCGAGATTATTTTCTCGTCAATCACCCATCTTTAATGTGTTAAAATGATAAAATCGAACGATATTAATGTGTTTTTATATTTTGATAGGTTCGGAACACTTTGGAGCAAAATAGAACAAAAGGACGATTTTTGACAGATTTGCGCGACTTTGCCGTTTTGAGCATATCTCACTCGTTCGAGTTCGGATTCAAGTGATTCAAGATGATTTGGAAACCCAACACACAGACCTACAATATTCGTGTTTTGAGTTTCTGGAAATTCGGGCTGAATCTAGGCCGAAACAGGTGCTGAAGTCGGGAGTACAAACTGGACAGAAAGGAATAAAACAAAAATGATGCAGATTTAAACCAAAAGCAAGGCTTGGCAGAGCGGTAAGCTCTGTGTGTTACCTGGTGAAGATCTAAGGATCGAGTCCCTTATGCAGCGAACCTTCATTTATTGATTGAAGGACCAATTTCGGCCCAACTCCCATGCGCAAGCGCGGCCCAATGTTTAATTAAGATAATTATTTTTTTTATAAAATTTCTAAGTGCAAAGGATTGAACTCGAGAGGATTGAAGATTGGAATTCGTTAGATGATAATTGGAGATTCGAGGGATGATTTGAATGTAGATGCAATTGAGGTTTGAGGTTTCTTTCAAGTATTCTTTTTATCAAGTTATAATTGTTAGTTTCAGTTCACTTTTAGTATAAGGTTTACGTTATTTGTTTTTGATATGGTTGGTTTTTGAAAGTATTGGATCAAATCTTTCGGATAAAGTTTGTGGTTTTTTTATTTGAAATAGAGTGTTGAATGGTGATTTATAAATTGAGATGATCTTGATTTTCTAGTTTTTAATAAAGTTTCTACGAATTTTTCATTACGAACGATATGTGACAGGTATTGTTTGTTTTGAATGATTTCATATTCGCGTTATTTTGTTAGTCATAAAGTTTTAATTTTTATTCGTTTAATTCAACTCTCAATCCAAACCTTTTGAAGTAGTGTTATTTGTAATAATTAGATTTTTGTTTTTAGTTAGATTTTTTTTGAGCTTAATTGATAAATTGGGTAGCCAATCTTTGTGACACACGTGCATTCGGTTTTGACACAAGTCGTTAATTTAACCACTGACTCCCTGAGAAGAACGATACCCTACTTACCCTATCACTAGGTTTGAGTTAGGTTTATAAATTTAAATTTTGTTGTACGCGTGCATCATTTGGCAAAAAAAAAACTAGCTTATAAACTAATTTTTTTTATACATGTTTGAATGACCATAAACTGGTTTATAAGTTAACTTATTAAAAAACTACTCATAGTAACATTTTAAAAAGTTAGTTTATCAACTACCAGCTAATTTACCAGCTAGTTTGCCAAACATAGTCACAGTTTTGCATGTGTAAATATAATCCAAATAAACGATAAAATAAAATAATGTGGTTTGACTGGTTTCCCATCAAATTATTGAAAGAATCCACAATTATTTTCATAGAATGACAAACAATGCCCCAATAATTAAGTAAATCTAAGCAAGAGCAAAGGGTATTTTCGTCTAATGATATTTTCCACTATCCTTAACCATTGGCTTTGCGCCGCGTATTTAATCCAACCACGGTTTCATGAATGTACTTAGACAAGTGTAGGAAACTACCATGGCCCCCACCTCATCTGATTAAACCCCATTAATTTCGACGGTTGCGATCAAGCGGTGTCCTTCATCTAGGCTGTCATTCGGGTCCACACCACGAGCGTCGCACCGGATCATAAAGACAAAATGGGAATATACCAAACCACGGTCGTAAGGTGCTATTGTCAGAGAGTTAATTACTAAAATTAGAGAAAGGTACAAGTTTTTATGCTTAGATTACTGTTTTGGAAAGGCTAAGTTGGTTTGGTAGTAGTGAATATTGCCTGAAGAAAGTAATTTTCTGAAAATAAGTTTGGAAAGTTATCCGGACCCCTTTATATTTGAATCATTTTACATATGCGACCGCTAGTTATGGGAACTTGTCATAAAACTTTTTTTGCAAGTCGAACGTTTCACAAAAACATTTCTACTTCTTATGTTAGAGAAATGTTATGTTAGATATTGGACTACTGATCGAATGCAAACTGGATAATCACTTGGATTGTGATTGTTCACTGTCTAAATACAATAATTTGTCCTTATAGTGTTGGATCTCACGAATTTCGTATTGTGATCATTCAAATGAATGCTCTAAGCACAAAGGCTGTAAGACTGAGTCTTTATATACACCCAAATTCTACAGTTACATATTTATATGAGGGATTGACGATTACTAGTGGTTAAACGATTAAAACATAATTACACAATAGTTACAATCGTTAATGGATAAGATCGAGAAGCAATTACGACTGACTCGAAAGCTCGAAGTCAGAAGCACTACGCCCATAAGCAAGTGTTTAGATACACCACCGACCAGAAGCTCTGAGTCAAATAGTGATGGCCAAAAATCCGGCTCGGGCCAAGCTGGGCCGGACCAAAACGGGCTTCGGGCCTCTACAGTGAAACCCAAAACCGGTTCAAACGGGCTTCGGGCTGGGCCGGGTTCACCCGAAAATGGGTGGCCCAGTTAGGCTTGGGTTAAACCAATCCATGAAAAACTGGGTTGGGTCGGGCCCAAAACCGGGCCGAGATCGGGCTACGTAATTTTTTTAAAATAGTTTTCTTTATATAATAATTAATTACTAAACTTTAAAAAATAAAAATTGGATTGGATCACTACAATACACTTTAAAAATACGTTTTATTTATAATAAATCTCTAAAATACACTTTAAAAATACATTTTATTTTTAATTTTAAGTTACAAACTTACAATACTTGAGAGTAGAGAAGTAGAGATGTTATACTAGAACTTGCGAGAAACGAATATAGCGAGAGCCGATAAATGAGAATTGTATACGTTTTTTGCGTTTTCTAAGTTGGTGTCACTATCCATAACCAACACAAGTTTTTATATGGGTTTGGAGGGGTAAAAAACACACAAAAAAAAACGGTCAAAAAATGCTCCCTAACGGCTAGAAAACGGCTATATTTTTGAAATTGTGAAAATCGGGTCGGGCCACCAAAAACGCTAAAAACCCAAACCGGACCATGATTTCGGGCTTCAAACCGGTTTGGCATCGGGTCGGGCCGGGTTTTGAGGCGGGTTAGGCTCGGTTAACTGATCGGGCCGGGTCGGGCCGAGATGGCCATCACTAGAGTCAAAGGCTTAGAAACTCTAACCCTAATGCTCAAAAGCTCTAAGTTAAACATTTAGAAACTGAGTGAAAACACATAAGGTATGAGCAAAAGGCTCATAAACTCTGTGTCTACAATCTAGACACTTCTAATTCATACTTTGGGAAAATTCACAATTATAAGCGAAACTACTGGCAACTCTATTGACCCCCGCCTTATGGAGTTTTAAGGTGATAGAGGGAGGTTCAAGGGAAACTTCAAAAAAACGAAAAATTGAAGAACACTCTGGTAGTCTCTATACTTGTGCATACATTTAAATTATGTTGTTGTTTTTGGTTTTTATGCACAAGTACATTATGCACTTGTGCATATGCACGTGTCCATGTTACAAATTATTTGTATGCACAAGTGCATATCGTCCAGATGAAGGACTATCAGGGTGTTTTCTTCAGTTTTTCGTTTTTTTTTGAGGTTTTCCCTGAACCTAACCATAAGGTGATATAACTCACATTTGTGAGTGTGCACTTTACATCTTCTTACTCATTATGTTAGTTTTGTCGCCTAATTGATCTCAAACAAATCACAATTACACCAAAATATTTGATGACACTAAACTCACCACATGTTCTGCATACATCATGTTATTCCCATACTTCATTCCATGACTACTTTACTGGGTACGTTTGGTTTAATTACCGAAGAAAATACTAATATGTTTCAAGTTCGGTGAGAGAAGTAGAGGGGTATTTTTCAAATTTCCAAACCTAATCATAACTTATCAAAATAATCCAAAGATGAAGGTCTCTTTTGTAACTTCCCCCAAAAAAAACCAAAAATACAAAAAAATAAATAAAAAAATAAATCCCGAATATTCGAATATATCTCTTGAAGTTACTGACTCAATACTGACGTGGATCCGAGCTGTTGGGCCCACAATCTTAGACTGTCAAGATGAGAACCATCAAACCACAGTCTTCCACGTGGCACTCAATCACCCCCATCCCCCAACATCCCTATATATATAAACCATACATTTTCTTGATTTAAATCATTGCAACAAAAAACCCTTTTTCCAAAAGAAAAAAAAATTCAAAAAAATATAGTAACGGTAGGTCCATGGGCGGAGCCACCACCAGAATTCCGATGAGCCACCGTGTGTTATCACCAAGTTACAATTACAATGCCGGAGATAACTCCGGCGATCAACCGGCCGTCCAATTATCCGGTTCGATCTTTGGCTTCCTCGAGGAAGAAGCCACCGTGTTTTCGTCCCCGGAAACCGACGGGTTTCCCGATATCCAACACGATATCGAAGACGAGTCCGAAACCGAAAACGAAAAACCCGAAAGGATCGAAGACAAGGTTAAATTTTGGGAAACCCAACATCAAAATTTACATGTGAGTTTCGTTTATTTAATTACCACATTTTGTAGGTCTCGTTTATATAAAATCTTGACGTGACATATTTTTCGGGATTCTAATAAAAAGTTTCGATTTTTAATTAAATTTTTTTATCAGGCAACGTTGTTCAGAACAACAACGTTGGAATCGAAAATCAGGAATATGACGAAGGAAGTAGTTGCGGAACTCGAGGTGGTCGAGAACGCTTGTTTTTGCTCGAGACCGGTTTCCGGTGGCTGCCGGAGCTGCCGGATGACGGAAATTTGCCGCCGGCTACAGAATTCCGGTTATAATTCCGCCATTTGCAAGTCCAAATGGAAGAGCTCCTTAGATATTCCATCGGGTAATAAGTTTTTACGGTTAATTATTTTTTTATTACCGACTTCGTTTGGTTTGATTTGATTTATATAAATATATATACAATTTTATATTTTTACTAAATTTATGTCTTTTATTAAAACGAAATAGGTTCACACACATTCATAGACGTGATCGATAACTCGAATATCAAAAAAGGCGAGGTGAGGGTGATAATCGAGTTGGAGTTCCGTGGTCAATTCGAGATGAAGAAAGGAAGCGAAGAGTACAACGGTCTCGTATCGAAACTCCCTGACGTATTCGTTGGGAAAATCGAGAGACTGCAAGCCGTAATTAAAATACTGAGTAATGCAGCGAAACGATGCATGAAGGAAAAGAAAATGCATTTGGGACCGTGGAGGAAACAACGGTATGTCGAAGCTAAGTGGCTTCGAGTCGTTGAACGAACCACAACGACCCTGATCGAACCGTTGGCGATGGATGATTATTCAACGCATATGGTTAGGACTCGGGTCCGAGCGTCGATGTTGACTATGGATCTTCTCGATAACTTGCCGAAGATGCCCAACTTCTTTGCCCCGGCCGTTGAAGTCCTGTAACATTTGATGTTATCTGTTCCGTAAAAACTATTAAGCGATTGTAAATCACTACTAAATTTAAAAATTACTTTGAAGGCTATCAATTCATATTGTAAATTGAGTATGAATGTTGTAACATACCTAGCCAACTGTACCGGATATTGTCAGCTTTATTTACACTTGTAGTTACAGTTTTAAAACATGTATAATAGATGAGGTATCCAGTCTCTTATAACACAACATTTGTTCTCCTCTTTATTAGATGTGGGATCTCACAAATTTACAACTTTCAGGGTTCAACTATGCTCAGTTCGATAATCATAAAGACACGCCATCATTTTATGTTCGGTAAGGTGAAATGATTGTAGATTTTGGTTACGGTACGTGGTGAAATGAAATGAGTCGTTTTTAAGGGACAAAATAATATTGCTTCGTTTAACGTTTTTCTATGAACCGGATTATTTTTGTCGTTCTTGCTAAATGCTTTTATGTTGTTTGATTGAACGGAAATGAAATAAAATTGGAAAAAGGTAACAAAATAACAGCGGTAACAACGTTTGCTCCTGTAAATCGGAAGAAAAGGTATCGGGAATCTTGTTGGAATTGTCCATTCATGTCACAATCATTTTTGGCAATCAAAATCATTCAATTGGACGTGATTGATAGTAACATAACTTATTTTAAACGTGTACGCTCAAACGTTATAAATTAATTTCCTGGTCCTAAAATAAATGTCATTAATGAAACATGACATACTTTTAAAAATGTTTTATTATTAAAGTTTAATTAATTAAAAGACAAAGACAATTTTACCCTTATTAACAAAAGATAATTTTTTCCTATTTATAATTAAGGGTAGAAAGGGAAAGTAGACATTTAGTTTTGAAAATGGAGTTTATTTTGGAACAAACTAAAATAATACTATGAACACTTATTTTGGAATAAATGGAGTGTGACTAAAATACCCTTTATTGTAATGTGTTTGCTAATCAAAACATAAAAAACCAAACTTTAATAGCGAAAAAAAAAATGAACTAAAAAACCGAGGAAGGGAGGAGGTTGGACGTTTTGTTGCCAACGTTCAGAAAGAGGAGGGGGTCGTGAGAAATCACTACAAGAGCTTTAGGTGCCGTTTGTTTTTTAAGAGGTTTAAAGTCTGAAGTCTTATTTTAGTTATGATTAATAAGAGGTGGTATGTAAAAAGATCTGAACGATTCAGACTTAAGAGTCATTAAGAGGTTTTTAAAAAAAAGCAAACAATCCCTTATATAGTAATATGGGATCGTGTAGAAATCACATTCCTTAAGTAATATTTTGAATTTCTATTCATACGATTGATAGAGGCACAAACTGAGAGCAATAAACACAGAGAAATTTGTAACGGTTTTTACATTAAAACTAAAAGTGAATGCAAGATAAATAATTTATGAGCGATTATTGGGCGGTTAAGATATGTTACAAAGATGGCATGAACTTGTGGCATCAACATCGGTGTTACACTGATCCGTATTATCCACCTGACATTAAAGTAGTTAGGTCACGTTTGATTTGCAGGATTTGGAAGGATTTAAAATGGAATTCTATTTCACTCTTATGTTTGGTTTGAAGGATTCTATATATGGATTTGAAATCTCGGGATTTCGTTGAAATTCTACAAACATAGGATTTTGAAATCGCATGGAGTTGGTTGGTGTTTCAATGAATTTCATAGGATTTCTATGTAATAATGGTTTAAAATATATTAAAAACAATAGTTTTGTAATAATCAATTAATAATTAGGTAAATTCAACTATTTTTATAATTATTTATAAGAATTTATATATATATTTTTTTATAAATAACGAAATTCAATTCCATTTCAAATCCTACAAATCAAACACACCAAAGATTGCAAATTCTTCCAAATTCAAATCCCTCCATGAAATCCAAATCACTCAAAACCATTTCATCAAATCAATTGCCGCTTAGTGTCGTGTCTTCTTAAACTTTGTTTAGGTTTCGAGTTGATGCCTCAAACCCTGTAAGGGCGACACCCTTGAACCCGCATGGGACTATGTTCTTTGACCCCGACCATGTGGCCACATCCGGAGTTCTTAGGTTCTACCTAGCTTATACGAGTATGCATTTCACACCTTGTAACTCGTATTTCAGTTTAACTAACAACATTTTCCATTTTGTTGTGTACACCAAATGGCTAGACGAACACAAATCGTGTCCCATAAAGTGTCGAGAGGGGGGCTAGACAGACACAAATTATCTCCGAGTGTTCGGTCCCTGAAAAACTTTGGCTCTCATACCCAATGTTTTAAAAACCCCGGTTTTTTGGTTGACCCGGTGTGGTGATCGGGTCACGGTTCAACTGGTTCAACCACCGGGTCAACCAAATACACTAAAAAAACACATAACTGACATACGCATAAGTTTTTCATCAATCCAAATACATCAACCGGTTCAACCACCGGTTCAACCGGTTTTTTGATAAAACTGACCGGTTCACTCCGAGCTATAAATTTTCATAAACCCGATCGTAATTGATCTGCCCTCTTCCCCGGGTCCCGGTTCAACCGGTCGGGTCGACCCAGTTTTTAAAACATTGCTCATACCATATATGGATATGTGGAACTCTTTTGAATTTTCTGTAAAATAACCCTTAATATATAGGTGACGTTCATACACATTTATAAAGAAGTTTGATAATCTCTGTACAGTCAATATGAGACTCCAACACAATTGGAATATTTTAATACAAAAGAGATCAATCATTACCATCCATCAACTAACAACTAATTTATCAGTTAGTTTACCGAATGTGTAGTAGCCTAAATATCTATTTTCATAAAAATCTTACATTATGGTTCAATCTACAAATTATTTCTAATTTTATTTCCAAATAATATCTATCTTTCATTATATTTTTATTTCCTTGAAATGCATATACTCTATACTATGTATTTTATACATTTAAACTATCATTCAATTATATATAAATAAATATATGTGAGAATCCAAACAATAAAAGTTTAGACAATAAATAGAATATAAAATCAAATTTATAACAATGTCAACATTTTTGTGAGTACAATATTTTTCTAAACAACTTTAAGTGTTTGGGCATAAAAGTAATTTACATTCGTCAAATTGTCAAGAAGATCCATGGTCAACATCGACGCTCCGACTCTAGCTGGTCGAGTAGCGTTACCGTCTACCGCCAACGGCTCGACCAGAGCCATAGCGGTAGTTCGTTCAGTGACTTTGAGCCACTTCGCTTGCATGTATTGCTGCTTTCTCCACGGTCCCAAATGCATTTTCTTTTCCCTCATGCATTTCTTTGCGGCCGTGCTCAGTATTTTAATGACGGTTTCTAGTCTCTCGATTTTCCCAACAAATACGTCGGGTAATTTACACACGAGACGATTGTACTCCTCGCTTCCTTTTTTCATCTCAAACTGACCCCGTAACTCCAACTCGATTATCACTCTAACGTCGCCTTTTTTACGATCGGAATGGTTGATCACGTCCACAAACGTGTGTTCTCCTGCTTCATAATTAAAACAACAAAAAGACAACAATTTAGTAACGACAACGAGATATTGTTAATCATACCAAAATAGTAATCGGGATTTTATCGAAGGAAATTAAATAACGAAAACGATTGATTACGATTTTGATTTTGAGTTTTCTGAATAAATCAAAATATCATACATATTTAAGGATGATCATAAAAATTATATATATATATATATATGTATATAGGTTTGGGTTCACGTGAGACCAACCTGTTTTCGTGAGATTCGTGAGACCACATTTTTACACTTAAAACTTCACAACAAAACATTGTAAAGATAAAAAAATCCGAACCTTCACTTCACAGCAAAAAAAAACACTGTGAAACCTTCACAGTGTTTTTTTGCTATGAAGTTTCAAGCGTAAAAATATGATCTCACGGGTCTTACGAAAAGAGTTTCGTCTCACATTATAATATATATAGTTTATTATATATATATATATATATATATATAATTTCAATTTATCTATACTATATTATAAAGATGACATAAAAAACTCTTAAAAACAAGTTTTAAAGCTTAATGTACCGTTATTTAATGCTAATTACTTAAAAAACAACCATAAAAGTTGTATGTACTACATTTAATGTTATTCATTAATTTTCAATCATTATCTCTAACCATTTTAACTCCCCTAAAATCATTTCCCACTTTAACTCCTCTAAAATAACTCTCAGCATATTTTAGATATAAAAAATCTAAAATATAATTAAAAAATCTTACAGAATATTTTATAAAAAAATATATTATTAAACCAAAATAAATTATAATATAAAAAAAAATTAAAAAAAACATAAAATAAAATGAAACATTAAAATCGTGATGTATCTGACTGCATTGCACGAGTACACTTCTAGTTATAAATAAAAGATATAAATATTGTGGTTACTATTGAATTAAAATGAAAATAAAAAATCCAATTACCAGATGGAATATCCAATGAGCTTCTCCATTTGGACTTGCAAATGGCCGAATTGTAACCGGAATTTTGCAGCCGGCGGCGAATTTCACTCATCCGGCAACTCCGGCAACCACCGGAGACCGGCCGGGAGCAAAAACATGCATTCTCGAGCATCTCGACTTCCCCGATCACTTCTTTTGTTATGTTTCGGATTTTCGATTCTAAACTCGTTGTTCTAAATAACGTTTTCTGCCGAAAAAAATTATATAATACGAAACTCGTTAGAATAAAAAATATACGCGATTTCAAGATTATATAATAATCATCGATGACCATTGACCGTAAGCTTTCAATCAAATTTAACGAGACTTAGGAACGTTCTAATATTTTTGGAAGCCCTGTTATACCTAAATTTTTTGATTGTAATGCAAAATGAGACAACAAAGATACATATATACAAATTACAGAGATAATGATGTGGCATATTATTTTTATCTTCTGATAGAAATTAGTTTATAGATAGATTTAGGGGTTGTTTGGTTGGTTTTCCATTAAGTTTTGTATGAATAAAGTTGTCTTTGTGGATTAATCTGTCTGTATAGATTTGAAAGATTTTTATTTGAGAGAGTTTTTTCATAAATGGAAGGAACGATTTTTTAATGGGAGAGACTGGTTTGGAAAAAATTTGGCTTTCTGCATAAAGCTCTCCCTTGAAATCTTACTGAATAAGCCACTTTCTATATTATTAAGCAACTACCAAACAGTCATACATAGCCGACTGAATAAGTTGTGAGTCTTATTAAGCTCATTAAGCTGCTAACAAACAGACCCTTACTTTCGTTGATTAAAGGCCCTAAACAACGTAAAATTAAACCCCAACTGTTCAAATTCACACACATGGACGTTCTAATATTTTTGTAGACCCTGTTATACCTAAGCTTTTTTATTGTAATGCAAAATGAGACAACAAAGATATATATATACAAATTATAGAGACAATGATGTGGCATATTATTTTTATCTTCTGATATAAATTAGTTTATGAATTTACTTTTGTTGATTAAAGGCCTTAAACAACGTAAAATTTGGCCCAAAATTTTGAGCGTCATGTTCAAAATCACACATTTAACATGCTAAAAGACGGCTCTGACGAGACTTACATGTAAATTTTGACATTGGGTTTCCCAAAATTGAATCTTGTTTTCGATATCTTCGGGGTTTTCGGTCTCCTCGTCGTCTTCGATTTCGTGTCGAACGTCGTAGTACACGTTTTCGGGTGACGATAAAGCGGTCGATTCTTCCTCGAGAAACCCGAAGATCAAACCGGATAATTGCACCGCCGGTTGATGATCATGTGGGAGGTGATCACCGGTGGTGTAATTGTGATTTGGTGATAACACACGGTGGCTCATCGGAATTCTGGTGGTGGCTCCGCCCATGGGACCTACCTCACAACCTTGTTTTTGTTTGGTTTTTGGGTTTTGTTTTTAATGTGATTTAATTATATGGGGAACTATAGTTATATATAGGGTGATGAGTGACACGTGGCGTGTTGTTATTTGTTGATGCTAATCCAACGGTCAAAGTTGATGGGTTGGATCCACGTAGGTTTGAGTCAATAGCATAGAGATATACTACAAATATTCGAATATTTGTCTCTATTTTTAGTAGAGTGCAATGTTAATGACACTCTTGTTAATGTCAAAATCAAGTCAATTCATGTGTTGAGAATGTAAAAAACAGGTTTTGATGTTGATGTGTGCGATGATAAAATCATTTATAAGGGTGTCATTAACAAAGAAAAGAATAGACCTTGAACTTTAAATCTTGTCTAATTATGGGTTAAATCTTTCAAGAATTATAGGATTACCCCCTTGACTACCGTTGGTGCAACTTTTTTAATATCGGTGTTTGATATGGTTAGATTATTGAAGAAACTGAAAGAAAAGAAACGGACCTCTTAACAACCATATAATGTAGATATATTTTGGTGAGTTTAAATTTGAACTTATTTTTATCGAATTCGATTGATATTTCTGAGTTGTCATGTTTCAGATCAAATTTCTTTACAAATCGAACTCAAGTTTGTATCAAGAATACTTATTGACCTATTGATAACCCTAAAATCTAACTTATGTTTGCGTGTCTCGGGTGCTTTTTATTTAGTTTTATTTGTTGTTTGCACTATTATGTGTTTCGTACGTGAGATAGAATGCCACATGACATAATAAAAAACATGTAATCTCAAGTTTGAGTCGACATTAAAGTAGGATATGACATAACTGAGCGGGACAAAACTGTATTTTTTTGTCTCATCGAAATAAGTGGAAAAAAGGGGGGATGAGACAATTGATTAATTACTAAATTACCTATTTAAATTACAACCCTAAAATCTTTTACAATTTCTTCACCCGCATATCTCACTCTCGTCTATCCGGTCATGTTCAGTCCAATCATGTTCATTACCAAATGCACAATGATATCGGGTTTATTATGTCAGCTGTAATGTACGTGACTTCACATTTCCATGGTAGTGGAAAAACCAAGGTTCTAAACAGCATGAGTTATGCCTGATGTCAAGGTGAAGTCTTAAGAAATAGTAGTCATTGACAAGATCGAGCGTTTTTTGAGGCATGACTTATGGGGGCAAATCTGTATATCACACATATATATATAATGATATTATGTATACATTTGTTCTTTTTTACTATTATCAATGAGTCTATAATATTAAACAATTTAAATTAGATTATATACTAAATGGTTAAATATAACGATACTAAAATTGGTAAGAAAAAAATATATAAAATACCGAGTTACAAAAACTTGCATTAGGCCATGGCTTTGCCACATGGTTAACGTAACATTAGGCAAAAGTCTTGAGCCGTGACGAGCCTTTTAAAATAATGGAAAAACATGTCTATGTGTTTAAGTTGACCAAAAATACAAAAATCAAAACAAAAATAGCTAAAAATGTAAATATTTAAAAATTAAAAGGACTGTTTTGGTAACTTGTCATAAATATATCGAAGCAGTATCCTATCATGTTCCTATTGTTTCTCACGATTTGTCGCATGCAGCCACTAGGACGCTCGTTGACTCTGTGGGCTCCACTTGACAGCCTGGACAGATGAGTGAGACGCAATCCAAGCCGTTGAATTAAAGGAGTACTACGCTTATCTACCGCCTCCCAGGCTATCGCTACCCTATTTATAAAAAACGTGGATTTAATACGCGGCGGAAAGGCCGTGGTTTTTTTTTTCCAATAATTGGATTTAGTAATTGACCATAATGCCCTTGTTATCACATTGATTAATATGCCAAGGGCATATTAGTCATTTCAGTCCAACTAAATTATTTGATAGAAGAAAATATAAAATAAATTCCACGTTCTTCACTGATTCATTCTTCTTTTAAAATCCGATAGAGCCTATCTTTCTCGTGTGATTTCAAAACTT
Source organism: Arctium minus (assembly GCA_954870635.1). Taxonomy (NCBI): domain Eukaryota; kingdom Viridiplantae; phylum Streptophyta; class Magnoliopsida; order Asterales; family Asteraceae; genus Arctium; species Arctium minus. The sequence goes on along the minus strand of OX941094.1, from coordinate 71,366,091 downwards.
TAATAATCAATAAACAAATAATAAAAAGGTATAATTATTAATTTTATTTATACGTTATCCGAAGTAATATTATGTTACTTAGAGCATCTTCAACAACATTGCTATAATTTCTCTAAAATAGATAATCAAAAATGAAAATCTCTAAAAAATATTACATTCATCACCAACAGATTTGCTATTTTAGAGATTTTAAAACAACTTATATTATTATAATATTCTATAATTTATCATTTCAATACAATTTTAAAAAAAATCTTAATATAAAATAATAAAAATTGAATTTCATTGGTGGGATTGAATAAAATAATCATTTATCTCTCCTACCATTAAGTTTTAGAGAATTCTCTAAGAGCATCTCCAACATCATTGCTAATTTTTTTTAAAATAGAGAATAAAAAGTCAAAATCTCTAAAAATATTTTCTTCTAACTCCAACAACTTTTCTATTTTAGAGAATCAATCATTATTTATATTATTATAATATTTCATAATTTATCATCCAAATACACTTTTTAAAAAAACTTAAAATAAAATGTTAAAAATTGTAATTATTATTATTATTCATGTATGTACAATGAACAACGTGATAGCTAGGGTTTGGCAATGATTGGAATACGGGGATTTGGTCCATTATAAATTCGTTCTCGAGGGTTTGGTGTGCCTTTTTTTCTCGTATACACGGTCTTAGGGATTATTCGGAAGTGACTTAAGAGCCGTTTACAAAACGCTTAACGGATAATCACTTATTATGTGTCGCCAACCTTAGCAGGTGAACATAGCAAAGACCGAGAATCTTACACGTTAAGTGAGGGAGAATACTCTTCTAAGTTAGTAATTACCGGGTAATAGACGTTTACTACCAATCTATTTTGATGACCGAGGATGTTACCCAATTAGATAAATGAAGGTGGTGACTTATGCGGGTAAGTGCTTACCTTGTAAGTTGAATTTTTGGTAAATGATTTGTAACACCCTAAAAATAGGGATAACAAAAATCCGAAAAACGGACATGCGGTATTTAAAATTTCCATAACAAGAGCCTCCCAACAATGGGGAAAAATACACAACATGTTTAAACACAGTCGTAATTAAACGGACAATAAATAACAACCAACTAATCTAATTTCCATAACTAGAAGAGATGTTACAAATAAGGGTGTCATTTATAAACCCAAATGTTCTCCTACCAAAAGTAAGTCCAAACGCAATATTCCCCAATCTCTCACCCAAGCACTATGCTAGCTTAGAATCGGCGTCGCTAGAACCTGAGATACACATCGACACCAAGCAAGTGTTAGGACAAAAGCCTAGTGAGTTGAACAATAATAATCATGCATGAACAGTTACAAATCTTATCAACAGTTAACCAGAGTTCAACAAATGTGGAGTCAATAGGGGAGACCCATAGCACCAATCAGTTCCACCCAAAGAGACAATGTACCTTAATGTCAACTACCAAGAGTGACATCCAAAGGCCCGGCACATCCGAGGACTACAACCATGGCATTACCCCGAATGGCGGAGGTCTAGGCACATACCCACACGGTGGCACCCAAGACTACATCCTCCTAGTGTCTACCGACTTGGTTCGTCCAACATAAATTATATAGGAGGTCTTTAGGTGTATTTCAACCAATTATAATTCAATACCAACCATGGGTACAATATCGCCATCCTAATCATGTGAGCCCAACATAGGACCCAATTATCCACATAAAGATTTTGTAGATACAATATCACCAAGAGAGTATTCCAAATGGAATTTATCATAATCTATCAAAACATGTATTCATTAAATCATGTCAAAATACCCATTGTAGGTATACATAATGAAGACCCCAAATACTTACACAAAATAGAGTAAATCATGGGATGATACTTATAAAACATATTTCTCACATAGTCTCATGAAAACACCATCAAATACTTGAACCCGTAAGGATGAACATTTTGAGCAAATATGTGATGATAAAAACAAATAAGCAAATATGATGTGTATCCAGTTTTAACAAAATTTTAGTAAACTCACCTTGCTAGATTTAGACTAAATCTATATTTTACCCACTTAGAGCTTTCCTTGAAGAAACTTGGTTCTTCAAACCAAATCTTCCAAAACCTAGATCCACAAGGTTCCAACCATGAATATACATAATCAACCATAAATAATCGTTTCCCAACCTTATACATGGATACCTCAACTGATATCGAAATCCTAACTTCCATAGATGAAGAGAATAGAAGATTACCTTAACCCAAGCTTGAATCCACCAACCAAAACACCTCTAGTTCACCAAAATGGTTACAAATCTCCAATCTACGAAAGGGAGAAAAAAGGGTGGATGAAACCCTAGAAAACTATGGTGAAGAAGATGAATAGGGAGAGATGAGAAGCTTACCACCACAAAATACTCTAGTTTACTTAATAGACTTCCAATCTCTTGATAGATCCTTGAAGAGATCTCAAAATCGAAAGCGTAACAACTTGAATCACCCAAATCGGAGTTGGGATGAAGAAGTTATGAAGAAATGAAGTTCGGTGGCTGAAAATTGGTTTTGAGCTCGTCCAGTGGATTTCACGACTTGTCTCGCGACCTTAGGTCGTGACATAAGTCGCCCGCTTCCCCTGATTTTCTTCTCGATACTGTTTTGGCTATAACTTCTTCGTTATAGCTCCGATTTTGCTCCGGAAAGAACCGTTGGACTTGTAATTGAATCATTCATCTATCTAAACTATAAAATCTAGGATTCAAGTACAAATTTAAATATCTTATTTTTCCTTAATATATCGGTTTATGTATAAACTTGAGATGATACCTTTCGAAAATCGGGGTGTTACAATCCTCCCAATCTTAAAAGAGATTTCGTCCTCGAAATCTGGAACCACCAAGCACCCAACATCACACTTGAAAATATTGATTGATTTACTATCTAAAATGAATGCCTTCACGAAACCTCACCTCATATACGGATCCGATTACATTCCGGTCTAGGTTGTATTGCGTTTCTCATAATGTACCGTTACAAACTAAATCTTAACGTTCAATATATTTCACCGACGTCAGGATGAACGTTGAGTCCCTGATTAATCATTTTCTTAATCATTAAATCTCGGTTGCCTCCCAACCTTAGATTGCTTGTTTTACCTCAAGAGTAATTTACGACCTTATTCAGTCATTTCCACCAAGAATACCCCAAAGCAAACCTTTCCTTTTGACACCTCTAATTGCAACGCGTCAAAGTCTCCTCGATAATCGATTTGTACTTAAAGTCCACCTCGACATTCTCACCAAATGTATCCAATAAACATTACCACTAAACTCCCACCATGCTCAAGCATCGAATTCCAAATCAGCGAAAGTCCTGACAATTACCAAAATACCAATGATTGATTCTTAATTATCAACATCTAATTTCCTTAAGTTTACCGCTCGTCCTGCATACGCACCAGATCTAACGAAAATACACTGAAGCACACCAACAATTATTGTCCTCAAAATAGAGTGTCGACACCTATCCTCGGAATGACCATTATGCAAACATGGGTATACTACTAAATATTTCATTCCCGATTAGCAATGTCGATTCAAAGTTGACACCTACTCTTGGAAGTAGTCACCCAAATCCAACATCCTTACCAGTCAACCATTACATCATCATTATTCACGAATACCCAACAATATAGTACACCACTGTCACATAGCATGCCATCGTACAAAATTCCCACAATTCCAAAACCAACCATACCCAAACAACCGAACACGATTTTAATCCATAGGTTTAACGAACCATAAAGATCGTTACTTAACTAACTGGAAGAAAACACATGTCTAACGCCTCAAACTCCGAGGACTCTTTTAATCCTTAATCTCGACTTCTAACACGATGGGGCTTACACCTATAGTCCAATGAATTCAAGGTTTTTCACACCACCAGGCCAATTTGAAATTTATAAAACTCTCAAATACATAAGTTTTATAACAATTAAACATGCGGTAAAAATACACTATCGTGCATTCGATAGGTTCAAAATTTATCACCAATGCCACGCATATAAAACCATTTTCAAAACTCATTTGATCAGTACTTACGTTAATAAAACGGTAACGAAAGATGCGTAACAAAATTTTCAAACGGACTACCAGGGTCCTAGTATGCATCAATTTATGCTATGCATATGAAAAATAACTTTCCGTCCTATAACATGTGCAATAAAAATTTGTACAACTCCCAAAAGAGGATTTCACAACTTCAACTTTAAAATCTTTTACTTTAACACAAAACGTCGGAAGATAAAATTTCCAACAAAACCTATATATACGTCCGATCATTTCCCAAATGTAGCAACATAATAGGAACGTAAATAAAATTTATTTTTATTTTATTTTTTTTCGCGTTTCAAATTTGGGCCGCACCGATAAAACGTACTTACCCAAAACTATATCTACAACGTCATGCAAACCAGAAATTCATTTCATGCATTGCGGAAAACTCTTATCATTAAAATCAATAATTGAAATATGTTCTGGGCAAAAGTTCTATCCGAAATAACATAAATCTTTCATACGATTACTCACACCAATAGTATAATTTATGTAATGAATGAGAAATAGTTTTACGTACTAAAACAGTGTATAACAAGACGTTCGTACAAAACTACAGAAGGGAAATTCACAAAATCGAACCCCAAAATTTCTGCAATTAACCATGAAATGTCATGAAATAAAACTTCCCATCGTGACTCGCATACCTAGGTTTATTCCCCAAAATTTAGTAATGACATATGCATGCGATTTGAGCAATTGTAAGAGTAATTTAATTTAATTCCAAACTGTATAAATAAAATGTTTGTAAAACCCAAGACAACATGCTCATGATATTGAACTCTTAAAGTTTTCTCTCTTTTAGTCACAATGCGGCATGAAATAAGATTTCAATATAAAACGTTCTTTCATAAACTTAGATTTAACCTAAAACTTGCTCAAAATGAGAATAGAGAGAGAACTCCCAATCTTTATAAAACGCGGGTAAAAGGTTATATATCGAAATACCCAACACGGGTGGAACATGATACACAACTCATGAAACATAGATAAAATCTATATAAATAAAAATTTGCCGTGAACACGGACATTCGACCCAAACTCACACGACCGTAAAAGTGGACGAACACAAATACCGAAACATGGAAATGACGCATTCCATTTAAACCTTAATATACGTGGGAAAGACCCAATATTAAGGCCATCATTTATCGTCGACTGCACAAACCAAAGTTGGTAAAAATACGACATTAACTTTTAAAAATACCACGGATCTACGACGGAGAGACCCGTATACATTAAGAATAGAGAAACATGCAAGTAGGCCGCCCATACAACTTCCTCGCCTGTCATCTAAACGTTTTCATCTTGGGTGGCGAGAACACGTGAATGGGGCCACCCGTGATGTTATTGGATTTCACCACATATCCCGATCCTAGTTCCCATACCATGCCAGACATCACAATCCTCGGATCGTTTGTTGCCCCTTGCCATACTCCGTCGAGTTCCACCCCAAGGTCTTACGGACATGAATGTCTATCCAATCTAGACGAGTTTCAACTCAGCGACTCGAGCCACCTATTGCCTACTCGCTAGCAAACCCAAGCGGTCACTAAGTGTAACCCAAAACCTCAAGCCTTACAAAACAGACAGACTTACGTGCCTATGGATCCATTACGACACTGTCTAACATTACATGACTCCAAATTAATGACCAAAGCACCCAAAGCATGTAACTCACCAATGACACGAATTAAGCGTCATCATACTCAAAACCCACGACGGTTATAAATCCGGACAAATGTCCACACGACTCATTTAGTCAAAACCGAGCCAAAGGCCCAACACTTTACGTAAATACTCAAATAAAAACCGATATAAATATTGGAACCCGTTTGACCGTCTAATATGCAAACACGACGAAAAGTATAAATAAATAAAATCTCATCGTTGGTTGAGACAAACCATTTTCCCAAATGAACTCATACCCTTATGTTTTCAAAATGCCTCATAACACAATAATATGCATTTCTGAAAAGGTTTATAAAATTAAATAAACAAAATGACCCTTACGTCAATTGAACTCCAATTATATATGTAAAATCATCAAGTAAACATTTCAATATGATTTATTTACCGAAATACCCAAAGATCCCAAAATGGGTATCTCAACATGCTTATAAAACTAAACATTTTAAAATAGAGAGCGGACTCCAAATTTTATAAAACACGGTTAACACATTATAACTTGAAATACCCAACACGGGTGAAACGTGACACACAACCCATAAATCATAGATGAAAATCTATATAATTAAATATCGCCATGAACACGACTTTAAACCCAAAACTCATACGATCATAAAATGGACGAGAATAAATACCGACACATGGAAATGACGCGGTCCATGCGAACCTTAATATACGTGGGAAGAACCCAATATTAAAGCCATCATTTGCCGTCAACCACTTAAAAACTCCTTTTGGTAAAAATACCACATTACCAAATAAAATACCACGAATCAACGATGAGGAGATCCGTAAACACCGAGAATAGAGAACACGTAAGTAGGCCGTTCACGCGACTTCCTTACATATCCTCTAAACGTTTCCATCTTGGGTGGCGAGAACACGTGAATGGGGCCACCCTTAATGTTGTTGGATTTCACCACGGATCCCGGACTTAGTTCCCATGCCATACCAGACATCACAACCTCAATCCGTATTACTGCCTCTAGCCCTACTCCGTCGAGTTCCACCCCAAGGACTTACGGACGCGGGTGCCTATCCAACCTAGACGAGTTACACCTCAACGACTTGTGCCGCTTATTGCCTACTCGCTAGCAAACCCGAGCGGTCACTAAAAGTAACCCAAAACCTCCGGCCTTACAAGACCAACATAACTTATGTGCCTATGGATCCATTACAACACTGTCTAACGTTACATGACTCCAGTTGGATGACCACGCACCCAAAACATGTAACTCACCAACGATACAAAATTAATCGTCATCTCAGTCAAAACCCCCGCTGGTTATGACTCTGGACAAACGTCCACACGACTCGTTTAAATCAAAACCCCCGCTGGTTATAACTCCGAACAAATGTCCACACGACTCGTTTAAATCCAAAAACCGAGGCAAAGGCCCAACGCCTTACGTAAATTTCCAACGAAAGCCTTTGTACATTAAAACACGTTTAGCCGACTGACAAAGACTCAACGGTCCCAAAAGTGTAAAAATAACACAAACTCAACATTGGTTGCGGCGAACCATTTCCCAATTAAACTCTTTACTCTTATTTCCCAAAATACCTCGTGACACAGTCATGCACATTTTCCAAATAGACGTAAGTACAAAATCATGTAAATGACATTTACATCAAATGGGCTCCATTTATATAATATACGTCAAAGAAACATATCAAAATGCTTTATTTGTCAACAAGCCCAAAATCACAAAAATGCTTGTTTCATGAGTTTATAAAGATGGATATAACCAAATACTCAAACTTATCAGCAGTTAACAATTTGGTGTAAAACATCAACATTTTAAAATAATATTTTGGCATGTACACCGTTTTCATAAATCATCTTGAACTCACCTTGCTAGATTTAGGCTAAATCTAGATTTCCCCCAACGAGCTCTTTTGAAGGCCACTTGAATCCTCAAGCCGAGAACCTCCAAAACCTAGATCCATACATTTCCAACCATAAATACCCATAACTAAACATTTAGAAACATTCCCCAAACATTACATACCAAAATCCCTAAACAAGATCAAAACCCTAGTTTCTCCAAAACTAACAAATCCGAGATTTGAGATACCAACACTAAAAAACCATCAATGGAGCATTTAGAACCTTAAATCAAAGAAGCTTACCACTGGAGATGACGAGACCTTCCGAGAACACCCAATCCAACTCTTCAACTCGAGTTCCCCAAACATCGAACTTGCATACTCCTTTATGAAGAATCCACCATGGATGTTTCTCCAACTAAGATTAAAGCTCTCAAAATCGCTAAGTGGAGAGGAGAGAAATAGATATGGTGGCTAATGAGAAAAAAACCCTAGAACCTGGGTTTAAAATCGACCAGATGACTCCCGCGGCCTTGGCCGCGACCTTGAAGTCGTGGGCCAAGCCGCACGTGCTACAAAGCTGCGCACCACAGTGGGTTACGCGGGTTTAGCCGCGACTTTGAGGCCGCGGGCTAAGCCGCGCGTGTCACTGGAGTCTCTTCCCACTCCTTATGCTAAACCGCTCGCCAACCTCTTCGCTCAGTCGATCGCTGACTGATTTCCTTAGCTGGTCATAAACCGATCTTTTGGGAAATTACGGGTGTTACAATCCTCCCAACCTTGGAATGATTTCGTCCTCGAAATCCACATTCCCAAAAGACCTTACCCGCAGAAAGATTTATCTTAACCCAATGGTCTGCACTACTATCACAACTCTTTCACCGGTACTCCCAACAACTGCCCCTATTGGGCACGTTATACCAATAATCGAGCGAACACTTGACTCCCCAAAATAACTTTTACCCATAAGGTTACGGTCGTCTCCCAACCTTGGACGACAAGTACTACCTCCAGGTAGTTTGTGACCCCAACTTCACACCAATCCATTTCCTTCAGATCTACATGATTTCGAACCCAACGTCAAAGATCGTCACCAAACTTCCAAGATCCAAAGACCTCAAGGAAACAAGTTGACGCCTAGGATTAAACGGTGACCTCGAAAACGTGGACATCCCGCCCAAAATTCCATTCCAGACGGATTGTCGCACTAAGGTTGACACCTATCAGAGAGCTAAAATTTCAAATCTTACATCTCTAACCGACATATCACCAAAATCCCCTTTAATCGCGGAACCCGCCAAGACGGTACACCAACCACATAAGCCACACCGACGAGCAAACCACCAAAACGAAACCCAATCTAATCGCCGATGATTACCTAAGACCTTAAACCACGTGATTACCGAAGTATAAAATCACCTCTTAATTAAAAGGAAAAACTTAAATCTACTATTTCCATTAATACAAACGCGCGCAGATTCACAAACCAAAACCTCAAACACTCAAGACTGACCGCAAGTCGGATCATCCGGCGCTTCAAATCCCAAGGACTCACTTAGTCCCTAAACACAACTCCTTTTTCTACAGGGGTGTAAATCTATAGGCCTAATGAGTTCAAGGTTTTTCAACCAGTATGCCAATTTGAGTTTATAAAACTTTCAAATACATAAGCTTCTTAACGATTAGACGTGCGGTAAAAATACACTATCATTCATTCGATAGGTTTCAAAATTAATCATCAAAATCTGATACCAACTTGTAACACCCTAAAAATAGTGATAACTAAAATCCGAAAAACAGACATGCGGTATTTAAAATTGCCATAGCAAGAGCCTCCCAACAATGGGAAAAAATACACAACCTGTTTAAACACAGTCGTAATTAAACGGACAATAAATAACAACCAACTAATCTAATTTCCATAACTAGAAGAGAGGTTACAAATAAGGGTGTCATTTATAAACCCAAATGTTCTCCTACCAAAAGTAAGTCCAAACGCAATATTCCCCAATCTCTCACCCAAGCACTATACTAGCTTAGAATCGGCGCCGCTAGAACCTGAGATACACATCGACACCATGCAAGTGTTAGGCCAAAATCCTAGTGAGTTGAACAATAATAAGCATGCATGAACAATTACAAATCTTATTAGTAGTTAACCAGAGTTCAACAAATGTGGAGTCAATAGGGGAGACCCATAGCACCAATCAGTTCCACCCAAAGAGACAATGTACCTTAATGCCAACTACCAAGAGTGACATCCAAAGTCCCGGCACATCCGAGGACTACAACCATGGCATTACCCCGAATGGCGGAGGTCTAGGCACATACCCACACAGTGGCACCCAAGACTACATCCTCCTAGTGTCTACCGACTTGGTTCGTCCAACATAAATTATATAGGAGGTCTTTAGGTGTATTTCAACCAATTATAATTCAATACCAACCATGGGTACAATATCGCCATCCTAATCATGTGAGCCCAACATAGGACCCAATTATCCACATAAAGATTTTGTAGATACAATATCACCAAGAGAGTATTCCAAATGGAATTTATCATAATCTATCAAAACATGTATTCATTAAATCATGTCAAAATACCCATTGTAGGTATACATAATGAAGACCCCAAATACTTACACAAAATAGAGTAAATCATGGGATGATACTTATAAAACATATTTCTCACATAGTCTCATGAAAACATCATCAAATAATTGAACCCGTAAAGATGAACATTTTGAGCAAATATGTGATGATAAAAACAAATAAGCAAATATGATGTGTATCCAGTTTTAACAAAAGTTTAGTAAACTCACCTTGCTAGATTTAGACTAAATCTATATTTTACCCACTTAGAGCTTTCCTTGAAGAAACTTGGTTCTTCAAACCAAATCTTCCAAAACCTAGATCCACAAGGTTCCAACCATGAATATACATAATCAACCACAAAGAATCGTTTCCCAACCTTATACATGAATACCTCAACTGATATCGAAATCCTAACTTCCATAGATGAAGAGAATAGAAGATTACCTTAACCCAAGCTTGAATCCACCAACCAAAACACCTCTAGTTCACCAAAATGGTTACAAATCTCTAATCTACGAAAGGGAGAACAAAGGGTGGATGAAACCCTAGAAAACTATGGTGAAAATGATGAATAGGGAGAGATGAGAAGCTTACCACCACAAAATACTCTAGTTTACTTAATAGACTTCCAATATCTTGCTATATCCTTGAAGAGATCTCAAAAACGAAGTTGTAGCAACTTGAATCACCCAAATCGGAGTTGGGATGAAGAAGTTATGAAGAAATGAAGTTTGGTGGCTGAAAATCGGTTTTGAGCTCGTCCAGTGGATTTCGCGACTTGTCTCGCGACCTTAGGTCACGGCATAAGTCGCCCGCTTCCCCTGATTTTATTCTCGATACTGTTTTGGCTATAACTTTTTCGTCATAGCTCCGATTTTGCTCCGGAAAGAACCGTTGGACTCATAATTGAATCCTTCATCTATCTAAACTATAAAATCCAGGATTCAAGTCCAAATTTAAATATCTTATTTTTCCTTAATATATCGATTTCTGTATAAAGTTGAGATGATACCTTTCGAAAATCGGAGTGTTACACGATTTCTTAAAGAGTTTAATGACTTGTATGGTTTATTCGGTCAGTCATATATATGAGTGTTCGGTTATGGCTTATCTAATAAGATGATGGCTTATTCACTCAGCTCAATAACCCTGGTTGTACTCGTTAAGCAACATAATTTCATCTCATACCCTTATCTCAAATAGACCATCTTCCATGCCCCCCCCCCCCCAAATGACCCTCTTCCTCTCTCTCGCTCTCTCTTCTTGATTTTCCTGAAGTCAGAAGTTCCTATTGAGATCGAGCCATCTGCCATCGACTTTTCATTTATCGGCATTTCATCTATTTAGCGTTTTACCTTGAGCCTAACCCTGTAACTGGGGGTGTTAAAAAAAACCGTTGGACCGCTCAAACCAAATCAAACCGGGCCGTTTTTGGCGGTTTGAGCGGTTCACCGGTCTGGTTTAGTGTGAAAATTAGTCAAACCGTTCGGTCTGTTTCGGTCTGCGATTTTAACATTTTTTAGAGCGGTTTGAACCGAACCGACCACCAAAATACGCATGTATTAATCTTTATCTTTATATATATAAAAGGAAAATCTAAGAGTGATGAGGTGGCACCATGAGAGGTCTTCATTTCTATTAAATTCTCATAATTTTGAATTTTTTTTACTTAAAAAGGTTGTCTTTGGTGAAGAGATGAAACATTATGTTGTTAAGGTTGTCCCACATTGGTTGAAAGATAGAAAATTGAAAGATGAGATGTGTAATAAAGGGTTGATTAATGTTGAAATAATTGGAAATGGTGTTTAGCTAAATATAGCTAAACCCAAGTTTAATGATTAAGTTAAGTTCATATTAATCATTTTCATTTATTTTAAAATGATTTTGACAAAGTTTAATGATTTTAATATCAATATATAAATTGAACAATTAAATGAGGTAGCACCATGAGAGGTCTTCATTTCTATTTATCTAAGTTCTCATAATTTTGATTTTTTTTACTTAAAAAGGTTGGCTTTGGTGAAGAGATGAAACATTATGTTGTTAAGGTTGTCGTACATTGGTTGAAAGATAGAAAATTGAAAGATGAAGATGTGTATATAAGGGGTAGATTAATGTTGAAATAATGTGAAATGGTGTTTAGCTAAATATAGCTAAACCCAAGTTTAATGATTGAGTTAAGTTCATATTAATCATTTTCATTTATTTTAAAATGATTTTGACAAAGTTTAATGATTTTAACATCAATCTTTATATATATATATATATATATATATATATATCAATATATATATATATATATCTTTATCTTTATATATATATATATTAAAAGAGAAACCAAACATAATGACTTGGCAACATTGTGTTTGAGTATTACTCAAATCTTGAAATATGGTTGAGTTTCATCATCCCACATTGGTGGGAAGATGATAATTTGGATGAAGATGATGGGTATTTATAAGAGTCATGGATGTCATTGAAATCTAAAACCATGGTTGGAATCAAAACCAACCAAAAGGTAAAAATTATAGTGTAAAACACATATTTTATTGAGGTTTGGGTATTCCTCAAATCTTGAAATATCATCATCCTACATTGGTGGAAAGATGATAGTTTGGAAGAAAATAATGGGTATATAAAAAAGTGATGTATGCTCTTGAAATCTAAAACCATGGTTTGAAGCAAAACCAACAAAATGGTAAAATTTATAGTGCAAAACATACATTTAAATGAAGTTTGAGTATTCCGCAAATTTTGAAATAAGGTTGAGTTTCATCATCCTATATCGATGGGAAATTGATAATTTAAAAGAAGATAACAGATATATAAAAGAGTGATGAATGCTTTTGAAATCTAAAACCATGGTTGGAATCAAAACCAATCAAATGGTAAAGATTATAGCATAAAACATACACTTAAATGAGGATTGAGCATTCCTCAAATCTTGAAATAAGGTTGAGTTTCAACATCCCACATTGGTGGAAAGATGATAATTTGGAAGAAGATAATGAGTATATATAAGAGTGATGGTTGGAATCAAAACCAACCAAAAGGTAAAAATTATAGTGTAAGACACATATTTTAATAAGGTTTGAGTATTCCTCAAATCTTGAAATTTCATCATCCTACATTGGTGGAAAAATGATAGTTTGGAAGAAAATAATGGATATATAAAAGAGTGATGGATGCTCTTGAAATCTAAAACCATGGTTTGAAGCAAAACCAACAAAATAGTAAAATTTACAGTGCAAAACACACATTTAAACTAGGCTTGAGTAATCCGCAAATTTTGAAATAAGGTTGAGTTTCGTCATCCCATATTGATGGGAAAATGATAACTTAAAAGAAGATAACATGTATATAAAAGAGTGATGGATGCTTTTGAAATCTAAAACCATGGTTGGAATCAAAACCAATCAAATGGTAAAGATAATAGCACAAAACACACAATTAAATGAGGATTGAGTATTCCTCAAATCTTGAAATAAGGTTGAGTTTCAACATCCCACATTGGTGAAAAGATGATAATTTGGAAGGAGATGATAGATATATAAAAGTGTGATGGATGTTTCGAAAATATATAATCATGGTTGTAATTAAAACCAAACAAATGATAAAATTATGGTGAAAACACACACAATTAAAATCTTTTTATATTAAAGTAAAACCACAATGAATGAGGTGACATCATAAGGAATGAGTATTTATCATTTCTTCAATTGTAGTTGAGTTTTGTGTATTCCACATTGATGGTGTAATGAAATATTGACAATGAATGATTGGTATATGAAGAGGCTTGAGATGCCTTTTGTTGTAACTAATGAAGTTGGCTCATATTGGCTGATCCTCTAAACTCATGAAGTTGGCCGATCCTCTAAACTTACGGGTTGGTTGATTTTGGCTAACACTCTCTTAGCAAACATGTTAACTATACAAAATAATAAAAAAATATTATAAGATTCAAATTGTTGGTCTCAAGTAAGCAAAACAAGTATTGTAAAAGAGGGGGTTGAATACAATACACAAAATTTTACTTAATTTTTAATTCTTTATTGATATAAATATCAAGAATTACACATAGAAAACTTTTAAGATTGTTGCTGAAAAGAACAGATAAATCTATTCTAACAATCTTTTACTTAGAAACTAGAAAACTAAACACAACTTGAAAATACAAATATCAAAGCTATGAAGTTCTTGAGAGAGAGAGAGAGAGAGAGAGAGAGAGGTTGCCAACTTTTCTTGAGCACTAAGTTCTCTTCAAAAAGGGTTAGCTTGGAAGGAGACGTTCTTCACCCTTAAATACCATTATGTGCAATAATGCAAAGGACACTTGTCATCTTGGTATTGGATACCAAATATCTTCTTGCAAAAGTAATAAGATCTTGATGTGACTTATCATAAAGCAAAGTAGACTTTTGTACTTTGATAAGACAACACCTCAATAAAATATATTTGGTACATGTCCTTTTTCTGATCTTTTGGAGAAAGTCTCCATCATTTCAGAACTTGTGAGAATATCTTCTAAGAGAAGGAAGCTTCAATTCCCATTGTCAGAAGAACATTGGGAATGGTGAAGTATGTCAAATCGAGAGGCTTTGACATAAAGGGGTGTTGCTGACACAGAGAGGATCGACAAGAAAGAGATTTTCCGAAAGGTGGCAAGGGGTATGCCGAACATGTGAAGGTTCGACAGAAGAAAGTTCTGCCGAACATGAGAGGATTCGGCACAGGGGTAAGCTGCCGAAGAGGGTTCGACTGATAAGACTTAGTTCCTTAAAGTTCACCTCAATCCGCAAAGTAGACTTCTTTCATGTTGATTTCGGTAGGTCTTCGACTCACCGATCTTTTCATGCGTAACTAAGCTATTACAAAGAACCATACTAATTCTAAGATGTACAATCATTTACAGAAGAGTAAACACAAACTAAAGGAGAAGTCATCTTCAAATCTTAGATGACTCAACACAAATATTTTAAAATTTTGGAGTAGGTGTGATTTCGACTATCCCACATTAATGCGAAATATTTATTTTGAAGAATGAATGTGAGTATAAACGGGTAAAATATTCGTTTGAAAACTTTATATATGTTAAAGTAAAACCCACAAAGAATGAGGTGACATTATAAGGAATGAGTATTCATCATTTCTTCAATTGTGGTTGAGTTTTGTGTATCCCACATTGATTGAGTGATGAAATATTGACAATGAATGATTGGTATATAAAGAGGGTTGAGATGCATTTGTTGTAACCCATGAAGTTGGTCGATCCTCAAAACTTACGGATTGGTTAATTTTGGCTAACGCTCTTTTAGCAAACATGTTAACTATACAAAATAATAAAAAATCTTATAAGATTTAAGTATTTTAAAAATCTTGAAGTAGGTGTGATTTCGACTATCCCACATTAATGAGAAATCTTTATTTTGAATTATGAATGTGAGTATAAAAGGGTAAAATATTTATTTCGAAACCAAAATGTTAGTTGGCTAAATGGCTACATTTATTTTGCAAAATAAACCTATTTATATGAAATCTTCATATATATATATATATATATATATATATATATATATATATATATTAAATAAAGATAAAAGATATATAACGTGACATTATGAGAGTTAAGTAGTTTTAAATCTTGATGCATGGTGTCATCTTGGTTATCCCATATTACAGAAAAATATTTAGTTTCAAGAATAGATGTGGGTATATGAAATAATGATGTTTTTCTTTTTGAAAATGATAAGAATAATAACTACCTTCATTTTGTAAAATAAACTTATTTATATGAAGAAGAGCGTTCAAATACAACTCATTTACATGATGCAACCCTTTTATCCACAACCCATTTTATTTTGCATAACAACCCCCTCTATGGGAGTTAACTATTTTAAAATTTTAATGTAAAGTGTGATTTTGGTTATCCCGTATTAAAGAGACATCTTTAGTTTGAAGAATAAATGTAGGTATACAATAAGATGGTTTTTCTTTTTGAAAATGATAAGGTTAATAACTACCTTTCATTTGCAAAACAAAGGTATTTATATAACATCTTTATGTATATAAAAGGAATATGAAAGGCATAAAATGTAGCAATATAAGAGTTAATTATTTTAAATCTTTATATATCTATTTAAATGGACAATCTACATATTACTACCTAAATTACTCATACTACCGTGCAACGTGCGGTTTCCGCACTAGTTATATTTAATTTTCATATTTTAAACTGAACTTTCATGGTCCAACTAAAAAGTTTCCGTCCAAGACATTAAATTTTTGGTTTTCATTTTCCAATTGTCTATTATTATCAAGATCAACAAAAATCCAAAATCCGTCAAAAATAATATCCAATAGTTCATATCGTCCATCGACTTTGTTCAATGTTTGTCCAAAATTCAACTAATATAGATGAACTTGTATAATTTTTTTCAACTTCCTTAATATCTTTTCAATTTTCGAGATGTTTCTTTTATAATTCAGTATTATATTTCTTTAAAAATGTTATATTAGTAAAAGTTTCATTTTAAAGATATATGTTGTGTTTTTTTAATTTAAAGCTAATAATAGACCCAAGCCGTCTAAATCGATCAGACCAAACCATCTCGTATTCTCGTTTAACCAGTTTGATCATTTGCTGTGAACACTGTTCTAAAAAACTCGCTGCACAGCCGCCATGACACCAAAGCTTGTGTGTCACACCACGTTAAGCCCATGACACGCCAATGCCTAATGCGAAGTTATCGTAATAAGATATTTGATTTTATTTACATTTTTAATGTCTTATTTGCATGCTTTTAATATATAACCGAATTTAACTTGCTTATTACTATTGCCTCATTGTGTAACACTACAAAACATATTTTTTATATATAATATTATATATGAATTAGAAATTTGACGTCATAAGTCACGCCTTGAAAACTTCATGACTTCACTGTGGCACATAAAGCTTGAGGTTTGGTCTCACCGTCATGCCACGCCTCACGTCATTTAGAACCATGACGGTGAAACAACTCGATTTAAAAAGAGTTATCGTTTAAAGGTTAAACCGTTCAAACCGGACCACGAAAACAACTACCTATAACTAGGGTTCATCTTCTACCACCTCAGTTCAATATCAAAAGCTTACAGTACATCGGAAAACCATGGTCGGCTTCGAAATCGGCGACGTTCCTTTCAATCCCGACGGCTGGGGTCCACCGGAAACCGTCACCTCCTCCGTCGCTTTCCTGCCAAACTATCCCGCTAACGTCCCGTTCGCCCCGTTCTCTCGCTCCGACAAACTTGGCCGCATCGCCGATTGGACTCGATCCAACTACAACAACCCTAACCGTCTCAACCGCAACAATCCTGCCGACTCCGCCTTCGATTTCACCACCGACGATTCATTCGGCGGCGGCCTCAACGCCGATGACGATTCATCGTTCCGTCTCGTCGACGGTAAGCCACCTCCGCGTCCAAAATTCGGTCCGAAATGGCGGTTCCAGAACAATCGCAACCAGCTCCCGCAGCGCCGTGACGAGGAGGTGGAGGCGCGTAAACGTGAAGCTGAGAAGCAACGCGCCCGCCGTGATCGGTTGTACCATGCGAATCGGACCGGAGGTAATAACCCTAGGCGCGAAGCCGCCGTGTTTAAATCGTCGGTGGATATTCAACCGGAATGGAACATTCTCGATCAGATCCCGTTCTCGACGTTCACAAAACTCTCGTACAACGTACCGGAACCGGAAGATTTACTGATCTGCGGTGCGATCGAGCCGTACGACAAGTCATTCGATCGGACGACGCCGAAGAACGAACGCCGATTGGAGCGTTTCAAGAACAGAAACTTCTTCAAAGTGACGGCAACCGACGATCCGATCATCCGGCGACTTGCGAACGAAGACAAAGCGACTGTGTTCGCGACGGATTCTATACTGTCAACGCTAATGTGCGCACCTAGATCTGTTTACTCTTGGGACATTGTGATCCAACGAGTAGGTAACAAATTGTTCTTCGATAAACGAGATGGATCTCAATTAGATTTGCTATCAGTTCACGAAACTTCACAGGAGCCATTGCCGGAAGCTAAGGACGATATCAATTCAGCTTATTCGTTATCCGTTGAAGCTGCTTACATCAATCAGAATTTTTCACAGCAAGTTTTGGTGAGAAATGGTAACAAGGTGAATTTCGAGGAGCCGAATCCGTTTGCGAACGAAGGCGAAGAAGTTGCATCCGTTGGATATCGATATCGCCGTTGGAAGCTCGATAACGATATGTATCTAGTCGCAAGATGTGAGGTTCAGAGTTTCTTGGAGATTAACGATAAGAAATCGTTCTTAACATTAAACGCTTTGAACGAATTCGATCCGAAATACTCAGGTGTGGATTGGAGGAGGAAATTGGATACTCAAAGAGGTGCAGTTTTAGCCACTGAGTTGAAGAACAATGCTAACAAGTTAGCGAAATGGACGGCTCAAGCGATCTTAGCCGGTGCCGATATGATGAAATTGGGATACGTGACTCGCGTTCATCCTCGCGATCATTTCAATCATGTTATATTAGCGATTGTCGGGTATAAACCGAGGGAATTTGCAGGGCAGATCAATTTGAACACTTTGAATATGTGGGGGATTGTGAAATCAATTGTTGATTTGTGTATGAAATTGAAGGAAGGAAAGTATGTGTTAGTGAAGGATCCACAGAAACCTCAAGTTAGAATCTATGAAGTTCCTGCTGATGCTTTTGAGAATGATTATGTTGAGGAGCCATTGCCAGAGGATGAACAGGTTCAGCCTCCTGTGGAAGATGGTGATATTGTTGATGGAATTGGAGGCTTAAATAATGTGGAAGGCAAGGAAGTGAAGGCTGAACTTTAGAAGGTATTTCTTGTTTCCTTTTACTGTGCTTTAGTTTTTTTTGTGGTGGTAATAAAGTTATAGGGTCTGGTTAATTATGATGATTCGTGGGGAGGTTTTAGAAGTGTCAAGATTCAAGAAATCTTTAAGCTTTTACAATAAATACAAATATATGTTGCATTTTTGGCCATTGTATAGAATGAAAGCCTGAACAACCTCTAGCATGTGGATAGATATTTTGATTGTGTAAACTCCAATGATTTTGAGATAAGTGGTTATTGGGGTCTATGCAGGTGGGTTGGGTGGTGTAAGAACCCAATCCAATTACGACGGTTTAAAAGAATCCCAATCCAACCCAAGCTAGGCTTTGCGTGTTGGGTTGGATTGGGTTCACTGGTTGCTATCATTCTTAATGCATCTTCAATTTTTGGTTACTTAGGAGTAATGTCCATAACTGAATTCTATACATATAACAAATATGTAATATTGAGTTATTGATATGCCTATACATACAAGAAACAAACAAATTGTGCTTGCGGAACATGAAAATATGTTTACATACCCAAACTCATGCCTGCTACTTCATCCAACCAGGAGATATATATGTGTATGCATATTTATATAATTATATGGCTTAGGGGCTGTTTACCGGACGGCAGGCGCTCACCAGCAATAGTCACCACCCTCGCTTACTTATTGGGCAACATTCTTGGCCATTAAAATGGATTGTTGGTAAGCGCCTTTTACCCGTAAGCTTTTACCGGGTAAGAGTCTTCTCTCTCACTTACCGGGTAAGATTCTTGGTCCTTGCTATGCATTTTAACAGGTAAGATTCTGGGTCCTTGCCATGATCGCTCGGTAAGGCAAGTGACACTAGGTAAACGCTTATCCGGGAAGCGTTTTGTAAACAAGCCCTTAGTTTCACATATTTGTATGCATAACTTGATCCAAATTTTTTTCTGCTATTAAATTTACAGCAACTCGCAACATGTAAATGGAGAACGAGAATGACAACAAAAATAGAGAAAATGGTGCTCCAAAAATGATAAAAAAACGAGAATGAGGCTCAAACTAGGTAAATATAAATAAAATTTTATCAAAGTTATATATTAGCGGCAGGTTGGGTTGGGTTGAGTTAGGCCTAATCCAATTTCAACTCTATTAATTGGTTTGGCGGTTTGTGAGGATGGCGGATTGGGTTTAACCGAGTTGTTTGCATGCAGGGCGGTTTGAGCAGGTTGACTGTTTTTATTCAGTCTTGCTAGTAATCTGAGATGAGATATGGAGAGGGTCCCAAATTTTTCGGGGCCCAATTATACATGTTTTAACCTTTAGTTCAATTATATATGTTTTAGCTTTAGTCCAATAATACATTTTGTTAACATGATTTTAATGTTTAAGACTTTTACTTCAATGATTTTCTTGAGAAAGTTGATTATGAAGAACCGAGTGATGATTTTATTTCGAATAATGTTAGAGAGGCCAATCTTAAAATGTCATTGTTGTTTTTCTGTGAGAGAGAGGCTAGTCTTGAATGTTTATATGAAAGGTTATTTCCCTAGATTATTAGAGATTTAGGCATTGTTTGGCAAAAAAAAGCTAACTTATAAGCTAGTTTTTTTTGGTACATGTTTGGATGATCATATACTAGCTTATTGAAAAGCTACTCATAGTAGCGTTTTAAAAAGCTAGCTTATCAGCTATTTTGCCAAACATAGCCTTGGAGCTTCTCTAACAATTATGCTATTTTAATATTTTGGAGTTTTGAGAAAATGTTGCTCCAAAATCTATGCTAATCTTGAATGTTTACATGAGCTGATTGAAGTTGTAGAACAATATTTTGATAGTGTTGTAGATGAATAATTTAAACGTATTTAGTAAGAGATTCTGAAAATAATCATGTCTGTGTACATCTCACCCTACTTTCAAATAAAGGTCTATGTAGGCATTAAGCTCGATCGTTTAAGCTTAAGACTCCTCCCTATTTCGACGAGCAACTAATTGTCTGATTAACTGTTCCAATAGATAACTGATGGTGGTAAAAATCAAATATTGTTTCAACTCGTGTTTCATCAATTGGAATTTCTTGAAGTATATATTTATATACGACAAATTAAACTCACACATACATCTAACCTTATGTCATATTTGAACCCTCGACTTCCAGAAACGTGGAATTTGTTCCAATCATATGTGTTTAGTTGTTTGGTTTAGTGCAGTCCATATCTGAACATTGAGGCTTGTCCTAATAAGTTTAGGCTATGTTTGGCAAAAAAAAAGCTAGTTTTTTTTTCATGGTACATGTTTGGATAACCATAAGCTAGCCAGTGTCGTTCCAATCTTTTTGGAGGCCCTGTTACACTTGTGCGGCCCGTGTCAAAATAAGTGTCCACAAATGAACGTATATAAGGGAGTCAAACTAATGAAAAGGAGAACCAGTGAGATCGAGAACAATCGAAAGAATGTATGTGATCAAATAGAGTCGAGTTAATATAAGGAGAACCAAAGGAGACCGAGAACAACGCGAAGAAGAAGACAAAAAAGAATTACCGAACGTGGAACGTCAACTCGTTTGTGTATTGGTGAAAGATTTTGCTTCATTAAAGTTTGCATTTGGGGAGTCCAATCAATAATCGTTTGTGTCTCTATGAATCGTTGAAACAGAAAAACAAGATGCGATTACAGAGTGGTTTGGTTCCCGATTTAATCTCCATTGTATTTTGCAACTATAAATTGAGTTAAATCTATCTATAAATTGGGCCCCTAAAAACTGGGGCCCTGTTCCAAAACATCTTTTTAACATGCCAAAGCACGGTCTTGAAGCTAGCTTATTGAAAAGCTACTCATAGTAGTGTTTTGAGAAGCTAGCTTATCAGCTACCAGCTAACTTATAAGCTAGTTTGCCAAACAGTGCCTTAATAATCATGCTTTCATGTGGGAGTTAGATCTTCTTTTGTGTTTTCTTTCAATATATTTGCCCGTGATTTCGTCCTCTTTTCGAAATTCCAATTGGTACCGTTAGCAAAGGTGGGGCTAGAAATTTAAGTTGGAGGATCCGACTGTTCAAAGCCGTTTTAGTTGTAAGTAGCAGTGTATCGTGTTATGCAAAGAAATGTTATATTTTATATAAACCGATAATGAAAAGTTAATGCAAATTTCTTATAAAAGGAAAATCGAAAATTTTAATTTGCAAAAAATAAAATTCTAAGTGGTGTCTCAATATGTTTTGCTAATTTGAAAATTCGGTCAAAAAAACTAGAGAAAAAATGTCGATTTTTATATGAATTGAAAATTAAAATCTCCCATTTTTCAGTATATTTTGGTTGTTTTAAAATTTTATTCGAATTCAAATATTTTAGATTTAAAAGAAAGATATTACTTGTTTTAGTTTTAATTACTTGTATTTGTTTTGATAGAAAAATGATGCAAGTATTTTGTTAATTTCAACAATTATCTTGTATTTGGACGTCTTTATCGACTATTAGTTAGTTTTATACATGTTTAAAAGCTTTCACAAAATATAAGGATACATTAATTACTTGTAAACTTTAATTTTAAGAAATTATATGATACCAAGAAGTATCTTACAGTATGCACATATACATAAAAATAATTTATCCGATATGCATATATGTTCAAAATACACATGTGCATAGAAAGTAGGAAACATTTTCAATGACTTTTATGCACTTGTATATACTGTACAAAGTGAATGATTATTAGGATTTAGGAGGTGTTCCTTAGTATAATCTTATTTTTTTTATTTCTCTTGAAACCGAGTATATATATAAATAATTTAAAAAGCCATTCTTTTAATATTAAAATATTTTCTTAACAAAATTTGGTTGGATCCGGTGGCCTTTGTTTTTTAAAATTACATATGAAACTTATTTTCAACCAAATTGTTTTAATGGGTTTGCCGTGAGTTGGGGGGGAGACGGGCACCCGACTAGGAATGGCAACGGGTTGGTTTCGGGTCAGTTTTTAAGGTTTCCGTCCCTGAAACTGATAAGCATCCCCGTCCCCGTAACCGTACCGATCCCCGTCGGGATCCCCATCGGGTCCCCGCGGTTTCCCCGATCCCCGTTGGGGAACCGGTTAAGAAAAAAATTCACCACCACCCTTTGGTTTTCTGCGAATCCGAACCCGAACCGAAACGAAAAAAATGCAAGTTTCTAAAATATAAATTAAATGAGTAGCTACTTCGGAATAAATCATGACAGAAATATATATATATATATATATATAAAGTTGTAACCCAAAAGAATTTTGAAGTTTAAAATATATATATATATATATATATATATATATATATAGAGGCTCAATCATTTGCTAACCGTGACATTGGTGCTAACCGTGCTAACCGAATCTAGACCAATCAGAAGCTTCATAGAGTTTAGGTAATGAGATAAATGCTTTTAAATATTAAAGGTAATATGGGAATTTTCAAAATTTCGACCCATTTAATAGGTTTTCATATTTTAAGGTGTTTGTTATTATGGTATTTATCTTGAGTTTAAATATATTAATAAAAAATCAAATTTCGATTTACTTTAAACTAATTTTGGAAGTTATTTTTTAAAATTTTTTAAACAAGTTTATATCTTTCTAAGTTTTCTAACGGATCCAACATTGTTTATCATAAAGTGTTTCTTTTTTGTTTGAAATCTTTGTTGAAGAAAAATTTTCGTTTCTAGTGAAAATCATAATGAGCGACAATGGAATCACCTCCGTTGTTGATAACGATAGATTTTTGGAATCTATTTTTGAAAGTCAAGACGCTCGCCTGTGCACCCGTCATAATGAGTCAGTTCAATCGTTGAATACCGGATTCTCTGCTCATATGCATTTTCTGGTAGGGTGTACATATGCATGTCTATATCCATTTCCATATATGACAAATATGCATATATGCATATGTTATTACAGGTTATGTATGTATATTCCAAAATGTGCACATATGCATATATAAATTGTGCACATGTATTTTCTATTTGGACAAACAAAATTTAATGCCTTACAAAAAAACAGATGCAATGTGTGTATATTGACTTCATACTAAAAAAAGATGCATTGTGTGCATATGGATTTCACACTTAATGTGCATAAATGCATCAGTGAAAAACTTGAACGCATTATGATACCCACGATTTAGATGGTTAATCCGTTTTTTTCCGATGAATGTGGATGTAGTTTACAATTTCCCTTTGCTTTCTCCGGATTCGACGCCACAATGGTAATCTTGTTGTTGATTTCTTGAAGGATTGAATTTTGATGGTTACCTAAATATTCTAAGGAAGAAATCCCTAAATGTTAGGGATTATATGATTTAAAAACGTGTTACCGTAAATAACATTGGGTTGTTATTTTACCAAATTAACCCTGTGCACTTGTGCATTATTTTTAATCAATCCCTATTAAAAGAGGTGCTAGCCTAGTGGTAAGGCCCTGAGGGATAGTGCATGGTATGCCTATCTACCAGGGTTCGAATCCTGGGGGATGCACCAATGCACTTCGGAGATACCCAGACCTTGGGTCGGCCTGGGTCCAGGTTTACGGGCATACCAGTCTATGGGTATGCGGGTTCGGTCTTGACCGGGCTTAGTCGTACCTGGGCGGGTCCAGTCAATTTGGGCTGGGCCGGGTCGCCGCGGATTAGTCGGTGCTGCCCAATTGGATGCCCGGATACCGCGGGTGTGTGTGTGTGTGAGCTTAACCCAAGTTGCCGTACAAAAAAAATAATAATTAAATGAAAATTCAATTAAGTATGAGTCGTTGATCATCGTAATTAACGGTTGAGATTGGTTAGCACGGTTAACACCAATGTCACGGTTAGCAAATGAAGGGGATCATATATATATATATATATATATATATATATATATATATATATATATATATATATATATATCGGGTCGGGCCGGTGAGAATGGTCCCCATCCATGTTAAAATCCTCGATATCATCCCCGATCCCCGTCCCGTCCCCGTTAAGAAGTCCTCGCACCCGACCCGAAATGTTCGGTTTTCGGTTTTCACTGTCGGTTTCAGTTTTTTTTGCCATCCCTACACCCGACTGTCCATTATTCCCTCGTCATTGCCATTAGCTATCAGTTAGCTTATGAAGCACTTTACCAAACATATCCTAAATATAACGAATTTCATGTTACTTCTAATTGTGTATAACGTTAAATTTTACTTTTAACTTTTTTTTTGAACGGCAAGAATTTTATAAAGCTAGCAAGATGCTAGGGAAATAAACTACATATCAGAGATGGCGAGCAGTGAGTTTTGTAACCACCCCACCCAGTTAATCTTAATCTTCATACTCCTACTAGTAGCTCAAAAGTACGAATGAGTCACAATATTATCCCACAACTCTGCCTTCTTGGGCTTAGGAGTTCTAAACAATGCCTCATTCCTATGAGACCAAATACACTAAAGAGCCGTAAGTAAGACCGCCTCTAGACAAGTTGACTCCACTTTCTCCAACATCAACGAGCTCAACCAGTTCGTCCAATCCGAATTATACTTGAGAGCCGGAATATCTAAACTCCACCACCGGTCAATTTTCATCCAAATATCTCGTGCCATATGACATTCGAAAAACAAATGTTCTACGGAATTCGACATCCACGTCACAAATCGGACAAAGGATGGAATGCACATCAATATCTCTTTTAACAAGATTATCCCTGGTTGGGATCTTATTCAGACCCAAACGCCATTCAAGGACATTGACCTTTATGGGAAAAAGATTGTTCCATCTACTAGGAACTGATCAATCACCAAAATTTTACCTTTAATTATTAGAACAAACATTCAAGGCTTTCTATTTCGTATACCAGTTTGTTCAAGCGGACACCGATAGAGGTGAACATTGTTTGGTTCTGTTCTCCAGTTGTACGAAGAAAAATTATTTATTAAAGTAGTTGAATACCCAAAGTCGTACACGAAATCTGTATCCATAGCCGTAAACAATAAATACACAAACTTTATATGTTTTGATAATGCAAGATCATTCTAAATCCTAGAGAGAGAAAGTAGAGAGAGAGTTGAAAGCGCAAAGTATGATTTCTATGAGATATGCGTTAGTTCCTTCCAAACAACAAAGCCACAAGGGACTTAAATACCCTGGTCAATACTACACAGTATACGCAACTAAGAACACAATATTAGACCAAGTCTATAAATACAATGATTACTATAAAATCTGACTTAACAATCTTCCCCTTAGTAATCATTGGCGTTGTGGTCTTCAAAATTCATCTTCTAAATCAACACAGACCATCTAAGCGACTTAGCGAAGCTTCTTGACTAAATTTTTTTTTCTTATCAGCATCTTTCAATTTATATTGCCTTTGCTGCCTTGACAAGACTGGACCTGTTTATAATAAACTTGAAAGAACAATCGGTTCATCAGCTTGTGCTCTAGACGACACACCTCTTTCAAATGTACTCGAATAAGCTGTGGTGGTCGGAGCTGGAACAGCTAAAGAATTAGTAGCTGTGAGAATAAAATCTTGAGCGAATCTTGAGCAGCAGATAAACGTTTGAACTCTTTGTCTCTTTATCTTTTCCTTAACTTCTCCCCCTTATTTTTTTTCTTAGTTGCGTATACTGTGTAGTATTGACCAGGGTATTTAAGTCCCTTATGACTTTGTTGTTTGGAAGGAACTAATGCATATCTCATAGAAATCATACTTTGCGTTTTCAATTCTCTCTCTACTTTCTCTCTCTAGGATTTAGAATGATCTTGCATTATCATGTTTCGATTATATGTTCTTTTCCTGAAACATAATCAAACTTTTTATCAGTTAAATATAAAATATTTTATTTCACATCCGATCCTTATATTTGGCATCATATATAACTTTTTGACGTTATACTATATCAAGAAATAAGCTTAAATGTTCGTCTTTTTATATCATAGTAGTTAACACTTATTTAATAATTATATTTATTTTGTCAAAAAAATATATATACAAAATATTAAATGGAGAAAATAATTTTTGTGTGGATTTTTTGTTTTCCTTGGAAACAATGGGCATCTTCCAAAGGCAAATACTTTTTGGCATTGTTTGGCAAGCTAGATTATAAGCTAGCTGGTAGCTGATAAACTAGTTTTTCAAAACGTTACTATGAGTTGCTTTTCAATAAGCTAATTTTTTTTTTTACCAAACATAGCCTTAGAGATGTATTCAACCTTAATAAATATAGAAATCATTTTTTTTTAGTTTTATTTGATTCTGAAAGTGGTTTCTAATTGTTAAGAATGTTTATTTAACAACTCAGTCTTTTCATATAAAAAATAATTTTCTTTTTTTAAAAATAACATAATATTGTTTTATATTTTGTATTTTATTTTGTTATAAAATTTCTCTTTCAATATAAAATATGTTATTTTTTAAAAGTATATATAAAAGAAAATTTTATGTTATTTTTTAAAGAAAAAAATTAAAAGTTTTGATGAAAAAACTGAAATGTCTCACTCTAATGGACAAAATAAACAGAGTTAATGACTACGGATCACTATCAGAGCAAAACCTTAAAGATCAAAATTGAAGTTTACTCTTTTTTTGATCAATAATTACAAAACATCATAGTGTCATTTTTACATCCTTGAGATCAGTTTCCTTTTATTCTATCATGTACAGTCTCATATATAAAATACGACGTAACTGTATTTTTTTTTTACCAAATGCGTAAAATTTAAATCCAAAACTTTGATATCGACCCCATCTAGAAAAAAAGTAGAAGTATGACAAAATTCGGCAACTTGGTAACCGAATGCCTTTTTAGAGCGTTATACCATTTTAACTTATTTGTCTTTTTAACATGTTGGTTATATCGTATTTTATATATAATTATACATACTATAACTTTCCTATTTTAACAGAATCTTAGTAAACCGGTCAATTCGAGGAAAAAGATACTAGACGGGTTAATCGTACTGGAAGGTTCAAAGAAGAAGACTAAATATTGTGAGAAGATAAAAACTGAACATTAGTGGAATGTTTATATGCGAATCATTGAAAACATTCATTTCAAGATGCATATATGAACCCATATGAATAATCTGTCACATCAATTAACATATGTATATTCACATTTTTTTTTTGGATTTTTTCAATAATTCACATATGAACCTTCCTTGACGATTCTCATGATATTTAGCCTTTTTATTTAAACAAATGATGGACCAAGGATTTTTGCGGAGCAGGTGCACCTTTAAGGTGGATCAAAGACTCGCAAAATCGTCCGAAGTGTGTTTCACCGAATGCCACCGTTTTGAGGGATTTTTTTGGCTGGTTAAACCATGGAATTAGGCAAAAAAAAAAACACATTGGTCAAATTTATAGACATTTAATCTACCTAAAAAGTACACACACTAAGCAAAAATCTTGAATTCACTACTATGTTGCACTATAGGCCATCCTTCAGTTCCTATATATATATAGGGAGGATCAAACGAGAACAATAACTATTTAAAAGAACACGAGAACTAACAAAATTATTAGTGATTTTACATTAACGTACAAAAAAGTCACGCGGACTTGAAGCCGCGACTAAAATCCTTTTTTCATGTGTTAATGTAAAATCACTGATGATTTTGTTAGTTCTCGTGTTCTTTTAAATATGTATTGTTTTCGTTTTGAACCCGACTCTCTCTCTCTCTCTCTCTCTCTCTCTCTCTCTCTCTCTCTATATATATATATATATATATATATATATATATATATATATATATATATATATATATATATATATATATATATATATATATATATATATATATATATATACAGGGTTAAGTTCCGGTGAGAAGTGCCAAATTTGTGAGAAGCGTGAGAAATGGTTATCAACCGTTGGATGAGAAATGGCCGAATATCAAGATGAGAAGCACCGAAATAAAATGCACTGGGATGCACCAAATCAATTCCCTTTAAAGTCGTAATTCATAGGAGGGTATTTGATTAAAAGTAATCAACGGCTTAAAACCACTTCTCACCAAAAATTACACTTCTCATATGATCCCATGCCTATATATATGTGTGTGTGTGTATATATATATATATAAGGTTGAGTTAACGGTGATAAGTAGTCATCGACCGTTGGATGAGAAATGGACGCACATTAGGATGAGATGCACCAGATCAATTTTCTCCTAAGCCGCAATTAATGGGATAACTTGAGATTAAAAGAGATTAACGGTTCAGATTCACTTCTCACGTTTCACACCATTAACTCAATTTCTCACGCGATCCTTCGCCTATATATATATATATATTGAAATATTCAGAATTTTATAGTTTAAAAAATTAATATTTTTTAATTTGGAAGAAAAATCAACGGCCTGATTTGGAAAGAGAAACCAACAGCCAAAAGAAAAACTATATGCTACAATATTTATTATTCTAATATAATATACCTGTGGGCTGAGCTTTCCAAGCTAACAACTGCCCCCCTTTGTGTGTATATATATATATATGAAATTGGGGGAAAGTAAAATTTCATATATCAAAAATTGAGTGGGTCTAAAAAACACACAAAAGACAATTAAATTACATATGGCTTCTCTTGTTTTGCTTTTATCTGAGCTTCTCAAACACCATGATGCTGAATTTGGCAACATATCATCATCATCATC
This sequence comes from Arctium minus, assembly GCA_954870635.1. Taxonomy (NCBI): domain Eukaryota; kingdom Viridiplantae; phylum Streptophyta; class Magnoliopsida; order Asterales; family Asteraceae; genus Arctium; species Arctium minus. Next base: position 71,336,384 of record OX941094.1, on the reverse strand, counting down.
ATCAAAACCTTCTTGTTTTTCCGGTGGGGCGGCAACGGTGGCTGGTGGCAGCGGTGGCGGTAGTGGTATTGGTTCGTGTGCAACTGCGAAGAGGGTCACCGGAAAGTCGTTAAGAAATGGGGTCGGAGGGTATCGGAGGGAGGAGGATTTTGTGGTAGATGAAGCTGAGTTGAGGGTTTGTGTTGAATTTGTTTGATTTTTAGTGAATACCAACAATTACTTGTACATTATGCAATTTAATTTGTACACTTGTTTCGAGTTTTAAATACTAGATCATGTTTTTGATCTTATTGTAAAATCTTCATATTTTAATACTAGTTTGTGAAATGAAGACTAAAGTTGTTTGTTTGTTTGTTTTTTCAAATATCACTTGGTGAATATTTTAGTTTTAAATATTTTGAGAAACTAAAAATCAATTATTTTATTAGTATTAATGATGAATAATAACTTTGAATAATAATGAATATCGCTAATCATGAATTTCTGTAAGGTCACGAGTTTCTATCACGCCATTCATCATGAATATTGTATAAAACTGGTGATTTTTAAATAGTTAAGGTTTCTAAGAGCATCTCCAACAGCATCTTCAAAATTTCTCCAAAATGGAGAATTAAAAGTCAAAATCTACATAAAAATTTACATCAATCTCCAACAGATTCTCCATTTTAGAGATGAAATCATTACTTATAATATTAAAATATTGTATAAATCTAATAAAATATTATTTATCTCTCATACCTATCTCATTTGAAGAAATCTTATTGGTTGAATATAATAAAAAAACAATTTCTCTCTCATGGTAATCATTTTTAGAGATTTTAGAAAGTTCTCCATATTTGGAGAAAATTACACTCTCTCTCCTACTTTCTCCATTTTGGAGAAAGATTTGAAAAATCTATTGGAGCACAAAAATGACTAAAATCTCCATTTTGGAGAAGTTGTTGGAGATGCTCTAAGGGGGTGTTTGGGATTTTGCTTATTTAAAACAACTTATGTTTTCTTGTAAAAGTGTTTATCAACTTATGTGGTGTAAAACCGGAATTTTATAAAAAGTGTTTGGATTAGCTTATGATGGTACCAAAACGTAATAAACACTTTTATAGGAGCAACGTTAACTCTCGGGAAATATATTCAACCAACTCCAATTCTTTTACCTATTCAAAATCTTAGAAGATTTCACAAAGCCCATATCACTTAAGGCGCGTTTGGTTTGCGGGAATGGATTGGATTTCATGTAAGGATTTGGATTTGGGGGGATTTGAAATCCCTTCATGTGTTTGGTTTGTAGGATTTAGAGTGAAAGTCGATTGGAGTCTGAAGCAAGTTATCAAATCCATCAGGACTTGGATTTGAAATCCTAGCCCATTGCAAAGGAATTCCAAATCCATCATGTAATGGGTTTTAAAAAAGTCAAAGGATTTCAAATCCGGTTAACACATTCCATTCCTATAATCCAAACGCAAGATTGGAATGAATTTGAAATCTGAATCCTCCCAAATCCAACCCATTCCCGCAAACCAAACGGGACCTTAGTTTTTGTACTAAATAGGAGAGAAATATAATCTTTCTTGCAAATATAAAAAAGGATTTCTATACACTATACACTATACATATAAATATAAATATAATTTTGATTTTATTTTCTTTAAACACAATCATTTAGCTAGACTGTAAAATGGTATACCGAAGTTTTAAGCCGACCAACCGGCCAATCCAACTCAACCTGTACGTTTTGGGTTGGGTAAGTGGGTTGTATTTTTATTTGGATTAGATTTTTATTTGGATTAGATTAGGTTGAGATTTATCAAACCGCAAACATTGGATTGGATTGTTCATATGTCTTCAACCCGACTAACCTAACCCGTGTACAACCCTATTGAAAAAGAAAGTTTTTCCATACATCATTGGATGAATGGTTTTAAGCCACTTAGGTGTCGTTACTAAACACTTACCTTGGTAAGCGCTTACCTGTTCAATTACGTTACCAGACGAACATAAACATAGCCGAGAATCTTACTCGATAAGAGGAAGGCAAAGATCAAGAATCTTACTCAGTAAATGATGACTATGACTCTTACCCGGTAAGCGCTTACCGGGTAAATTATTGCATACGACATCGTTTTGATAAACTACAATTTTACTCGATAAAGTAGGTTATAGTATCAAATCTTACCGGTAAGCGTTTGAGTAAACGACATCTTATGAGTATTTCACTTTCTTAGTTAGAGTAGTGGCAGACTTATAGGCCGTTTACTAAACGTTTATCGGGCAAACGCTTACCAATATCATTTACTTTATTGAAAGGACCGAGAAGCTTACCCGGTAAGAAATAAGGTAAAGACCAAGAGTCAGTGTGGGAAACAACTCTTACCGAGTAAGCACCTGCCAAGTTTAAGATGCTTACCAACAACCCATTTTCATCGCCAAAAATGTTACACGATAAGGTAAATGAAGATGAATCTTTTGTCGGTAAGCATTTACTCGGTAAACATTTAGTAAACGACCCCCTTGACTTAGAGAGGGATCAAATGATCCTCATAAATTTTCATTAAAAAATATTTTTATATTATAAATGGCACTTTTTATAAATATATATCTGGTTTCGACCAACAAAAGAAATAAGGTTTGACTTTACAAAAAATTAGCCCAATAATCTACAAAAGAAATAAGGCCATTTTTACGTTATAGCTAACCTTTTTTGGTTACAAAAAAACAGCAATTTTTTTTCCGTAACTAAAAAATGACAAATTTTTTTTTAGAACGGCGGAATTTTATAAACTAGCAAGAAGCTAGAAAAAAGAAACAATTACTTAGAAAGAATTGCAAGAGAAACATTTGCAAGCCAACTAACCCAATTAATAGACAATTTGGTACTTCGATGATTAATCCAAAAGTAAGCACGGGTTATAATGTTCTCCAGGATCACCGCCTTCTTTGACTTTGGGTTGCCAAAGAGAATTCCATTTCGAAAAACCCATATAGACCACAAAGTTATAAGTATAACGGCCTCGAAACACCAAAAAACCTCTTTTTTCAGGCGAATTGAATCAATCCAAGAAACTGAATCCGAATAGGAGCGTAGAGTCAGAATATCAATTTGCCACCATCGTCCAATAAGAGCCCATAAATCTTTAGCGACGGGGCACGAGAAGAAAAGGTGATTGCAATCCTCAACCCGTATCACAATTAGGACAAAAAAGAGACGAAAAGTCGATTTCTCTTTTATCCAAATTAAGCTGAGTAGGTGGTCGATTGAGACGCAACCGCCACGCGAACACGTTAACTTTGATAGGAACAAGCCTATTCCATCTACTAGGAAGAGACTCTACCTCTAAAAAATGATAATCAATACAATGCCTAGCTGAAGCCACCGAATAATCGTCCGACCCGTCTAACATCCACATCGAGCTATCAATATGGCGGCTTGCGCCCGATATTGAGGGAGAGAGGTTGTTATTAAGAGAGAATAGGGGCCCTACCGTCGGGGCATAAGCGCCGTCTTGCTACCCATATGCGAGGCACCGTCTTGGCAACCCCAATTTGATGACCCAAGAAAGATTATTGGCCACACATCTATCCTTTTGATCCAAGAGTACAAAGGAAGACAAAAAAGTTTGAAGTTCGCAGAATTGTACAGCCTCAGCCCCACCTCTTGGCTCCCTTCGAAGACATAAGTCCCAACACCCTAACTCCAAACGAGACTTGACATTCGCCGATTTATCCAAATCTAACGCATAGACTCTAGGAAATTGAATTCTAAAAGAGTTCTCCCTAAGCCAAACATCATCCCAAAACGCGGTTAAACCACCATCGCCGACCTTTTTCTTGCAAAAAGAAAAAAGATCAATGCCTTTATCCTTTAGAGAGTTGGCCGATTTTAAAATAGAGACCCAAGTGGAGTTCGAAATTTGCCTAGACAAATTTGACCCAATTAGACCCGTCGTGCCATAGATGGATTTAATAACCTTAACCCAAAGTGCCTCATTCTTTGACCAAAACCGCCAAATCCACTTGAAAAGCAAAGCACTGTTAAACGCCATAATACTACCAATACCAAGTCCTCCGAAATTGCGACCGACTATAACCTTTTTCCACTTAATCCAAGACATTTTTTTCCTCAACATCACCGCCAATAAAAAATCTATTTCACAAAGATTCCAAGCCTTTATCAATCGACCTTGGAACTTTGTAAATAACAGGAAGTAAGTAGGAAGGCTCCCCAAGACGGACTTTAGAAGAGTAACCCGATCACCAACCGAAAGAGTTTTAACTTTCCAATTAGAAAGTTTGGCCAAAAATTTATCGACCACCACCTTCCAACCCTTCGTTTTGGACATATTACCCCCAAAGGTTAAACCCAAATACGAAAAAGGAAGTTTCGATCCACCACATCCAACACAAGAGGCCATTCGCTCGAGTTCATGCAATCCCACCCCCACACCGAAAAATTTGCTTTTATGAAGATTTACCTTGAGTCCCAAGATAAGATAAAAGCATCTAAGAATACGAATAATATTCTTAACATTCGATAAAGACTATTCACCCAAAAAAATTGCATCATCCGCATAAAAAAGGTGGGAGAGAGGGTACCGAACGTTACCATTCGTAGCACCCGTGGGAGAGAGGGTACCAAACGTGTAGCACCCCAGAAGAAATATTTTGAAACCGCATCTTGAATAATGACATGTAGTCCTTCCATGGATAAGATAAAAAGGAAAGGAGAGAGAGGATTTCCTTGCCTTAAGCCTCTACGGATGCAGAATTCTTTAGTCGGAGAGCCATTAACAAGGACTGACCCCATCGAGTCTTCAAGACATCCATGAATCCACCCACGCCAAGCTATGCCAAATCCCAGTTTCGTTAGGATTAAATCCAATTAATCCCACGTTAAACAGTCGTATGCTTTCTCGAAATCAACTTTAAGGATCAAAAGCTTTGACCGAATTTTTTTATACCAATCCATAGCCTTATTTAAAATTAGAGGACCGTCAAGAATCTGGCGCCTCTTTATGAAAGTGGATTGCTCACTACTAATAATGTCCCTAATAACCAAAGAAAGCCGATTAGCAAGAAGTTTACCAATGATTTTATATTGGCAACCGATAAGACTAATCGGCCTATAGTCTTTAACAAATTTAGCTTCTTGTACTTTCGGAATTAAAGCAATGAAAGAGGGGTTACAACCTTTCGGGAATCGACTAGTCTCAAAGAAATCACCCACCAATTTCACCACTTCTTCTTCAATGAGGGACCAAAATTTCTTGAAAAATGGAAAGTAAAACCATCTGGACCCGGGGATTTGTCCGCTCCACAATCCTAAACGGATTTTTTGATCTCATCCAGCGAAAAAGGCTCCTCAAGAAAAGAAGTTTGATCGGAAGATAAAACGTTTGGAAATTCCACCTCTAAAGTGGATCGAATCTCGCCACTAGTGTTGAATCTATCTTGAAAAAGGGAATAAAACTCGTCTTTAACCTTGGTCGGGTCCATAACCCAATCACCATCAATCATAACTCCACGAATGGCTGATTGACGTCTTTTCTTTTTAAGAATTCCATGGAAAAACTTGGAATTCTCATCTCCTTCAACTCCCCAACGGGTCTTAGCTTTTTGCACCACATCCCAAAATTTGTTTTTATTTTCGTTACCAAAAAGTAACAAATAACTAACCTTTTTTTTAAGGGTGTCTTAGGCTATGCCTAGACTAATCCCTTGGAAAATTAAAGAATGTAAGACATCAACCTGATTAAATCTCAGTGGCCACAATTGTTGTGCACGCCTGGATTCAAACCCTGGGCCGATGAGATATTCCACCATATCCCCTAAGGCCTTAACCAGTACGCCACAACCCTTGTGGTTACTAACGTTGTTTTTGTTATTAAGGTATATACAATCTTGTTATTGTGATGATAACAAGGAAATACCTTACGTCTCATTTGCTTTATCAATGATTGAAATTAGAATTGTTTATGTCAGTTGTAAACCACAACAATTAAGGGGCTATTTACTTAAATGTTTACTCGGTAAGTGCTTATCAGCTCATTTAGCATATTGGATGAACATGATAATGATTGAGAATCTTACCCGGTAAGAGCGATGGAAAGAATCAAGAGTCTTACCCGGTAAGCGTTAACCAGATAAAAATGTTGCATAAGATGTCATTTTAGTGGACTAAAATCCTACGTGGTAAGTTAAGTGAAAGTGTTAACAATTACTGGGAAACACTTACTGGGTAAACATTGTGTAAACGACCCCTAAGATTCACTTTTCTGCATTGAAGATTGTGAGGTTGGGTTTGGGCAACAACTGAGAGATGGTTTTATATTATGTTACTTAAATTCCAACCCTCATCACCAAAATTATTGGATTTGTCGTTGAATTAGAGCGACCCATTTAGGGATAATACAATAGCTGACCATGAGTCTTTTCTGTTGGGCACGATTAGTTATTTTGATCTACGTGGGGTTCTAGGGTGTTCGCGGTGCGGTTTAATATGGTTTAGGACTAAAACGCACCGCATATGCGGTTTGAAGATTTTTCCAAACAGCACGACATATGTGTCAAACCGCAAAAAAAAACGCTATGTGGTTTGCATCTAATGCATTTCAATCCAATTATTATAAAATCACATTTTTAAAATAAATTTGACGATGACCTTTGCATATTCTATACAATAAAAAGTTCCAATATGTAACACCCGTGATTTTTGGAGACCCTTAACCCATACTATCGTAACCGTATGACCATTATGATGGAGGTTTAGTAAGGTTTTACTTCCCTTTTTGTAGTAGAGTCATCAAGGTTCGAATCGGACGCGAAAACGGAAGGAAACCGGGGGAAATGGATTCCCGCGGTTTGGTACGTGGCTTGGAAGTCGTGGCACAAAATGCCTAAGTCGTTGGATCGACATCAGAAGATACGCGCAACTTACCACGCAGCCTCAAGTCACGGGCAAGGCCGCAGGAGCGACCTGGAAGCTTAAAATCGACATTTTGGGGGGGGGGGGGGGGTTTCTTCATTTAGTTGCATCTCCTTCATCCTAGGTCCGAATTGGGTGATTCTTGGACCTAGGGTTTCGTTTTTTAAAGCTTTTCAAGATGAGATAGAAGAGGATTGGTGATCTTGGGTTGATCCAAGGGTTTATGGTCAAGGTAATCCACTCACCTCTTCATCTAGATACTAGGGTTTGATGTTTTTATCATCTCCCTTATATCCTTCAACTTTGGTGTATGTTGGTAGATTTGTGGTAAAGGAAACGTTGTGGGAATGTTAGATCTATCAACTAGAGAGGTCCCTTGAAGATCTCTAGTCTTCATCAAAGGAAGCTCAACATTTGGGGATAAAATCTTGATTTAGCCTAAATCTAGCAAGGTGAGTTCAAGTTGATTTGTAAAAACGGTGTACATGCCAAAATGTCTATTTTAAAGTGTTTATATGTTTTACATGAAATTATTAACTGTTGAGTTATTTGGCGGATCTTGATTATTTGAAGTGTTTGATTTTATAAACTTTGTAAAACACCCACGTTAGGGGTTTTGAGCATTTTGACAACTAAATTATACACATTGGTATTTTAAGGATTTATTTCATGAAGTAGAGTTTGGGTATAAATTCATTTTATTATGTATCTTAGATAAGTGTTTGATTTTGTGTCATGGGACGTTTTTGAAAGAATAAATGATGGAAACTCACTTGGAAAATGATTTGTCCCAAACTAAACTATGTTGGAGTTATTTATATAATTTGGAGTATGGGTTTGCATAAAGGCGGATTGTGTACGTTTGGTTTCATTTTATGATTTTCAACGTTGAGTCTTTGTATTTGTTGAGCTTATGACTCGGTTTGGATTTTGTTGGGTTTTGAGGACACTTGTCCGATTTTAATAGCTCAATGTAGAGCGTTTGGTTATGATTTGCATTTACTGCATCTTATTTGAGAGTTACATATTTTGAATAAGTTAGTTCATTCGTTTTGAGTCATGTAATGTTTTAGTTAGTGCAATGGATCCACAGACACGATGTCCTTTTGTCCCGTTTTGGACAAGTTCACCACTTTGGCATGAAATAGGCATCGGGTCACCATGGTAAGTAAGGTGTGGACCTATACGGTTGGGCAGCGCCCATGGGCAGTAAGGTGTAATTCCAGTATGTGCATAAGTTTCCGTTTTGGAACTGGGTTCCCCTATTTTGGAACTCTCAAGGATAGACCTGGAGTGGTTGACTTGATGTTTTCGAGCAATAGACTTGGAGTAGTTGAGTTCGGTAGGTTTTATGCGTATAATCTATACGTTTTGGTTTTCTACATAGCTATGTGACCCACTTCGATGTTCTGTCATGTACAATGTAATCGGGTCTCCCCCCTCACCAAAGGGTGTTGATTTGGGTATTGAGTTTTATAATTTATGTTTTGGTGACGTATTGAGTTCAGGTGGTTATCCATGTCTAAGGTTTTGAATATTGGATCTTATCCATGTTTTGGAAGTTGGAATTTATCTACGTTTTCAGTATTTGATTATTAAAATGTCAGTTATGTTTTACGTGAGTTTTGGGTTTTGAATTTATATTCGAAGAGGTGTTTTGCTTTGTAATTTTAAATCACGAAGAAGGTGAATGTTAAAAAAATGTAATTCTCAGATTTAATGTATTTATTTTGGTTTCTTTTAGATTGAACGTATTTCATTTTGGAAATCACATTTTAAATAATGTTTTAAAGATTAATGTTTTATGTATATATAATGAAAACTCTTGAGCTCACTAGGCGTTAAACCTAACCTTTTTATTTGTCGGCATGTGCATCAGGTTTCAGTTGGGGTTTGGTGCTAGTAGTGCTTTGAGGAGATGAACTCTAGATTTACACGAAGGTAAGTAGCTTGATGAAGTCTTCCGCAGTTGGAGATAGCGACTGTTATTGGGTTTTAGTGACATCCGTACCTATTATAGATTGTGTATAGGGATTGAATTGTGTTTATTGAAGTTAAACCTTAAATTGTTGTTGTAGTTGATTCAGTTTTCGATGTATCTAGAAAATTTTTAATTAGTTGTTATTTCCAGATTTGAGGGTGTTACACAATACGTACGAAATGCATAATTAAAATTAGTGTGACGCAAATTAAAAAGCTCAGTAAATAAACCAAATACATTTGAAAAGTTAACTTCAAAATAATTTTGACCGTGATGTTTGACAAAAAAAAAACAACTCAAATAAGAAATTTGTAACGTAAAACTTAAGATGAAAAATTAAAAATTAATAAATAATTTATAATTTATTAGTATTTTCATTTGATAAATTATTATGTATATATATATATATATAATTAAAAAATATAGAGAGAATTACAATTTTGGTTCTTAAGGTTTCGTATTTTCTTTGAAAGAAGGACCTATAGTTCAATATCTCAAATAGTGGTCCCTGAGGTTTGGATTTTTGCTCTGAAATGAGGACCTCCTCACTAACCCCGTTAAAAAACTCAGTTACTGAGAGGGGTATTTTGGTCAGATCACTTTTTTCTCTCTCAAATCAACCAAACAAGGACGTTTGACCAAATAAAGTCAAAATCAGAATTTGCTATGAACAGAGGCAACCACCATTATCATCCCCTCTAAAATTGCCTCATGTTCTATGAGTGGAGTTGATTACATTACAAAATCCAAATAAACTAAAATATTTCCCATTTGGTTTCAACTTTCTGCCTGTTCTTCAAGGGGGTGTGGAGGGATAAGTGAAAATCCACATACCATTTGCAGGAATCGGGATAAGTGAAAATCCACATACCATTTGCAGGAACCTCTTTTGATTTGCATCATCCTTTCTCCATTTGCACTAACCCACACATTGTAAAGGATACATCCTTATGATGGAACATATATCGACAGAAAAATCAAATATACGTGGGAATATCTTTCTGTAAAGAACATGTGCTTGAAAGACTTCCCCCTTATCTTGTGGGGAACATCTGCATCAATGTATCAAAGAGGCAGTTATATGCTAAGGAGATATCTTATGTAACTTACATATTTTTTGTAGAAGCAATTAGCCAATCATGTCATGGTAACAATTTGTAAATCAGATTAGCTGCACAGCTCTTTCTCTCCTCCCCTCTGTTGGAAGTATACTCTTATAGTGCTTTCATTTCTAGTTTTTGTTGCACAACTCTTCATTTCACTTGAGGATTTGTGTGAATTCCTCCTTTGATCACTGCTCCACTCCACTTGGCTTTGTTGCTGGTTTTGTACAATTTGGATGGAAATTGTGATAGGTTCTTCTAGATCGTTTTCTTTACTTGGATTCTGCCAATATCTCGTTATTCTTCACAATATCTCTATTGCCTGACATGTAACCCTCTCCATCTCTTTCCTCTCACTTGTTGAATCATTCTATCTCCACCTGCTTGCATTCATGTTTGTATTCCTGCAATGGTTCATCATACTAGGAGCACAGGTGCAGGAAAAACAACCATGGAGATTTGTTCCTTACATTCTACTTGCTTCTCTTATTTGGTCCAGAATATGAAAGCATAATTTGTCTATATGTAGAGCTAGATTGAAAAACATGATTGAGATGTAGTACTGCATCCTGACTGATGTAACGGCTGGTAAATCAACATTCTGCATACTTACTTAAATGGAGGTGTGGATATTTGGCCGACGTTGGGGACCTGAATTTCAACAGGGATCACCTCCCTCATCGCCATATCGGTGATGCTACTTTCACCAGACACCTGCAACTCGGTGATGCTACTTTCACCCACCATCTTCCTTGTGGTATAGTCCCTATGGTATCGTCCATATGGTTTCCGATGGTTTGTGACAAAGAGATCGACGCCATCCTTCATCTCCGATGGTGGTTTATGGTGGTGGGTTTTGATGGAGGTGGTGGTCATGTATATATGTGGAGGCTTCACTGTGTAGGGGCCTAATCAAATGAGACCCTACTAGATTGTGGTAACTATGAGATCCAATCTCATCCAATCATTTTAATTTATTTTTTTTTTTTAATTAATTAATAGAGGAGGATATATTAGTAATTTGATAAATTAATTAATATAACATTTTTTTTGTAACTGAAAAAATGAAAGTCTCATCAATCAAATATTACGTTTCCTTTATTATCTCAACAAATTGATTTTTGGATAATATCCATATGGACCATGTGATATTGTGTTACATTGTGATAATATAACATCATCTGAATCTCATGTGCCACGTGATTTGGCATATATCTGATGTATGTGTTACATTGTGATTTGGCATATATTTGATATATGTGTTACATTGTGATTTGACATATATCTGATAATCTAACATCTGAATCACATATGTACCATGAGACACTGATCACAGTGTATCACCACCTACGGAATTAGCAACAATAATCACATCATTCTATCATGAAGGATATAAGGTTTTGCAAGATGATCACAGTGTATCACACCCATTTTTCCTAATTTAGTTGCATTAAATCCGGCTAACTTAGATCACACCCAAAATTATCACACTCAAATTATCGGAACACGCCTAAATTATATTACATTGAATTTAATGTTTTTTGACAATTTTACCCCTTTTTCCTAATTTAGTTGCATTAAATCCGTTTTTTAATTATTATTTATATTAGTTATTTTAAACCATTGATTAATTAAATGAATGGATGAGATTGGATCTCATGGTTACCACAAAATACTAGGGTCTCCCATGAAAGACCCCCTCACTGTGTGTGTGTATATATATATTTTAAACCATTGATTAATTAAATGAATGGATGAGATTGGATCTCATGGTTACCACAAAATACTAGGGTCTCCCATGAAAGACCCCCTCACTGTGTGTGTGTATATATATATATATATACTCACACACACACACACACATATATATATATATATACATATATGAATAATAGTATTAATATAAATTAAAGGAAATTACAATTATGTCCTTAATGTTTTAATGTTTAAAAAAAGTAAAGAAAAGTTGAAAAAAGAAAAAAATATGATTTGACCAAAATACCCCTCCCACTAACTGAGTTTTTTAACGGGGTTAGTGAGGAGGTTCTCCTTTTAGAGCAAATACCAAACCTCAAGGACCACTATTTGAAATACGAAAGTATAGGTCCTCCTTTCAAAGAAAATACGAAACCTTAAGGACCAAAACTGTAATTCACTCAAAAATATATAAAAATATGTGGTGAGGTGCGGTTTTAACCGTGGTTTGATAATTCAAAACCTCGATGAAAATACAAACCGTAAACCATAGTGCGAAAGTTCTAAACCGCACATTGTGGTTAGACCTGGCAAAAAATGAAACGACACGCTAACCCGACACGAACTCGACACGAAATATACGGGTTTGGGTAATACATTTTAACCCGTTTAAGTAAACGGGTTGACATGACACGACACGAAAATTAAACGGGTAAGGTCAGGGTCAAAATTTCAACTTGAAAATAACCCGAATAACCCGTTTATATATATATATATATATTTATGTATATATTATAATAATTTGGATTTTTATTATTTTAAATTTGGTTAGAACTTATACTATAAAATTGGATTTCTAATGATTTTATTTGAATTTTGGATTTGTATTTTTTTGTGAATTTTTAATTTTTAGTTTTATAAATGTTAAACGGGTTAGGCGGGTCGTGTCGGGTTAAGCGGGTCGGGTTATGGTTGAGCTTTTCTGACCCGTTTATTAAACGGGTCGGATTAGATTTAAACACTTTCAACCCGTTTAACTTTGAACCCGACCCGAATCCGACACAACACGTTTAGAAAATATGATTCAAGGCTAATCAACGTCTCAAAATATGTAAAAGAACTGAAAAATATTCTTTTAGAGATGATATATGTAACAATTTGAAACCTTTAAGATCATATGCTTATGCTAGTTGTTGATACTACATTACATAACACTTCAACTAAAAATAACAAAATAGATTTTCTACTGCAAATCACACAGACATACACATATATGTAATATGTGTGTTACCACATAGCTTCAATTGAACTTGCGATTAATAGGTCTATATATGCATTTGTTATACGTATCTGTATCAATATATTGTTGTTAATGATGTCTTTAAAATGGCATATATGAATTAGCATATGCAATATGTTTTTTTAAGGATATCATAAGTTATGCCTAGACTAATCCCTTGATAAATTATGACTATAAGACATCAGCCCTGATTAAATCTTAGTGATCACAATTGTTGTATATGTCTGGATTCGAACTCTGGGCGACTGGGCAGATGGGATATTCCATCACATCCCTCAGGGCCTTAACCAGTATGCTACAACTCTTGTAGTTATGTATACAATATGTTGACACACGATATGTTGGCTCACGATTGTGTTCATCCAACGCCATATGCTTTAAATCGACATATAAAACAAAATTTTATACAATTATTTGGGTCTTTTAATTTACAACATATCGAGTCTATAAAATACCAGAATCGAGCCTGGCTACCACCCATTCCCGATACGAGAAAACACCAAAGTAAACCTTTTTAATATTGTCTTTTTTTAGTTTTTAATATATATACATTTTATTACTTTGTTACCTAATATGTTATTTTTCTTTTCTTTTTATATATAAAAGATAAACAAATTTGATACTAATTTTTTCAATTTTATTTTTCCTTTAATTTTTATTATTTTAATATTAGAGTACAAAAGCATTAACTCGAAATTTAAGTAACCTCGTTAATAGCGGCTTTGCACGTAATTTTATGTGATATTGATGATAATTAACTTATTTGTTTGACAATTTTAATTAAAATACAATATTATACTGTCGGTTAATTTTAAAATAAAATAAATTATAAGTTCATTGCTATTTAAAAAATAATGTAAATCACATAAAATGAAATGGAGAAAACTTAGGGGTTGTTTGGCAGTTGCTGAATGATTTGGTACAGAATGATTAAAAAGCTCTTATGATATTGTGCGAAATAAAATATAGTTGTTTGCGAAATGAAATATAGTTGTCTAATTGTTCAGAATGAAATCAGGGTTCTTAATGGTTAAGGCAGGGTCAAGATACAAAATCATTCAGAGGGTTTTGGAACCATTAAGAGGCAAACATTTTTTTTTGTCAAACAAGATTTACCTCTTAACGATTCAGAGGTTACCTCTTAATGGAACCATTAAGAGGTAAACAAACAACCCCTTAGTTGCTATTATCAATTTGTTATTTCAATAGTGAAAGCTTTTTATTCCAATCTTTTTTTTTTAATGTTTCAACCTTTTGTGTTATGGCTTGTGACTGTTGGGTAATAATCAATCGATTTGTCTTGGATTGTTGTTTTTTTAGAGTGTTTCAATTATATTAGTATTTCTTAAGATTCTAAATAACGTGAGGTGTGGCGTGACGGCGCGGTGTAAATGAGTCGAGCTTTTAATGAGCTACTCGAGCTCGAGTCGATCTCGAACACAAAATATAACTCGTTTCACTTAACAAGCCGAGCGTTATAACACCAATGTTCGACTTGGCTCGTTCGAAAACTCGATTCAATTTTTCGAGTCGAGTCGAGCAGAGCCAAGCCAATCGAGCATACCCTTTTTCGAGCCAAACATGCTCATATATTTATCAATCAATCATACAATAAAAATCTAAAATTATCGAGCTCAAGCCGATAAACGAGTTAATCGATCGCTAGTTCGAACCCATAAACGAGCATCGAGGTCGAACTCGATAACTCAAAAAATATTCGAAATCGAGCTCGAACCCTACATTGAAAAAGTTAATCGAGCTCGAGCTCGAGCCCAGTATTAATTTTTAAGTCCGGCTCGATTAACCTACTACTCGACTCGACTAGTTTACACTCCTAAGGCTAGGCGAGGCCAAGCCTCAAGTCTTAGGAATCACGGCGAAGCCATGACGTTTTCAAGTCGTGACTTATGGCGTCAATTTTCTAATACATATATATAATATTATATATAAAAACATATGTTTTGTACTGTTACACAATGAGTAAACAATAATTAACAAGTTAAATTAGGTTATATATTAAAAACAACAAATAAAACATTAAAAAAATCAAATATCGCATTACGAAAACTGCACATTAAACCATGGCGTACCACAAGTTTAACGTGGCGTGAGATACAAATCTTGCACCACGACGTGCAATAGTGGTTGTGCAACGAGTTTTTTAGAACAATGATATTTCTTTTATTTGTTCGTTTTGAGTATTAATTGATTTAAAAACCACATATATATAAAGCAATCAAAATTAAAGTTTAAAAAATTAATATTTAAACAAAGAATTGTTTAAATATTAAGGAATCAAAGGAGGTTAGCTCAGTTGGATAGGTAACATTCTGGGGGGGGGGGGTGAAAGCCACACTACCCGAGTTCGATTCCCACGAGCGACACTTTCCTGAGATATTCAGACTCTGGATCTGGTCCTTCGGGGCCGGGGCCGGGGCCGGTGTTTGGGTAAAAAAACAACCAAGGTCCTTTGTCGTACGTCTTTATATTCCAAATAGACCATTAGCCCATAGTCGCACGACCAGAGAAATAACTGACGTCCTTCCTTTGAGCGACTTTGACCAGACTATCAAAACCCGTCCATGATGGCTGTCGTACGACATGATTTCAGTTACTAATTTACAACATACTTTATATTACATTTAATGCAGGATTTCAAGGGCGTTTATGATGAGAGAATCATAACGGAAGACGTTACCAATAACAACGGATATAACAGATGCTATCATCAATATTGAACGGTTACCTTATTAAAGATATGCATTCAAGACTTGCTAACGGATAGTTGGAGTATAAATATTAAGATTGAACTTCACATTCGGACATCTGATTTGGAGACCTTACAAGCTCACTCATTCTCTCTCGAAGTTCATAAAGCCTACTGCTGTTTGCCGCACGACGCACGACCGAAATATAATTACACACGACACACGATCGACTTTACTTTATCATATTGTTTTACATTATATTTCACTTGTAACATTTGTTATCAAGGACGACGTCCCTGATTGACGTCCATAGTGCACGACGACTCATACTCGTCCGCGGTTTTTACCCATTTTAGGGGTTTTCTGCGTCACCAATTCCCTTGTCTCGTTTATTTCATTTTTATTATTGTCGTACGATTATTAAAGCTAGTTTATTTGGTTGGATCAAGCTCCACATTTACCTTAAATTTTCCTTGGGAGATTTTTGGCATAAACAGTTTGGCGCCCACCGTGGGGTCCCATCCAAAGAAAATCTTTGATAATCTTACGACGTGCTAACGTTTTCCTTCGAGTATTCTCTTTTTTCAGTTATTCAGGATAATGTCATTCCAAGGAACTCAAGATCATGTTGTGGCTCAAATGAACATGGAGCTGACTGCTGCTCGTGCCCGTATTGACGCCCTAACAGCTCAGGCTCGTCAGGCGGCAGAAACCATCGAGCATCTCAGAAGTCAAAGTGGAAACAATGTGACTGGGACTACGAATGCTTATACTGGTGCTTGGAACGTACCTCCTCCATTGCCTAATTATCCTCGTCCACCACCAGTTAATCCTGCGACCTTCGTAATCCCAACCATGCCTATGCCTTCTATGTCGTTCAATGGATATGCCTCTGATTCTTCGCAGCAGACTAACTTCAACGGATCAGGTTATGTTCCATTGGGTGTTCCCGGGGGTGTACCAATGGATCCCGTTGCACAACGATTGAAGTTTCTAGAGGAGCAGAATGAGCGTGTCTTGTCTATGCTGGCCAAATTGCCGGGGGCAGCAGTCCCAGTTGATGTCGAACCACGAACAGGATTTCAAGCGTCGCCGTTCGTCGATGAAATTGCTTTGGTGGACATCCCAAAGAAATATAGCATCCCGACCTTCTCCCCAAAATATTCAGGTGTCACTGATCCGACAGAACACGTCGCCCAATACAAACAACTCATGTGGACTATTTCAATACCACATAAATTCCAAGAAGTCTGCATGTGCAAGAGTTTTGGAGCAACTTTGATTGGAGCAGCGTTACAATGGTTGATCAATCTCAAACCTAAAACTATCAGGTTTTTTGCAGAATTAGTGAATCAATTTTCTCAACAATTCGCTAGTAGTCGAAAAATGGAAAAACAAACGAGCGACCTTTACTATGTCGTACAGAAGAATGGAGAGTCCATCCGGGACTATTTTAACCGGTTCAATGCAAAAATGATTAGTATCCGAAATTGCGACGTGAAAACAACAATTGAAGCGTACAAACGGGGTCTGGATGATAGTTCAGGGTTGTATCTCGACCTTACGAAGTATCCTCCGGAAACCTTTGAAGACGTATGAGCAAGGATGCTTGCTCATATGAGGGTTGAGGATGACCTCGTTTTCAGAAATAAACATTCAAACGACAGGAAAGGTCTAGGTGTTAAAAAGCCAGACTTCAAGCCGAAACCAACCGTTCGATCAGAGCCTGCCCGACATATTTCAAACGTCAGATTCGAAAAGAAAGGGCCAACGACTTCTAAATCAGTCCAGCATCCTAAGGTGTCATCTTATGGTTTCCCTGGGTCAGCCAAAGACGTCGTCGCGTCCCTGAAAGAGCTCCAACAAAACGTTCGATGGCCAAAGAAAAGCGATAAGGATAGTGATAAGAAAGACAAAACAAAATGGTGTGATTTCCATAATGACTTCGGTCATCTAACGGATGATTGCATCGCCCTGAAAAAAGAACTGTCCTGGCTTAATTCGAAAGGTTATTTACAAGAATTGACGGAAAAGAAGGACGTGCGTCCCACATCTCCAGAGCATGCCAAGGTGATTAATTGTATCACCGGAGGCTCTGATGTCTGTGGGACCACATATTCAGCTGCTAAAAGACATGCTAGTCACGGTCCCGATGACCGACCAATTCCAAAGGAGGCAAGATCCAAGGAGGACGCAGAATTAGAAGCTATGCCCTTGACGTTCGATCAAGAAGACCTCGACGACGTACATCAGAAACATCATGACGGACTAATTATCCAATTGAGCATTGGAAATTGTTTGACAAAGAGGATACTCGTTGACGGAGGTAGTTCAGCTAACATTATTTTTTTTGATGCAGTAAAAGCAATGGGAATCGACAAATCCGAGATTACACGACGTTCGACTACACTCGTTGGATTTAACGGAGGAGCGACAAGCACCATGGGGGAAATCACACTACCAGTATATGCTAAAGGAATCAACAGACAGACGAAGTTCAACGTCGTCGATTGTTCATCAGCTTATAACGTCATCCTTGGGCGACCATGGATCCACGATATGAAAGTTGTACCTTCGACGTACCATCAAATCTTGAAATTTCCCACGCAATGGGGGGTACAGGAGATCAAAGGCGAAATAAAAGTTGCTAGGGAATGTTACAATGTCTCTTTGAAGCCCCCGAAGCAGACAATATAGCTATTACAGAACCAGGACGTTCCTGGGACTGACGACGACTATCGCTTGGAAGCTGTCGTCCTAAACCAGGATAAGCCTGATCAGATGGTTTACATAGTTTCGACGCTCGACCCTTCTTTTAAAAAGAAACTAATATATTTTTTGCAGGATCACAATGATTGTTTCGCATGGACGCACGAAGACATGGTGGGCATCGATCCAAGTATTATTTCTCATAAACTCAACGTTGATCCCTCGTTCAAGCCTGTTCAGCAGAAAAGACGAAAATTCGCTACTGAAAGAAATAAAGTTATCAACGACGAAGTTGATAACTTACTCAAAACAGGAAAAATACGAGAAGTCAAGTATCCAGACTGGCTCGCCAACGTTGTTGTCGTCCAAAAGAAAAATGGCAAATGGAGAGTCTGCATTGATTTCACAGACCTTAACAAGGCTTGTCCAAAAGATCCATTTCCATTGCCACACATCGATTCTATGGTCGACGCTACAGCTGGACATGAATTACTCACTTTCATGGACGCATATTCCGGATATAACCAGATATTGATGCATTCTGACGACCAGGAAAAAACAACCTTCATGACAGATAAAGGTATTTATTGTTATAAAGTAATGCCTTTTGGTCTTAAGAATGCAGGTTCGACGTATCAACGATTGGTGAATATGATGTTTAAAGAACATTTGGGCGACACTATGGAGGTATACATCGACGACATGCTCGTCAAATCAAAGCATACGAACGATCATATAGGACATTTGAAGTAATCGTTCGACATTTTGCGTGAATACAAAATGAAGTTGAATCCAACAAAATGTTCTTTTGGAGTTCGAGCTGGCAAATTTCTCGGTTATATGGTCACATGACGAGGAATCGAAGCTAACCCAAACCAAATTAAAGCAATTATCGAGCTCAAATCACCCAGAAATTTTAAAGAAGTCCAACGTCTAACAGGACGTGTAGCAGCGTTGAACAGGTTCATCTCTCGGTCATCCGACAGATGTCACCTATTCTACAACGTCTTGCGAAAAAATAAAGGATTCGAGTGGACTGATAAGCATGAGGAGGCATTGCAACAACTCAAGAAATACATGACATTACCTCCCTTCCTCTCTAAACCTGAGAAAGGTGAAGCTCTTCAACTCTACCTGGCTGTCAGCATTAATTCGGTAAGTGCAGTCCTTATACGAGAAATCGACGGACGACAATTGCCAATCTACTATGTAAGTAAAACTCTACTAGACGCTGAAACCAGGTACTCATCTATAGAAAAACTTTTGCTTTCATTAGTCATGGCCGCTAAGAAACTACGACATTATTTTGAATCGCATCCTATAACTGTGGTAACTAACATTCCATTAAAGTATGTGTTAAGAAAACCTGAACTAACAGGACGACTAGCTAAATGGAGCATCTACCTCAACAATTATGATATGGATTTTAAACCTAAGACGGCGATCAAATCACAGGTCTTGGCAGATTTTGTTACAGATTTCAGTCCGGAGCTAGAAGAAGCGACGATGTCCAACGAGTTAATTGTGGCGACTTTGCACGACACTACTTGGACGCTCGACGTCGATGGTTCGTCGAACATACGAGGAACAGGCCTGGGTGTCGTCCTATAGTCTCCACAAGGGGGCAAAATAGTGTACTCTATACGGTGTGACTTCAAGGCAACAAATAATGAGGCAGAATATGAAGCACTGATTACAGGAATGAAAATTGTTCATGATTTGGGGGCAACATGTCTACATGTCCGGAGCGACTCGTCTCTAGTTGTTAACCAAGTTAATGGAGAATTTGCAGCAAAAGATTCAAGGATGATTGTTTATTATAAAATAGTAAAGGAAGAAGCAAAGAAGTTCAGTCGCTTCATAGTAGAACAGGTACCAAGTGTAACACTCTCAATTTGATTTTAGTATGAATTTGTGTAAATTGTGGTTTTATGCCTTTTTATATAATATGTTTAATTATAAAGGTTTAATTTTAAGAATTATTAAGTTAATTCAAGTTGTTGTGTTATAATAAGTGTCATATTATGCATGCACAAGGTACAAGTCTTTTGAAGCATATTCTAGTTGGATATATGTTTATATTCTATGTAATATTCGTAATTTAAGAACCAAAGCTTTCATGACTTGTACCTTTAATTGGAAAGTTGTATCTAAGCTTATTGGGATAAAAATATAAAAAAAAATTAGAAGGTTTGAAGTGTAATGAATATGATAGTAGAAGGGGTAATTTATAATTATCCTATATTTATATCTTTTATACCTAAATGAAGTTTAGTCATCTCATTTTCTTCGCTTCTTCTTCACTGGAACGTGCTTAGAAAAAGAGAGAGATAGGGTTTAGTGAGAGAAACCCAAAATTTGTGAAGAAATTGAAGGATTCAAGCTTGGTTTTGGAAGATTAAGGCTATAATGTTCAAGGTAACTTTCTATTACACTTTAATGGTTGATTTGGTGTGTTCAATATATGTTAAAGTGTATGTATTTGATGTTTAAGGGCTCATTAGAATCAAAGAGGAGTTGAAGATATCAAAGTTAAAGCATTTTGGTTACTTGAGGTAATACTCTTCAAAAGAAGTTCATTTATGTTGGAAACTATGAGTTTTAACTTTTAAGATGTATAATTGGTGATGCATGTATTTGGTATTGTTAAGTTGTGGTTAGAAGACTCTAAGAAGATCATGGATTAAGGAATTAAATCATTAAAAACGTATTTGAGCTTCAAAGATAGGTTGCACATCAAGTGTTTGATAAAATGTTTGAGAGACTTTATAGTTTTAAAGAATCTGTCCTGTTATTAAAAAAATTCATAGAAAATCAACCGTTGATCCAAATGAGGTGTATAATATACTGTTGGAAACCTTAGAATGTCCTTAACAACTTTTATGAAGAGTGAAAGTCCTAATTTTGAGTCTAAATGTGTCAAAACACTGAGTTTTTGAATCAACTCACAGTGTGACAATAACCTGCGCACTGTTTTTGTAAAGGCTGTATCGTCCTGCTCGTAGCTCTGAATTGCACAAATCCAGTTGCTATAGAATCCTAAGATATCAAGGTACAACTTTCATTTATATGATAGTGTCCATTTTGGCATCTAAATGGGAGAAATATATTGAAACTTATGGCATATAGAAGCTGTTAATTTCTGTTTTTAAGTCAAATTTGAGATTTTTGAGAAAATATTGTCGAAGATCCTAATGATTGTGTTGAGCATTAGTTGAGTGTTTTATTAAATGATTGTAGGTAGTCGGAAGTAAGAAAAGGGATAACTAAGGATTGATTGAAGATTGGTAAACATTGTAATTAGTGGTTGTGGTAATTGAGTTGAGATCTTCCACCAACTCCTAAGGTGAGTGCATTGAATTTTAAAAACTTGGATATTCAACAAAATGCTATTTTATATGAAAATAATAGTCATCAAATGTTTGTTGATTATGTATGAATACTTTGAATTAAGTTATGATTATTGGGTTATTATTTTCATTAGTTGATATTATAAGATATGTAAATGATTGTTTTACATATTGAGAACCATGTACTTGCTATATGTGTATATAGTATTAGTCCGGACTATAGTTGACAGTTGGTTGCTTTAAGTAACCTTCAAGGCTCTTTGGTCCATGAGTATTGCACCATACTCTATAAGTGACCTTAGGGTAACAGGAAATTCGGATGCCATGTGGGAGGTGCAATTCCCATAAGATGAAGGCGTTCCAAGTTGGAATTTCCTAACTTAAAGTGTGTGGCGGTGTTAAGGTAATTCATTAGAATTCTATATGGACCGACTAGCTATCGGGAAATATGAGAATTGGGTGAATTAACTTTACATCTTATTAATCATGATTCTATGTGTTGTTTGTATAAGTTGATTTTGTATGAATTGATGGCTATGCTTTTAAGTATGCTTTGATTAGAACACCTTGCATTCACTTAACCATTTTGGTTAACAAATGTTTTCTACCCGTTGTTTATCCACAGGTGATCAATAGTTGTTGATAATGTTGATGAAGGCTTGTGGGAAACTTAGCAAGATCATGGGTTTTGAAGGACACTATCTTTTGTATATGTTGACTTGTTGAATCATGGTCTTGGTATATAATTGTAACACCAAACTTGTTAAACACTTTTATATGATCAAGTTATGCAACTTGATCTTATATTAACTAACGTGTTTTGTAAAATTTCTACAAACTCTAGCTTAAAACAAAGACTTCCATTTTGGTGGTTTATTACAAAGCATAAGTTTTGAAATTTTTTAAAATTGTCCACAATTCTACTAGACAGGGTGTTACACCAAGAGATCAGAACACTCAAGCTGACGCATTAGCCAACTTGGGATCAACACTTAGTCGAACGACATTCGACAATATCCCAATAGTCCATCTTGCAACACCAACAATCAAAGACGACGGTAATACTATGGTCGCACCAATTGAGGAAGAAAGCTCCTGGTCGAATGATATTAAAAATTATTTGGAAAACGGACAACTGCCTGATGACAAAATGGAAGCCAGAAAGGTTAGATTTAAAGCATCAAGGTATGTTATGATCAGAGGACAGTTATATCGAAGATCATCGACTGGTCTGAATTTGCGATGTATCACCAACAAGACGCAAGTCCAGAAAATCCTACAAGATATGCACGACGGTGAATGTGGAAATCACTCAGGAAGTCGCAGTCTAGTCAACCGGATATCACGACAAGGTTACTACTGGCCGACATTAAGGCAAGATGCGATCAGGTATGTACAGTCGTGCGACGCATGTCAAAAACACGCAGGTATGTCTCATAAACCCTCTGAACCCTTACACTCGACTTTGATCCCATGGACCTTTATGAAATGGGGAATGGACATTGTTGGAAAATTACCACCTGCCCCTGGGCAAAAAGTATTTCTTTTAGTTTTAACAGATTATTTCTCTAAGTGGGTCGAAGCAGCGGCTTTCTCCCAGGTTCGGGAC
Source organism: Arctium minus (assembly GCA_954870635.1). Lineage (NCBI taxonomy): Eukaryota > Viridiplantae > Streptophyta > Magnoliopsida > Asterales > Asteraceae > Arctium > Arctium minus. The sequence goes on along the minus strand of OX941094.1, from coordinate 71,313,010 downwards.
AAAGAAGTTGTTTCTTTTATTCAAACTAACATCATTTGTAGGTTTGGAATTCCATCTGAAATAACATGCGACAACGGGACACAATTTATCAGTGATCGAACGCGAAGATTTTGTGAAGAAAGGAACATCAAGTTGGTAACATCGACGCCTCGATATCCACAGTCGAATGGTCTAGCCGAGTCGAGTAATAAAACTATCATAAATTCAATCAAGAAAAGACTCAAAGCTGCCAAGGGGAAGTGGGTGGAAGAATTGCCTTTCGTTCTATGGGCTAATCGTACGACACCTCGTACGTCCACAGGACAAACTCCTTTTTCCTTAGTCTATGGATGTGAAGCTGTGTTACCTATTGAGGTACGACTACCGACTTCAAGACATACGTCCGTTGAGCATAACTTGGTCGATCTAAGTTATGACCTCAACGCTTTAGAAGAGCTTAGAGAATCTACGCACATTCGCATGGCGGCACAGAAACAAGTGGTCAAGCGACATTTCAACAAAAATGTCCAGACCAAAATTTTTCAAGAAGGTGATTATGTCCTACGTCGAGTATTTCAAAATATTCAAGAGGTCAATGCAGGTAAGTTTTCCATTAAGTGGGAAGGTCCTTATCAAATCTCTAGCATCGTGGGTAAGGGATCTTTTAAAATCCAAACCCTCGATGGTCGAGATATCCCACGAAGCTGGAATGCAGTTCATTTAAAGAGGTATTTCTTTTAAATTTCATATTTATTTTCTTCGATTATTTCTTAAGAAAGATTACTGACTTAAGCATTTGACCAACGACCACCCCACTAATGTTGTTTTTCGCAGGGACGCACGACTTAGTCTTAAATTTTTGTGTCAAGTAAAACTCATCTGATCACACGTATATGTTCGATTTTAATGGATGACAAAGGTTAAATTCTGTATTTGATGTTCAATACTTAGAATCAAGAACCATTGTTATAAATTACCCAAGGTCGATCGAAAGTTTCAGTTGATTTTGATGATGTGGTTGAATGTCTGATATAATGTAATTGTCCATCTACTCGACATACGATTAATTATAAATAAGCGTCGATAAGCAAAAGAAACTTTTTTCATTTCCAAAAGGAAAAAATACAAGTATAAGAGACGACCATAGACGACCGACCCTTAATGGTAAAACTAAAGGAAAATAAGCTAAGAAGGAGGAACGTAAAGTTGTTCCTGCATGACGTCGGTCTCTACTGTTGCCGCTTCTTTTCCGTCGTCGCTCCCCTCCAAGTCATCATCCTCATCGTGGTCCCTTTCGGTTCCCACGGTGTCAAGATAAGTTTTGAGCTCTTCAGCTGCCGACGCCATAGGATTTTTCCCAGTCAAATGACGCCTCATCAAGGCAGCCCGAGCCGTGAAGCGAGAAAAGGCTTCGATTTTCCTATTCTCAGTCTCCAGGTCCTTGACGTCGCCTTCCAACTCATCGACCCTCTTTTTGAGGGACGCGACTTCATCAGCAGAAATAGCAGCAGCAGTGGTGGCCTTAATCTTCTCGACCTCCAATTTGGTCGACGACGCCTCAAGCTCAAGGATATGATCCCTAAGCTTAACCTTCTCACGATCCGAAATCTCTAGTAGACTTTGGGTATCGGAGAGCTCAGATTTAAGGCCCTCGACCTTTGCCTTCTCGGACTCGACCGCCTTCAGGGCAATCATCTCCCTTTCAAGAGCCTCGTCAGCCCTTTTCTTAACCTCAGGGAAGGACGTCCTGAGACTTTCCATCTGAGCGAAAAAGCTCAGACAGGCCTGAAAAGCCTGCACGACAGCAAAGAAAGGGTTAACAAAAAGAAATATAATGAAGGGAGTAAGGAATAAGTAAGACGTACCATGAAGGAAAGACCAGCAGCATGCGCCCCCGTGTCCTCGACCCGAGACTCCTTGTATCGGTTGTAGAAGGTCGGGAGAAGGAATTTTCCCAAGTGTGGAAAAATGACGTCCCTCTCGAGGACGTCATTTGCCATAAAGTCAGAAGGGAGAGTGACTTTAAAATTCGTCTCTCCCACTTTTTCCTTGTTCTTCTACTCACCCTTGGAGGAGGAAGAAGGTGCAAGGAAAGGCTTATTAACGCCCGACACCCCTGACAATAGAGTGTCCTTCGTCACCTGAGTCGAGCCTCCAAGCTCGACCCCAGCAACGGTTTCCTTCACTGGTGTCGCCCCTGAAAGGGACGACAGAGTGGCATCGCCCGTCTTCTTGGGCGAAGACCGAGGCTTGCCTCGGACACGTCTTGGATCTACCCCAATGGAAGGGGCAAATCTTTTCCTCGCTTTCTCCCTCCCTTGACGAGCGAGCTCCAGTTGCTCGGCTCGCTTAGCGGCAACCGACTTTACAGTTGCGTCCTCTGAAAAAAGAAAACAAGTTAAAAAATGAAATGACGTTCGATATACAAGTTAAAGGTATTGTCGAACGACTTACCGGTCATTTCTTCTTCTCTTTCTTCTTCTTTTTCCCTCTCTCCTTCTCTGTGAGAGCCCTCGACAGGCGTCACCTCAGCTACAAAAACGGCCTCGTCTTCCTCGTCGTTCGACCGAGGGGAAAATGAACGATCAGTAATACTTCTCCCCAAGATCCTCTGAATCTTGTTGAGATAATCTTTCCTTGGCTTCACTTTAGTGAAGTCGATCACTGTTAAACAAAGAAACACATTAAAATATACATCAGAAAAAACGCACGACAAAAACATTAAACCTACCTGATTCGTTCCAGCCGGACGACAACCATTGGCTGTCTTCGTCATTTACAGACGCCACTTGGAGGAAAACGTACTGACGTTTCCAACCACGATCATTTACCGCGGTGTTATGTATCAGTACATTGTCTCCCTTCGAACGAGGAAACAGACTATACCGGTGATAATTGTCCGGTCGAACACTATAGGCAATCAAGAGGTCGTTCACATTAAACAGTACCTCCCAATCGGCCGTAAGACGATCGATCACCTGGACAATCCGCCAGAATTGAGGCATTAACTGTCCAGGCGTCAGGTCAAATGCATATAAAAATGCCCTGACCAAAGGGCTAAAAGGCCAAGAAAAACCTATCTTAAAGGGATATTCATACAGAACACAATATCCCTTCGGAACTTCATCCGGCCTTAAATCTTCAGGCGACACTAGATTTATTTCATCTGGAAGCTTAGCCAAACTCTGAAAGTAATCTAAATGTTCTTCTTCCCTAAACATGCCTACAGGTTCACTCGACATCTGGATATCAGGGATGTTAAGAGTCGCACACCAATAGCTAAGAATATCCCAAGCTTTCCTAGGCTTCTTGGCTATGGACTTCTTATGCATAAATTGACACAGAGGGAAGAACAGGAGAATCGTACCTTAAATAGTGTTCTAAACCTCGAATTTAGAATGGAAAGGATTCTGGTCGATCGGAAAGTGAATCTCGCCGGAGATATATTGTTTTAGAAAGGTAAGCGTAAAAAAGGTAAGGATTGAGGGTAATCCTTATTTATACTGAAAATCGGAAACCAAATCGTCAGAAAATTGAATCGCCAGAAAATCGATGGTCAATGAGATTAACACGTGTCGGTCGTGTCAGGTAGCCACTCGAGTATGCTCAATAAGAGTATGACACCTGTCCTTCATTAGCTGTCAAATTGTTTATTATCATTAACATGACGTCATCATTCAGTTGAAAACGAACCGATTCGGTTCTATGCAAGTTACCCACTTTTTCCTTTTATAACACGTGTCTTAGTCTTAAATTTAAATTTCAAAAAGTTGCCGCTTGAATTTTAAATTTGGGGGCAAACTGTTTGGGTAAAAAAAACAACCAAGGTCTTTTGTCGTACGTCTTTAGATTCCAAATAGACCATTAGCCCATAGTCGCACGACCAGAGAAATAACTGACGTCCTTCCTTTGAGCGACTTTGACCAGACTATCAAAATCCGTCCATGATGGCTGTCGTACGACATGATTTCAGTTACTAATTTACAACATACTTTATATTACATTTAATGCAGGATTTCAAGGACGTTTATGATGAGAGAATCATAACGGAAGACGTTACCAATAACAACGGATATAACATATGCTATCATCAATATTGAACGGTTACCTTATTAAAGATATGCATTCAAGACTTGCTAACGGATAATTGGAGTATAAATATGAAGATTGAACTTCACATTCGGACATCTGATTTGGAGACCTTACAAGCTCACTCATTCTCTCTCGAAGTTCATAAAGCCTACTGCTGTTTGTCGCACGACGCACGACCGAAATATAATTACACACGACGCACGATCGACTTTACTTTATCATATTGTTTTACATTATATTTCACTTGTAACATTTGTTATCAAGGACAACGTCCCTGATTGACGTCCATAGTGCACGACGACTCATACTAATCCGCGGTTTTTACCCATTTTAGGGGTTTTCCGCGTCACCAATTCCCTTGTCTCGTTTATTTCATTTTTATTATTGTCGTACGATTATTAAAGCTAGTTTCTTTGGTTGGATCAAGCTCCACATTTACCTTAAATTTTTCTTGGGAGATTTTTGGCATAAACAGCCGGTTCGGGTGGGTCCAGTTTATGGGACTCTCTACTCTGACGGTCGGGTTCAACCAAAGACTGGGCCGGGTCGCAACGGATTAGTGGGATTGTCCGTAATAGAGGCCCGATACCACTGAAACATGTGTGTGCGATAACTTGCAGTTAAAAAAAAAAAGAATTGACTAAAAATTATATTCCAAAGTGGAATTCAAGAAGTATTTGGATACGGCTTCCAAAGAATTGTTTAAGGCCTCGATGCATGATTTTGTGTTTTTTCTATTGGTTGAACGACTTTGGTTTACAATCACGTGACTCATAATTGGTTGTCACGTGATAACCAGATCCCAATAAAATTCTTTAATTCATTATGATTAAAATCAAAGTGAATTACGGATTTGGTCCATGTAGTATGTTGTACATTATGACTAACGTCCATAAAGTGGAAAAGTTATGGATATGGTCTTTGTGGTTGTCATTTTCATATGACTAAAATCCCTCTCACTAACGACCGTTAAACAAATTCGTTCATCCAGTTAACTCAGGGGTTATTTTGGTCTTTTTATGCATGTTTTTTTGGTCTTTTTTCTATTAATATATATATATATATATATATATATATATATATATATATATATAGTGTTTGGTTCATTTGATAAATAGTAAATATATGAGAAATAGAGAAGTAATCCTAGCCATTCATATGGTCAAGATCGGATTTGACTAGTCAAATATTGCGGCTTTGACTGGTCAAAAGTTGCGGCTATCCCAAAAATAGAAGGACAATTTCGTAAGTTTTACAAAACACACGGACTGTGTTCATATATGAACATGTATAATTCACATATGAACTATATGTTCATATATGAATCAGTGCAATTCACAACTGAACTCTTTTAACTGATTCATATATGAACCTTTGTGATTCATATAGTTGAACTAACTAACAGATTCATATATGAACCTTTGTGATTCATATATGAATCTGTATGAATCACAAAGATTCATATATGAATCAGTTGAACTAATTAACAGATTCATATATGAATCTTTGTGATTCATACAGATTCATATATGAACTCATTCCGTGTATTTTACGAAATTATCCCTCTACCTTCTATAGACCACACAAGGAATTATCCGGTGCTTCGCGGTCAAAGCCGCAAATGTTGACCAGATGAATGGCTAAGATTACTTCTCTATTTCTCATATATTTACCATTTCTCAAATGAACCTCTCCCTATATATATATATATATATATATATATATATATATATATACACACACACACGCGCAAAGCAAACACATTAGCAGAAACAAGACATCGTCGGTCTTCTTTTTTGGCAAAGCCTTCCACACTGTCCCTTCCTCTGCAATGTGTCCCCATCACTTCCAGCCTCATGGTGACTGTCATCTACAATTATAGCCCCCTTTTGGAAAGTTATGCCCCCCGTCTTGAAACCCATAACCCCCTTTTAGGGCTTGTTTCGAGATTGATTTTAGGGTTTGTTTCATGTCTGTGTGATGATGTTGATTTTGTATCACCTAATACAACAAATTGATTTGAAGAAAAGAAAAAGAACACAATTGGACAAAACAAAAAAAAACAATGAATTAGCTAGTGCATGCTTTCCTCTTTTTTGTCGATCAAGACTTTCGCTCAAAATCAAGGTGCCTTAGCACATCCTTTTTTTGATACACCATGATAGTCACCTACTGTTATAGAGGCGTTTCACCGTAGACGAAGAGTCGAGTTTTGAGGTTCATTGAGGATGGGGGATTTCATCAGAGATGGGGGGTTCAAAAGGTTTCACCGGAAAAGCAACAAGGAGGGGAACAGAGTGCTCTGTGGTGGAGGAGCTGAAGTTGGAGGAGGGGAGATGGGAGGTGGTGGTGGCAGAGTGAGAAGACGGAGGAGGAGGGCAAAGGTAGAGGTGGAGTTGGTGGTGGTGGTGGTGGTGATGTCATCGGCACATCCCGTTTTTTTGTCTATATATATGTATTGTTATCTAATAAGAATAAGTCAAAAAAAGGGCATTTTAGTCTTTTAATCCTTGAGTTAACTGGATTAATGAATTTGGTTTAACATACGATTGATTGGTGTGTGCGTCTCTCTTATTACTTTTCCCCCCATCTCCAACTGAGGTCTTCTCGCCTGCTGCCAGGAAGATTCGATCCAACGACCGCCTCCCAAGACCTATTGTTAGTGAGAGGGACCAAATCTGCAATTCACTCTTTAAATCATTATAAAATTTATGAGAAAAAAGTAAAAATAATTATCAATTACACATAAAAACAAAATAAAAATGATTTTATTTTCATGTGATTAAATACACCAAGAGACTTAATTCTTTTTAGAGATTTAAGACTGAAGCGTTGCATGATCGAATTTAGGCCAAACATTGAGATAAGTTTTCCCATGTGTTCAGAACGTCGAGATCTTTTTATGGGTTGGTCGCAACGTCCGTACTTTTTTATATCAAAAGTTACGTCTACTGAATTTTGCATTTTTTTCCTATGCATTTGTTTTGATCATATTGTTTCATAAACTTGTAAACTGATTGTTCAATATATTCAGTATCATATATACTCGCGATTATTATGATCACACTGTCTCATAATTTCGTGTAATTTATTTTAGAGTAAATTACGTTTTTAGTCCCTATGGTTTGTTGAAAATTTATATTTCCGTCATTATGGTTTCGAAATTATGATTTTCATTCTTATGGTTTATAATCCATTATCTTTTTCGTCTTTATGATTTACATTTTATTGCTTTTTTCATCCCTATGGTTTATATTTCATTTCCATTTCTATTTTAGTTCTTCATACTTACTAGAAAGTAGTGTCTTGATTTTCAAGTGCAAAAGTAGAAATGAATTGCAACATAGGGACCAAAACTGCAATTTCAATACTATAGGAACGAAATTCCCAGTTTTTAATAAACCACCGGAACTGAAAACATAATTTACTCTTAATTTTATTTATAAAGTTTGTTGGTTAAAAAAAATACCTAAAAATAAAAATAAAAATAAAAGTACATAGGTAAAGTCTTTGAGGGTGAGTAAAGCATGTGAAAAAGAATCAAAACCAAGAATCCCGCCCAAATCCATGCTTCTTCAACATTTAATGACTTTGGATAAATCCAATATTTTTTTATTGAGTAAACCTCACTGTTGGTCCCTGAGATTTCATACTTTCTTTAAAAGTGGGACCTATACTTCAGTATCTCAAATAGTGGTCCCTGAGGTTTGGTATTTGTTCTGAAAGGAGGACCTCCTCACTAACTCCGTTAAAAAACTCAGTTAGATCTAGGGGCATTTTTGTCCAATCACATTTTATCCCTCCTTTTGCATTTTCTTTTTTTGTTTTCTATATTTTTGTTAAAGCCAAAAAATTATAGGGACCTGTTATATATATATATACACACACAAACAAAACACAGAGAACCCTCACCATTTTTCTAAACCATCTTCACTATTTTCCCCTTGTAAATATATATATATATATATATATATATATATATATATATATATATATATATATATATATATATATATATATATTCACACAGACAAACATGTATATATATATACATACAAAAGGAACTTGTAAAATTGAAATCTTTACCATCTTCATCATTTCTCCCCCTAAACCAACTTCACCATTTTCCCCCTATGAAAACTTGTAAAATTGAAATCTTCCATGTGTGATGATCTTTCCCTCTCCTCTCCTCTCCTCTCCTCTCTCCAACGATTGTAAAAGGAACCAAATGACAACGACCACAATGAAGGTTTTTATGTCATCACAATGAAGGTTTTTAGGTCCATGTGTGTGTGTATATGTATATACCCATTTACTTAACCCATGGTGTAAATTAATCAGTGGTTAACCATGATTGGTTCTCAACAAAGTTCACTGTGCAAAATCTCAGTAATCACGCCATATATGCCTTCATACACTAGATCTCTACAAGTACTAAAAAACTCAACCCCTCATTAGTAGTTCAGGATTCATGCATGCTAGCAGGATTGAAACAGTATCAACATCCATACCTGAATATATTCCCAACAATTGGGTCATCAACCAAGCATTTCCAAAAAATATAAATCTTCTAGATTTAATGAACTTAGAAACAAACAACCATCACCACCGTTCTTCGTCCCTGCAACAGAAACGTGATGACCAAAAACCTTCGCCGGAGAAGATGACCGGAGGCTCCTGGAGAAGGTTTTTCATGGTTAATTACGTGGTTGGTTCCTATATTTCAATGGTTTTACAGGGACGATGGTCTATCTCTCTCTCTCACGCACACACACACTCTCTCTCTCTCTATACCAAAAACTTAAAACCATTTTTAGGTTGCTAGAAATTCGTCATCCCCATCGATGTTCCTCCGAAAACTCCCCTGTGATAATGTCCAAGACACAAACCCCTGAGGTTTCGTTTATGTGGCGTGGCATATAGTGGTCATGGGGGACGACAGTCCTTGTATACATATATGTATATATATATATATATATGTATGAGTTAATTGTGTGGTTGGTCCATGCGTTTTTATTGTTTTTGTTAACACAAGAATAAACAAAAAAGGACAAAAATGGGATTGGACGAAAATGCCCCTAGATTTAACTGAGTTTTTTAACGGGGTTAGTGAAGAGGTCCTCCTTTCAGAGCAAAAATCAAACCTCAGAGACCACTATCTGAGATATTGAAGTCTAGGTCCTTCTTTCAAAGAAAATGCGAAACCTCAGGGACCACTATTTGAGATATTGAAGTCTAGGTCCTCCTTTCAAAGAAAATACGAAACCTCAGGGACCAACAGTGAAGTTTACTCTTTTTTATTTTAAAATAAAAAACTTAATTTTAAAATAAAAAACTTAAATATTTTGCAACTTAATATATACTTTGTTAACAAAGTCGTTTCGTCTTTTTACCAACTAAGGTACAGGGTTCAATTAAGATAAACTGATAATATAAATTTATCTAGTGATTTTTATAAATATGTATTCCAGATAATTAATAACGTTTAGGAACTTTTTTTTCCTTTCTAAAGTACATCAGGGTTTAAAAGGACGCAATGGTGTGAGACACGTCTTTGACACCATGGTAATTCCTGTAATGCTTTCGTGCACCTGATTGATCTGGGGGGTTCTGGAGGACAACCAGGATAATCCTCAATGACCTTCCAATTATCGAACCGTTGACATATGGGGAGGATCCCTAAAATCCCAAACCTTATTTAGCAGTTGGTTAACCCCACCAGGTTATGGTGTGAATATATTCAAGAGATTATCTGACTTCAATTAACTTTTAATCCTTAATGGCCTTATAGTTATCGAGTCGGTGAGGAGGATCCATAAAGGCTCAAACTTTATTTAGCAGTTGGGCTAACCCCACCAGGCATAAAAAGGATATATGAAAGTGGGAAAAGTAGGGCTACTCACATTGATTTTTGGGAACCTACGCCTTTTTAAGATTTTCAATACCCATGTTTCCTGAAGCTACACTTTGTTCCACTGTGCCGAGATGTGAGGTGCAAGTGGTGATGATCACCCCGGGGTATGCGCTAGCGCCCTTGACAGGCACTCCAACCACCCAAAGAGGAATGAAAGCTTCAAATCGAGTTCTCTATAGTAAAGAAGGTTATGGTGCGAGTACATTCAAGAAGTTATCTGACTTCAGTTAACTTTTTCACTTTTTCCTAAAGTTCGTATTCTTTTCTTGTTTAACCTTAATATGAAAATACTCAACCTTAATATACTTTAACTGACCTTAGCAAATATAAACAAGCATTAACACACCTTAACATGTCTCACGTACGTTAACATGTTAACCTTATAAATAAAAATCTTAATATATTTAACATGAAAAACAATAAATGTTAACATGTCTTAACAAAAACTTAACATATAATAACATAACTCATATACCTTCGCATATCATAAAATAACTCACATACCTTAACCAGTATTCTAAAAGGCTCGTCGTAGTAGCCGTCGTGGCATGATGTGACTCAAGACTTATGTCTCATGCCACATTATATTTGTGGCACACCATGGCTTATGCATGGTTTTTTTAATGTTACATTTGATTTTTCTTCCTTTTTAATGTCTTATTTATTAGTTTTTAATATATAATCTAATTTAAATTGTTTAATATTATTGACTTATTGGGTAATAGTATAAAACATATTATATATATATATATATATATATATATATATATATATATATATATATAGGGTGGCGAAGGATCGTGCAGGGACAGACATAGAGGGTGGTTACGGTGGCACGTGCCACCGTATCATTTCTCCGACGAAGGGTAAAATTTTTACGTTCGTGAAAGGTGCAACCGTATCGTTTTCGAGTGTGCTACCGTATTTATTTTCGAAACTTCAAAGGTGCACCAAATCTTAATTTGAAAGCCCATTTCTTCACTTCTATTCTAGCCCAACTCTTGAAATCAATCAAAAAAACCATAAAAATCTCTTGAAATCAACCACAAAAACCGAAAAAGTCACTCAAAATCGATAAAAAAAAAACTTAAAAATGTCTCGAAATCAAGCAAAAAACTTTAGAATCCCTCGAAACGGTGGAATTAGACTAAAAATACATCGGACAATATTGATCGCCGGTAAAAAAAAAATAAGACATGTCGATAAAAATCGTATGAAAAATATGGTGCCACCGTATGAAAAAGTTGTTGCGTCCGTCCCTGGGATCGTGTGAGAAGTTGCGGTAAACTTGAGAATGGTGAGAAGTGGATCTGAACCGTTGGTCAGTTTTAATCAAATACCCTCTCATAAATTGCGGCTTAGAAGGAACTGATTTGGTGCATCTCGATGCATCTCATCCTAATGTGCATTCATTTTCATCCAACTGTTGATAACCACTTCTCACGCTTCTCACAAGAACCCAACTTTATATATAAAGGGCCAGGTTAAGGGGAAATCGCAAAAAAAAAAAAATGAAAAATCGAGGAATACTCTAGTAACCATTCATCTGTATAGTATGCACATGTGCATACAAATAATTTTTCCAGTATCGTGTGCATAGAAACCAGAAAATATCTTCAATTACTTGTATGCACATTGAAAATTATGGTGATAAGGGTAAGAAATGATCTCTATCATTGGATGCACATTAGGATGAGATGCACCAAGATGCAACAGATTAATCTTCATATCAAACACGAATCACAAGTGGGTATGAGATTAAAAGTGATCAAGGGTTAAGATCCCTTCTTACCTTCTCACATTAACTCTTCTTCTCACACGATTCTTCCTCTCTCTCTCTCTCTCTATATATATATATATCTAATATTTTATAAGATATAGAGATTTGTTGCCATAAATCACACCTTAAAAAACGTTATATCCTCATCGTAGCTCCTAAAGCTTGAAGATTGACCGGTCGACATATTTGATTTAGAACAATGGGCCCAATAACCTCTATTAAGTTAAAAACATTACCCATTCACCCCTATAAATACAACATATGCCAAATTTACCCCCTATATTTTATATTCACCGCTCTTGGGGCCCACTAACCTCTAATTTTAATCCAAAAAATCTCAGTAAATTCTCAACAGCTCACCGGCGCCGCTCCCCCGTTATAAATACCACCACCTCCACCACCATTTCCACCGCACCCTTCTCTCTCTCTAACTTTCTCTCTCTCTCTCTCTCTCACACACACACACACACACTAAAATCCAAAATGGGTTTTAGGGTTTTGCTCTCAGTAATGATTCTCACTTCTTGCTTCATGATGAATGTGTTTGGTGACATTGATCTTGAACATGTTAGCTGGACTCAAGCTCCACACCACGCGCCGTCGTACCCACCGGTCGGAGCTCCACCGCCGCACCACCATCACAAGGGTCCAGGTGGTCACCACCATAAACCTGCTGTTCCTCCCACTGCCCACCCACCAACTGTGGCTCCGGTGAAGCCGCCAACTAAGGCTCCGGTTGCGCCACCTACGAAGGCTCCGGTGAAGCCGCCGACTACGGCTCCGGTGAAGCCGCCGACTAAGGCTCCGGTGAAGCCGCCAACTAAGGCTCCGGTTGCGCCACCGACGAAGGTTCCGGTGAAGCCGCCCACCACGGCTCCGGTGAAACCGCCGACTAAGGCTCCGGTGAAGCCACTTCCGACACGGAGGCAGGTGGCGGTTCGCGGTGTTGTATATTGCAAAGCTTGCAAGTACAAGGGGGTTGATACACTCATGGCTGCTACTCCTCTTCAGGGTATGATATCTTTCTCTTTTTCTACTCTCACTCTCATTTTAATTTAAAAATATTACTTGTATGCACGTCTACATACCGCCCAGATAAATGAGTGTTGCTCGGTTTATTAATAGGTGGGTTCATACGAGAACAACATCTGTTTAAGAAAACACGAGAACAACCGAATACATACAAAATCATATATGATTCACGCGACTTTGACCGGGACTTAACTTTAAGAAATATTGATGATTTGGGAAAAGTTTTCTTTAACAACTATGTTAAACTCTCCTATGAGATAAAGAATAAAGAAATCTCCGAATTTGAAAGGAAAAAAGAGAAAATATAACATTATCGTTATTATTTTTGTTAAGCTTAGGTCGGCCACATAAGCATGTGGGTCCCGTCTTTTAAAAAAAAGCTCAAATACAAGTTTTTCATCTTCGATGTTAAGTTATCAAATTATATTGTGCCCCACTAGTCCTCGCATGGGTTCCTATGGGGCGGGTTCTGTATGAGGCAGTCACGGTTGCCAGTAATCAACCATTTTTACTTTAATATTTTGATTCTTGATTAATTGGAAAAATAACCTATCACATTAACATCAACCAACATCATGTAGGCTAAAAACTCGTTTATTAGATAAAATAGTTACGAAATAGGAAGTATTGGTCATTTCACATTTTGATGCACTTTGCCCTGCAAATATTTACGCGAAACACGCATAGGTACAAGTCATCAAAGCATTGTTTCATCTTGGGTCCAACTCATTAATGCATGAAACTAATGTGAATTAATTTACATGCATGCATGCAGGAGCTATAGTACTCTTAAGATGCAACAACACCAAGTACCCATTGAGGGTGAAAGCTACAACAGATAAGAATGGTTTCTTCTTCATCATGCCACCTAAGACATTGACCACCTATGGGGCCCACACATGTAGGGTCACTTTGCTATCTTCACCAAATGTTACATGCAACCAACCCACCAACTTACACTATGGTCTCAAGGGTGCCACCCTGGTCCCAACCCCCAAGCCGCACGCCTCAAGCCTACCTGCGCCACCGCTCCCGTTCGATGTGTTCACCGTCGGTCCCTTTGCGTTTGAAGCGTCAAAGAAGACACCGTGCGCTCATTAAGAATATAGAGGGACTGATTTTGTGAAGAATAAAAGTTGAGGGGTTTGAAGGCTATGATTAGAATTATCTTTTTTGTTTTTGGATTTTTAGATGTTTGAAGGGTAGTTTGGTAATTTGAAGGAGAAGGGCTTTTTTGGTATGTGGTACTATGGTAATAAATGTGGAGTAAATCTACTTTTCAACCTTGAATTTAATAACAATTTTATTTAGTCAACATTTTTTTTACAAATTAATTAAATACTGGTATTATGGAAATCCAAGCTTCATAATGGTCGGTCGATTTTTGGATGACAGTTCAAAGTTCTATAAAATCGAACCGATCCAATCCAATGGTTATTCCATTATTATCCAAATACCATCTAATTAATAACTATATATATATATATATATATATATGGCTTAATCAAATGAGAACTAGGTAGTTTGTGGTAACTGTGAGATCTAATATGAGCCACACATTTAGAATAATTAATATTAATTTTAAATAAATAGAAAATGATATTTTAGTAAAATTGTTTAATTCCTAAAATATAACCTAATTCCTAAATTTTCTTATTTTCTTTTACAAAAGAGTATCACAGAGTGCTATCACGTATTTTCGATATTTACAAATGGGTATCATAGTGTGTTATCATGTATTTTCGATCTTTACAAAGTGTATCACAGTGTGCATCACTTATTTTCGATGTTTTTCGATCTTTACAAAGTGTATCACGGTGCGCTATCACGTATTTTCGATGTTTAGAAAAGGGTATCATAGTGTGCTATCATGTATTTTCGATCGTTACAAAGTGTATCACAGTGTGCATCACATATTTTCGATGTTTATAAAGTGTATCACAGTGGGCATCATGTATTCGCCGGAATAATATTTGATGGAGAGAGGAGAGAGAAGAGAAGAGAGAGGAGATCTAAAAAAATACCTAAAATACCTTTAATTAAAATTACCAAAATTATTGATTTCCTAATTTATCTTCTGATTTGTGGTTAAGATTGGATCTCACGGTTACCACAGATAACTTAGTTCTCCCTTGAATGGCCCCCTATATATATATATATATATAGGGTAGGTTATTATGCAACCTTTTACATGGTGCAACTCATGCAATCCCTCTATCCACCACTCATTTTATTTTCATATTTTTTAATTTAAAAAGTGAAAATAAAATGAGTGGTGGATAGAGGGGTTGCATGAGGTTGCACCATGTAAAGGGGTTGCATTTGAACACCCCTCTATATATATATTACTAACATACTAAGAAATATATGAATAATCAGTTGAAATGGTAGATTAATTGGTTGAGAATTGAATCAAAATATTGGATGGAATCGATATGCTCCAAAACGGGTAATGATATCCGATGGATGGAACCGATGTGATCCAATCCAATCATTCATTGGATTGGATTTGATTTGATTGGATCGGATGCTAAATGTTAATTGGATTTGATGACAAAATTCAACATCTAATAACTGATTGGATCGGAGCAGATTCATCTAAATCCATTTGATTTGAACTGATGAACACTCGTAATTGGAGAGAGTTCTTATAAGAAACTCATATTCTTTGAGTTCTTGTACAAGAACATTGATTTTTACCTTGAATTTGTGTAAAGTGACATTTTGTTATTTTTTATATATTTTATTGACCTTATAATTATTAATATTTATAAAGATATAATAATTATTGATATTAAAAAAGACACAGGCCCGCAAAAGATATAATAATTACCATTGTGAACTTTTATGTAATGGATTAGAAAGGGGGTGCTATTTGCACCAAAAAGGTGCAAATAGTGACCTTTTTGTTTTCCGATCCAATCATAAAGGTACAAATAATCAAATCAAATCATCATCATTATTATTATTATTATTATTATCTTTATCTTTTTATATATATATATATATATATATATGTATATATGTGTGTGTGTGTGTTTTATTTTATAAATTTATAAAATTTGTAACTTTTGATTTTATTTTATTCTATAAATTCGTAACTTTTGATTTTGTTATAACTTTGTAAAATATATTTTTCTTTTTGTAACAATTACATTTTATCATAACTTTGTAAAATGTAATTTTCTTTTAGGGACCAATTCCGTAACAAACGTCAAACGTTAGGGACAAAATCTGTAATTTACTCTGTAACACTCAAGTTTTTTTTTAAAAAAACATATAATTATTTTTACCCGAATTGAAACGTAAATAAAAATGACAACTAAAGATAGTTAAGGGTTAAAACTATCATTAACCTAAACTCTTTATACATATATATATATATATATATATATATATATATATATATTAATATATTACACATGACTTAAGTTCGCGTGAGACCAAACAATTTCTGTGAGACCGGTGAGACCAAACTTTAAAGTATGAAACTTCACACCAAAAAACTGTGAATGTAAAAAGAATCGAACTTTTCATAGGGAAAACACCGTAAATGTTACGTTCACAGTGTTTTTCGCTGTGAATGTTCGTTTTTTTTTTTACCTTCACAGCGTCTTCACTGTGAAGATTCGGATATACCTTCACAGTCTTTTATCTGTGAAAGTTTGATTTTTTTTAACTTGGTTTAGGTTTTTTTACCTTCATAGTGTTTTTTAACTTGGCAGTGGGACGTACTTGCCGCTTAGGTCCACTCCTCCAATGTGGTATGAACATGTTGTTTTTACAATAGGGTACGTTAATGGTAACCATGATGTGAAATTAGATATGGCAGAAGGATATCCGTTTTCGCAAATTGTATCACTTTTTTTCCATCACAGTTATCGGTGTGCTGCTGGATGGGCTACCTCGTATTCAGAGTGAATAAAGAACTACATGAAGTTTTTACGTGTTAATTGTACTACGGATAATGTTATTTTAGAATAATCGAATGTAATATAGATTATTTTATGTTCTATTTATATGTTAAATCGCAATATTTATGTTTTATTTTTATAATTATATAATTAAAAAAAATTAGTAATATTTATATTTATAAATATTTATTTATTTTCAAATCAAAACAAAAACATATAAAAAAAATAAAAAAAAGAAAAAAGACAACAAAAGGACGAAAAAACAAAAAAAACCAAAAAAACATAATCATTTTTCAATGATTTTGGTGTATTTAGCAAAAACAAAAGTGCATTTAGCCCTCCCCATTAGAAATCATCATTAGAGTGAATCAAATGGATTGTTAATACTACATCAAACACTTTTTGGTAATTGATAACTGTCAGTGTGAAATTGTGTTTGGTAATTGTTAATGTCAAATCAAAATTTTGATGATACATGACATAGATGTGGGTTCATACGAGAACAACATGTATTTAAGAAAACATGAGAACAACCGAGTACATACAAAATCATATATGATTCACGCGACTTTGCATCGCGACTTAAGTTACGGCCAAAGTCGTCCGTGTTCGTTTTTTTCGGGTTAATGTAAAATCACATATGATTTTGTATATGATTTGTTGTTTTTCTGTTTTCTTAAATAGTTAGCGTTGTCGTTTAAACTTTCCTCATGAGATATTTCTATATAAAATATAACAAATATATACAATGTTTACAAAAAAAATGTAACAATGTACGCAATTTTATGTAAGTGGACATATTTTTTTCAGTATTTTATATAATTTCATTTTTAATGGATTATAAATTGTTAAATTACAAAATTGTATCATAATTTATTTTTTTCATTAAAAGAATGTACTTAGTTTATTTAATTCTTAGTAGTCGATTTATATAAACTTGTTTTTATAGAATCATAAAATTTTTACTATTATTTTTACAAAATTACACATTATTAATATCAATATTTAAGAAAAGGAAAAAGTAAAGAAAAAAAAAGTACTCGTTGATTCTCAATCGATTTCTCGGGGTTGTCTAGATGTGAGTTTTGAATTATAGAGGGACTGATTTTGTCATTAATAAAAGTTGAGGGGTTAGAATGCTATGATTGGAATAATCTTTTTTCCCCTTTTATTTGAATTTTAGATGTTTGAAGGGTAGTTTGGTAATTTGATGGAAGGGGATGGAATTTAGCTATGTGATGTATGGTAATAAATATGGAGTAAATCTACCTTTCAGGTAATAATTAACTTATCAGTAAGTTTTTTATATACTCTATGACGTTTTATAAAGAAAAAATTACACAATGTAATAAAAATCATGCAAAATCAGATTTACGATTGTTTGTCCCCTGAGCAGATAAAGGGCCTCTCTATTGTGTCCACTGTTAAAGATAAGTAAGAGTAAAACTTTTTAATCATCATGTTTGTAATTTCATTAGAACTAATCTTTAATCGTATAAATATATTCTTCATAAACAGTATCATCAAACTAAAGAAAGAACGATACCTTTCAATGAAAATGAAAAAGTTTCGGGGCCCCCATCCATGAGAAATGGACCAAGCCCAATGTCGGTCCTAGGGTTTTTGATGCCCTGTATGAAAATGCTAAAAAATGCCCATATGCCTATTATTTTAAGCAAATGAAACGACTAAACATGCGATTCTTTAAAGGGTTTGGAACCTAAACAAGTTAGGTGGCTCATCGTCACGTTTTTTTTTTATTAATTATAATTAAAAAAAATAGGGGGGGGGGGGGGGGGGGTAAAACCAAAACCCCTAATTACAAATATAGAATAATAAAATAATAAAACCTGAATTAGGATTGTGTTTCCTTCTTTTTTTGGTTTCCTTTTTCCAAATTGAAATTAGCACAATAGAACTTTACTTCAATATATAAAACTTAAAACTAAAAGATAAGACAAACTATAATTAGTTTTAACTAGAATAATAAATTACGTCAAAGTTAATGTCAAAGTAAGCAAAGAGCAAAACTCATAAAGTTACATGTCTAAAAACTAAAGTCTAAATCTAATGTGGTAATGCTAGCCCTCAAAGTAAACAAAAGTAAAAAAAAACAATGATAAATTGTAAAATTCATAATCTATCCTACTGTGCATTGCAAATAACAAGTGCCTAATAAGGCAATGTCACGGTATATTGTTATTGTTGTGCAACATGCTCCATTGTGCCAATACAGTGAGGTGCTCATGTGCATTGCAACTTTCATTAAGCAAAACGAACCAAACAAACACGAACGAAGACTTGTTGATGTTCGTTTGTTTAACTTAACCGAACAAACAAACATACATGAACGGTAAATGAACGAAAGTTTTTGTGTTCTTATACGTTCGTTTAACTTAACTGAACAAACGAACGAACATGAACAATAAACAAATGATTTTTTTTGTATTATTGTTCATTCGTAAAGAAAATGTATTCATTAATGTTCGTTCGTTAAGATGCTAAACGAACGAACCAACGAACGTAAATGAGCGAAACTTTTGTGATCATTTTCGTTCTAAGAAAATTTGTTTGTCCGTTTCGTTAAGATGCTAAATAGAAGTCAGATTGAGTTGTTAAAATGTTGGGCGTTCACCGTTTCACGATGCGCATTCAGTATTCATCACTACCAGGCCTTGGTCAGTATTGAAAGTTAAAGCCCAGTTATCCACTTTCCAAATTATTAAACTCAAAACTAGTAATAGATAGATGACAACTTGATGCCCCTTGGGTTTTGATGCCCTGTGCGCTCGCACGGGCTACACATGGCTAGGGCCGGCCCAAACCAAGCCTTGTCTTTCTGAATATATACTCAACATGTAACTTCGAGTCTCCTATAAGCTCTTCAATGGGATAATTCCGTTATCTGGGGTTACGAAACAGTCCCTAATTTATTATTTTTACCTGTTGCCTCAAGATTCTTTGAAGCATAATCAAGTCGAAGGATGTGTAGGCATATGTTCTGAAAATGGGTAGGTTAAATGCACAATTATGATTTGCTAAATATACATCTACATATTAATATCCTTCTTACCCATATCAATATCAGAAGTTTATTTTTATATTTTCAATATATGATTTGATCTGAATTTAGTATAAATAGATGTATATGTTGTAAAAAGTAAAACTTATAGCAATAAATTTGTGGTGGTGGGAAAATAATGAGCATGTGGTGGATGAATATATTTTAGGCATGGGAGTGGGTAAAAGCATGATGGTGAATAATTGTGTTGTGTCCCCTATCATAATATTCCCATGTCAATATTTACTCTAAAGTGTTGATGATTTCATAATGGCTTCTTCCGACCAAAAAGATTTCACTTTGTTTATGGATAACTTTCTTTAGATTAATTAAATACATATATCAATAATCTCAAAGTAAAGTTATAATGTCTAAGATGGATGTTTTTTAACCTCAAATGATAACCGACTACAATATGTTGTTACTATGTTAAACCTGACAATAAGTAAAATGGTTGATAACCCTTAGTTTTTAGAGTTATTTGTCACATTTTATAAACCCATTTTCAACCATTTAATACCCATTTGAGACTTTCGCCACTTCTTTGGTCTAAATTGTTCGTAAAGTTGAAAAGTAGCTGGAAGTTCGGATTTGGTAAAGAAATTTGTCAATGTAGCCACAAAGTCCACCACTGCGTGGTGGTAAGAGCCTGAGGACTTCATAGCGGTTGCCCGGGTTCGAGTCCCACTTGCAGCATTGTGGCCACGGGATGAATGCCCGCGGGCCTTAGGCCTGTTTTCCAGGAAATTAGTCCGGGCTCAAAGTGGTCTGGGATACTCCTTTACCAAAAAAAAACCCTTTAAAGATACTGCAGAGATTTTGTTTCTAAATAAGTGAAATGGAAAGAAAAAAAAACAAGTCTTAGTCAACTCTGTGGTACTCATGAATTTGGAGGAGAAATGAACAAGAAAGATGAAGACAAATCAAAGGAAGAAGACACCATGAGAGGTATTTTTCTCTCTTAAAACAATTTTTTTCTCAAGTCCTTTTCAAGTCTCCCTCCTTCACCTATAAATTGGAGCTTGAACAACTACTTGGAAGACATCTTAAATTTGAAGAATTTAGCTGATAAGTATAGCTTAGTATTTCCTTTGAGTAAAATAGTTGTAATTTATTTCTCGTCTTTCCATTTCTGTACCACTGTGGCAACACTCGTGGCACAGTGACAACTTTATTTTATATGCAAGTTATTTTTAAGTATTCTCTATCATTTTCTATGTCTTTTCTTTTAAGCATGAGTCAAACCTCCCCTTTGGGTGTGGGTGTAGACCAAACCCGAGAGGTTAAAATGTAACACATGGGTAAAACCACATGTTTGCTAACTCTTCAGTTTGGTCATTCAAGTTGAAGCTTTAACTCAACGTGGACAAGCTTTAACTCAACTCGATCACCTGTGTGTGTCTTTGACCTAGAGATGGCCGGATTCGAAATACGGCTTCGGTGATGTAAAGAGGTTTGAGAAAATCTTTAGTAACTACATAGAGATATGAATTTTTGTATAATCGTACTAAGGTTCAGATTTCGGTCGAGTTGGTGTGTCATAGAGATATACACATCTCTCCGTACTGGCGGAGCTAAAATATTCGAGATCTACTTAGTAAGGTTGGCAAATTGAATGTTAGTATATGTGAATACTTTATGACAAAACCGTAGCCACAACCCACACGACGTAGTTTCAAGAAGAGGAAATATTGTGACTGGTTTTGTCAACCATTTAAGTTATTTTTAAACTCTCGGGGAAAATCATACCCCTACCCGCTTTTTATTATTTGTCATTTTTAATTCATCAACATTCTCTCACAAACAAACTTTTTATAAAATCTAACTCAGTACCGGAAGTTCGTGGGAATCTCATATTCTTAGTAAGACCAGCCTATGTGGATATGATTTTTGGTAACTTGCCATTATATTACTTGTAAGCAAGTGCAATTGCATGCTAGTGTACCACATCTATGTGTGAGTATTTTTGCTATCAATGACCTTTGTACAGTTTTTGGGGATTATTAGTAAAAATATATAAGAGCATCTCCAGCAGGATTGTTAATTTTTTTTTCTAAAATAGAGAATGGAAAGTCAAAATCTCTAAAAACATTTTCTTCCAACTTCAACAACTTTTCTATTTTAGAGAATCAATCATTATTTATATTATTATAATATTCCATAATTTATCATCCCAATACACTTTTTAAAAAAACTTAAAATAAAATGTTAAAAATTGAATCTTATTGGTTGGATTGAATAAAATAGTATTTTCTCTCTCCAATTTAGAGATTATAAAGAATTCTCTATATTTAGAGATTTTTTGATCTTTCTCTATTTTAGCAAACCATATAGCAAAGCTGTTGGAGAGGAATAGCAAAGAAAAAGCCAAAATTTTCTATTTTAGCAATGCTGTTAGAGATGCTCTTATTTCTCTATTTTAGCAAACCATATAGCAAAGCTGTTGGAGAGAAATAACAAAGAAAAAGTCATTTTTTTTCTATTTTAGCAATGTTGTTGGAGATGTTCTAAGAGTACTATGTACTTTATAATGAAGAGATGAAATTATCAATGTGATATTTATGTTACGTAGGTTATAATTGTGCATGTGTGAAATGGGTTGTTGGGTAAAATGAACGGTAACGAATGAAATTGAATCGTTGGTCAAAAGGGATGTTCAACCGATTCATTGAACTACAACGATCATTTTATTTATTTATTTATTTATATTTCAATTTTTACTATTGAAAAACGGTCTTCATATAAACAAATACAGATGAAAAAATGTGTAGAGATAATCATGTATTAATAAATTAACTACGACCCTTTTTACCCACCTTTTTCAATAGTTGCCTTGGCTAGTTTAAAAATTCACATAATCCATAATTATTATTCTTGTTGTATGTTCGTGTACACTCTCATTCTTTTATTTGTTTCTTACGTCTCATACGATCGAGTTTCTTTTCAAAGTCTTTAACACAAAAGTAAAAATAAAAATCACAATTGAAAAGAAACTCGATCGTACTTGGGCTTGGGCTTCGGGTTGCTAGACCCGAAGCTTTGGGCCTTTGGTGCATCTACACACAGGTGGTGTATATACTAAAGATGGTTGAGCATGCTAGTTACTCTTACTCCAACAATGAAAATCCACTACAATAGTATTGGTACGCTTAAAATGTCTAAACGTCATAATAAAAATATTTTATAGGACTTAGACTTATAGGAACAAACCAAAACTTGTACTACATAAAAGTGTTACAAAATGTTTATAGGACGTTTTAACAAAGTTTTTTAGGACGTTTTTAGAATAAAGTGTCATATTAGCTATTTTATACAACAATATTCGAAAAAGATGTCTTAATAAAGATGAGTTTTTACGACATTTCTCAAAAGGTCTCCTAAAAAATAGCTAATACGACACTTTATTATAATAACATCCAAAAAACACTTGCAAAAAACGTCTAAAGGCATCAACCTATTGTAATGCTTTTAGATAGAACACATTGTAGTTTGGTCCTATAAACTTAAATTTTATAAATAATTTTATTAGAATGTTTAGACGTCTTATAAAACCAATTTTGCATAGTCATCTATTTAGGTGAAAAAAACTCTACCATGTTTTTATTAGAAAATATCATATATATATATATATTTATATATATATATATGTATATATATTTTTAAAATTTTAGATATCATTTTAGTTTTTAACTCTCAAACCGGAATTTTTTTATCAAACGAAAATTACAATATTGATGGAATTTATATTATCATATGGAGAATAAAGTTTTCATCAAAATGTATTATCGAATGGAAACATCAACAATTATTTTATAAAAATGACAAATTTAATTCATCACTTAAAAATAAATTAACTTTGACTATATTTTATTTTCAAGAGTAAAATGGGTAAAATTAAAAATGTATTTTGTTGGTGCAACCTTAGGAAAGAAAGGTTGTTTGGTACAAGATTTATCGGGTTTAACGACTCACACAAATAATAATGTGGAAATAAAATGTTTGAGTTAGAAAATACGTCAAATGCATTAAAATATAACGAAATTTGCTTTAGTTTTTATTTAATGTAACAAATATTTTCTTCTCAATCAATGTAATAAAATTTTAAAATTTACTTTTAAATTAGTTTGAACGATAACCTACAACTCATCTTGTAACATTAGTTGACGTTTAAGTAAAATTAAAGTTGGGTACTGAAAACTTACATATATATATATACCCCTATATAACAACCTAACTCGCACAACAATAGGCAGAACCAACTTATTTAAATAATAATGCCAAGTGGCCCAAAACAACATCTAAAATACAAGGTTAGCGGAAAGACAACCTAATACACAACTGATAATACATCGACAAGAAATCTACAATGGAGGTCCTCTAGTTCAACCCCAGCTCGTATCTTCTCTTAAAACTTATCCGCTCCTCTTACCGCCACTCTTTACCCAGAAAGGGTTTTAGATTTGAAAAGAGCGAGGGTTAGATCGAAAGGTCTAGTGAGTCCCCTCTTACAACAGTTTTTAACTCATCAAACATTCAAGGATTTATCATAAAATAAACCATTTTCAACTTCAAGGAAAACCTTTAACTTTCAACGAACTTCTTCGCTCACACTACCGCCACCCTAAGGTGACAGCATGTCTGTGACTCACACTGCCTCTGTTGGGACACACCCCCAACGGCATAAACGGAACACACACCCCGGTATGAGCACAGGCAGGCCACACCTCCCGACTTTGAGCATAACACACTTAGGACCATGTATGCATACATTTCCACTTTAACAACAATAAAAGAAACATCTTTAACATTTAAATAAATCTCGCAGGTAATTAATAAAGTAACATCATTTCAGAGCTGGTAAATGAATTCACATGCATACAACATAACCTTTTCGTCAAAAGAGACTTAAGTTCAGAAAACTCACATGATGTCCTTTGCTCAAAGCTTTGCGTCTATTTTTAAAGTCCGAACAGAAACCTATAAGACAACATATTGATCGATAAACTCTCGATACTTCTTATTTTAACAAAAAATGGCCCTAAACCCAAAATCTCAACGGTCTCCTATTATTTGAGAGAAACCAGGTCCACTAAAAACCAACTCACGGCACGATTCAAATAATCCTATTATACAAAAATTTAGAAACGGGCCAACCCACAATAAAGGACCCAACACAAAATAATTCATCTAAACTTAAATTTAAATTAAACTTACTTTGGGTTTTGGCCCACACTTCACCATCCGGGGACCGGACTAAGGCTCGACCGGGGCCTTGGGTCGACCGGGGTCTAGCTCACAGCAGCCAACCGGTGGCTAAGCGACCGGGGTCATCAACATCCGGTGACCGGAGTCACTCATGCCCGGTATCGACGATACCCAGATTTTCGAACGAAATCCCAGAATCTCAGATTTAAAAGCTACGTCCAGGCATCGATAACCAACTCTAACCATTACCCATATTAATTGCAGAAATTAATTAATCAAGAACTCCATTAACAAAAGAAAACTAAATCTGCAGTAAACCAAAACTAAACCCAGAACCCAAAGGGTGATCGACTAAAGGAAAACCAACTAAAAGATTTGGGTAAACAAATACTAAACTCTTATCAAAAAGAGAATGGAATTAAAATTCACCTTCAAAGATTGATGCCACCAAAACTCTGCCTCTTTTCCTCTCCTTCAACTGAATAGCTTCAAGCTCCTTCTCCCTTCTTCATATTATCAGCCGCTAACCTCAAGACACTAGGTCCTAGGGTTAAATCCCTATTATTTCCAATGTTACATTTTACTCCCTTACCTTATTGAGCCTTGAACAACTCACACCCAAATCTTTAAAATATGCCTAATTAAACCTGGTTGTTACAATATCCCCCCCCCCTCAAAAGAATCCCGTCCCCGGAATTCCTTCGTCGAACAATTGGGATACTGATTCCTCATATTTGCCTCCAACTCCCACGCTGACTCTTGCCCCTTACGGAACTTCCACTGTTCTTTTTCTAAACTGGTCTATTTGGATTCTTAACCTCTTAACCTTACGATCTATGAATTCCTTAGATCCCTTGATCACGGTAACCTTGTATTTACTTTCATTCTTTATAGAGGTACTGCTGCCCCAACTTCCGACAAATGCTCCCTCTCCATGAGAGGCGCGAAACACAATCAGAGATCTCAAAATCCCCATCGAACACTTACAGATCATACCCTATCTCTCCTTTCCTTTCCTCAATTTCAACAGGCTCCAAAACGTATCCCAACACTAGTTTCCTCTTGAATGCACCGCTTCATTCCATGGGGTGGACTTCCCCATTGTTGGGCATTGAAGAATTATTCAAGTATGGTTAATGCTGCTAGCACAACATGGTTACTACTTCTGAGAAAAGTTACTACTGCTGAGACAGATTAATACTGCTAACCAAGGTTAATACTGCTTGATGAAGTTACTACTGCTAAGCAAAGTTAGTACTGCTAGTAGTTAGTACTGCTGAACTTAATACTGCTCAGAGTGTTAATGCTGCTGTGTATTAATACTGCTCATGAAGATAGTGTTGCTTATGAGATGAAGAATTCGTATGGCAATGAAGACAGTTGTATTGATTGAAGATATTCTTGGAAGGCTTGGAGATAACTATGGAAGATTATACTGAAGATCTTTTATTTTTTGTTATTATCTTTTATTTTCAGTATATGTATAGACTTATTGAGAATAGTTTAGAATATCAAGTTAGATAATATTATGAGTTTTTGTTTTCATAGAGAGAATTAACCTCAAGGTTTAGAACCCTAGTTCTAGAGAAGTAGAATTCGTATTGGTGAGCCTGTTCATCAATATTGAGGTTTTGTTTAAAATCTTGTAGCTTTAATCATTCAATAAAGTTTAAAAGATTGTTATTTCTGATTCACTGTTACATTCATTGTTGAATATTAAAGTGTTATTCCGCAACTTCTTTAATATTGTTTCTGAGTTCATTATTCTTGTTAAGAATTAGATCCTGACAAGTGGTATCAGAGCTAGTTTTCTCAGAAACCTTCATTCATCATGGAAAACACAGTTGAATCAAACAGTACTCTTGTCTCAAAGGTTCCAATGCTCAGATCTAATGAGTTTGATATGTGGAAGATTAGGATCAAGCAATACATTCTCCTCACAGATTACTCTATGTGGGACATCATTGAGAATGGCCCATCTGATGAAGGAAAGATTGGTGCAGATGGAAAAAGAATCCTACCAAAGACGGATGCAGAAAAGAAGACAAGGAAGACAAAGATGAAAGCCTTGAGCACACTGCTCTTGGCTATTCCCAATGAGTATCAACACCAATTCTGCAATTGCACTGATGCACAGATGCTTTGGAATGCTCTAAAGAAGAGATTCTCTGGTACCAAAAGTACCAAGAGAAATCAGAAGGCAATATTGAAGCAACAGTATGAAAACTTTATGTCAACTAAGAATGAGTCCATGACTCAAACTTTTGACAGGTTTAATAAGCTGATTGGTGAACTAGCTACTGTGGGAGTACAGATTGATCAAGATGATGTAAAAAGAAAGTTCTTAAGGTCCCTTGGAGATGAATGGACCATGTATACTGTTTCATTCAGACAGAATGAATAATTGGAAGAAAAAGAACTTGATGATCTGTACAATGACCTTAGAGTGTTTGAATCTGAGGTGGAGGCAAGGAAGAAGCCTTCTGGATATGTTCATAATGCTGCACTCCTATCAGCATCAATTGATTCTACTGCTAACCCTGAATCAGTTAATGCTGCTAATGGAGTAAATCAAGAAAAAGGCACTGAATCTGTTTTTGAAGCCTTTCTTTCCAGCCATGGAAACTCTTCTTTAATCAATGATGACTTGGAACAGCTTCATCCTGATGATCTTGAAGAGATGGATATTAAATGGCAGATGGCCATGCTTTCTATGAGGGTGAAGAAGTTCATCAAGAGGACTGGGAGGAACAACTTCTCCCAAAGAAGAGAAGATGGAGCAGGCTTTGATAAGTCAAAGGTGGAGTGCTATAAGTTTCATCTAAAGGGACACTTTGCCAGAGAATGAAGAAGTGGAGTGTCTCAAAACAACCACCAACAAGCTCAGACTGGAAGCTTCAATCAAAACAGAAACTCTGCTCAAGCCCTTGTTTCTCAACAAGGAATGGGGTTTGACTGGAGTGATCAAGCAGAAGAGGCTATTCAAAATCAAGCTCTCATGACAGAGGTATCTGATCTCCCAACTGAGGTACTTTCTAATCTCTGTTCTCAAACTTGCATAGATACTGTTAAAAGGTACAGGGATTACAACCAGAATATGAGTGATGACCTTAAGAGATTAGAAAAAGATATAAAAGACTATGTGAGAATTGTTGAGAGGTTTGAGGAACAGATTAAAGGTTTCCAAGCCAATGAACTTCAACACACATATGATACCAATTACTGGAAGTGGGAGAAGAATGATCTAGAACTCCAACTGAAAAAGTCCAAGGAGGAGAATGAAAAGTTGAGAGGAGAACTAGACAAGGTTAAGCTGGATGTGGAAAAGTTTTCCAATGCTTCTAAAGCAATGGACTCTTTACTACAAACTCAGTTTCATGAAAAACTGAGAAGAGGAATTGGGTACAATACCACACCACCACCATACAACAACAACTACATTCCTCCTATATCAGACTTGCTAGAGACCAAGGATAGGAAGGACTTGCCTGAGGGAGCCACTGAGATAGATCCCTTAGATGAAGTAGTTGTTGAGGACAAAACAGAGAAAGAAGCTGGTAAGAATAAGGAGAACAATGTGAGTGGTGAGATTCCTCTAGAAAATCACATTATTACCAATAAGGGTTGTGGAAAGATTTGGGTCAAATCTAAGGACATAGAGAAGACTGAGGGAAAGTCTAGAAAGGTCCATTACAAGTAGACCACAGTTGTGAATCCGGTTCCTTACAAACAATGTGCATGTAATAAGAATGAGCCTCTAAAACATGATAAAAGGAGGGGCAATCAAAGAAATTGGAATAATCAGTGGGCTTAGAAACAAGGAGTTGATCTGAGTAGAATCATCAGACCAAAACCTTGTTTCATATGTGGCAAATTGAATCATCTTGCCAAGTACTGCTACTTTAATCCTGTTAACCAAAGGATGACTTTTCAAAGATCTATGCAAAAACCCTTTGGTTATAGGAAGAATGAAAGGAACCATGGGGCTAAAAAACCTGTTAAAACTAAAAGCCACATGAAGAAAAAGACTGTGAAAGAAAGTGTCAAGATGTGGATTCCCAAAAGCACTAAAATTGTTAGTACTGCTACCACAAATAGTGCTGCTGACAATGATAGTGCTGCTAGAAGCAATACTACTGCTATCAATGTTAGTGCTGCTGACATTGTTAGTACTTCTTCAAATGTTAATACTGCTAACTCTGTTAGTGCTTCTAACAAGGTTAGTACTTCTAAAATTAGTATTGCTTCTAGTGTTTGTGCTGCTAGACCTATCATCTTGACAAAGTACTCCAGTAAAGAGTGCTCTGATTTTAAAAACCTCATCAAAAAGGAGTGTAAATACTTTGATGAGAAAGGGAGACCCAAGAACACTTTGGCTTGGGTTCCCAATCAAAACTAATTATTTTATCTTATGTGCAGGGCAACCAGCATCTTAAGGGGAAGAGCATCTGGCATGTTGATAGTGGTTGCTCTAGGCACATGACAGGGAACATGGCTTGCCTAAAAAATTTCAAGAAAATTGATGGAGGACATGTTGCCTTTGGTAATACTCCAGATGGAGGTAAGATCAGTGGTAAGGGTGATGTAACAAAAGGTAAGATGACCTTTGAGGATGTGTTCTATGTTGAGTAGTTAAGGTACAACCTGTTAAGTGTATCACAGGTTTGTGACAAAAAGCATAGTATATTATTCACTGACTCAGAATGTATTATCCTTGCTCCTGGATTCAAGGTAGTTGATGAAAAGATGATACTACTAAGAACTCCCAGAAAGGATAATGTCTATTGTTTGGATATGGAAAATATTTCAACTGATTCATCCCTAAACTGTCTAGTTTCAAAAGCATCTTTGGATGAATCATCACTTTGGCACAGAAGGATGTGTCACATGAATTTTAAAACAATGAATAAACTTGTTAAAAACAACCTTGTAAGAGGTTTGCCTTCAAAAGTCTTTTCATGTGATGATCATTGTGTTGCCTGTCTCAAAAGCAAACAACACAAAACTTCTCATAAGTCCAAAGAGTTGAACACAATCTCTAATTCTCTTCAGTTGTTGCATATGGATCTGTTTGGTCCTACAAATGTAATGAGTATAGGCAAGAAATCATACTGCTTAGTTATTGTTGATGATTACTCTAGATTTACTTGGGTATATTTTCTAAGGACTAAGGATGAGACAAGTGGACTGATCAAATCCTTTATTCTAAGAATTGAAAACCAAACAAATCAAAAGGTGAAAGTCATTAGGTCAGACAATGGTACTGAATTTAAAAATCATGACCTAAACACCTTTTGTGAGGAAAAAGGAATTGAGAGGCAATACAGTGCTCCTAGGACTCCACAACAAAATGGTGTTGCTGAGAGAAGGAATAGGACACTGATTGAGGCTGATAGATCTCTGTTAGCTGATTCCAAACTTCCAATTACTTTCTGGGCTGAAGCAGTTAATACTGCTTGCTATGTCCAAAACAGAGTTCTAGTAGTCAAGCCTAAGAACAAGACACCATATGAGCTTTTAAATAAAAGGAAACAATTTATTGGATTTTTCAAACCTTTTGGGTGTCCTTGTACCATTCTCAATACCAAAACTCACTTAGGAAAGTTTGATAGCAAGGCAGATGATGGTTTTCTTGTTGGTTACTCATCTCAGAGTAAGGCTTACAGAGTATTTAATTCTTCTTCTAGAATAATTGAGGAAAGTGACAATGTCAAATGCAATGAGAACTCACCAAATCCTATTGGTTCAGGTCCTCAGTGGTTGTTTGACATTGATTCACTAACTAACTCTTTGGGTTTCAGTAGTGATGATCATACAGGTTCAGGAAGTGGAGGATCAGGGGATGCACAAGTACAAGACACTATTCCTCAGTCTGTGATCTTTCCCATACCTACAATGGAACCTGTTGAAATATGTGAAAAGGAGACTGTTACTGAACCAAGTCAGAGTGAAGAAGAAAGAAGAGATGAGGAGAATCCAGAGCATGAAGAGCCAGAAGTAGCTGAGGAGATCCCCTCAGTTGACTTATATGATTTCAATTTAGAAGTGGGAATCAATGAAGAACCTAGTCATCAGACTAGAACTCAAAAGAATCATCCTCCAGAGCTGGTAATAGGAGACATCTCTTCTCCTATGATAACTAGAAATCAAAGCAGACTTCAAGAGTTGCAGGATCAGCAACATACAATACTCTCTTGCTTTCTATCTCAGATTGAGCCTAAGAAGGTTTATGATGCAATGAAAGATTCAAGTTGGATAGAAGCCATGCAAGAAGAGTTGCTACAATTCAAGTTGCAAGAAGTTTGGGACTTGGTGGACCTTCCAAAAGGTCATAGAGCTATTGGCACCAAGTGGATTTTCAGAAATAAAAAGGATGAGAGAGGAATTGTCATCAGGAACAAAGCAAGGCTTGTGGCACAAGGGTACACTCAGGAAGAAGGCATAGATTATGAAGAAGTTTTTGCTCCAGTTGCAAGGGTAGAGGCAATTAGGCTATTTCTAGCCTATGCCTCATACATGAAGTTCAAAGTATATCAAATGGATGTGAAGAGTGCCTTTCTATATGGTACAATTGATGAAGAAGTATATGTCTGTCAACCCCCTGGATTTGAAAATCCATCATATCCTGACAGAGTATACAAACTGAAGAAAGCACTTTATGGTCTACATCAAGCCCCAAGAGCATGGTATGATACTCTGTCTACCTATCTCTTAGAAAATGGGTTTGAAAGGGGAATAATTGACAAGACCCTCTTCATTAAAAGAAGTAAAAAGGACATCCTACTTGTTCAGATCTATGTGGATGATATCATTTTTGGATCCACAAAAGATCAGATGTGTAGAGACTTTGAAAAGTTGATGCACAAGAGCTTCAAAATGAGTTCAATGGGTGAACTCACCTTCTTCCTTGGACTTCAAGTGAAACAACAGAAAGATGGGATCTTCATAAGTCAATCAAAGTATGTGAAAGACATCCTGGATAAGTATGGTTTAACGGACTCAAATCCAGCAAGCACACCAATGGAGACTCATAAACAGATCACTGCTGATATTGAGGGGGAGGATGTTGATGTCCATCTATATAGATCAATGATTGGATCTCTCATGTATCTCACAGCCTCAAGACCAGACATCATGGTTCCAGTGTGTGTGTGTGCCATATTCCAAGTTAAACCAAAGCAATCACATCTTCAAGTTGTTAAGAGGATTTTCAGATACTTAAGAGGGCAACCTAGATTAGGTCTTTGGTATCCTTATGAATCCAACTTTGACTTGATTGCATATTCAGACAGTGACTTGGGTGGTGCTAATATGGATAGAAAGTCTACTTCAGGTGGATGTCAGCTTTTGGGGGCAAGACTAGTATCTTGGCAGTGTAAGAAGCAAACCACAGTGTCCTTATCTACAACAGAAGCTGAGTACATTGCTGCTGCAAGTTGCTACTCTCAGGTTCTATGGATTCAGAATCAAATGCTGGACTATGGGGTAACCTTTCTTCACACTCCAATCTTCATTGACAATAGCAGTGCTATAAGCATTGTTAACAATCCAGTCAAGCACTCCAAAACAAAGCACATTGAGATCAGGTATCACTTTATTAGAGACTGTAATGAAAAGAAGCTTATTCAAGTTGCTAAAGTTCATACTGACAACCAGTTTGCTGATCTATTCACTAAAGCTTTTGATGTGGGTAGATTCACTTTCTTGGTCACAAGTGTGGGCATGATCAACTCTGAATGAGCTCATGTTTTAAAAAGTGTTTACATACCTGTTATTTGTTATTCTTTGGTGCTACTAATCATCTTTCTCAGGAAGTTATTACCTTGCTCAAGCTTCAACAGTGTAAGTGCAGTTAATGCTGCCAGTGCAGTTTTAATACTGCCAGTGCAAAGTTAATACTGCTAGTTAGTTAATACTGCTCTCAGTTAATACTGCTAGTTAGTTAATACTGCTCTCAGTTAATACTGCTTCTGTCCCGAATCGTATAAATACCCTTTTTGCCCGCCTAAAAGCTCATAACGACTCTTTGAATATTATTCATCTTCTCTCTAACCTTTTCTCTCAAGCACCTAGTGAATTTCAGACCAGTTTATTCAAGCTCAATGGCATCAATGGCATTTATTGATGAACACAACGAAATCGCGATGCTTCAAAAGCCAAAGCAAGTTGCTGGATTCCATTAAATAGTGGACTTTCTCAAGTCCACCCATATCGCGTATGCTCTTACAGTGTCACCATCCATCTACATCGAGCACCAGAAGCAATTCTGGGCTAATGCCACCACTATTACTGAAAATGGTGTGCAAGTTATCAAGACCAAGGTGTGTGATAAACCCTTGACAGTTTCTGAAGAGGTAATTCGCATTAGTCTACGTCTAGACGATGCCTCAGGTATCTCATCTATCTCTAATGATGATATGTTTTCAACTCTTACTAGAATGGGGTATGGAGGCCTATTGGGTGTTTTAAAGTTCTCAAAAGCTAAATTCTCACCCCAATGGCGTTTCTTTGTCCATACCCTTATGCATTGTATTTCCAAAAAGACTACTGGATGGAGTGAGTTCAGTAGTACCATTGCTTATGCCTTGGTCTGCTTGGCCACTGCCAGAAAGTACAATTTTTCAAAAATGATTTTCAATGACCTTGTGTCAAACTTGGGAAACAAAAAGAGTTTTTATATGTACCCAAGATTTGTCCAGGCAGTTATAACCAATGAATTGACAGATATGCCTCAATTTGATGAGGTATATGTACCTAAAATCCCCAAGGGTAAGGTCTTTTCAAATATGAAGAGATCTGCTTTGGACTCGGAAGGAGTTGACACCCCATTGTTCTCTACAATGATGGTGGTGTCCCACAATCAAGAAGGTTTGGCTTCAGGGTCAAGGCCCTCATTAGACCATCCCACTGAAAGCCAATCCCAACCTTCAATCAGTATATCAATCCCTCAGTCCCTTCTTCAAAAACCAACTTCTCCAATCACCAATACTTACATCAGGAAAAAGGTAAAGAAGGCTCCTTCCCTTCTTGTACCTTCACCCACAAAGCCTTTAAGCCCTCTAATGGAGAATTATCCATTAGAGAATATCTATAAGGAAACCATAGGGGTGTCTCCCAACCCCAAGGAGGTGCTCACTGAGGATATGCATGAGCATATGGGTGAGAAGGCTGCCACTACTCCTGCTAGCACAGAGGAGGACAGTGGTAACATCAATAAGACCTCCCCCATGGCAACTTTGGGTGAGCAATCATCCAAAGGTCCCAGGTGCCAAGAAACCAAGGGGGTGGAGGGTGCTACTGCTAGGCAGAAGGCTTCCACTACTAAAAGATCCCATGATCCTTCAAAAGGGGGTAACACTCCTGGAGAAGGTGAGGACAGATATGACTACAATGAATTGATGGAAACTATGGGCAACATTAATATGGATGTCATCAAGCAAGGCAAAGACATAGAAGAGATGAAAATGGTAATTCTGTCTCAACAAGTACATATTACCAAATTGAAGAAAATGGTGACAAGATTGGTGCACAAGAAGAGGAGAAGGCAATTTGTGTTAAAGAAGAGGAAAAGTGCTACTGATGCTTTCAACAAGGGGGAGAATCCAGAGGCTGAAGTAGAAAAGGAAAGTACATCTGAGATAGGATTTGATTTTGAGGGGGAGAAAAAACCAGAAACATTACCACAAGCAGCAGAAACAGATGAGGTTCCAACAGCAGTAGAAACAGAATCACAAGCAGCAGTAACAGAACAGGTAGCAACAGTAACAGGGCTATCTGTTGAACAGTTGGAAATAGCAGAAACTTTGGTAAAAGCAAAGAATGACACTCCTAAGGCTACTCAAAAGGCCAAGGGAGTGGTTATTAAATAAGGAGGCCTTGAAAAGAAAAGAAAAGCAATGAGTGAGGCAGATTTGAAGGATACAAAGGGAAAAGCTAAAATGGTTGAATCTGAGCAACCCTTAAAGAAGAAGAATAAGATTGAGTTGGATGAAGAAGTAGCAAAACAACTTCAAGCAGAAATGGAAAAGGAAGAACAACTCCAATCTGAAAAAGACAGGGAGCTTGCACTGAATATGGCCAGAAAGCTCAATGAAGAGTATCAAAAGAGCATAAAAACTGCAGCTGAGGCAAAGAAAATACCAGTCAAAGCATCCAAGCAAAGAATGCCAGTTAAGAAGCAGAAAAGACAACCTTCCAAGACCTTTTTGGCCAATCAAGAAAGGAGAAAAATGATCAACTTTCTGAAAGGCTCAATTAGTGTCAAAGGAGAGATGTTCACCAACATGGCCTACAGCAAGGTTGAGGGGCTATACAAGAAGGAAATGGCTAAGTTTCAAGGGGACTCATCTCAAAGGGAAGAGGCTGAAAGAAGGATGAAGGAGAGACATGATCTCAACATTCAACAACCATTCTCTGAGGAAGTCGCTCCTACTAAAGAAAAGGCTGAAGACACTAAAGAAGAGAATGTTGGTATGGAAATGAAATCTGGAAAGAGAGTAAAGACCATAGCTTCCAAGAAACAGTCCAAGAAGCCAAGGGTTGAAGAAGCTGAAAAAGAAGCAAAACCTTCAGTTACACTTTCAGCAGAATCTGTGCAGAACCCAGAGCAGTCCAATAAGCAATCTGATGAGCATGTGGGGCTTTATATGACTTTAATAGAACCAGTACAGGCTGTTCCCATTTCTGTGAAAGCACCAGAAGTCATCTTTTGGGATATTCTGAGGGACAACAGAAAGGAGTACTTCAGACTCAAAAGAGTTGGTGATGTGTTTGAAGTCTACTCAACTTGGGGCAAAGTGATCAGAAGTTGTTCCAGGGCTGACCTAGAAGAAATGCACAAGGTGGGAATAAAGCTTTATGAGCATGTTTTGAAAGGAACTGAAGAAAGTCTACTCAAGATTGCAATGGAATACCTTTGTATGATGTTTGAACCAGAAAAGGTGGTTTACAGGATCAAGGATTTACATCATGAGTATGGGTTTAAGAAGATTGATAAGTGGATACTCTTTGAAAACTATGGTGTATACATGATCACAATAGATAACTGTTATCATGAATACTACCTGGTGGACAAAGTATATGATCATAACAAGGAGAAGCTGAATGGGATGCTGAAAGCTAAGCTAGTGTGTGCAAAGGAATTAGAAATGGCCAGAATTATGGTAAGAAGGACAATCAATCAAAGTCTGGGTCTGGATCCGAATTTGGGCAACTAAGCTATAGTGTTGAAAGCATCTTGAAGATCATAATTGAAGAACTTGACTTCTCTTCCTAAAAGTCAAGTTAGGAGGAGATTGTTGGGCATTGAAGAATTATTCAAGTATGGTTAATGCTGCTAGCACAACATGGTTACTACTTATGAGAATATCCCCCCCCCCTCAAAAGAATCCCGTCCCCGGAATTCCTTCGTCGAACAATTGGGATACTGATTCCTCATAATTGCCTCCAACTCCCACGCTGACTCTTGCCCCTTACGGAACTTCCACTGTTCTTTTTCTAAACTGGTCTATTTGGATTCTTAACCTTACGATCTATGAATTCCTTAGATCCCTTGATCACGGTAACCTTGTATTTACTTTCATTCTTTATAGAGGTACTGCTGCCCCAACTTCCGACAAATGCTCCCTCTCCATGAGAGGCGCGAAACACAATCAGAGATCTCAAAATCCCCATCGAACACTTACAGATCATACCCTATCTCTCCTACCCTTTCCTCAATTTCAACAGGCTCCAAAACGTAGCCCAACACTAGTTTCCTCTTGAATGCACCGCTTCATTCCATGGGGTGGACTTCCCCATTGTTGGGCATTGAAGAATTATTCAAGTATGGTTAATGCTGCTAGCACAACATGGTTACTACTTCTGAGAAAAGTTACTACTGCTGAGACAGATTAATACTGCTAACCAAGGTTAATACTGCTTGATGAAGTTACTACTGCTAAGCAAAGTTAGTACTGCTAGTAGTTAGTACTGCTGAACTTAATACTGCTCAGAGTGTTAATGCTGCTGTGTATTAATACTGCTCATGAAGATAGTGCTGCTTATGAGATGAAGAATTCGTATGGCAATGAAGACAGTTGTATTGATTGAAGATATTCTTGGAAGGCTTGGAGATAACTATGGAAGATTATACTGAAGATCTTTTATTTTTTGTTATTATCTTTTATTTTCAGTATATGTATAGACTTATTGAGAATAGTTTAGAATATCAAGTTAGATAATATTCTGAGTTTTTGTTTTCATAGAGAGAATTAACCTCAAGGTTTAGAACCCTAGTTCTAGAGAAGTAGAATTCGTATTGGTGAGCCTGTTCATCAATATTGAGGTTTTGTTTAAAATCTTGTAGCTTTAATCATTCAATAAAGTTTACAAGAATGTTATTTCTGATTCACTGTTACATTCATTGTTGAATATTAAAGTGTTATTCCGCAACTTCTTTAATATTGTTTCTGAGTTCATTATTCTTGTTAAGAATTAGATCCTGACACCCATCAAGCTGCGCCATCTCAACCTACGATTCACATGGCTTGCGCTCTTTCAACCATATCCACTTATCTCCACTTAGTTGCCCAGATGTGCTGACCCAAAAACCAACGTCGGGCCCCCTGATCAACCAACTGCAACATACCAATCTGTAACCTCTCAAGATTTAATATTCCCAACACCTCCCAATGTAACATCCCATTTGCAACCTCTGTAACATCCCAGGCCAACTGTACCAGATATTGTCCGCTTTGTCCACACACCCGGACTCACGGTTTTAAAACGCGTCTCCTTAAGGTTTTCACATACAACTCTACTGCTTTAGATGAATGAACTATACTAGAGATAACGCCACCACGACAGGTACCCCTGTCATAGCAAAATATCTTCCCTCAACACTACATATACCTAATGCCAAAAGAACACCTTCTTTTTCGAACCACAATGGTCACAACTCAACAGTGTTTCACAATTCATACGCATTATACAAACGTCGCCCTCAACAACCATCACCTCAAGTTCTCACATACAGAAGAAAAGAAGCTTCCACAACACAATACTTTCATAGAACACATGCTCTAACTGACAGAATTATAAAGACACTTTCTTCGTCTTCTTCTCGCACCCCTACAAACGTCCAACCAAAATTGTAATAACCCAAATACTCCAAATCGCCCGCTCAACATAGTGTGACCATGCTTACCACAATTACTCCAAATCGTCTGACACTAGAAATGAGCTTACCTGGAACCTCTTCTGTTTAAAGCCAAGTCTAACTCACTCCATACACTTCATTCCACCACTCTTTCCACTTTCTTCTCGAAACAACAAGCATAACTCCAAAAATTGACTCGCTACCGGGTGCAAACCTTAGACCCAAAATCACCATTTATCTTTCTCAACACCAGAACCATAACCTACACTCCAACCTTCTTCTCGCACTCTGAATAGGTTGTATATCCCTTTATGGCAAAAATTTGGACCCTAGATTCCCATTTCTGAGTCTCTTGACAAACTTCTCACTCTCAGCTTCGCCACTTCTCCTACAATCCCAAATATGCTGAAACCACATTTCCATTAATATACTTAGTCATACGGCTACCCACGGTTCTCGTTCGAGTTCTTCACCCGAGTCCTTTCGAGACATCCCCAATGATCGAAGGCGTCGCGTAATTCTCGTTCTTCAAACATAATTGCCTAGTTCGCTAGGATTCCTTCACACTCCAAGACTACTTCGACAACCCCACAGATCTTCTTACCAACCACAAAACGTCATGAACTACAACATTCTGCATTTCCTTCAATATTCTAGCGGTAAGATAAACCCTTCTATAACACAACACAAACTATGGCACATAGCTCCTCTCCTAGGTAGCCACCCACTAACGCCCGAACATTATTATCAACTTAGTACCACCACGATGCCAACTATACACCCTCACTTCTTAGCAATATACTTGCCGCTTTTGACAAGGGCTCCTCAGAGATCCCCGAGCAAAGATTTTCATTCACACTATACCCATAACAATAACACCAAACGCTACATAATCTCAAAGAAACTCCTTATCACCAATGACTCGTCTGACCGCTTTGACATAAACCTACACTACTCCTCCAAACAATCATCACCCCACCACAGCTCCATACTTCAGACGAATTCCTCCCAATCAATCACTATCCATACAGACACCGCCCTCTTTATGTTGGACATAACACTAATACTAGAATTAAAGCCATTTCACGACTTTGTCTTCCTCGAATCTGCACAACCCCAAAACATGTTCAATAAAACCTTTCATCTAGATCTCGCTGCTTGTCGCGGTCTGTCAAGAATCAAATCAGCCAGTCTGTAAGATTAATCGCACCATTTCACAGACAACAATGCTCGGACTCAACCACATTTGAACAGTTCAACGACAACCACAACACATTTACTCCTTCAAACGCACTATAACTACTTGGACTTCCACAGTCTTCAATGGCATTAGATTTCCTTGATACCAAATCTAACTACCAGACTACCCCAGATTTTTGTTCCCGACAATACCATTCCATCAGAACGCTACAGATTTTACTCCTTAACCAGATACCTTTCGAAGCATCTAAACAAGTTCAAACTTCTACTCACCAGTAACTTCTTCTGCGGTCACTGAACCAAAATATTTTACCATAAGACTAACCCTACACTGAAAACTGAGACTTCTGTCTTTCCCTTTCATTAATCACAATCACTCCGTAGGGAATACCAAGATCATGAATCAACTATCAACGGTTCTAACGTCACTCTTCTACACTCAAACTTTCCTTCATCCCTACTTGCAACATCTTTTACGACCTAGAGAGTTCATAGCCTTCATGTTTGACGACACTGTAAATTTAAACGAATGACATTTGAAATTTCAGGAAATAGTACTTTATAAAACCCGCTTGAGTATACACGATACCATACTGGCGTAAAAGATTTTCCATGCACAATGATCTCAAGGATCGTTCCACCTCAATTCTAAAATAAAATGAGTCCCATTCAACCAAAATCGACGTTGACACAATTGAAAACATTTTCAACAACTTTACTCGTGTGATTTATAAAGTACAACAAAATTGCTTAAACTAAGCGATTTGATCGACTCTCACTTTCCTTGGTATGATAACATAAGTCTGTAACAATTTCACTTATAAAATTATGCGCCCAAATGTTGTTACTATTTCCACAACTGAGGTTAGCTCATTTATAAAAGCGAAATAGGTTTCCACACTGGTACAATGCAAAAATAAACTTGTCTCTTTAATCCAAACACGTGATTGTGTGTGTGTGTCAACTCATTTTCAAAACTAGAACTCTGAAGATGCACACATATACATATGCAAATTACGACATGAGGGACTCCTGTAACTTGTTCGAAACACAATGCGTGATATTCAAATTACATGAAGGCTATTTCACTCTAGCAAGGTCAACCGTTGCACTCACCACAGTTATCACTGATTACCTATCTTCGACCAACCGGTCCGCATTTTACCTTTGCCACCACCTTAGGCATCGACGCTTCCCACATCCTTATATTACCAACTATCAGATACCACCACGACTGATGATTCGCATATCACCAGTCTACACTTTCACCCAAAAGATTTTATCAACAACAGTTTGTCACCATCCTTTCCTTACTCCATAATATCAACCAACACTGATATTATTCCCAACCTTCTTCGCCACTCTCCAAATAACTACAGATTCAAAAAGTTCACTTTCCCTATTAAATTCTTGACTTGATACTCTCTCGATTTCTATTGATCATATAGCAGCTACCATAGAAGTGACACACTTAAAACGAACAGTTCACCTCCAAAGGTTCTTCCTCAACCGAAATATCTATACTCCGACCAAAACACGCCCTAAAAGGTGCTAACCTTAATTACATAACGAGATCACAAAACATACCGACATCAACGTTATCACTTCCATGATAATTCTCACTATCTATACTACCCCCATCGATAGCCCCAACGATAGTAACCGAGTGTATCCATGCACCTGTAAATTCATAATGGCATTGGCCAGATGCAATTTTGAATTTACCTTACATGAGAGTCCTCACTACCGTTGCCATAACTCCCGATGACCAAGACTTCCTTAAGAGCTTCCTATATCTCAGTTGTGTTCTCCTACTCCACAGTTTAAGTTTAGGCCCATTCGGTCACCTAAATCCCTTAAACTATGGCTCTGATACCAACTATAACAACCCAACTCACACAACAACAGGCAGAACCAACTTATTTAAATAATAATGCCAAGTGGCCCAAAACAACATCTAAAATACAAGGTTTGCAGAAAGACAACCTAATACACAACTGAGAATACATCGACAAGAAATCTACAATGGATGTCCTCTAGTTCAGCTCCAGCTCGTATCTTCTATTAAAACTTATCCGCTCCTCCTACCGCCACTCTTTACCTGGAAAGGGTTTTAGATTTGAAAAGAGCGAGGGTTAGACCGAAAGGTCTAGTGAGTCCCCTCTTACAACAGTTTTTAACTCATCAAACATTCAAGGATTTATCATAAAATAAACCATTTTCAACTTCAAGGAAAACCTTTAACTTTCAACGAATTTCTCCGCTCACACTACCGCCACCCTAAGGTGACAGCGTGTCTGTGACTCACACTGCCTTTGTTGGGACACACCCCCAACGACATAAATGGAACACACCCCCCGGTATGAGCACAGGCGGGCCACACCCCCCGACTTTGAGCATAACACACTTAGGACCATGTATGCATACATTTCCAATTTAACAACAATAAAAGAAACATCTTTAACATTTAAATAAATCTCGCAGGTAATTAATAAAGTAACATCATTTCAGAGCTGGTAAATGAATTCACATGCATAAAACATAACCTTTACGTCAAAAGAGACTTAAGTTCAGAAAACTCACATGATGTCCTTTGCTCAAAGCTTTGCGTCTATTTTTAAAGTCCAAACCGAAACCTATAAGACAACATATTGATCGATAAACTCTCGATACTTCTTATTTTAACAAAAATTGGCCCTAAACCCAAAATCTCAACGGTCTCCTATTATTTGAGAGAAACCCGGCCCACTAAAAACCAACTCACGGCACGATTCAAAGAATCCTATTATACACAAATTTAGAAACGGGCCAACCCACAATAAAGGACCCAACACAAAATAATTCATCTAAACTTAAATTTAAATTAAACTTACTTTGGGTTTCGGCCCACACTTCACCATCCGGGGACCGGACTAAGGCTCGACCGGGGCCTTGGGTCGACCGGGGTCTAGCTCACAACAGCCGACCGTTGGCTAAGCGACCGGGGTCTACTCCCCCCCCCCGGTGACCGGCGCCACTTCCTCGATCGGGGCCATCAACATCCGGTGACCGGAGTCACTCATGCCCGGTATCGACGATACCCAGATTTTCGAACGAAATCCCAGAATCTCAGATTTAAAAGCTACGTCCAGGCATCGATAACCAACTCTAACCATTACCCATATCAATTGTAGAAATTAATTAATCAAGAACTCCATTAACAAAAGAAAACTAAATCTGCAGTAAACCAAAACTAAACCCAGAACCCAAAAGGTGATCGACTAAAGGAAAACCAACTAAAAGATTTGGGTAAACAAATACTAAACTCTTATCAAAAAGAGAATGGAATTAAAATTCACCTTCAAAGATTGATGCCACCAAAACTCTGCCTCTTTTCCTCTCCTTCAACCGAATAGCTTCAAGCTCCTTCTCCCTTCTTCATATTATCAGCCGCCAACCTCAAGACACTAGGTCCTAGGGTTAAATCCATATTATTTCCAATGTTACATTTTACTCCCTTACCTTATTGAGTGTAACACCCTAAAAATAGGGATAACAAAAACTTTCCATGAATGGAGAAGTGGTATAAAGTTTGTCATAGCAAGAGCCTCCCAAAAAGGGGAAATATACAAATAACCTGTTTAATCACAAATCTGTAATTTAACGGATAAATAAACAACAACCAACTAATCTAATTTCTACATCTAGAAAAGAGATTACAAAAGGGGTGTCATCTATAAACCCAAATCTTCCAAAAATAGTTCAAGTGCCAAAATCCCCAAGCTCTAGCCCCGAGCATCTAAACTTGCCTAGGAGTCGCGCCGCTAACACCTAAGATACACATCGACACCAAACAAGTGTTAGGCCAAAAAGCCTAGTGAGTCGAACAATAAAAAGCATGCATGAACAGTTACAATTCTTATCAGCAGTTAACCAGTGTTCATTATATGTGGAGTCATTAGGGGAGACCCAAAGCACCAATCGAGCCCACCCCAAGAGTCGATATACCTTGATGACCTTAACAAGGAACATCCCAAGGCCCGGCACACCCGGAGACTACTCCAAAGAAAAATTCCCCGAATGGCGGAGGTCTAGGCACATACCATCACAGTGGCTCCTAAGACTACATCCTCCTTGTGAACTGACTTGATTCGTCCATCATAATGCATATAGGAGGTCCTTTAGGTGTATTTCAACCCCAAAATATTTCCATACCGACTACGGGTATAATATTACCATCCTATCCTCATGAAGTCTAACAAGGACTCAAATGACAATTATACTCATCATGCATATATATATGTTACCAAAGTGGTATTCCAACTAGAATCATCATAATACCCATACGTGCATACATTTAACATATCAAGGTACATGTGTTATGTATTCATGAGAAAAGCCCCAAATAATGGTACCTATAATATAAATCATGGCACATCACTAATATACACATTTCCAACTATTTTCACCAAGAAAACCCAAATACTTGAACACATAGAGATAAAGTAGCAAATAGAAGATTATGATGTGTATCTAGTTTTAACAAAGGTTAGTAAACTCACAATCTAGGTTTTGAACCAAAACCTAGAAAGTATGGAAACCCTAGAAGTTGGAGGATGAACTTGAAGACGAGAATGAGACTTGGAGAAACCCTTGAATCTTCCTTGAGATGAAGTTAATGCTTTAATCCAAAACTCAACCACCAAAGGATAGTATTTATGAGGGCTAGGGTTTGGTAAGAGAAGAATGGAGACTGAAATGGGAGCTCCAAAAATCGCAACCAAAAGATAGGTTTTGAGAGAAATGAGGTTAATATCTGATAAGGGTTCATTTAAGGCATTGCACCCGACGGCGATAGTGCCCGGCGATAGTGCCAAGGGCACTATCGCGAGTCACAATCGCGAGCACACGCACACTTACGGTACATCTTCCGCGAGTATGCCCGGCGATAGTGACAATTGTCACTATCGCGAGACTCCCCCCCCCCTCTCGGTACAATCCTGGCGATTGTGCCCGGCACTATCGCGATGGCACTATCGCGCCAAGCTCATCCCAGCCCGAAAACTTAGCAATTTCGAAAATGAGCACGAGGTCTAAACACATGCAATTATTATATTAATCAGATAGCATCTTAGTCCCATAATAAATATCATATGCATATATAAAAACTCATATTTTCAGATAAACACAATTAAAGTATTAGGGAACAAATAGTTACCTTATAAATTTACGGATGTTACATTGAGTCTTGAACAACTCACACCCAAATCTTTAAAATATGTCTAATTAAACCCAGTTGTTACACCCTATATATAATATAAAGATATTCTCAATGATTGAATAACACAGAATAGAGTGATAGCAAATTGGCTTTAATTGGGGTTC
Source organism: Arctium minus (assembly GCA_954870635.1). Classification (NCBI taxonomy): domain Eukaryota; kingdom Viridiplantae; phylum Streptophyta; class Magnoliopsida; order Asterales; family Asteraceae; genus Arctium; species Arctium minus. Next base: position 71,268,331 of record OX941094.1, on the reverse strand, counting down.
CAACGTTGTCGAAATGAAAGCCAAATGGTCAATATATAGTCCGACAACAAAATTGGTTCGAAGGCTTGCAAACGTTCAAATGGTCCACATTGTGGACATCTGAAATTTGGTTCCTATTTGTGAAATATGACCGAGAGCATAGCTAAGAGAGTGAGAGTGATAGGAAGATTAATCTTGCTTTTTCTTGAAGGCAGCATGCACAAGCCTTTGGGCTTAGAAGATAAAAATATTTTTTTCAGACCCAAAATGAACCCACCTATATAAAGTTGGACTTAGAAACTTGATGACCATGGGCTGTGTGATTCCCTGGACCGCCGCCGCCCCTGGCCTATAGCCAGTCCCGACCCTTAATGTGTTAAATAGTTGCATTCTTATTGATTCTTTATTGAGGTTTTTGGTGCTTGAAATTATTTATTTAGCACTATTTAGTAGTATTATTCCCGTAACGTCTTCTTGGATTTTAGATAGCGTGCTACAACGGACGCCCATTTTTCCTGTAGACGATTGGATTAAGTCTATACGTAATTTATTAAACTTTTTTTTTATTTTGAAATGATTGAAACACTTTTTCCTATTTTGAAAAATATTTTTGAATCTTTAAAAAATAACCAAATCAGATTTTTCCCATTTTGTATATTACATACATAAGGTCACAAAGGCATTTTGAAGTCTTCCAAAATCGTTTATTTCTCAATAGAAATATATATATATATATATATATATATATATATATATATATATACATTTATTACTTGAAATAATCACACCAAAGTTGGTATATAAATAAGACAATTGAATTATAAAATTTTAATAAAAATTAATGGTGAAATAGTATCTGAAACCTACAAAAAAAAAAGATGTAAGAGAAAAATAAATAATTTTAAAGAAACGGAGAAAAATGATTTGATTTGTGGTTTTATTACTTGTCACGCCTAACATGTGTACGTAAGATAATAAGAGGAATTGATTCAATGATCTTTACAAGACATTTTTTTTGACTCTATGAATGCGTTTTAAGTTTGGATGAGTCAGAGTCATATGAACTTGTACAAATCTCATCTTTTAAAATGCTATCTTTAACAGATTTGGTATAATTGAAAAAAATCAATTTTGGAGATTTTTAGGTAAATCATCTTTGACAGATTTTTCAAACATATCCGGTATGAAAAAAATAAGGTGGGAAAACGCTCAAGGAATTTATATATATATTTTTTTGTTCACTTTCCAACGGAAAAACCGAGGCACCCAACATACGTTAATTTTTTTATATTGTGTAATCAGTAAATTGAATATTTTAATATTGTGATATATAAAATAAATAATCTATTGAAGTTGAATACAAATATTTTGTATTTGAAAACTTGTACTATACCTTTACATTTTTGTTTCGAAAATTATACCAAATCTCAAGAAAACACACTAATGGTCCGTTTGGTTTATTGGAATGTTTTTTTTAGTGATTTAGATTTTGTGAAAGGATTTGAAATATTTGGTGTGTTTGGTTTGTAAGATTTGGAATTAAATTGAATTTTATTCTTTATAAAAACAAATTGTAACAATAGTTAAATTATCTTTTTGTTAATTCATTATTATACAACAAATGTTTTTAACATATTTTATTTAACATTATGTAAACAAATCTTATGAAATCTTGCGAAATACCGAATACCACCATAAGATTTCTAAATTCCATATTTATGGGATTTCAATGAAATCTAGGGATTTCAAATTCATGCAACCCTTTAAACCAAACATGGAATTGGAGCGGAATTGGAGCGGAATTGAATTTCAAATCACTCGAAATCCTATCCAATCTTACAAAACAAAAGTGACCCAAGAAAATTTCAAGTAGATTCTTCAAAACGGAGAAAAATGAAGATTTTGAAGGAAAAGTTTTTCCTTTCAAATTCTCTAAAATAAAAAGTAGAAAAGAAAATATAAACTTTTTCAAATTTTTCAAAAAAAATCCATAATAATATTACCCTGAAAAGGAGTTAAATTTTATTATATTCCATGAAAAAAAATCTTCAAATTAAATATTAATTAATGTTTTAAAAACGTAGATAATTTATATAAAGAACATTTAAATTATATTGACGATTTTTTTAATAACTATTTAATATTATATTTCTAAAAAAAAACATTACATTCATTCCAATATTAATATTTGAAAATAACATAAATTTAAAACATAATTAATTTAATTTTTATCTCAACATAATAATAATATAAATAATAGCTATTCGTTTTGGCGGCCCGTTGGAATGGTTTTGAGTTTTGACCAACAATAAACCAAAACGGTGGTCCGTTTGGAAAAGGCATAAACACCAAAATCACGGTTTCTTAAAAGAAAAAAAGTTAAATAAGTGATTAATCGCTTTAAAAAATAATAAATTATTATTATTTTTTAATATTTATACTATCTTTATTAAAATTTATATATATATATATATATATGTGTGTGTATGTGTTTTTTTTAATAAATACTTGTTCTAAAAATAGTTGAAAAACATAAATGGCTTAAACAACATAACTATGTTTATATTTATACAAAAAAATAAAGCAGGTATTTGTTTTGTTTTTCTGAAAGTGTCGATACTCGGAGAGGCGGGAAAAAGCAGATCTATAAAAACTAGGAATATTATTGGGGGTAGAAGGGCCCAGTCCATTACATTTTAAAAATTGAACCTTAAAACTAATACATAAAAAAAGGTGAAGGGGTGCCACTACAACTTCTGGTGCTAAGGTGGCTCTGCCCTTGGCCATACAACCTCTAAAGCACACTAACTCCCATTCCACACCCACTTCGAACGAATCTCTCCTTAATTCACTCTTTTTAAAATATATATAGGTTACATTTAACACCCTTATAATTAGTTATTTAGTTTACTTTTAATCCATTACCGTAATAACCGTGTCCTTTCTTTCAAATAAGCAAAGTTGGTGGGTGTGGTGTGGAAACGGAAAGTTTGAGGGCCTACTTGTAAATAAGGAAAAAAAGGATTAAAACTCCCTAAAAACCCTCATTTCTTTCTCTTTTCAGAATCAGAGGCGGCTAGAGACTTGACATTTTCTTCAAGAAATTTGAATTTGGAAGACAATCAGAGTGTGGTGCTTAATCTCCATCAAGGTGAGTATTTCTTCTTGTATCTCTCTAAATTTTGGAGTTGTGATTTGATTTTAGTAGCTTCAATAAGTATAACCTAAACTTTGTGGGTCTGATGTTGGGTCGATGAATTCTGGCTTATCAGTGAGAGTGGGGATTAAGAGGGACATATCTATCTTTTGTTAGTTTGGAATCAAATCGGGAGTAGGACCATAGATTTCGACCAGGATCGATTTGGGTACTTTATCTGGAACCCTTGAGCAGATACCCCGTAATTGAGAATCGTTGTACCGGATTTGGGTTAGAACCCGGATGAGTTTAGAGACCAAGATTATGTAAACCCCAGTATAGAGAAATCGGGAGTGGCCGCGTGAGGAGGGAAACCTAGGGTCCCGGGTATGATCGAAATCGGAGGTACCGGTTATAGGAAACTCGGACCAACAGGGTATAGAATTGGGAACCTGGGGCTGCTACAACCGGGATTTGAAGGAATAGTCGGTAAGGTCGAAACCCGGCATGTAAACCCGGAAATGCCGAAACCCTGTATGTAAACCGGGGGAGGCCGAAACCGGTACGTAAACCCGGGGCAGGCTGAAACCCGGTATGTTGTTCCAAGGAGGCCGAAACCCGGAGGGGGGTTCCGGTTTAGCTAGGATCCGGTCGTGGATGGCCCAATCGGTCAATTTGTGGGTTTTGTTGACTGCCCTTTTCGTGTGATACATCGGTACTATCGAGCGAAACCCGTAAGGTCATTTTAGGGAATCTCGAGCTATTAGGAGAACAGACCTGTGTGAGATAGCCAAGTGACTTATCCCTCTCGTGCGTGGATTGTATTGTAGGTGTGCGGTTGAAGGATAATAACTTCAAATCTTAGCGTGGACGGTAGGTGAGTTTCTCTTAATCTCTGTTAACGCTTAATCTCACGTATAGTAAATTATATTATGTGTGTTTATGTTATTAAAGGCAAGACTCGTGATGTGTGTGCATGCGATAAATTTTATATTGTTTATGGGGAGTGTGACCCATACCGAATATATGAATTCGTTTCATATATATAACTTAAGGTCGGGTATGAGCCCTATCACGTTGTAACACCCGTAATTTTCAGTAAGTAAAGATCACCGAACGTTTTTGCAACTTGTAGATGGTGGGATTTATGTTGGGAAAACATTAAATTAAGTCCCTAAGAGTTTCGGGAGTTTTGGCATAGAAAAAGTGGAGTTTTGGGGCTTGCTACGGGTCCATCTACAATGCCCGACGACTATGACATTGTCATAGTCGCACTGGCAAAGTAGCATCCAAGGGAGAGCCTTCTGGACCACTTGAGCGACTATGCCATGCGACAATTACATGTCAAAGTCGCATGACACTGTAGCACAGTGGTACCAGACTTGTTAAAAGTCGAATTTTCAGCCCCATTCTTCATTTCTTCATAACTCTCTAATTTCTACTCCGTTTTTGGCGATTCAAGTTGCTATGTTTTGTTTTTGAGAGATTTTGAAGGTTAGATTATTAGTTTTGGTAATATATGTAACACCCCGGATTTTCGTTATGTAATATTGGTATTCTTGTGTTTAAGCGTTGTCGTTAGCACCGCGTTTGGTTTGAAGTTTGAGTTTGGATCTTAGTGGTTTTGGACAAACCACAGTGAACTACGCGAGTTGTACCGCGACTTGAGGTCGCGGCACAACCCGCGAAACCCTCAGTTTGGGTTTTGGTTTCTGCAAGCGGGCGAGTTATGCCGCGACTTGAGGTCGCGCATAACCCGCGAAAGACCCTGACCGACTTAGGGGTGGTCAGCCCCAAAATATCTCATTTTTGGTGTAAATCAAAAATCTCAAACACCCTCAAATCTCTCTCTCTCTTTATCTTCTTTCCATTTGAGATTGCTTCGATTGTCGTTTCTTGTTAGTATTAAGTGCATCTAGCAAGGGTTCGATATAGAAAGCTTCGTCTTTCCCTGGTGGTCGATATCTGGTTTTCGGGTTTTATTTCTAAAACCTATTTGGTGAGTTCTTACTACCTTTTTACTCTTTATACATGTCAAAGGTTACTTTTTGAACTTCTATATATCTCCACGGTTTCAGATATAAGTTTACTACATTTTGATATAACTTGAGTTTTTGGAGATTTTAGGGTTCCGAATCATTTTCAACTAAAATGATGGGTTCCATCTTATTTGAAGTAAATGATATTTTACTTGCGCATTTTGTGGTTTATTTGAAAGGGAAAGTAAAATAAAGTACTACATGCACATTGAGTTGTGAGGTACTAAAAGGGAAAGTAAAATAAAGTATTACATGCATATTGAGTTGTGAGGTACTAAAAGGGAAAGTAAAATAAAGGACTACATGCACATTAAGTTGTGAGGTTCTAGAAAGAAAGTAAAATAAAGGACTACATGCACATTAAGTTGTGAGGTTCTGGAAAGACTGTATATAGTCTCATTGTAGTATTTCATTCTTATCAACGATTCGACTTGGGATTGCTTATTGAAAAGATTTCCTTTTGATACAAATGTTTATATCTCTTGAAATTATAAAATGTATGTTCTCACTAGGCTTTAAGTCTAACACTTTTTCTCAAATGATGTGTATAACAGGTTCCCATTAGCGGTGGGTTGCCAAGGGCTTGAGTGACGAGCTTGGTCTCGGGGGGGGGGGGGCTTTTTGAGATGACTAGTATTTGATGTTGGGCAATTGTTTAAGTCCCATTCTTTTGGTGATATTTGATTAACAACCGATGTAATCTAGATAGTTTATGTTTAGATTAGTTTGTTGTTGAATTCCATATCCGTATATTGGTTTTGTAAAGGTTAAGTACATTCCCCTTTTTGGGAGGTTTATACCAAGTGTTGATGTTTAATTGTCCAGTTTCCGCGTTTTAAATTCACTCTGGTTTTTAGGGTGTTACAAGTTGGTATCAGAGCTCTAGTTTAAGTGATCTAGGCATGAATGTAAGATGTCTAGACTTAGACTGAGTATGTTAAGCATTGATTCATGAGTTTGGGTAGAACTTCTAAGATGGATTGGTCTTAGAGTCGACGGAAATTATAGTTATCGAACATTGTGGCGACAGTATTAAGAACCTTTATGTATTGTATATTCATAATCTCACTTAGCTAATGTTATTATGAGAATATTTATACGTGATTGTGCTTGAAGTTTCGTTACTGTGACAATTGGTGATGTAGTAGTACGTTCCTTGTGTTATTCTGTTGATCTGTCTCTCATTCTTTTCGTGCTTGTGTGGCAACCATTATTTAGGTATGGTGAACACACATGGTCGTCCGTCGGGAGGCGGAGATCTTCGCGATGTTAGTTCGCATGAGCTGAATCATGTAGTTAGAGTGTCAGTAGTCGTTCCTCCGGGCATGCCACCGATATTTACTGGGGAAGTAGAGCTGGGGCCAAGAGTAGATTTGTCATCCACCAGCCCCGTTATTCAAGTGTCAAACCCTCAAGCTGATATGATGGTCAGCATCATGCAAATGGTGACGTCGGCCATGGTGAAACAGCAAGAGGTTTTTCAGAAGATGTTGGAGGACCGGGACACGAGCCTCAGGAGGCATGAGGCAGTGGAGGAGAATGTGTTGGTTGGCTCTGGGGGCACCGGGAACAGGATCAGATCTGAGGAGCAAAGGGTTGTAAGTGCTCCGAAAAGTGGGAAGAGTTGTTCTTACAAGTCTTTTCTGGGTTGTGGACCACTAGAGTTCTATGGTTCCGAAGACCCAGTTGCGTGTGTTAAGTGATCTGAGCTATCGAACAGGCCTTCGGTTCATCCGAGTGTGGTGATGACCAGAGGGTAAGATTCGGTACTCAACTGCTCCGGGATACAACGCTGACGTGGTGGAATGTTATCCAGTCCACCTTCTCTCCTACTGTTTTGGCCCAACTGACTTGGGACCAATTCAAGATAAAGTTATTAGAGGAATACTGCAATGAGAGGGCCGTGGATCGGATCGAGGCAGAGTTCCGAGCGCTGGAGAAAGGGAATTTGACGGTGAGAGAGTATACCCGTCAGTTCATGGAAAAGCTGGGTTTAGTGGGGCATGTGGCCTTAACTGAAAAGGAGAAGATTAAGGCCTATCTGAAGGGTTTACCGTCGGACATGATGACCATGGTCTGAAACTCGAAGGCTTCTAACCTTCGGGAGACGATTGAAGAGGCACAGTTTATGGAAGAAGTTTACGCGAAGGGTAAACCAGAGAAGGCTGTGGCGGTTGTTGAGAAGAGAAAGTGGGAGAGCAGTTCAGTGCCTCCCAAGAGAACCCGACCTTTTGTCAGAAACCGAAGCTTAAACAGTTATCAAGAAGCTAGGTGGTGCCAGGAGTGCAGAACCAAGCACCACGGTAACTGTAATACCACTCCTCAACCTTGCAGCAAGTGTGGGAAGTCTGACCACACCACCCGTGACTGTCAGATCAGAGGGATTGTCTGTTTTGAGTGCAAGACACCGGGGCACATGAGGAGAGATTGCCCAAAGCTCATGTCGGGTAGCGCGTCAGTGAAGAAAGAGAATCCATCTAGGGTTCCGGGCCGAGCATTTCAGATGACTGTCGATGAGGCCAAGGCATCCGCTGATGTGGTATCGGGTATATTTCTTATAAACTCTGTACCTGCTCGTGTTTTATTCGATACGGGTTCCAGTTTCTCTTTTATATCTGAGTTGTTCCGTCAAAAGATTGCTATGCCCACTACTAGTCTTGAGGATGCGTTAGTGGTTGAGATAGCAGATGGTAGTCAAGTTCTGATCCGCGATGTTCTGAAGAAGTGTACTCTCGGAATCGGAGGGAGAGATTTCCCTATCGATTTGTTGCCGATGTTAATCGGGGGTTTTGACGTTGTGGTCGGCATGGATTGGTTAGCGAACAATCATGCCGAGTTTGTATGTTCTAAGAAATTAATTCGACTTCCCAATCCCAGTGGCGAAGTTGTTGTGATTTATGGTGAGAAGAGGAAGGGAGATGTGGCAATAATCACCATGACTAAAGCACGCAAGTGTTTGGTGAAAGGATGCTCGTCTTTTTTAGCCTACATGATCGACGCCAAGCTAGAGAAGTTAAAGCTTGAAGATGTGAAGGTTGTGCGTGAGTTTCCAGACGTCTTTCCGGACGACTTGCCCGGGTTGCCACCCGATCGTCAAGTGGAGTTTCGGATTGATCTCGTACCGGGAGCGGCTCCTATTGCTAGAGCCCCTTACCGGTTAGCGCCAACAGAGATGCAGGAGATGATGGATCAACTCCAAGATCTTTTGGAGAAGGGTTTCGTAAGACCGAGCTCGTCGCCTTGGGGAGCTTCGGTCTTGTTTGTTAAGAAGAAGGATGGCACAATGAGAATGTGCATCAATTATCGTGAGTTGAACAAAGCTACAGTAGAGAACAAGTATCCGCTTCCAAGAATTGATGATTTGTTTGATCAACTCCAAGGAGCGGGGTGTTTTTCCAAGATCGACTTACGTTCGGGTTACCACCAAGTGAAGGTAAGAGAAGAAGACGTTCCGAAGACAGCTTTCAGAACACGTTACGGCCATTATGAGTTTCTTGTAATGCCTTTTGGCCTAACGAACGCACCAGCGGTATTTATGGATTTGATGAATAGGGTGTGCCGACCATTCCTCGACAAGTCGGTCATCGTATTCATTGATGATATACTCGTATACTCTAAGAGCGAGTTAGAGCACGAGCAACACCTACGCGAAGTTCTCGATGTGTTGAGAAAAGAAAGATTGTACGCCAAGTTTTCCAAATGTGACTTTTGGTTTGAAGAAGTGCAATTCTTGGGTCACGTTGTCACTCGAGATGGAGTGAAAGTGGATCCCTCCAAGATTGAAGCCATGATGAATTGGGAGAAAGTCTAAGAAGTTGTGTCACAAAGAGGTCACTATGGTCACAAAGAACTGACGCTATCTTAGAGAGAAAGTCTAAGAACTGACGCTATCTTAGAGAGAAAGTCTAAGAAGTTGCTTCACAAAGAGGTCACTATGGTCAAGGTGCAGTGGAAACATCATCGGGGAGCGAACGTGACGTGGGAAGCTGAAGAGGATATGAAGCGAAGATATCCTCGTCTTTTCGATTAGATAGGATTTCGGGGACGAAATCATTCCCAAGTTGGGGAGGATTGTAACACCCCGGATTTTCGTTATGTAATCTTGGTATTCTTGTGTTTAAGCGTTGTCGTTAGCACCGCGTTTGGTTTGAAGTTTGAGTTTAGATCTTAGTGGTTTTGGACAAACCACAATGAACTATGCGAGTTGTACCGCGACTTGAGGTCGCGGCACAACCCGCGAAACCCTCTGTTTGGGTTTTGGTTTCTGCAAGCGGGCGAGTTATGCCGCGACTTGAGGTCGCGACACAACCCGCGGAAGACCCTGGCCGACTTAGGGGTGGTCAGCCCCAAAATATCTCATTTTTGGTGTAAATCAAAAATCTCAAACATTCTCAAATCTCTCTCTATCTCTTTCTTCTTTCCATTTGAGATTGCTTCGATTGCCGTTTCTTGTTAGTATTAAGTGCATCTAGCAAGGGTTCGATATAGAAAGCTTCGTCTTTCCCTGGTGGTCGATATCTGGTTTTCGGGTTTTATTTCTAAAACCTATTTGGTGAGTTCTTACTACCTTTTTACTCTTTATACATGTCAAAGGTTACCTTTTGAACTTCTATATATCTCCACGGTTTCAGATCTAAGTTTACTACATTTTGATATAACTTGAGTTTTTGGAGATTTTAGGGTTCCGAATCATTTTCAACTAAAATGATGGGTTCCATCTTATTTGAAGTAAATGATATTTTACTTGTGCATTATGTGGTTTATTCGAAAGGGAAAGCAAAATAAAGTACTACATGCACATTGAGTTGTGAGGTACTAAAAGGGAAAGTAAAATAAAGTACTACATGCACATTGAGTTATGAGGTATTAAAGGGAAAGTAAAATAAAGGACTACATGCACATTAAGTTGTGAGGTTCTGGAAAGAAAGTAAAATAAATGATTACATGCACATTAAGTTGTGAGGTTCTGGAAAGACTGTATATAGTCTCATTGTAATATTTCATTCTTATCAACGATTCGACTTGGGATTGCTTATTGAAAAGATTTCCTTTTGATACAAATGTTTATATCTCTTGAAATTATAAACTGTATGTTCTCACTAGGCTTTAAGCCTAACACTTTTTCTCAAATGATGTGTATAACAGGTTCCCATTAGCGGTGGGTTGCCAAGAGCTTGAGTGACGAGCTTGGTCTCGGGGGGCTTTTTGAGATGACTAGTATTTGATGTTGGGCAATTGTTTAAGTCCCATTCTTTTGGTGATATTGGATTAACAACCGATGTAATCTAGATAGTTTATGTTTAGATTAGTTTGTTGTTGAATTCCATATCCGTATATTGGTTTTGTAAAGGTTAAGTACATTCCCCTTTTTGGGAGGTTTATACCAAGTGTTGATGTTTAATTGTCCATTTTCCGCATTTTAAATTCACTCTGGTTTTTAGGGTGTTACAATATATAAGATTATTTGGTGGTGTATTGGAAGCAAGATCAAGAGCTCATCATCATCACCTCCAATTTCAAGAATTTTGGTGTTTTCTAGGTTTTCACCAAAACCTAAGTGGTAAATTCATCTCTTCCATTTCCAAACTTCTTTATGAATTATAAATTCTACATTGATGATTTTCTAGTATTCTATTTCTCTAATTTTGGTTTGGGATGATTTTAAAGAATTTGGGTCAAAATTAGGGTTTTGGCCAAAATGAGAGTTTTGATATAAGGTGTTTTGGGGAATGATTCTAAGTGCTTGGAAATGTGTATTAATGGTTGGAAACTTGTGGATCTAGGTTTTGGAAGGATTTCTTATGGATTCAAGTTTTTTCAAGGAAACTTAAATTGGGGTAAAATCTAGATTTAGCCTAAATCTACCAAGGTGAGTTAAAGTTTCTTTGTGAAAACAATGTACATGCCAAAAGGTGTATTTTGAAGTGAAAATGTGTTTACTTGATAATTGTCAATGTGTTGAGTATTTTGATAAGTTTTCATATTTGGTAAACTTAAGTTGTTTTAATCTCATGAAATGCCCATATTTGAGATTTGGATATTTTGATAAGTAAATAGCATGATTTATGCATTTTGGTGATTTTTGTACAAATGAAGTCTAAATTATGATTTATGCATTTTTGGTGATTTTTGTACAAATGAAGTCTAAATTATGATTTATACACTTTTGGTGATTTTTGTACAAATGAAGTCTAAATTATGATTTATGCATTTTTTGTGTATTTGATTTCATAAACCATTTGGAAAATCTTTTGTCCCAATCCGTGATGAGTTTTGGTTAATCACATATTTGAGGTATGTGTCTGCATAAACGTCGTTTAAATGCGTTTTTTCTATTTGGGGACCGTTGTTGGTCAAATGGATTTTGAGCATTTTAGCTCGGTTCTGACTTAAAAGAGTCTTGGGGACATTTGTCCAGTTTTAATGGATCAATGTAGAGCCCCATTTATGATTTGCATCTTAATGCATCTTGTTACATATTAATGATAATTACGGGCTCGGGTGCATTGGTCATTCCTGTATAGTCATGTAATTTTAGACTGTGTTGCATTGGATCCATAGGCACGTAAGTCAGTCTTTATTTGATGGTCAACTGGGTGTTGCAGGATTTGACTCCGGGACCCATGTTTTATGACCTTAACCTTTCAAGTAGACACTAGGAGGGTTGAGTCCGGGGTGGTGCTACCCTGTATGGGTAGGCATTAGGACCTCCGCCATTCGGGGTAATGTTATGGTTATAGTCCTCGAATGTTGCAGGGTCGTTTGGTGAAAATCCATGATGATAGAGACTAAGGTCAACCGACTCTTTGGATGAAACTTGATGAGGAGTCGTTGGGCCATTTGAACTTGATTTCGGGACATGTCATGTGATTAACGTTGTATGAGTGGCATACTTTTGTGTTCCTCCACTCTCAATGGATACGGTTTCCCCCGTTGTCGGCCAGCAGTATTTTGGATATTTAATTGTTCATGCTTTAACATTTGGATTTCATTCCATTTTATGATCGCGTGAGTATTGAATTTAGTTCCATGTTTTCGGTGGCATATTATAATTATATGATTGTTTTCCATGATTTATGAGTTGGGTATTATGCCCCACCTGTGTTTTGGGTATTTTGGGATATAAAGCTTTATCCGCGTTTTATAAATTGGGAGTCCGTTTTCTATTCACGTTTTGAGTGAGTTTAGGGTTGCATCAGTTTATAAAGAATGTTTTGTGTTGAGGCGTTTGTCCTTAAAAATGCATGATATTGGAAAACGAGTCGTTTTCTTATTTAAAGTAATCATTTTGAAATATTGTGTTTTAATTTGCATTATTTCCTTTTTAACGAAATGTTTATTCATATTGAAAACTCTTGAACTCACTAGGCATTAAGCCTAACCCTTTTTATTTGTCGGCATATGCATCAGGTCCTAGTTGGGGAATGTCACTTGCAGTACCGTGAAGTGTTGAATGGCATTTAGATGCTCGGGAAGGATGTAGCATTTGAGTGACGTCTTTGTAGATAACAATCGTTTATGGGTTTAGTAACACTCGACCTTTATTTAGTCTTTATATAAGATTTGGGTAGTTGTTTGTTTGAGGTTAAACCTAGAATTATATTTGAGGTATTTCAAGTATTGATTTGTAGAAAGTGATTTTTATCCTTCTTGTGATGTATTGTTGAAAATTTTAATTAGTTGCTCTTTATAAATTTGAGGACGTTATACACGTTGTCACAGGTGTGTACGTGACCAAAGCATGAACCAATCAGATAAGTTATGCGTGTAAATATCTTAATTAAAATACATTTGTTTATAAATGATTATAAACCCTTTCCTGGTGTTACTTGTGGCATGATGTGATTTTAAAGGGATCTCACTAGACCTTATGGTCTAATCCTCTCTTTTCAAACTAAAACCTTTTCAGGTAAGCAGGTAGTTGAGGGCTCGAGTAGGGGCAAAGGCAGGATGTGAGTTTGGAGCTTGCGTTAGAGGAGACTCATGTTTTGTTAGATTATGTTAGACTCTCTCGTCTAGTTTTATGCTTTAGATCTCTCAGCTGTAATCCAATTATTTCTTTCCGTAAACCTTAGCGTTGTAACTCGTATCGTATGCGTGACTTGTTATTTCGGAGCCGTTTTGGTGTTATTTTTGAAATTTAGTAGTTTTGGTGTGTACGAAACCGTGGGTTGTTACAATTACTTTTTCATTTTTCATTTTAGATACTTATTATATTAACATAAAATAATCGTATATGAATTAAAATGCATCAAAAGATACATTTCTTTTTTGTACAAGTTATACCATTGTTTTAGATTTAGGGTTTTTTTCTTTTTGTTTTAGATTTAGTTTTTTTTCCTTCTTCTTTTTGATTTAAAATACATGAGTTTTGTACAACGATATGGTGGATTGATATCTTAATTTGTTTGTATAATGCGGCAAGAAGAAGAAAAACAAGAACAATAAGTTGTTGATGGGGTTTCGGGACAGAAGGGATGGGACGGGATATGTGATGTGGTATCATTTGTTGAATTAACAAAGTCTGTTTAATAATAACTAAAATGACCAAAATACCCCCTCACATTACAGGCACATGGGATCACTTTACGGTCATGCGTGGCTGATTTTTATAACTATTTCATGTTAGGGCCTGTAGGCAGTAGGCGTTAAAAACTATAAAACATAGGGACCAAAATGTGTAATCCACTCTAAGAATATTCTTTAATTGTAAACAAATTTAATTAGAGCTAGTTGTGTATTCATGCGAGTAAATTTTATCACAACTTAGAAAAAAATTAATGCAATTTCTCAACGATTAAAAATATGACATTTATACTTGGACAATTGGTATAGCATTGTTCTTATCCATATTTTGATTTCATGATATTTTCTATTTGATTTGACTTTTAATGAATCAAGCAAGACCATATTGCAACACAACAAGGTTATAAGTTTGTAAGAGTTTTTAATAGGAAAAAAATGATTATTTTGTCCTATCAACAATATATTATGTGTATCCTATGTGGATAATGACATGATATAATAACCTTTTAACTTGTGTCACGATATCTTAAGCAGTTTTTTGAATATAGAGATTTTGGAGATTTTTGATTCTCCAAATTATTTTCCAAAATGGAAAAAGTAAGAGAAGGGGATGATGGAATTATCTAAATTTGGAGAACTCTTAAAAAATGGTTGTTTAGGAAAGAGAAGATTTTTTATTTTTCCTACCAATTAATTCATTGAAATTAAATAGTTAGGAAAAAGAAATAATGAGTATATCATTCAAAAGACACCGTCCTAATAAAAAAATAATTTAAAAGTATATTACTATAATAAATAAAAATTAGGGAATTTAATTAAAATACCCTTTTTTGAAAAATCAGTACCCAAAATGCCCCAAATCTTGTAATTTTTGCCAAAATACCCCCTAGGTCCGCGTTTTTCACTGTTACACGCGGACCTGGTACGCGTTTTGGCCGCGTTCACTGTTACACGCGTACTCGAGCCGCGTTTTGGCCGCGTTTCCCCCTACACGAGGACCTGGTCCGCGTTTGGTCCGCGTTTTTTCAAAAAAACGCGGACTGGTACTGTTTGGGTCCGCGTGTGGGTCAAAACGCGGGGTGGGTACGCGTTTACACTGTTGCACGCGGGGTTGGTCCGCGTTTCAGCCATTATGTCCGCGTCTTGCGGTGATTGAATTGTCAAATTTAATATATATTTACAGTTTATACCCCTATAATTATTTAGTTAGTTTACTTTATACTTTTTACTTTTCTATTATTCATTTTATACTTTTATCATATTAACACACATAATCGTATATTAACTAAAATACGTTAAAAAAATACGTTTTAATTTTAGCAAGTTACACCATTATAATCGTCTCCTCGAAACCTTCGAAATGAGCCCAATATTGAATATTTTTGGATTTAATTATTTTATTATATATCATATGTACTAACATAAAACGTATGAAACGTATGCATATATTTTTTTTTTTTTACCATAAAACATAAAACGTATTATATATCATATATACTACATATTTTTGGACAAATTATTCATAATTTATGTTATTCTTCTTTTTATCATTTTACTAATAACGATATTTTTAGTCCAATGGGTAGGATATCGTTATTTTTACTAAAATATCGTTATTTTTAGTCCAATGGTAGGATATCGTTATTTTTACTAAAATATCGTTATTTCTAGTCCAATGGAAGGATATCGTTATTTTTACTAAAATATCGTTATTTCTAGTCCAATGGAAGAATATCGTTATTTTTACTAATTGGACTAAAAATACCGATATTTTAGTAAAAATAACGATATCCTACCATTGGACTAGAAATAACGATATTTTAGTAAAAATAACGATATTCTTCCATTGGACTAGAAATAACGATATTTTAGTAAAAATAACGATATCCTTCCATTGGACTAGAAATAACGATATTTTAGTAAAAATAACGATATCCTTCCATTGGACTAGAAATAACGATATTTTAGTAAAAATAACGATATCCTACCATTGGACTAGAAATAACGATATTTTAGTAAAAATAACGATATCCTACCCATTGGACTAAAAATAACGATATTTTAGTAAAAATAACGATATCCTACCCATTGGACTAAAAATATCGTTATTAGTAAAATGATAAAAAGAAGAATAACATAAATTATGAATAATTTGTCCAAAAATATGTAGTATATATGATATATAATACGTTTTATGGTAAAAAAAAAAAAATATATGCATACGTTTCATACGTTTTATGTTAGTACATATGATATATAATAAAATAATTAA
This sequence comes from Arctium minus, assembly GCA_954870635.1. Lineage (NCBI taxonomy): Eukaryota > Viridiplantae > Streptophyta > Magnoliopsida > Asterales > Asteraceae > Arctium > Arctium minus. Next base: position 71,252,379 of record OX941094.1, on the reverse strand, counting down.
ATCCAAAAATATTCAATATTGGGCTCATTTCGAAGGTTTCGAGGAGACGATTATAATGGTGTAACTTGCTAAAATTAAAACGTATTTTTTTAACGTATTTTAGTTAATATACGATTATGTGTGTTAATATGATAAAAGTATAAAATGAATAATAGAAAAGTAAAAAGTATAAAGTAAACTAACTAAATAATTATAGGGGTATAAACTGTAAATATATATTAAATTTGACAATTCAATCACCGCAAGACGCGGACATAATGGCTGAAACGCGGACCAACCCCGCGTGCAACAGTGTAAACGCGTACCCACCCCGCGTTTTGACCCACACGCGGACCCAAACAGTACCAGTCCGCGTTTTTTTGAAAAAACGCGGACCAAACGCGGACCAAACGCGGACCAGGTCCTCGTGTAGGGGGAAACGCGGCCAAAACGCGGCTCGAGTACGCGTGTAACAGTGAACGCGGCCAAAACGCGTACCAGGTCCGCGTGTAACAGTGAAAAACGCGGACCTAGGGGGTATTTTGGCAAAAATTACAAGATTTGGGGCATTTTGGGTACTGATTTTTCAAAAAAGGGTATTTTAATTAAATTCCCTAAAAATTAAAGTAAAATACAATACAATAATAAGGAAATTTATGAATCTAGTTTACTATTTTGTACACTTAAGTCTTGAACAAAATATAAATTACAATCATTTGTAATAGAGTTAATTACATGATTGGTCCCTATGGTTTAGTGGTTTTAACACTTTGGATCCCTACTTTGAAATATTTACGCGAAGCGTCCTCATGGTATTGAGTTTATAACGTGTTACGTCCCTAAACCTAACTCCGTCCATATTTCAACCGTTAAAACCATCATGTGCACTGCACATGATGGGTATTTTAGTCATTTCGGGAAATTACCCTAGGGACCAAATACGTTATTTTGCTTTTTCCATTTTTTTTACTTTTTAAACGTTAGAACCCAAACAAAAAGGTTAAACCCTTTTCCAAGCCATCGTCTTCTCCGGCGACACCCTCTTCCCGCGTTTTTTTAGTCTTCCAAATGTCACGAACATTGTGGCAGGTGCGATCATACAATGATGAAATGGAATATCGTGAAGTTTATGGTATGTTTTTTGTATCCACTACTGCGTATTGATTGTTATAATCAGGGTTTAGTTGATGATGTTTTCTTTTTTTTGAAATTGTAGACCTATATCCAACCCTTGTCGTTTTGAAGATACATCACGGAGGGAGATTCACAAAGTTCCATGGTAGGGAGTATATAAGAGGTAAAACTAATTACATTCAGTTAGTTTATACAGATACCTTCTCTATTCTTGAGCTTGAAGACATGATGCATGGGATAGGGTATAAAACTCCTCGCTCTACATTTTATCACTTTTTAGTTCCTGGAAAGGACTTAGATGGTGGTCTCCATGCTTTGGGTAGTGACATGGATGTTCTGCAAATGTTAAAGTTTGTGCCTCAATGCAAGGTATTTGACATATATACAGAGCATTGGATGAGTAGGTTAAATACCTATAACCTTACCCCTGGCGTAAGTAATGTGGTATTAGAATAACTCCCGGATAATGGTCCCTGGTTAGACAATTGTGTGGTTGACATTGTGGAGAAAGCCTGCTCTTGTAGGAGATGGGAACTGCTTGGTATTCCATGCAAGCATGTTGTGGCCACAATTTGGGATATGGCTAGTAATGGGGCAGAAGTTGGCATCCCTGAAGTTTGGGTTGATGAGGTATATTGGTTGGACACCTGGAAAAAGATGTACTCATTTCATCTTGAGCCAATTAATGGTCAACAGATGTGGCCAAAGTCTGATTGTCCAACTAAGGTACTACCACCAACACATCACAAACAAGTTGACGTCCAAAGAAGAAGAGAGTGAAGCCTATTACAGAGATCACAGAAGGGAAAAGGTTGAAAAGGGTTGGGAAGACAGTCAGATGTTTGAAATGTAACCAAGAAGGGCACAAAAAACGTACATGTAAAGGACAAGCACCATAAGGGTAGGAAGAAGCACCATAATCTTTTGTTTTTTTGGGATGGTTGCACAGGGAGTATATAAAAGGGTTGCACAAAATACTTTTGTTTTTTTGGGATGCTTGCACAGTTGGTTGACAAAGGGTTGCACATAAACCTTAGATTATTTTTTGGTATTTCAATTGGTGCACAACATTTTATGGGATGTATTTTGTCTTTTTGGATGAACTAACTTAATATGAATGAATGGTATTTTCTGGATTCATTTATGTCTTTGTGGATGAAATTGCTTAATATCGTCTTTATGTTTTTGGATCCCACTGTGTAAAACACAGTAAAGAGCATAAACATTACAACAAATAGAGATCAAAAGTCGCATCATTTTCATTGACAAAAAAAGGATCTTACATTACAAACATAGTCAAAGATCCAACAAGTAAATTAAAACATTAAAACAGTTTCCTAACCTAATGTAACAAGTAAATTACAATAGACACCCAAGTTATAAGCAACAACATCTTCCATTTACGGGCTTCATGTTGAAGGTGGGAAATTTTTGCCTCAAGGTGGTTCTTCGAGCTTAATAACCCTGGTATAATCTCCATTGATCGAGAACACATCGGCGGGTCAATCCATCTTATAAATCCACATCTTCGTTCCTACCAAGAAAGAAAAAATTAGGGAAAATAAAGCACATAAACTAGGGCAAAAGAAAAAAATCTAACCATGTTTGAACAAGTATAGAAACGTCGTCCTGGGTTTCTGGCAGTCCACGATGTTCATGTGATTGCTAATGAGTCGCAAACGCAAGGAGGAGCCATGGAGGTCTGTGAAATCGAGCTAAGGAAGAAGATGAAGAAAGGGTTCTAACGTTTAAAAAGTAAAAAAATGGAAAAAGCAAAATAACGTATTTGGTTCCTGGGGTAATTTCCCGAAATGACTAAAATACCCATCATGTGCAGTGCACATGATGGCTTTAACGGCTTAAATATGGACGGAGTTAGGTTTAGGGACGTAACACGTTATAAACTCAATACCATGAGGACGCTCCGCGTAAATATTTCAAAGTAGGGACCTAGAGTGTTAAACCACTAAACCACAGGGACCAATCATGTAATTAACTCTTTGTAATAATATACATGTGTACATAACTGATTAATTATGTTAAATTGATGTTAGAGTGAATTACATTTTTGGTTTCCTATTATGTTCAAAATTATGAGTAAGGTCCCTAAATTAAGTTCGTTATGGATATGATCCCGATTAGGGTGTTAACGAGTCGAGCTGTTAACGTGCTACTCGAGTTCGAGTTTAGTAAGTTTCGAGTTTGAGACGATCTTGAACACACACTAAAACTCGTTTAACTTAACAAGTCGAGCTTGATAACACCAACGTTCGATTCGTCTGAAACTTGATTAAATTTTTCGAGTCAAGTCGATTCGAGCATACCCTTTTTTGTGTCAAACATGTTCATATGTTCATAAATCATATAATCAACGTTCTCCTACTGTGAGAAAGTTATTTGAGCTTGAGCGGAACTCGAGCCCGGTACTATTTTTTTCGAGCCAAGCTTGAATAACCTATAACTTTATTCGACTCGGCTAATTAACATCCCTAGTCCCGATGGCATTCAACTTTTTATACTGCGCTTCCTCTAACTAACACAGTTAAATAAATTTTTTTGCAAAAAATATATTAAATAATTCATTTTTTATTTCCATTTTTTCTATTTCATGTGAGAAACAAATAGATTAAATATATATGTATATACACGAACTATCATGTGAGAATAAGAGTTAATGTGAGAAGATATGAAGGGATCTGAACAATTGATCACTTTTAATCTCAAACTCACCCAAGAATCGCGCTTGATACGGGGATTGATCTGGTGCATCTCATCCTAATATGCATCTAAGAGTGGAGATTTGTTCTTACCATTCTCATCATAACTTTCATTCTCACAGGAACCCAACCTTATGTGTGTGTGTGTGTATATATATATATATATGTGTGTGTGTGTGTATTGTATGGGGAGGAATCAAATGCAAACCACACTTATTTGTCCAAGCTGTCGATTTCATTGGTTAATTTAATGAAATTGTTTCATTAATTTTCCCATTCTGATGAAATTTTTTCATATATATTCTTAACTAATCAATCCTCATATATATTCTTGATGAAATTGTTTCATATATATATTTTTGACTAATAAACTCTCATAAATAAAAAAAAGTAAAAAAATAATTAAATGAGTTTGTATGGTTTGCACAAACTATGAGAGCATCTCCAACAACTATAAGTTTTTCTAAAATAAAGTAAAAAAAATAAAAATCTCTAAAAAAATTGTATCCAACTCCAATAGCTATTCTATTTTAGTAACTCTAGTGTTAATTATATTATTAAAATATTCAACATATGAAAAGTTAGGAGAAGAAAAAGGGTTTGCTTTTTAACGGAAACTATCTATGTAGAAATTTCTATAAATTTAGAGATTTTTCAATCACTCCTCTTTTTTCTATTTTATTATCGATGATGACATAGTTTTTGGAGCAACAAAAATGCTAAAATCCCATTTTTTTTTTTCCATTTTAGCATAGTTGTTGGAGATGCTCCCTTATTCTGTATAGGGTTGGGTTCCGGTGAGAAGTTGATTTAATGATGAGAAGTGTGAGAAATAGTTATCAACCGTTTGATGAGAAATGGACGCACATAAGGATAGGATGCACCGAGATAAGATTCACTGAGATGCATCAGATCAATTACTGGGCTTGAGATTAAGGGGTTGTTTGTTTATCTCTTAATGGTTCCATTAAGAGGCAACCTCTGAATCGCTAAGAGATGAATCTTATTTGGCAAAAAAAAAAATATGTCTCTTAATGGTTCCAAAACCCTCTGAATGATTTTGTATCTTGACTCTTCCTTAACCATTCAGAACAATTAAAAAAACAACCGTATTTCACTTTGCACTATATCATAAGAGTCTCTTAATCATTCTGACCACTTAATTATTCTGCACCAAACCATTCAACAACTACCAAACAGCCCTAAAAGAGATCAACGGTTCAGATTCACTACTCACATTTCTCACCATTAACTCAACTTATCACACATATCCTTCCTCATACTGCATAAATACATATATAGTCATACTCATGCACTTTTCATCTTCTTCACATTTCATTCACCCTTCTCTCTTACATATTTTCCCTTCCTCCAAAAATGGAGAACCACCCTCCTTTCACCACCTCCGCCACCACCTACCACCCATCTCCGCCACCAACACCAACACCAATCACCATCTCCGACCCAAACTACCCATACCCAACAACCTTCATCCAAGCCGACACCACCTCCTTCAAAAACATCGTCCAATTACTCACCGGATCATCTGAACCACCCACCACTACCGCAACCCGACCCGAGTCCGTTCCCAAAAACCCGATCCCACCAATGAAATCCGGCGTCAATAAAAAACCCTCAAAGCTCTACGAACGGAGAAACAATCAAAAAAACTTCAAGCTCAGCCCTTTGGTTCCCGGATTCACAAACGCCGGTGGGTTCACGGTGTCTCCCCGGAACCCTAATACGTCGGAAATTCTGTCGCCGAGCATTCTTGATTTCAAATCTTTGGTGCTTAGTCCGGTGACGCCGCTTGTTTCCGACGTGTTTAGTAAGTCGCCGGTGAACGTCGACGGTGGCCGGAATTTGGATGTTGAGGCTGAAGAAAAGGCGATAAAGGAAAAAGGGTTTTATTTACATCCGTCGCCGTCGAGTACACCGGGAAAGGAATCGGAGCTCCGATTGTTGAATTTGTTTCCGGTGACGTCGATTAGGTTTTCCGGTTGTTCGAGTTCTTGAATTATGAGGTTTTTTTGTTTTTTTAGTGTTGTTTATTTGTTTATTGTGTTTTCTTATGTGGTGATTAATTAATAAATAGAAAGTTATCATTGGATGTTACTCCGATTTTATAGTTTTTTGTTTTTTAGAATGGAATGCTGAAAATGAGCTTTTCAACGATGGATTTCTATTTTGTTATTCACATATGAATATTTTTTTTGTTAAAAGTCTATGATGTTGTTTAGTGTAAAATGAAATATGATTGTTTGGTAACTGTTTAAAATGAAATCAGGGCCTTTAATGGTTAAGGGAGCTCAAGATACAAAATCATTTAGAGGATTTTGGAACCATTAAGAAGCTCCTATATTTTATTGTAGAGATTAAGATAAATTTTTTAACAGGTTTTTTTTAAAGTAAATTCATAAGAAAATATGACCTATTTTGGTTTAATATTTTATATAATTTGCAATTGAAGATAGAATTAAAAGATCTATAAGTTATTTTGGTAAAATTTGCGAAAAATATTTGAGTGAAATTTAAATACATGGCTAAAAATTTAAAAAGGGTATTAGAATATGTATTTTTAAAATAATTATTAAAATATTTAATAATTAGAATGAGATAAATAATTATTAAAAATGATTAAAATTATGAATTATTTGGTGATTTGATTTTTTTTAATTTGCATATTATTATAGCAAAAAGAAAAATAAAATCCATGTCTCAAAAATATGATTATTTATTTTAATTTTAATAAAGGTTTTAAAATAAATAAAATAGTATAGAAAATAACTGGGTTGGATTGTGTGAAAAAAGCGAGGGTTGGTTGGACAAGGAAGAGTGAAAGAATGGTGATGGAATCTTTACTCTTTTGATGATGAACGACAAGCCAAAAAGTGACCACTATTTGCCTTTTTAACAATATATGTTCTATGTATACTAATTGATTTAACGGTGAGAAACGTGAAAAGTGTATCTGAATCGTTGATTTTTTTAATCTTAAGTTCTCTCATGAATTGCGGCTTAAAAGGAACAGATCGGTGCATCTCATCCTAATGTGCGTTCATTTCTCATCCAACGGTTGATAAATACTTTTCACGCTTTTCACCGTTAACTCAGCTTCTCATCGGAACCCAACTCATATATACTATATATCTATATCTATACTACCTTAATATGCATTTACATCAAATGTCTTAAACACAACTCTTTAAGCATGTAGTACAAGACTTTAAAGCATAAAAATCAAAAAACTCTTAATTACAATATTTAAGGCATGATGTACAAGTCTTTAATGCAAGAAATTTAAAACCGACCCAACTCAGGCCCATGCTTTCTGATCCACCTCCATCCCTTATACGACCCAACTCCATCCATGCTTTCTGATCGACCAGAGTACGTTACCTCCATCCCTTACCTCCGGCCAATACCGAGAGTACGTTGTGACCATGCTTTCTGACCTCCTCCTTCTACCTCTTCATGTCTCACGCCATACCAAGAGTACGCTTCTACCTGCTCCTTGTTGGCTCCCAAAAACGTACGTTGCATATAAACAATGTAAAGATTGAGACCACCAAAGCTCAGAGTAAACAATCCAAGCGGGAGGGTTTTACAAATCAATTTCCTCTGCCTCTTCGTTGTTTCACGAATCCCAGGTACTCCTCTGTCTCAAATCCACTCTCAGCTCTAGGGTTTTATCAATCTATAAGACACGATTTAACCATAAATCCTTCTTTTTATATATCTTTTGTTTTGTTGTTAATGATGAAATTAGACAAATTTCGTGCTTCCCTTCCATTTTGTGTGTTTTTGATCGTATTTGAAGGAGATAAAATTGAGTGTATGTGATCGTAAGTATGATTGGAATATGGTTTTATTTTAGTATTGGTCTCATATTTTCTCAATTTGGATTTAGAATTGGCTTTTGAGTTATTCTCAGACTTGGTCCCAGAATTCTCAATTTCTCTGGTTGGTTAGTCTCAGATTTCTCATTATTTCTGTTTATTCAATGCTATGGTATGCATTGGCCAAAGGCAATTATGCCAATTATGTGTTTTGGCCCTTTAAGATGTGACGTCTAAGTTTTTATAATAAATCTACAAGTATGTTGCCGATTTATATCCTATCCAACAACCAGTTTGGGTTGCCTTTGGATAAGATCCAGATTGTATCAATCCAATGCTAATGTTGTTGCCTTGTTGGTTGGAAATGATTGGTGTTGCCATTTTGGGAGGAACTTCTTAGTAGCCAAAATTTTATAGTTGTCTGAGATTTGAGGTAATCATCATTACACTATATTTCAAGCCCTGCTTAGAAAAATTGTTCAGTATAGATTTATGAGAATAGGATATGCATCTATAAGCCCATATGGTATAACCATCAAGAAATCTTTAAAGGAAACAACAGTGGCAAAAGGAAAGCTTGTATAGTTGCAAAATATGTACACGTCTCATTTAAATGGTACACATAACAAAATGTAAAGAATATATAATAGAGTGATTGTTAGTACAAAGACAAAAATTATGACCAAGTTTTATGTTAAAGAAAGTACAGACACAAAAGCAGGACGAGTTAAATTGAAAGTGATAACATAGCATGGAAATAACAGAGAAAACTTTTCATCCTCAATGTGCTCTGTCCTTGGTATAGCGGAAAGATGTGATATAGGTGAATTACATCTCAACTCTTAATAACACACAGTCCCGATTACTCGGTAAGAATTTTGTTTTGTAACCCTTCTTTTATATTATGTATTTATCTGAAAGCCTCCTTCCTTTGTAAAATTATCTACATATTATGTGCTTATAACAGGAACTAAATGATCTTCATATTCGAAGGATGTTCGCTGTGACCTTGAACCTGTATTGATTGCTAATTATGTGAGGTATTCTGTAGCTTTCTATTCACTCTCAAATGATTAATAAAGACCACACATGAAATTGATCAAAAATTCTTAATACAGATAGAGTTCCAACGGGTGCTGAACAATGGTGTGAGGTAATTTTATAATTAATTTGCTATAGGTTTTAATCTTGCTTGGTTTTATTAAAAACAATATGATATAATACTATTTATTATGCAAGAATTATTTCCACAGAGAGAAATCTGATCTCAGTCAGTCTAATACTACTAAACTAGGTCTGAGACTTTATCTTACCCGATAAAGTTACCAAACGCTTACCAAGTCACATAACCTTACCGGATGAATATGGCAAGGACCAAGAATCTTACCCGATAAGAGTTAAGGCAAGGATCGAGTGTCTTACCCGGTAAGTAAGAGCGAAGACTCTTACCACATTTAGTTTTATTTAACAATGACCTGTTAACCACTTAATCTCTAAGACTCTAACTATGTGAGTTACTTGGGTTCTCTAAGTTGAGTAAGAACCCATTTCAGAAGCTTTTACAACAGATTAAACAGAAGCAACTAAAGATTGTAGTTTTATTGATCTGTGGTGGAAACCCAATAAGTCGATTAAAATATAGCCATTATGGGCTACAGTTTTGGGGTTGTGTGCAGCCTTGGCCTTACCTATTATCATCCATGGACGGGGACAACTTAGACCTGTTTTAGAGTCCACACAAACAGCAGCTAGGAGCAATTTTGGTTCACAATCTGTGCAGGCTTAATGAAAACAGCTAAGAGGCTGTTTTTGAGTGCAGGATTGATGGCAACAAACCTTGTTAGTGTTAACCATCGAGTAGCAGCTCTTAGGGTCTGTCTAGCTGTCATTTCGAGACCATTTTGATGCTATCTAGAGGGTTGTAGGACCGAGTCTAGGGCTGAATATTGTTCAGCCATAAAACCAGTTCCAACAGCAACAACTTTAAGCTGCTGTCGAGCCATTTAGGGGTTGTTCTTAGGTGATCTAGGACTGTTTCGAGAAACATTCAGATCCTGTCTCGAGCCAATTTTATTAACAAGTTCATTCACATAATCTTTTTTCTTTATGTTTTTCTATGCTTAATGTTTCATTTTGGATGCTTTGGTTTCAACCAATTTTCTTGCATGTTTTCGTGGTTTATTATCTTGTGTTAATATTTTTTGTGTTAATCTTTTTGTTGTGTATGGATGCCTACCACGTGTTTGAAGTTTGTATCCTTATCAGATGTGATCCAACTTTTTGAACAAGTTATTGCTTTGGTTCTTGTGAAATTAGACTTGGCTATAATTGTACTCCCAACTATATGCAAAAGCCTTTGTTTCTTGTTTGGGAGGTTTTCAACAGCTTATTACAATGATTATGATTTAGTCCAACTTACTGTTGTGTGGATTAAATGCTTTGCTAATATATTGGTGCTAGGTAATTCATAAGACTTATGTGTTGTTTTCCATAATTATAACCTATATTTCTTTTCATGCCAATGATAAGTTCTGATGGCGAAAATCGTTAGTTTAGAGTTGAAGTATTGGCCAAGTTAACATATAATTTTTTTTGGGTGTTACCAAGTACGTCGTTGATGGTGGTGGTTATAGAGTGACGTTTAGATGACTTTTCTTTTATCGAGAGGGATGGAGAATAGAACGGAAAAAAAATCACGGACCATGTTATTGCTTCAAAACTGTGCAAAAAAAGGCTATGCAGGTATGTTAATTCAAAGAGATGAAAATTATGTGCTCTCTTTGTGCCAAAAATGATCACACTATTTAGTGCATTTTAAATAAATAGAAGGTCGCGCACACGAGGAGTGGACCGTGCATTTTCAAACTGGTTTAAGAAACTTATCCAAAAAAAATTATAATTGATCGATGTAAATCATGTATTAGGTCATGATGCATCGCATGGTTTGAATTATAATCCATCAAGTTGAGTTATAATCAGGGGTGGACCTACGAAGGCCTAACAAGGTCCCGTATACCCATTCAATCGATTTTTGTAAAAAGATATTTTTCGCGGTATAAAAACTGCACACGCAAAACTTTATAGGGTGTTCTGGGGTATAAATCAACAGAAAAACCGAAAAAAGTCTCGAAATCAACAAAAAAGGTCCTTAGGAATAACCAAAAAACTTACAAACTTGATATTAACCAAAAAAAACTAGAAAAGTCAAAAGAAACTACTGAATTTGGCTAAAAACACACAAAAAAAATCCATCAAAGCTGCAAAACCGTTTACATTTATTGCTCCCGCCGCATTGCGCGGGTACACAACTAGTATATATATATGTATAAGGATCGTGTCAAAAGAGTAGTTAAGGTGAGAAGGTAATAAGGGATTTGAATATTTGATCATTTTTAATCTCAAACTCATCCATGAATCGCGTTTGATATGTGGATTGATCACATCTAGGTGCATCGGATTTCGATGCAACTCATCATATTGTGCATCCAATGGTGGAGATCCCTTCTTACCATTTTCACCATACCTTTCATTCTCACTAGAACCCAACCATATATATATATATATATAGAGAGAGAGATAGAGAGAGAGATAGAGAGAGATAGAGGGGGGGGGGGTTATTATGCAACCCCTTCACATGATGCAACTCATGCAACCCCTCTATCCATCACTCATTTTATGTAATTAAGAAAAATGAAAAAAGATGAAAATAAAATGAGTAGTGGATAGAGGAGTTGCATCATGTAAATGAGTTGCATTTGAACGCCCCTCTCTCTCTTACTCTCTCTCTCTCTCTCTATATATATATATATAGAGAGAGAGGTTCATTTGTTAACCAACATTTTCTTGTTAACTTTGTGAACCATAGCCAACCAATAGAATTGCACCTTGATATGTTGTTTTTATTCCTCTAACCATTAATGACAAAGGGTAAAAAGGTAAATCTTAATATATACAATATTTATTATACTTATGTGGGAGTTACAAAAATTTTAATTCCACAATTCTAACTAATTATTTGATAACAAAATATTTTCTATAGTCAATTGCTAAAATCGTATGAACATCACAAGAAGTCTAGTAGCTACTTGTTTCAATTCAAATCTTTTGTCCACCTATGAAGTATGATGATTTCTGCAAATCCAAGTATGATTGTCCCTTTAAACCACTCAAACGAAACTATGTGAACTACAATATAAAATCATAAGGAACCGTATTTTTGGTCAAAATTTCAACTTTTAAAAGAAATAATGTTCATATTTTTTTCATTTGAATATGATGTTCAGTTAAGGCGGTTCGTATGTAAGTGCATACACACATGTTCGAGGTGATATTTAAAAGTAATAATGTTCATAGTTCTTCATTTGAATATGATGTCAGTTAAGGTAACATTATGAGAAATCGGTATTATGAACATATGATATCATTTATTGAAACAAAACCGGTGTGCAATTCTTATAATATGTCAAATGAACTCTAATGAATGATTACAGATGTTCAGTCGTGATATATATGTCTATTCATGTTCATATACTTTCAACAATATGTCAAATGAACTCTAATGAATGATCACAGATGTTCAGTCGTGATATATATGTCCATTCATGTCATATACGTTCACTTTCTCGAATGAACACTAATGGAGTGGTTGTTAATATATACATGTTCATATCCGTTCCCTTGCAAATTCTTTTACTTTTTTCCCATCACATTCATACTAATTTTGTTAATCTAATTCAACCAATAAGAAGCCATTATTAGTCTTGGTTTAATATATATATGTACAATAAATATGAGGTCATCATTGAATTTTTTTTTATTTTGTTAATTGTAACATTTATTTAATGAGGGAGTTACAATACTATGATCCCTAATTTTAGCTATATTTTTAATATTAAAAATATGAAAAAGGGTTGTGAATTTCCTCAAAAGCCCCTATCATATATTAGGGGTGAGCATGGTACCGGACCGGTACCGATTTTCCCGAATCCCGAATGTGGTCTAAAGGCGGTACCGAATACCGAACTGAGTAATCATATACGGTACTGGTATCGGTACCGGTACCGGGTATTCGGTATTCGTCCCGAATTTCCCGAATATCTCAAAATCATTCCATCAAACCAAACGTCCTATTAGTGTATTTTTAAAATTTTACATGACTATATTCTTTTACATCATAGATGAGATGTTTAACATCATATACATTCAAAGCTTGTTACTTTTTTTCAGAAAGTCATATTAAAATCTCAAATATGGTCGTTTAACTAAATTATCCACACATTTGAGAATGCATTTAAATATAAATCAAGCCTCTTGGAGCTCACGAACAAGGTTCACGATGAGCCTAAACTTTATGGTGAGTCTGACTTGAGTCACTTGACTCTTTGTGTTGTTTGAGCCTAAATTAGCTAACCCTTTATAGTAGCATGCATAGCTTGATGATTTTACATAGGGGTGAGCATGGTACCGAAAGTAATTAAAATGACCTTTGGTCTTACCGGGACGGTTCGGTATTAGTACCGAGTACCGAATCCCGAATTTCCCGAATCCCGAATCAACGACATTACAAGTACCGAGTACCGAACCGAAAAATATAATCGGTACCGGTACCGGTTCCGGTACGGTTCGGTATTTTCGGTGCCGATGCTCACCCCTATCATATATGTTCAATATAATTAATTATTACAAGACTAATAAATATGAGTTAATGTAAATTGGTTTTAATCTCATCCCTTCATCTTAAAAAATCGGGTTAACAAATGAACCCGACCCTATATATATATATATATATATATATATATATATATTAGACAGTGTAATACATAGAGAAAGGATCATATGAGAAGTTGAAGTTAACGTGAGAAGTCTGAGAAGTGGATTTGAACCGTTGATCACTTTTAATCTCATGCCTTCCCATTAATTGCGTTTTAGAAGAGAATTGATCTGGTACATCTCGTTACATCTCATCTTTATGTACATTTATTTCTCATCCAACGGTTGATAACCACTTCTCACATTGACCTCAACTTCTCACTGGAACCCAACATATATATATATATATATATATATATATATATAGGATTGGGTTCATTTAAAAATACTAAATATATGAGAAATAAAGAAATCATCCTAAGCCCTTTATCTAGTCAACGTTTGTGGCTTTGACCGTGAAACACCCGAATAATTCCTTGTGTGGTCTATAGAAGATAGAGGGGTAGTTTCGTAAAATACGTGGGACGAGTTCATATATGAATCTGTATAATTCACATATGAATTATATGTTCATATATGAACTAGTGTAATTCACATATGAACACTTTTAACTTATTCATGCATGAACCTTTGTGATTCATACATGAACTATACATTATTATATGAATCAGTTAATTAGTTTATATGTGAATCACAAATGTTCGTATAGGGGTGTTTGCGGTGCGGTTTGGTACGGTTTGGGGTAAAACCGCAAACCGCACCGCATATGCGGTTTGAGTATTTTTCCAAACCGCAAACCGCATCGCATATACCTCAAACCGCACCGCGAAATGCGGTGCGGTGTGGTGCGGTTTATGCGGTTTGTACCTTACGCACTTTACACCTACAATTCAATAATTATAAAATCAAAATTCATTTTAAAATCAACGATAACGTGATCGTAGCCCAAAAAATAAAAATATTCAATACGTCCGATTCCTAAATACATATTATATAAGTATTGCAATTATTCTATATATACATATATATGTGTGTGTAATATATAAAATTAAAAATATATACATATATATAATGTGCGGTGTGGTGCGTTTGAACCGCGGTTTGATAACTGAAAAACCGCAAACCGCACCACATAGTGCGGTTTGGTAAAAATGCAAACCGCAAACCGCACCGCGAAAGTTCTAAACCGCGCTTTGCGGTGCGTTGCGGTTTGGCGGTTTAGATGAACACCCCTATGTTCGCATATAAATCTGTTAATTAGTTCAACTGATTCACATGTGAAGCTACAGTTAATTACTTCATATGTGAATCAGTTAAATGGTTCATATATGAATCAGTTAAAAGAGTTAATATGTGAATCATACAGGTTCATATATGAACTCGTCCCGTGTATTTGTAAAAATTACGAAACTGTCTTTCTATTTTTGGAATAGTCGCAACTTTTAACCAGTCAAAGCCGTAATTGTTGACCAGTCAAAGCCGATTTTGACCGAATCAAAGGCTAGGATTACTTCTCTATTTTTCATATATTTAGCATTTCTCAAATGAACCTCTCCTTATATATATATATATATATATATATATATATATATATATATATATAGGGAGAGGTTCATTTGAGAAATGGTAAATATATGAGAAATAGAGAAGTAATCTTAGTCATTCATCTGGTCAACATTTGCGGCTTTGACCGCGAAGCACTGGATAATTCCTTGCATGGTCTATAGAAGGTAGAGGGGTAGTTTCGTAAAATACGCAGGATGAGTTCATATATGAACCTATATGATTCACATATGAACTATACGTTTATATATGAATCAGTTAATTAATTCATATATGAATCACAAAAGTTCATATATGAATTTGTTAATTAGTTCAACTGATTCATATATGAACTTACAGTTAATTAATTCATATGTGAATCAGTTAATTAGTTCATATATGAATCACAAAGGTTCATATATGAATCAGTTAAAAGAGTTCAGATGTGAATTACGCTGATTCATATATGAACATATAGTTCATATGTGAATTATACATGTTCATATATGAACACAACCCGTGTATTTTGTAAAAATTACGAAAGTGTCATTCTATTTTTGGAATAGCCGCAACTTTTGACCAGTTAAGCCGCAACTTTTGACCAGTCAAAGCTGCAATATTTGACTAGTCAAATCCGATCTTGACCAAATGAATGGCTAGGATTATTTCTCTATTTCTCATATATTTACCATTTCTCAAATGAACCTAAGGCTATATATATATATATATATATATATATATATATATATAAGGAGTGTAATACATTTGAAAATTGAAATTGAGTATCGTGGGAACCAGTAAATTAAGTGTTGTTCATATCATGAAATAATACATGTAAAACATACAATGTTGTTTTACATTTTGAAACAAAAATAGACGTAAAAAGTTTCCCATTATATAACAACTACATATAAAAGAAATACAACGTGACACAAAAATAAACGTATTTTTTTTCATATTATGAAACAAATACATATGAAAAAAGTACATTGCAAAACATAAGATATGTGAAACTTCAACTACTTCGACCATTTCCGAACACCTCATAGTATTTTCAGGGTGTCCAAAAGAAATTCATAGGGAGTTATACATTTGTGTATTGATAAGAACATTCACTATTTCTTGAAGCGACATATTCGTTGCCGATTTGGGGATGGTGACGTTATACACCACTGTTGTTCACTACTAATAATGTGGTGTTGCCGCCTGGAAAAAAATGCCTATGACGTCATAGACGCCTTAGTGTCTCGGGATAAACTAGAGTTATAGTAACAGTAGGTGCACCTTCAGTTGAGGAGAGTGGCATTTCTTACAAGACTGGGGAAGGAAATGAAAAACCAGTGAGACTGTCATCTCTGCTCACTCTTGTTTAGGGATGGCAACGGGGCGGGTATCCCCTTACCCGACCCCGTTTTAGTAAGCATGGCCCCGGCCTCGACCCCGGTCCCCGGAGGGTACGGGGATTGACTACCCAGCCCCAGTCAATTCCCCGATCAATACCCGGTCAACCCCTCCCCCGTACCCGGTTGGAACCCGTTTACGCGGCCCGATTTAGACCCGATTTTTTAATTTTTTTGACATTTTTTATATGATGTAATATAACTTATTGAGTTTATATACAATATATATATATATATATATATTATATAATATATGAGTCACAACAAAACGAACCAGTCCCTGTTTAGTTAGCTTACATAAAATGCCACTTTAGCTAACAAACAAACCTACCCTCCTCAAGCCATGCCTCCACAGTACTGTTTTTTGGTTGGTTTTTAACATTCATGAACAATTAGAAAACATTAACACTAATTTGGGAAAACTAATAGAAATATAGAATCATTAATATATATTTATATTTATATTTATTTAAAAAGACTTATATAATATATCCGGGTACCGGGCGGATCGGGGGGTAGACTACCCGGCCCCGACCCCGGTTTGAGAGTACCGGGTATCCTCGGCCCGGTCCCCGGCCCCGACCGGGTCGGGTGAACTGGGTTCCCCAACGGGTCGGGTCAAATCACCATCCCTACTCTTGTTCATACTTAGGTTAGAACTAGTTTATTCTCTTTTGCGTATTGGTCAACCTAACATTGTTATCCCCTGGCAGAACATAAAGCAGAACTCGTTCGGATCCTCCCACATGTTCAATCTTTTTTTAGCTGTTTTCGAGCGAAATGTGTAGGAGAGGAGGGGCCCTCAAATGCCCAACCCTGGTTGGAGTTAACCGGGGGGCCAACAACGGAGGAAATATAAAAGGGTGCTTTCCTTCTTTCTTGATGACTTAGGGATTTCCCTTGCCCATACAGAACTGTAGTTACATACAACTCTCAAAAGATAAAAAAAAAAAAAAAAAAAGCTATGAGTTCAAGTAAAAAAGTGAAAGTTCAGTCCTCACAGTTTCCCTATCCCACTGGGAGCTGAAAGTCAATCTCATCCTGAAGAAGCTAATGAAAGTCTGAATTCAATATTCAAGTGGGCTATTCCTCTTTAATTCAAGAAAGTCGACCATAAGGTGAATCGATGACTCGACTAAAGCCATTCCTAGCCACCATATCAAATTAGAATCAACTAGGGCAAAAATAAAGCATTGGGTCGATATATCTTAAATTAATACAAGTTTTAGATTAAAAAAGTTATGTAAAGCAATAAATTTAAGATTGATTCTCACGAAGTTATAACCTTTTTGTTGTTCTGACATTATTAACCCTATATATGTATGTTGGAGATAACATTAGAGTGTTTTATTTTAGTTTTGAAGTCATATTTTGTTAAAAATATCATCTTAGTATTATTATTATATCAGGTTTCCAAATCGTATACACATATACATATACCGTGCAAACATAGTATAAATAAATCTTGTGAAATCATGTTTCTTTGTGAGATTCATAACTTAAGTTGTGGTGGATGAACAAGTAGGAGTCGGTTAAAATAAGAAGGTTAAATATCGTGAGAAGGTACAAAAAAGAAGGTTAAACAAAGGTTAATACGTGAATACATTGAAAAAATTCATATATTTGAAGATTCATATGTGAACAAATGTTACAGATAACTCATATGGGTTCACATATACATCTTCGAATTGATTATTTCAATAATTCACATATGAACCTTCATTTTTACTTTCTTAACATATTTAGCATTATATTTGAATCTTCTACTGAACAGTAATATATTTAAATGTTAGTATGAACACATCACATGAATTAAGTTTCTAATTCTTAATTATTTCTATCTTTGAATGATCAAAATATCCTACTTGTGAAAACGCATAATACATTCGAGTTAAATAAAATTGTTAGATCTGTTTTTATAGTAATCATTGTATTTATTTTCTAGTTTTTACTGTGCTTATTGTTCATTTCTGTATTGTAAAGGTTAGGGGTATTTAAGTCCCCTTAGAGCCTTTGTTTTGTAACTTTTACACGCACATCAATCTGAATTTCATACTTTGCGCTTCAACATTTTCTCTCTCTACTTTCTCTCTCTAAAGAATCAGTGATCTTGGACTCTCAATTGGTATCAGAGCCATCTGAATCTTGAGAGGATTGAGAGATTGTTTTTCTATATCTGAATTTGTGATTGAAATCGAAAATTTGATCGATTTTCTTGAATTTTTTCAAGAAAATCTCGTTTTCTTGAATTTTTTCAAGAAAATCTCGTTTTCTTGATTTCTCATAAAATTTGGATCTGTTTGTGATTGAATTTGTGCGAATTTGATTTCTTTAGTTGCGTTTGTGATAATCGATTGTATTTGATTCACAAAGTTTTCCATAAAAAACTTGATTTGATTCTCAATTTTGTGATTTTGTGATTTTCTGAAAAAACGCGTTCTCGTTCTGTTCTTTGTCGAATTTTTAGATTTTGTTGATTTTAATCGAATTTTTTTGATAAAAGTTGTTAGAAAGAAGTTTTCGAAGTTCAGTGTATGCTTTTCTTGGTTAAATTTCGAAGTTGTAGTTGTTCTTGCGTGAATTGGTTGAGTATATGAAGTTTGCGTCTCATTCATGATGGTTTGCACGTCATTCATGAAGTTTGCGTGTCATTCATGAAGTTTGTGTGTCATTCATGAAGTTTGCATGTTATTCATGAAGTTTGCGTGTCATTCATAGTCTTTGCATGAATTGATAGTGTTTCTGAACTTTGCGTTTCATTCTTAAATGTTTGCGTGTGATTCATATAATCTTGCGCCTCATTCATATATTCATATAATCTTGCGCCTCATTCATGCATTCATATATCTTGTGATCTAAATCGTGTGTTAGTAAAAAAAAATTCAGGTTTACTGTTCTCTTTGGAAACGCAAAGCCAAGTTTCTCGGTTCGAGTCTAACACGCAAAGCTCAGTTTGCGTTCCCCTCAGCAAACGCAAAGCTCAGTTTGCGTTCCCTTCAGCAAACGCAAAGCTCAGTTTGCGTTCCTCTCAGCAAACGCAAAGCTCAGTTTGCGTTCCCCTCTGCAAGCGCAAAACCTTCTTTGCGCTCCTCATTACAAACGTAAACCTCTAGTTTGCACGTCTCTTATACTTGGACAATTTTGCTGAAATTTCTGATTTTTTCACAAGATGTCTCTACAAGCACAACTATACAAGAATGACCTCATGATGTCTTTGGGGTCCGATACTCATCCACTAGTTCTCATCAATGAGAATGAGTTTGAACAATGGCAGGATCGGTTCATCAACTTTATTGAAAGGCAACCAAATGGGGAAAACATGATGAAATCACTAACTCAGGGTCCTATGGAAACACCAAGAAAGTGATCCCAGCTACTGCTACTACTCCAGCTACAACTGTTGAAAAAGCTTTAAGAGAGTATGAAGCTGAAGAAGTCTTAAGATATCAAGCGGACAGTCAGGATAAGTCAAACCTGATCCTTGCTCTTCCCAACTCCATCTATAACAGAATCGATTGTTTCAAACATAACCCAATGCTGATGTGGACACAACTTGAGAAGATCATGCTTGGTACTGCAATGTCCACTCAGTTACGACAGACCAGGTACATGAATAACTTTTAAAAGTTCAAGGCCAAGGATGGGGAAAGTTTGAAAAGTGTTTTTGATCGATTATGGGATGTTATCAATGATCTCTACAAGATTAAAGTTACCAAGACTGAGTTGGAGGCAAACTTGAAGTTTCTGAACGCTTTACAACCTGAGTGGAACAAGTCATGCCATAGAATGAGAAATGATGTTAGAATCTCAACCATGCCAATTCAGGAGTTATATGAAATCTTGATGACAGATGAATCTTTGGTAATGGAGAAGAAGGCGAAAATGGATAAGAAGAACAAGCCTCTGTCAGTAGATCCCATTGCTCTTATAGCTAGCCAACTGGCTGAACAAGCTTTGACCGAATCAGCTTATGATGGATCTACATATGATGATGGCGAAGCACTCGAAAAGGCCATGATTCTTTTGACTCAGCATTACAAGAAACAGTTCAAGCACAGATATGGGTCGAACAACTTGCGGTTTACTTCTGGTTCTAAGAAGATAGAACCTGGTGCTCCTTCAAAGACATACACTCCAAAGTATGAACCGGCAAAGGTAGTTGACCAAAAGAAAGATGACAAAAAGGTGATGAATTGTTTTAACTGTGGGAAGCCTGGACATTTGGTCAAGGATTGCAGAGTTAAAGTGGTAAAGGATGCTGCTTTTTACCGAAAGAAGTTGGCTCTTGCTGAAAAGAAAGAAAGTGGAACCATCCTGTTGGCCGAAGAAGAATACTGGTTGGATCATTCAGACAATGAGGCCGAAAATGAGGAAACTGCGGCTATGTGCTTTATAGGTGATGACAATTCTGATGATGAGGAAGAGGATACCTCATCTGATGGTTCTGAGATAATATCTGAGTTTAACTATAATTTCTTCTTATCTCAAATAAATGTTTTTATCACTGCTTTGCATGATTTGCGCTCAAAGTTCGTTTCTGAAAAGGTTAAAAATCAAGAAAAGTCTGATTTAATTGATAAACTGCAAATTTCTTTAAAAGATGAAAAATCAATTTTAATTGATACAAAAGAGAAATTTCAAAAGCAGTTAGTTGATCTAGAAAATTCAAATCAGACTTATCATGATTCGTTGACTGAACTGACTTCTTCAAATAAAATCCTTTCAGAAAAGATAATTGTTTTAGAAAAGAAATTGTATAAAAGAGAACAGTCTGAGCAAACAATATACATGAATAAACCAAGGAGTGAAGAAGCCATAAAAGAAAAGTGGGGACTTGGTTTTAAAAACCCGCATTTTTTAAATATTGCTAAAAATGAAGTTCCTACTTTATATGAATATGATTACTTTACTCTTGCAAGATATGCTCCTCAGTTTAAATTCTTTTGGACAACTGAGAAACAAATTTTGGAAGAAGAAAATGTGAAAAGAATGAAAAACAAGAGGATGGAAATGCCATTTGTTTACACTTCTGAAAATGCAAAGTATTTTCCTGATCAATCTAAGAAATCCAGAAAAGTTCAAAATCTTTTAAATGACAAATCTTCCAATAAATCTTCATTTTCAACAAATTTTGTGGATATTTTTGCTAACACTGATAAGGAAAATGTATCTCCGGTATCTTATGATACTAAGAAATACATTCCCCCATTAGTGTTAGAAGAAAAAATTGTTGATCTTGAAGATCGATTGGAAGAACAAAATCTTCAAACTTGTTTAGAAAACGATTTATTTCTTTTTTTAATGAAAACAAGTTTTGAAGATAAAATTTCTTCTGGATTGTCAAAAGATTCTAAGGAAAATTCTAAAGTTTTGAAAAACAATGGCCATTTGCGTTCCACATTGGAAACGCAAACTGAAGGTTTGCGCATGCAGTTAGAAACGCAAAGCCCAGTTTGCGCCTCCAATGGGAAGCACAAACCTCCTCCAGACTTGTGTAATTTTGAAAATTTTCACTCCAAGGCTAGTTCTTCAATGTCAAATGCTAAGACTGATTTCTTTGATAAAGTTTCTTCTTCTGATTCAATTATTGATACTTCTTTACTGCTAAATGCTCAATTTTATAAAAAGAAGCGTAAAAGAAGAAGATCAAAGAAGTCAAAGAAACATGATACTGTCTTATCTGAAAATTCTAATGTTTCTGATTTTTCTTCTTCAGATCGGACTGTGAGGAAGTCACCAAGGCAGATTTGGAGGATGAAACAGCAAAGATTAGAATATGAACTGTTAGGAGTAAACTGTGTAGACAATCTTTGTGATACTGATACATTTGCTTCTTGTAATAAAAACCCAAAATACTCTTTTAAGCAAATGTTTGATATGTCAAAGAATATCTCATATGCTTCTTCTAGTTCTGATTCTGATAATTGTGTTTTATCTTCTATTGATAATTGCTTTCATTCTTTCATGAAAAATAAATCTGTGAGAAATAATAGATATAAATCTAACAAGGGACCCATAAGCATATGGGTACCTAAAAAGGTGTAGTTTCTGTGTGTGCAGCTAAGTCATTTATGGTATCTGGATTCGGGATGTTCAAAACATATGACTGGCAACAAATCACTTCTGTCTAATTTTAAAGATAAATGTTGCGGTCGTGTGAAATTTGGTAACTGTGAGACAGCTCCGATTCTTGGTTATGGTGATCTAGTTCAGGGTAACATAACAGTAAAAAGAGTAAGCTACGTCGAGGGTCTTAGTCACAACCTTTTCAGCATCGGCCAATTCTGCGATAAAGACCTTGAAGTCAGCTTCAAATCCAAAAGAGTTGCAGTGAAGAATGATAATGGCAAGGATCTACTGGTAGGAAAAAGACATTCAAATTTGTATACCATTGATCTTTCCAAGATCAAAATTCCTTCAGATATATGCTTGCTTTCTAAAGCTTCAGTTCAAGAAAGTTGGATTTGGCACAGACGTTTAGCTCATCTCAACTTCAAGTATATGGATCGCTTGGTCAAGAATGACTCAGTGAGAGGTCTTCCAGTTCTCCGTTTCCAAAAAGACCATCTATGCCAGGATTGTGAGAAAGGAAAAATGAAGAGAGCTCCTCACAAGCCTAAGCCTGAACACTGCACTTCGGCTATTCTTGATCTTTTGTATGTTGATTTGTGTGGTCCGATGAAGACAAAGAGTTTAGGACGTAAGAAATATGTTTTGGTGATTGTTGATGACTACTCCAGATATACTTGGGTAAAATTTCTGAAGTCAAAAGACGAGACTCCTGAAGTACTCATTAACCTTATCAAGACAACTCAGACAAATAAGCAGAAGCAAGTGAAAGTGGTAAGATCTGACAATGGTACTGAATTCAAAAACAGTACTCTTCAGGCATTCTATGAATCTCAAGGAATACAACAACAATTTTCTGCTGCACGTACTCCACAACTGAACGGCGTTGTTGAAAGAAGAAACAGAACGCTTGTTGAGTCCGCCATATCAATGCTTGCTTATCCAGGTCTACCTTTGTCTTACTGGGCTGAAACAGTATCAACTGCCTGTCATACACAGAACAGATCAATTCTGCATCGTCGTTTCAACAAAACACCGTATGAACTTATGAACGGGATCAAACCGAACATCAAGTATTTCAAGTCATTCGGGTGTAAATTCTACGTTCTGAATGACAGGGAGAATCTCAACAAGTTTAGTCCAAAGGCAGACGAGGGTGTATTCGTGGGTTATTCTTCAAACTCTGCAACTTATAGAGTTTTTCTGATCTCTGCAAGAAAGGTCATAGAGAGTGTCAATGTAAAATTTGACGAAGCTGCTGGTTTGGTTTCTAGTCACTCAGACTCAGAACCCGCTTTTACTGGCAATTCAGTTTCTGAACAAATCAGTTCTGAACCTGCTCTTTCACCAAATAACCAGGATTCTTCTACTCCCTCTCCTAATCTTTTTGATCTTGATTTTCTGTTTGAAAATTTTTATGATGATGTGCCTAGATCTAATTCTGAAAATGTTTCTAATGTTTTGAATCAGGAAACTGAGAGCTCATTTATACCAAATTCCGCTGCATCTATCTCTGACAATGATGCTACTCCAGTCTCTCCTATTCAACAAGAACCGACACAACAAGATTTTGTTCAATCAGACACTATTCAATCAGAAGCTGAACCTATTCATGAAGAAAATACTCAAGAAGAGTCTATTCAAGATCAACCTCTTCAGGAGGAATCAATTCAAGAAGAAGTACAGAATGATGTTATTCAACAAACTGTTCCTGAATCTGATTCAGAGATTGTTGAGATACCTCCTCCTCAAGTGGAAACTATTTCTATCTCTTCATCTGATGTTGAAGTTTCTGAACCTCCCTCTCTTCAATTAGAAGTGGTTCAAGATGTCATTAATCCTCTCCCTCATACAACAAAATGGACAAGATCTCATCCAATTCATCAAATTATTGGAGATCCTCAAGCCAGTGTTTCTACACGCTCCAAAACGGCTACTTCCAACGAATGTCTCTTCACTTGCTTCCTAAGCAAGATTGAACCTACAAAAGTTTCTGAAGCATTGGAAGACCCAGATTGGATTATTGATATGCAAGAGGAGATCAATCAATTTAATGTGCTCAAAGTGTGGAGACTTGTACCAAGGCCGAAAGGAAAAAAGCATAATTGGTACAAAGTGGATATTCAAGAACAAAAAGGATAAAGATGGTATCGTTGTGCGAAACAAAGCAAGGTTGGTAGCCAAAGGATATCGACAAGAAGAAGGTATTGACTACGATGAAACGTTTGCACCCGTTGCCAGATTGGAAGTTATCCGAATGTTTCTTGCCTTCGCTGCTTATCGCAACTTCACAGTATATCAAATGGACGTCAAGACGGCATTTCTCAATGGCAAGCTGAAAGAAGAAGTATATGTATCTCAGCCAGAGGGATTTGTTGACAAAGATCGTCTAGATTATGTATATTTTCTCGATAAAGCATTGTATGGTTTGAAACAAGCTCCACGGGCATGGTATGATGAACTGTCAGCTTTCTTGGTCAAATCCGGCTTCACCAAAGGATCTATCGATACTACTATTTTCATTTATAGAACTAATCTTGATATCTGCTTAGTACAAATATACGTAGATGATATTATTTTCGGTGCGACTAACAAATCTTTGTGCACTTGGTTTTCTGATCTTATGACCTCTAGATTTCAGATGAGCATGATGGGAGAAATCAACTTCTTCCTCGGCTTACAAGTGAAACAGCTTCCTGATGGTATCTTCATCAACCAGTCAAAGTATATATTTGACATCTTGAAGAAATTCAAGATGGACAAATCTACTTCAATCGGAACGCCGATGGCTCATGGTGCAAAACTCGGACTCGATCCAGATGGAAAAGCTGTGGATCAAAAGACATACAGAGGGATGATCGGATCACTGATGTATCTAACTGCCAGTCGCCCGGACATAATGTTCTCCACGTGCTTATGTGCCCGATTTCAAGCTAAACCAAAAGAATCTCATCTTTTAGCAGTCAAACGCATTTTTAGATATATTAAAGGAACTCCTTATTTAGGATTATGGTATCCTAAAAGTTCTGACTATAATTTGATTGCTTATTCAGATGGAGATTTTGGAGGTAATCAATTGGACAGGAAGAGTACTTCTGGTCATCTTCAGTTTTTAGGTGACAGACTGATAAGCTGGGCGTCGAAAAAGCAAAATTGTGTTTCAATATCAACAGCCGAAGCTGAATACGTCGCTGCAGCTAGTTACTGTGCTCAAGTGCTCTGGATGAAAACGCAACTTCGGGATCACGGGATGTTGTACACGACAGTGCCAATATATTGTGACAACAAATCCGCAATTGCTATATCAGTCAATCCTGTCCAGCACACTAAGACCAAGCACATAGACATGCGATACCATTTTATAAAGCATCACGTGGAAGAAGGTACTATTGAATTATATTTTGTACCAACTGAATATCAACTTGCTGATATCTTTACAAAAGCCTTAGATGAAAAACGTTTCAATTTTTTGCTTTCAAAATTAGGCATGTTGAATTTAAAAGTTTAAATCTTTACAAATTTTATTCTATAAAATAAAATTTTACATATTTTCTTTCTTTTGAATAAAACGTATGTCTAGAATAATTTACAAGTTCTTTGTTAATATTAAAGTTTTATATGTTCAAATTTCAAGTCTTACAAAAGTCGAAAAGTCACAAACATGTTTGTAGCTTTTAATACTGCTTTAAATATATGTAAGCCTGAATTTTTATAGTTTACTTTGCTTAGACTACCTAAATGATCAGAATTATAGATAGGAATGAAAACATGGGCTAAGCATTTAGACGTTGATCTGAGTAATTGAGATGAATAATAAATTCTTTAAAATACAGAAATCTCTGGGTTTAAAAGTTTATACTTGTAGCCTTTCTGGTTTGGGAAAGTAAGTTCCGTAGGATGCTCGACATCTGGTCCCCTAAGGTCATTTGGTCTGGGAGTGATCGAACAGAAATCCTTCTATAGAATCAGATAGAAAGTCATGTTTTACTGGTATGAATGGGTTTAGAATATGTCGATGTAGCCTTTCTGATCCGGGAAAGTAAGTTCCAAGGGGTGCTTGACACTTAGTCCCCTAAGGCCAGCTGGTCTGGGAGTGGCTGACCCAAATCCTGCAATAGGGTCAGATAGAAAGTTACGTTTACGGCATGATTCTTTACTTAAGTAACTCTTTGATTAAAAGATGCCAAAGTGCACGCGCTTAAAAGATGCCAAAGAGCACACTCATGTTAAGATGCCAATGTGCACACTGCTAAAAAGATGCCAATGTGCACACATCTCATAATACTTGGTGATATGTTTGAGTTGTGATAAACCTGTAAATTTGTGAAAGTCTTAATTTTTGATGACTTAGTGTCAGTACATGCAAAGTTTTCTATAATAATTTTAGAACTGCATTTTTTCTTGAAGCTAATTGAAGTTCACATGCGAGCACACTGAATAGACAAATGGAAGTTTTTGAAACTGAACATGTCTTAACTTGATATGCAATTATACTTGTTCTTGCATCCAACAATATATGCTTGATTTCAACTGATTGATAAATCTGTAAAATTTTACTGAATAGACTTTAATTTGTTTAGTGTTTAAAATTTTATATGTTCAGTTGTTACAAAATTTATATCCAATATGATCATCTTTCATACTGATGTCTTTATGTTTGAGTATCTGTGTTGTTTGTATATGGTCTGTGCAATTTTCAAGGGGGAGAGCTAATCTGAAAAAGTTATCTGAACTTTTCTGTGTTTGAGGGGGAGTAAGGAAGAACATTATCTGTACTGATCAGAAGTTAAACAGGTATGTTTCTCAGATTTTTCTACACATTTGCTATACTAACAGTTAAATTTTTGTGCATTTGTGTAGGGGGAGCAAAATGATTTCAGGTATATTTTTCTTTTACATTTTTTTATTTTTATTTTTATGTTATATTTTTTTTAGAATTAGATTTGTTTTAGTTTTCTAGGTTTAAATAGTGTTTTTTTTTCTTTTCATTTTCATTTTCCTGCCTACCTGTTCATTGCTTTCTGACTTTTCGGCTCCTCATTCTCTTTGTCGTTCTCTGTCTTCACGGTTCTAATCTGATTGCTTTCAGATTGTGATTCGAGAAATCAGGTATGTGTTCGTCTTTTCTTTTGATTTGTTGTTTTGATTAGCATTGTTTTTCTGGTATGTTTGATTTTGATGTTTTGATTCGTGTACTGTGCCATTTACGATTCAATGTACTGTTCATTGTCTTTGATATTCAGATTCGAGTTTCTTTGTTCAAATTGAGTCTTAGGTTTTGTTTAGAACTACTAATCGATCTTCAGGTATGTTACCTTTTACTTTAATTTCTTGTTATCTAGATTTAATTTGAGTTTTTTGTGGTTTTCGGTCTGAATCGCGAAATCTAGGTTTTTGTACAAGGATGATAGACCCGCAAAGTCTACTTTGCGCGTCTAACTAGAAACGCAAAGTGAACTTTGCGTGTCTAACTAGAAACGCAAAGTGAACTTTGCGTGTCTAACTAGAAACTCAAAGTGAACTTTGTGTGTCTAACTAGAAACGCAAAGTCTACTTTGCGCTTCTAACTTGATACGCAAACCTTCCTTTGTGTTTTTATTTTGTTTTTCTAAGTATAGTTTTCGGACCATGTTAGACACGCAAACTTACTTTTGCGTCTCATGTCTGAAACGCAAACCTTGGTTTGCGCTTCTAACTTGGCACGCAAACCATACTTAGAATTTTTTTTTAATTTTTTTTTTGTCTAATTCTTTTTCATTTTGTTTTTCAGGTCTACTATGTCTTCTAAAACCAATACTGATCCAATGATTCAAGACGAGAATGCTATTCTCGATGATCCGTTTGATCGAGCCTCTCATGATACTCCCATGCCGTCACATCCATCTGTTGGGGCCGATCTTTCTGCTTCTCGACGTACACCAAATGATGTGTTCCCAACCATCATGTATATGCCATACAAGCCGAACAACTATCATGTGGACTTTGACAGAATCAAGATTGATCCAGTAATACGAGCAATTCTCAAAGGACATTCACTTGCTCCTGCTCTTTCTTACTGCGCAGATGTTCCTGAGGTTTATCACCAGCAGGCTTGGCATACTATAACAAAGAATGAAATGGCTCGTCCGCACCGCTTTGAGCTTCAAGTAGATCAGTTTGAATCTTTCCTTTCCTACAAGAGACTGAGATTGATACTGGAGCTTCCTGAGCCGAACTCTAGACCAGGCCGAACTACATATGACAGTTTTCCATCTGAAGAGGACGTCTATGAAGGGATACGGAATCTTGGATATGTTGGTACTTTGAACAAACCTACAGACTTTGAAAAGTCTAATCTACCTCCAGTATGGTATGCACTGTTCTCAGTACTCATCAGGTGCCTGACATCGAAGCATTCTGGCACAGACAGTGCAAGTTTACTGTACCTCCGATTGTTCCATGCAGTCGTCTATGACTTGCATGTCGACTACACATTTATTTTTTGGACCGAACTCTCAGAGGTGGTACATGACAAGTTCACCAACAAGAAACGGAAGTTCATTCCGTTTGTCAGATTTCTGAAGCTCATTGTTCGAAGCATGCTCCGTAGCAATCCAGCTATTCCTCGCAGGTTATCTTGGCCTCAGGTTCCAGACTCGGAAATGACTTATATTCAGAAACAGAAGAAGACTGTTGGGTCATCTGAAGATTTGAAGATGACCTCCTGATCTTCCATCTTATATCATCATACTTAGAATATGTTTGAGGTTCTTTTAGCAGCTTGGTTCCTATACAAATGTTCGGTGAAGTCGAAGATCAGCCGAAGAAGACAAAGAAGGAGTACATCTCTCAAAGCGGATTGAAGATAGTCTCCTCAGCCTAAAGCCAAGCATGCCCAAGTGATCAACACCATCGGCCAGGATGGTGTCAATCACATATCTTCAGGATTGTGAAGATGTTCTCACATCTTCGGGAAAATCCGAAGATCTCACATCTTCGGGAAAATCCGAAGATCTCACATCTTCGGGAAAATCCGAAGATCTCTCAAGCCTTCGGCAGCCGATGACCTCTCCCTAGAAGCTGAAGATGTTCTCACATCTTCAGGAGCCAAAGATGCCTGAAGATTTCCTTCCAACACATTGTACTTTTCTGACAAAGTATATTTGTGATATCTTGCATTGACGTGGACCTCATCTGAAGATCAGATAAAGTAAGCTTTGTCTCCTACACTCTTTTAAGGAAAGGTCCACACCATCCCTGCAGGTCAACACTTCAAGACAAAGTCACTCCAAGACAAAAGGTACATCTTGTACCTTGCTGAAGACCTGTGTCCATCATTTGCTCAACAGGTGTCCCATGCATTTAATGCATGAGGCACTATAAATATGGAGGATGGTTCAACATGCAAGTTAACCAGCTCTACTACCTTCAAGTTCTCTAAGTGCCTGGCAACTTTCTCTCTACGAAGTTCAATTGTTTTCTAAGTGTTTTACAATTGTTCTTTATTCTCTATGTGTAAGATTGTTTGAACATATCTCATATGTTCTCTTCCGCAACAATCAAAGTTTTCTATGTGTAATTCTTGATTTCAAATCAATAAGAATTAAATTAAGTGAAAAACTGTGTGTATTGTATTCAACCCCCCCTTCTACAATACTTTGCTTGTTTATTTACTGCTATTTGGGACCAACAAGTGGTATCAGAGCGGTTTAGTTTAATTCAATAAACTAGATCCGCAATGGCAGCCTCTTCTTCTTCCTCCTCTTTGAAAAATGCTTCTTCTCAAAACACCACTGCTGTTTCATACGACAATGGCTCTATAGCCAAACCACCAAAGTTTAACCCCAATAACTTCTTCTTGTGGAAAAGTCGTATGATACTCTTCTTAGAAGGAGTTGACAGCAGATATCCTACTATTTTGCATGAAGGTCCTTTTATTCCTAGAGTTTGGGACCGATATAATGCAGACAAGGGAAAAGCTGATGAGGACTCTTCTGAGGAAGAAAGAACTCCAGCTACTGGGAGATACATTGTAAAGGACCCCAGTAAATACAATGATGAAGACAGACGTCTTATAGCTCCTGATACTAAAGTCAGAGCCATCATTGCCCTTGCTCTGCCTGATGAGGTCTATCACTCTCTTGTTAACCTCACCACTGCTAAAGAAATGTGGTCTACTTTGTGTGTTCTTTATGAAGGTACGTCTGAGGTGAAAAAGAGCAAAAAGATTGCTCTTGTAAGAAAGTATGAACTCTTCTCTCATGAGAAGGGTGAGTCTCTCTCAGACTACTACAACCGCTTTAACGGTCTTCTCAATGATCTAAAACTTGTGGGTCGCATTTATGATAATGAGGAAGTCTTGTGCAAGTTCATGGACTGTCTTCCTGAGTTTTGGGAAAACATTTGTACTTGCATCAAGTCTACCAAGGATCTTGACTCCATGCCTCTCACTGCCTTGTATGGTACTCTCTTTAACTATGAGCAAACTAAATTGCTTAGGAAGTCTATCACAAATGACATTAAAATCTCTTCTCTAGCTCTTGTTAGTGATTCTTCCAAAAACTCTGTGTGTGTTCCTAGAATCACCTATCCCTCCGATTCTGACCGTAATAGTCAAGAGGATCCCAATGATCCTTCAGAAGCCTATCTTAGTGAGGCTGATGACGAAGGTGAGGAAATTTCCAGTAACTCTCGCTTCTCTTCGAGAAAATCCAAGTTTTCAAGAAAATCTTCTTCTACTTTTTCTAAAACCACTCCATCTGGCAAATCAAATGAGGAATGTTACAGGTGTGGGAGGAAAGGACACTTTGCTTCTGAATGCAGAAGCATGTCCTCTGATAAATTTAGACTGCCCTCCTCTCACCGTACATCCTCTAGGTCTGTTAGAACCAAGTCTGATTCTTACCAACCTTCTTTCCAAAAGACAAATATGTCCGTCTCCTCAAAGTCTGGTCGGGCTGAGAAATACAAGGCAAAATATAAGAGAGAGAAGGAGATAAATGAAACCTTGCTCAAAAAGGGAAAAGGTCAAATGACTGAAACCCATGATTGGGCAGATGAACCCACTTCTGAAAGTGACAAAGAAATGGTCAACCTCTGCTTCATGGCTAAAATAGATGATGTTGATGAACAGTGAAGCTCAATCCTTCTCTATGGCCATTGTGTCTGTTGAATGCTCTACCTCATCTACCCCAGGTACATCCCTTTTCTTTTTATCTCTCTCTTCTCATCTCTCTCTTTCGGCCTCTTAAACCCACCAAAGAACAAACCTCCCTTATACCTCCCTTCCCTTTCTTCGACCCTTCCCTCACCTTCGGCCCTCAACCTCTCCCTCTCTCTCACTCTTCAAAAGCCTACCGAGTCCACCATCTTCAGAGAAACTACATCTACTCATGTGAAGTTTGATGATCTTAAGTCATCATCTCATCTTGAGATGATGATTGGAGGATATCATCATGTGTTGGTGAAGATTCTCAAAATCCTTCATCTAGCTCAAAACCATATGTTCCTTTCTTCTCAGACACAACCCATCAAAATGGTGACCTACCCATCTTCTCATCTCCAATATCTGATCTTCAGATAGTCATCTCTGAAAATCAAGATCCCTCATATCCTACTCTTCCCCATTTCTCATCACATCACTTCTCCTTCCTCCATCATTCCCATATTCCTCCCAACCTTAAAATTCTCCACAAATCATCTCACTTTCTTAACCACACTTTCCTTCTTCACCTATTCATGTCGATCATCCATCTCTCTCTCTCAAAGATGTTTCATCCAACTCTCACCTACAACATTCCTTTTTTCCTCATCTTCCGACAAAAAAAAAATAAATAAAAAATAAAATCGGCTACCGATTTACTGTTCATCGGCTACCGACAAAAAAAAAAAAAAAAAAAAAAAAAAAATATTTTTTTTTCTACCGACTTACTATTCATTTAAAAAAAAAAAAAAAAAAATATTTTTTTTTCGGCTACCGATTTACTGTTCATCGGCTACCGACCAAAAAAAAAAAAAAAAAAAAAAAAAAAAATCCTCTCCCCTCCATCGGCAGCCGACGCCACCACCACCACCCTTCTTTGGCCACCGACATCCTAGCCGATCCCCTCACCCTCTCATCCCTTCTTCGGTAACCGAAAATTCCCCCAACTCCCCTCCACCTTGTCACCAAAAACCCATCATAACCCTTTCACCCCTCTTTCTTTTCTACTCACCTCAACCACCCTTCCCTATCCCTCGCTCTCCCTCTCACCGATCTCTCTCTCACTCTCTCCTATCCCTTGGTAGCCGACAACCCCCCTCCCCACCTTCCATCGGCTACCGACGTCTACCCCCTACTTCTCTTTTTCTTCGACACTCTTCCTTCCCAACCAAGCACCATTTTTTTCTCCTAGCCGAAAACTCTCCTCCCCTCTTCCCCCTCCTCGGCTACCGACCCTTTCCCGCTCCCTCTCCTTCTCCTCGGCACCTCCAACCCCAAGCCCTCCCCTCGGCCCCCCCTCCACATCGGCAACCGACCCCTCACTCCCTCTTCACCCTCCCTTCATCGGCGACCGACCCCACCCCCTCCCTCTTTTTTTTTTCTTCGGCGCCACTCCAAACCCCACACCCCTTAGCCGATTTCACCACCCCACCTATCCCTTCCTTTTTTTTTTTCTATCCTAGCCGACAACCCCCCCTCTCCCAATTTTTTTCTTGGCCGAAGTCCACACCCCCCATCGGCCACAACACCAGCCGACCACCCTCTCGTGCCTCACCCAAACACCCCCTACCGATCGACCTCCCCCCTCACTCCCTACCCGTCGACCCTCCCCTTTCCCTCTTCGGCGATCACCCCAAACCACCCTTTTTTTTTCTTTTCTCGCCCGCCGATCCCCTTTCTCTCTCTCCCTTCGGCCCTCTCCTTCGGCCACCGACCCCCACTCCTCTCTTCTTTTTCTTCGGCACCCAACACTTCCCCTCACTCCACCCTCCCATCGGCTACCGAACGCCACCCCCACCCCCCTTCGGCTACCGATCGCCTTCCCTCTCCCCCACATCACTTTTTCGGCCACACTTCCCAACCCAACCAATCATTTTTATTATTTTTTGCCTCACCGATTTCCCTCCCCCCCCCTTTTTTTTTCTTTTCTTTAAAAAAAAAAAAAAAAAATCCCCAAACCTTTTCTCTTCACAACCCCTCTCTCTAACTTCCCTTCCCCTCCCCCTCCTTCCCTCTTTGGCTCTCTCCTCTCTCCCTCTTTCGGTCCCTCTCTCTCTCTTCTCTATCCTTCGGCTCTCTCTCTCCTCTCTCCCCTCTCCCCACCGAAACCCCTCTCCCTCACCCCTCTCCCCTCCTTCGGCCTCCCTCTCTCTCTTACCCTTTCTTTCGGCTTCTCTCTCTCTCTCTTCCCCCTCCCCCCCCACCACACATTTTTTTGAACTTTCTTTTTCTTCCCATTTTTTTCTAGAATTTTTTTTTGTCTTCCATATCCTCTTCCCTTTCTTTCTTTTCTTCCATATCTTCTCTCCCCCCATATATCTCATCATTTTTCTTTACCTACCACTTTCTTCCCCTCCTTTTTTTTTCTTTCCTGTTAAAAAAAAAAAAAAAAAAGAGCCCAAAAAAAAAAAAAAAAAAAAAAAAAAAAAAAATGGGCCACTGAATATACGAGTTCTTCGTGTCTTGTAATTTTTCTTCGTGTCAGTACCATTGTTTTTTTTTGTGTGTGTTGGTGTCATCATCAAATAGGGGGAGAAAAATTGTTGTGTCACAAATTGATTTGGTGATGACTCTCCAACCAACACTTAGAAACTCAAGAAGACCTCTCTCAACAAGGGCTCTCTATCCACCAATCAAGCTCTCAGCCCAGGTATGTTTTCCTTCATAAACTCTCCCGATCTACAATAGGGTGATACTAAAGACACTCCGGTGTCCAAAGGTCCCTCAACTGTAGTGGACCCTTCTTCCCCTTTCTTCAGTGACGCCGGCTAGCACTAAATCCTCAACTGCTACTGGCACCGCCGTACTTGCCCAAATGGCCATACCACCGAAAGAACCTTCGGCGGTTACCCAGGTCACACCCCATATCTCAAAGCGGCGACACTCTACCTCCTCCCCTCCCTCTCCTCTCAAGAGGCTGAGGAAGGTTTCAAGGGCCAAGCCACCTACTCCACCTACCGATTCTCTACAATCAGCAGGTGTTGAAATTCTCCCATCTGGGCCCGGGGACTCTGCTAAACCCAAAGCCATCTCCTTTGTATCCTCACAAAAGGATACAATTGTAACATCGGGGACCCCTATTATTCCCTCATCAACCTTTTCCTTGGTTGATAAGGATGACTTGGACTCCTTCCCTATCCAAGGTGCCTCTTCTCCACCTCACAGCCTATCACCCAGGATTCTCAGTCCTGATGCTTCTGCACGATCTAAGGATGAATCTGCCTTTCCATAAGCAGGTTCGGAGGATCCCAAAAACTTTATGACTTCTTACTTTCCGACACCGTGAATTAGTTGAGGGGGAGTATGAGTTGAGGGGGAGCATCTTACCACTCAAGCTTAAACTCTGCTGAAACTAATTTTGCAATGAACTATGTGATCAAAGCCACCTGACATTAGTTGAGGGGGAGCATCCAACCACTCAAATTCAAACAATCCTGGCTACTGTCTTCTTCTGTATCTTTGTATATATTTTTTTCTTTCTATTTTTTTTGTATTCATTTATTCGTTTGTATAACTATACTTTTTTCTTTCACTATGTAAAAGTCAGATATATCAACAAAAAAAAAAAAAAAAAAACTATGTGAAAAGAACCCAAAAAGAGTAAAGATGGGTCAAAATGAATTTATTCAGTACACTCTTTGTTCTATTCTTTAGTATGGATGTCATCCTCAAATAGGGGGAGATTGTTGGGTCATCTGAAGATTTGAAGATGACCTCCTGATCTTCCATCTTATATCATCATACTTAGAATATGTTTGAGGTTCTTTTAGCAGCTTGGTTCCTATACAAATGTTCGGTGAAGTCGAAGATCAGCCGAAGAAGACAAAGAAGGAGTACATCTCTCAAAGCGGATTGAAGATAGTCTCCTCAGCCTAAAGCCAAGCATGCCCAAGTGATCAACACCATCGGCCAGGATGGTGTCAATCACATATCTTCAGGATTGTGAAGATGTTCTCACATCTTCGGGAAAATCCGAAGATCTCTCAAGCCTTCGGCAGCCGATGACCTCTCCCTAGAAGCTGAAGATGTTCTCACATCTTCAGGAGCCAAAGATGCCTGAAGATTTCCTTCCAACACATTGTACTTTTCTGACAAAGTATATTTGTGATATCTTGCATTGACGTGGACCTCATCTGAAGATCAGATAAAGTAAGCTTTGTCTCCTACACTCTTTTAAGGAAAGGTCCACACCATCCCTGCAGGTCAACACTTCAAGACAAAGTCACTCCAAGACAAAAGGTACATCTTGTACCTTGCTGAAGACCTGTGTCCATCATTTGCTCAACAGGTGTCCCATGCATTTAATGCATGAGGCACTATAAATATGGAGGATGGTTCAACATGCAAGTTAACCAGCTCTACTACCTTCAAGTTCTCTAAGTGCCTGGCAACTTTCTCTCTACGAAGTTCAATTGTTTTCTAAGTGTTTTACAATTGTTCTTTATTCTCTATGTGTAAGATTGTTTGAACATATCTCATATGTTCTCTTCCGCAACAATCAAAGTTTTCTATGTGTAATTCTTGATTTCAAATCAATAAGAATTAAATTAAGTGAAAAACTGTGTGTATTGTATTCAACCCCCCCTTCTACAATACTTTGCTTGTTTATTTACTGCTATTTGGGACCAACAAAGACTTTCAACTATTCTATGACTATTCCATATGCTCTTATTGCCAACTACGCTGATGTTGTAGATGAGGATGTCATAGAATATTGTATGGAGAATGAGTTCATGGAAGTTGCACAAGATGAGCCTTCTCCTGACAATCAAGCTGTTGAAAAAGATGTTGCAGTTGAAGCAGCTATTTCTGAACAAGAGCCTGAAGTTGAAAA
Organism: Arctium minus; assembly: GCA_954870635.1. Taxonomy (NCBI): domain Eukaryota; kingdom Viridiplantae; phylum Streptophyta; class Magnoliopsida; order Asterales; family Asteraceae; genus Arctium; species Arctium minus. The sequence goes on along the minus strand of OX941094.1, from coordinate 71,215,975 downwards.
AGAGGCTGAAGATGAGCAAGAAGTTGTTGTTATTGTTGAAACAGAAGTAGTTCAAGAGGATGTTGCTTCTCAACAAATTGAGAATGTTTTAACTGCAATTGTTACTGAGTCTCCTATTCCTGTTCCTTCTGATGATTCTGATGATGCTGATGATGCTGCTGTTATTGCTAGTGATAATGATGAGGATGAAAGTGATTCTGATGATGATGATGATGATAATGATAAACCAAATATCAAGGTTTATGAAAGGAAGGTTAGAACACCGGAAGTGGTTGTCTCAACAGAAGTTCTCTCTGAAGATGAATCTGTTCCTGTTAATCCTTCAATTGCACATCTTCAAGTAGATGAATTGGATACAACTTTTGATCAAGCTTCAGCTCCAGAACAAAGTCAAGCTCCAGCATCTTCGCTTGCAGCAATTCAGTCTTCTGATCAAATTACAGTTGTAGCACTTTCTTCTGATCAAGCTAGGGTATCTTCTGACAAATTCTCTATGTTGAATGATGTTATTCGTCAGTTATCTGAAAGAATGGATGCAGAAAAGGAAGCTCAAATTCTGAAGTTGAAGACTTTCTTCAAAGGAAAGATGCCTGAGATTGATACTTCAGTGATTCCTCCAGAGATTCCATTCAGACGTCCAACTGGAGTAGTTCTTCGTGAACCTTCTTCTACTGTGCCTACATCTACTTCTCCGGTTTTTTCTCTTCCGTTTCCTTTAATGGTTTCTTTATCTGCGGGAATTTCTACATCTGCTCCTTCAAGATCTTCTCTACATGATCTTCCTATTTTAGAGTTGATAGATTTTCTCTATGCTCGACTTCTCTCTATGTCGCCGCCTGAACATCAAGATCAAGATCTTATCTCTCTTTTACGAAACTTCCAACCTACGCCGCCTCCAGTTCCTTCGTCTGAATCTGACAGGATCACTGCTTTATCTGATGAGTTTCATGCATTCAGATCAGAAGTTCGATCAAGTTTTGCTGATCTCAAATCGTTTATGTCTCAAGCCTTCTCTGATTTATCTTCAAGGCTTGATTCTCATGACCAAAGCTGCAGAATTGAGGCCGGCCCGTCTCTTAAGCGCCGACATGACCAAGATGATCCTGATCATCAAGGCCATGAGGGGGAGATGGCAAAGAGACCGAGAGTTGAAGGATCTTCTGAAGTTAGAGAAGATATTCAAGAAGAAGCGGCTACTGATATAGGAAAGAGTGGTGAATCTGTTGAAGACTGCAACATTCAGGACTTAGTGAATGTTATGATTGAGAATGTTGATCTGTCTTTCATGCATAATGAACTGAATATTTCTGAAAGCAATATTAACAATAATATGCAAATTGTTGTTTACATGGATCCAGATGTTTCTGCAAGTATTCATGAAGTTGAAGAATCTGAAGCTGCAAATGACATGAGGTCATTCTTTGCTAACTTCATCGAGATTAATTCTGATGATGATGAAGATGTCAGGTTGGAAAAGATATGTCAAGTCAATGAAGAAGACTGTGATGACATTATTATCATATCAGATACAGAAGATGACTCAGTGTTCATGGATGCGAAAGACGAAGAAGAAGCAGACTTGTTATATAGTGATCTTCCTGCTCATGATGATATTCCTGAATCTGTCAAAGACACATCTACTCCTGTTGCTAGTTCAGCTCCGACTACCACTATTCCTTCAAGATCATTTGAAGTTGATCAGTCGTCAAGAGCAGAAACTGATGTTCCAACTTCTGATCTTGTTATTCCACCATCTATTCTAGAAGAAGGACCAGCTTTATCGAGACGTCAAAGACAAAAGAATTTGCAGCGTAGATATCTGGCATCAAGGCAAAGATCAGCCTTTCTAGAAGACACTCAGAGAAACATCTTTGTCTCTAGAAGAAGGGCGATTAACATCTATGCAATCCTTGGAGTGGATAAAGAGTCAGATGCCTATCAATATGAGTACTTGATGTTCATCAAGTGTCAGCGCATAAGGAATAATACCGTTTCTTCTCAACACTTGATTGTTCGAGTCATCAGTGTCACAATCAACAAGTTTGTGAACATCTGGTGTCCCGATTTTGAAGTTGAAAGAAGAGACTGCAAGCGGTATAAATTTTCAGAGCAAGACTTCACTGATCTTTCTATAGATGATATTGAATTCTTATTTGATCACTTCAGGAATCTGTATCATAGAACACAGGATATTTCTCAAGCTTTGTTCGTCATCAAAAGATTCATACGACGACAAATCAGATTCTTCCGGGTTTTTGATTTCCAGATGGCTGTCGAAAGTTTCCAACCGGTTGTTAATCTTCCCAGGCCCAACCAAAGCTTACCGAACTTAGAGTCTTATCCTTTTCTCTCTATTGTTGAAGATCCATATGGAGTGGTGTACAAGAATGGCTCTAATGAAAAATGCTTTCTCAGAATTGAAAAAATTGCTCACTACTCCGATGGAACCTTAAAAGTGATCAAGCTTCAGTTAGAGCAACGTCTGAAGGAAGCCAAAAGAAGATTTATGGAATCAAGAGAAAATGCATTCCTGGTTGATAATGATGAAATCCGTCTTATCCAGAAGACTTTAGATTCAATTCAAGAAAGATTGAATCTCCGCTCAACTCTAAGACGACTGGAAGTTTTAGTTGGTCTGAATCGACTTCGTCAAAGAGAAGAGCGTCAGTGATTCTTCAAAGTCGCCTGGTTGGTCTATGCTGTGTTTGAAGATTGTTTTTGAAGACCACGACGCCAATGATTACTAAGGGGGAGATTGTTAGATCTGTTTTTATAGTAATCATTGTATTTATTTTCTAGCTTTTACTGTGCTTATTGTTCATTTCTGTATTGTAAAGGCTAGGGGTATTTAAGTTCCCTTAGAGCCTTTGTTTTGTAACTTTTACACGCACATTAATCTGAATTTCATACTTTGCGCTTCAACATTTTCTCTCTCTAAAGAATCAGTGATCTTGGACTCTCAAAAATGCTATTATCGGCTTAAACGATATATCAAGTATATTATTTTTATTTAATTAATGTTAAAATTAATAAATTTTGAAATGTGTTGCACAAACTGTAACGACCCAACCAGAACAAAAGTCATTAATTAATTCATCATAATATTCTATGCCAAAACGGCCTCAAGCTTACAATTTAAATTCAAGGTTTGCGACTGCAACCTATGCACAATTGAGATATTAATAAGAAGAATCTAAGATGACAGTCTTCTATCTCTTCCCGCTACATCTTCTCTTTGCCCTTATCCGCTTTTCCTAATTCACGCCTGCCTAAAAAGATTTTTAGTTTTTGAAAGAGCGAGGGTTAGACCGAAGGTCTAGTGAGTCCCCTCTAACAGATAAGCAACAAAATAACTTTCTAGAAATTCAAATCAACAGATTTATAAACACATAAGGATAAATCACGCTACTGACCACACTACCATCGAGGACGGTGTGTTTAACTCGCACTGCCTTAATTTTGGGACACACCCCCAATGGCATAAACAGGCCACACTCCCCGGTACAAGTAGGCGGGCCACACTCCCCGACTTAGGTCACAATCTCCACACATAATGTATGCATACATTTAAATTTCAACGATTTATAACACGCTTAATTAATTTCATAATAATCATGCCATCGTAAATAAATCAAAGTTTAAAATTAAACTTCACATGCTTTCGTTAACAAAAAGGTTTAGTTCAGAAAACTCACCTGACGTCCTTAACTTAATTCCCGCGCCTACTCTTATAGTTCGATCCGGAACCTATAAAGGAAACATTGGCCGGTGAACTCCCGTTTCTTTCTATTTTATAACAAGTTTGACCTTAACACCATAATCCCAACACCATCTATCCTCTATCCGTAACTTAGCCCACCAAAACACCTACTTGAGATCATGTACTTGAGTCCTTGCAATAAAACAAAAATGGGTTTGCTGAATATGGGCCGACTTTCCAAAATCCAAGCCCAACATTAAAAATTAAACAATGAACTAAATATGGGCTTCGGCCCACATATTGAACCCGGGGACCGGGGCCATGATGGCCGCCCGGTGTGGTCATCGATCGGGGTCTCACCCCCCGGTGACCTGTGCGAAAAACTACGACCGAGGTCTGACTTCCCCCGGTGACCGATGCCATACACTAACCGATGTCGATCGGTGCCCAACCCGAGGATCAGAACACTTTATCGACCGGTGTCCCCGTCAAACGAAAACCCACGAAGGATCGATAAACAGATACTATAGCTCCCAGTTTAAATTCTTAGGAATCGATACAACTCAACCTAGAACCTATAATCGGTTGCAGAAACTCGATTTCAACCAAATTCCATTAACCCCATAGACATTTCTATAACGACTTCCAATACCAAACTCAGAAAACCCATGGGAGAATAGGTAGCTAGATAAACAACTAAAGGATTTGAAATCAATTGCTAACTCTTAACAATAGAGAGAATAGGATTAGGACTTACCTTAGAAGATTGAAGAACACCAAATCTCTGCCTCTTTTCCTCCATTTCGATCGAACCGCTTCAACTCTCTCTCCCTTTCCAAAGTTATCAGCTGCCAACACAATACACAAAAATTCTAGGGTTAAATCCCTCTTTTCCAACTTTTCACTCTAGACCCCCTTACTATGAACCTTTCTACCCCCTTACCCAAACTTTTAAATTCTTTACTTTTTAACCTGGTTATTACAATATCCCCCCTCAAAAGAATTCCGTCATCGGAATTCCTTCGTCGAACAAACTGGGATACTGATTCCTCATAACTGACTCCAATTCCCAAGTCACCTCTTGACCTTTATGGAATTGCCACAGAACTTTTACCAGTTGGATTTCTTTGCTCCTCAACACTTTACGATCTAAAATGGTCATCGGTTCATCAACATAACCTAGTTTCTCATCTATTCGAACGTCGCCCAATGGTACCACCACATCCACCTTCGCTAGACACTTTTTCAAATTAGACACATGGAATGTAGGGTGTATACCTCCACGGGCAGATCCAACTTGTAAGCTACTTCCCCAACGCGCCCCACAATAGCATACCGTCCCACAAACCTCGATCTCAACTTACCTTTCTTACCGAATTGCACCACTCTCTTCCACGGTGAGACTTTTAACATCAACTTGTCCCCTACTTGAACTCTATCGACTTCCTTCGCTTATTTGCGTACATCTTCTGATGATCTTGAGCTACCTTTAACCTTTCCCGAGTCTAGTTTGCCCTGTCGGCCGCTACTTGAACTGTCTCTGAACCCACAATATCTCTCTCCCACCTCATTCCAACATAAAATGTGTGACATTTGCTCGCCTAATGTGACCAACACCCCCTTTCTCGAAGCACAACGTTCACAACTTATCATTGTTGCACCACTCATACGTATTACACATACGTTGCGCCAAACTTCAACACCCTTAACTTCTTACCTGAAGGACTGAAAACTTCCACCACTCATCACTTTCATAGTCCACTAGTTCCCACTGACCGAATAAAACAACACACTTAATTTCCATTGTCCGCACAATCGACCAACTATAAGCGCAATATACCAGGTTTCACCCATCTAACACGAAGTGACCATGCTCGCACAAACTACCCCAAGTAGCTTAACGCTAGACAAACAACTCGCTTGGAATCTCTTCCACGCAATACTACGTCTGATACTTTGGTCCTTCACTCCGAACACTATATCCTGTCACCTTTTTCTTTCCTTCTAAAATGCTTCAAACTTCCTTCAATAAACGACTTGCTGAATAGCGGTGCGAGCTTTTAGGACAACCGCTCAACATAGATTATACGACACCCAAATGCAACGTACGCCATAACCTCCTTCTCACACTCGCTAAGGATTCATAAATTTACTAACAATGACAACAACGAACATAATTCCACATTTAGTTCACTAGCCAAACTTCTCACCCTCAGATTACCCACATTTTCGACATATTAACTTCACTCTCTTTTCGCCGCGACAAACACTGCTCGCCCAACATTGCTTACTCCATCCCTCGATTATTCCCAAAGGTGTCGAAAACACATTTACTTCACAACGCTTAACCAACGGACTACTCACACTTTTCCAAGAAAAAACAATCAAGTTCTTCCAAAAACATTGCCCACTACTCGAAAGCACCACACGATTCTCGCACTCCAACAGGATTGCCCAAGCTGCTAGAATTCCTTCGCTTCAAAGAATATCTCGACAAGCTTACGGATCTCCTACCCACTACACTTCACTCAGAACTAAACAGTTCGAATTTTACATCAACACTCTAGGGTAAGATAAATTTGTCTGAAACTCACCTCAATCCAAAACACATGGTTCCTCTCTTAGACGTCCGCCATCTAACATTCGAAAATTATCCCTCACTTAGAACTACTCAGATGCCAACCAGACGATCACACATCCCAGCCACATATGCGTCACTTATAGATCATTCCCCAGAAATCTCCAGACATGGACGCTTGTCCTATAACAATATCACCAGCCTACCACCTAACTCCGAAGAACTCCTTACCAATTTATTGACTTGCACGCCTACTTATGGCATAATAGTCACTAACTCCTCGATACAATCACCACCTTACCACCTTGACACACAATAATCCAAAAAAACCCAAAATCTTCAAGACTACTTTGCACGCATACAAATACCGGCTTCTTCCCTCTTATCATAATACTAATATCTGACTCCAAGGCATTTCACGACATTGTCTTTCTCAAATCTGGAGAAAAAAAACTGTAAAACCATAACCCTAAAAAACACTCAACAAAATATCACTCCTTGTCAGCTCATCGCGACCCGATCGGACTAGCGGCCTTCCATTCCGCAATATTTGTACAAAGTGGTCCAACATCACACCAGGTACACACCTTTTTCGAATAACCCTTTGCTTCCTCACGAAAAACTCAATGAAACTAACCATAACTACTTCTTCATTTACAGCAAGCCCCCCATTAATCAAGCAAATGGTCTCCGATTTCACATCAACAATCGACGCCGTGACCCTTCCACCGACCTCCTGCTTACAAGGATTCCCAAAGAAGCCCACCTCTTCCAAGGCCGCAACCTACTGTCATAGAAGCATCCTAACGACTCCCAATTCCACCCCAGCCACAACCATTTGTCAACATCCACAACTCAAGTCGCTGAACAAGCGGTTAAACCATTAAAATTCAACATCCTTAACATTAGAGATCAACCACTCACTAATCGAGCGTCCTACCAACCGTACCAGATATTTTCTGCTTTCTCCATACACCCAGACTCACGGTTTTGAAACGCGTCTGATAGAGGGGGTATCAAGTCCCTTTATAAGGCAACACCTGTTCCCCTCCCAACCAAAGTGGAATCTTATACGCCCCACCTCCACTCTCTCAAGACCTTCCTCACGACCTAGAGAGTTCATAGCATTCATGCATGACACACCATGAATTTGGATTTTTGACATAATTGAATTTTTTTACATGCACCACATTATGAAACAAGCTTGAATACACACCACCCCACACCGACATCATTGATTAACCATGCACAACGATATCGATGATCGTTAATTCTCAACTCCACAACAAAATACATCTCTCCCATTCCAAAATTGATGTTGACACACTCGAATTTATTGCTGATAAACATTACCCACGTGATTTAAACAGATACTACAGAATTGCTTACAATGAGTCAGACGACTCTCACTCTCATTGATATAACAACATGTGTTCGTACTAAATGCGCTTATAAAATCGTGTGACCCAACTCTGTTATGATTTTCACAGCAAAAGTTAACTCATTTATAAAGAAGTAAATTATGTTTCCCACGTCAAAATAAAAATTTTATCGCTCAATGCAACATACTTGTCTTTTTCATTCAAACCCACATTTACACGCATCAACACGTTTTTCTAAAATGAATATCTCGCAAGGCACCCACATGTCACGAAATTTGATATGGATTATTTTAATGACTCCAACAATTTGTTTGAAACACAATGTATGAGACTCACTTGACATTGAAGGCTATAAATGCTCTCACAAGGTCAACTACTTGCACTCACCACAACTCATCTCAGACTTTCTACTTCTGACCAATCAGTCATGGTCCTCACATTTGCCACTACCTCCAGCACCAACGCTTCCCAACATCCTTGAATGTCCCAGTACCAGTTACCATCGCAACTATAATTTCACAAAATGTGCATCCTCACTTTTGACCTCAAACAAACTTACCAACCATATCTCGATTCTATTGACCCTCACTACATTTTATCAGTCATCACTGATTTCGTCTCTCAACCAACCTTCGGTTAACTACAGCTCTAAAAGCCTCATTTCTATCCTCCGGTTCTTGGACTAACACTCTCTTGATTCCCATTAATCGACACAACATTCTACCAAACCGAAGACTCCCTTGGGGAGAAAAGCTCACCTCCAAACATATTCTCTTCATTAAGGACCCATGAGATCCTTTCTTAACAAAGTATCTACATCCCGTACAATATTCTTCCCAAACGGTATTAACCTTACAACCACAAGCGAATCCACCTACCATGCCAGACCAACACTATCAATTCATAGATATGACTCTCTACCCTAAACCACACTAAACAATAGCAATCGAGTATGTCCATGCACCTGTAAATTCATAATGGCATTGGCCAGGTGCGATTTTGAATTTACCTTACATGAGAGTACTCACTATTGGTATCACGCCTCTCGATAATCAAGGTCTTCCTGAAAGGTTTCCTAAATCTCAGTTGTGTTCCCTACTCCACAGTTTAAGTTTAGGCCCATCCGGTCACCTAAATCGCTTAAACTATGGCTCTGATACCAACTGTAACGACCCAACCAAAACAAAAGCCATTAATTAATTCATCATAATATTCTATGCCAAAACAGCCCCAAGCTTACAATTTAAATTCAAGGTTTGCGACTGCAACCTATGCACAACTGAGATATTAATAAGAAGAATCTAAGATGACAGTCTTCTATCTCTTCCCGCTACATCTTCTCTTTGCCCTTATCCGCTTTTCCTAATTCACGCCTGCCTAAAAAGATTTTTAGTTTTTGAAAGAGCGAGGGTTAGACCGAAGGTCTAGTGAGTCCCCTCTAACAGATAAGCAACAAAATAACTTTCCAGAAATTCAAATCAACATATTTATAAACGCATAGGGATAAATCACGCTACTGACCACACTACCGTCGAGGACGGTGTGTCTAACTCGCACTGCCTTAATTTTGGGACACACCCCCAATGGCATAAACGGGCCACACTCCCCTGTACGAGTAGGCGGGTCACACTCCCCGACTTAGGTCACAATCTCCACACATAATGTATGCATACATTTAAATTTCAACAATTTATAACACGCTTAATTAATTTCATAATAATCATGCCATCGTAAATAAATCAAAGTTTAAAATTAAACTTCACATCCTTTCGTTAACAAAAAGGTTTAGTTCAGAAAACTCACCTGATGTCCTTACCTTAATTCCCGCGCCTACTCTTATAGTTCGATCCAGAACCTATAAAGGAAACATTGGTCGGTGAACTCCCGTTTCTTTCTATTTTATAACGAGTTTGACCTTAACACCATAATCCCAACGCCATCTATCCTCTATCCGTAACTTAGCCCACCAAAACACCTACTTGAGATCATGTACTTGAGTCCTTGCAATAAAATAAAAATGGGTTTGCTGAATGTGGGTCGGCTTTCCAAAATCCAAGCCCAACATTAAAAATTAAACAATGAACTAAATATGGGCTTCAGCCCACATATTGAACCCGGGGACCGGGGCCATGATGGCCGCCCGGTGTGGTCATCGACCGGGGTCTCACCCCCGGTGACCGGTGCGAAAAACTACAACCGAGGTCTGACTTCCCCCGGTGACCGATGCCATACACTAACCGGTGTCGACCGGTGCCCAACCCGAGGATCGGAACACTTTATCGACCGGTGTCCCCGTCGAACGAAAACCCACGAAGGATCGATAAACAGATACTATAGCTCCCAGTTTAAATTCTTAGGAATCGATACAACTCAATCCAGAACCTATAACCAGTTACAGAAACTCGATTTCAACCAAATTCCATTAACTTCATAGACATTTCTATAACGACTTCCAATACCAAACTCAGAAAACCCATGGGAAATAGGTAGCTAGCATAAACAACTAGAGGATTTGAAATCAATTGCTAACTCTTAACAATAGAGAGAATAGGATTATGACTTACCTTAGAAGATTAAAGAACACCAAATCTCTGCCTCTTTTCCTCCATTTCGATCGAACCGCTTCAACTCTTTCTCCCTTTCCAAAGTTATCAGGCGCCAACACAATACACAAAAATTCTAGGGTTAAATCCCTCTTTTCCAACTTTTCACTCTAGACCCCCTTACTATGAACCTTTCTACCCCTTACCCAAACTTTTAAATTCTTTACTTTTTAACCCGGTTATTACACAAACGATTCAAAATATCTATGAAGTGTAGACCATCAACATTTACCCCTTCTTTAAAATACAGAAATCTCTGGGTTTAAAAGTTTATACTTGTAGCCTTTCTGGTTTGGGAAAGTAAGTTCCGTAGGATGCTCGACATCTGGTCCCCTAAGGTCATTTGGTCTGGGAGTGATCGAACAGAAATCCTTCTATAGAATCAGATAGAAAGTCATGTTTTACTGGTATGAATGGGTTTAGAATATGTCGATGTAGCCTTTCTGATCCGGGAAAGTAAGTTCCAAGGGGTGCTTGACACTTAGTCCCCTAAGGCCAGCTGGTCTGGGAGTGGCTGACCCAAATCCTGCAATAGGGTCAGATAGAAAGTTACGTTTACGGCATGATTCTTTACTTAAGTAACTCTTTGATTAAAAGATGCCAAAGTGCACGCGCTTAAAAGATGCCAAAGAGCACACTCATGTTAAGATGCCAATGTGCACACTGCTAAAAAGATGCCAATGTGCACACATCTCATAATACTTGGTGATATGTTTGAGTTGTGATAAACCTGTAAATTTGTGAAAGTCTTAATTTTTGATGACTTAGTGTCAGTACATGCAAAGTTTTCTATAATAATTTTAGAACTGCATTTTTTCTTGAAGCTAATTGAAGTTCACATGCGAGCACACTGAATAGACAAATGGAAGTTTTTGAAACTGAACATGTCTTAACTTGATATGCAATTATACTTGTTCTTGCATCCAACAATATATGCTTGATTTCAACTGATTGATAAATCTGTAAAATTTTACTGAATAGACTTTAATTTGTTTAGTGTTTAAAATTTTATATGTTCAGTTGTTACAAAATTTATATCCAATATGATCATCTTTCATACTGATGTCTTTATGTTTGAGTATCTGTGTTGTTTGTATATGGTCTGTGCAATTTTCAAGGGGGAGAGCTAATCTGAAAAAGTTATCTGAACTTTTCTGTGTTTGAGGGGGAGTAAGGAAGAACATTATCTGTACTGATCAGAAGTTAAACAGGTATGTTTCTCAGATTTTTCTACACATTTGCTATACTAACAGTTAAATTTTTGTGCATTTGTGTAGGGGGAGCAAAATGATTTCAGGTATATTTTTCTTTTACATTTTTTTATTTTTATTTTTATGTTATATTTTTTTTAGAATTAGATTTGTTTTAGTTTTCTAGGTTTAAATAGTGTTTTTTTTTCTTTTCATTTTCATTTTCCTGCCTACCTGTTCATTGCTTTCTGACTTTTCGGCTCCTCATTCTCTTTGTCGTTCTCTGTCTTCACGGTTCTAATCTGATTGCTTTCAGATTGTGATTCGAGAAATCAGGTATGTGTTCGTCTTTTCTTTTGATTTGTTGTTTTGATTAGCATTGTTTTTCTGGTATGTTTGATTTTGATGTTTTGATTCGTGTACTGTGCCATTTACGATTCAATGTACTGTTCATTGTCTTTGATATTCAGATTCGAGTTTCTTTGTTCAAATTGAGTCTTAGGTTTTGTTTAGAACTACTAATCGATCTTCAGGTATGTTACCTTTTACTTTAATTTCTTGTTATCTAGATTTAATTTGAGTTTTTTGTGGTTTTCGGTCTGAATCGCGAAATCTAGGTTTTTGTACAAGGATGATAGACCCGCAAAGTCTACTTTGCGCGTCTAACTAGAAACGCAAAGTGAACTTTGCGTGTCTAACTAGAAACGCAAAGTGAACTTTGCGTGTCTAACTAGAAACTCAAAGTGAACTTTGTGTGTCTAACTAGAAACGCAAAGTCTACTTTGCGCTTCTAACTTGATACGCAAACCTTCCTTTGTGTTTTTATTTTGTTTTTCTAAGTATAGTTTTCGGACCATGTTAGACACGCAAACTTACTTTTGCGTCTCATGTCTGAAACGCAAACCTTGGTTTGCGCTTCTAACTTGGCACGCAAACCATACTTAGAATTTTTTTTTAATTTTTTTTTTGTCTAATTCTTTTTCATTTTGTTTTTCAGGTCTACTATGTCTTCTAAAACCAATACTGATCCAATGATTCAAGACGAGAATGCTATTCTCGATGATCCGTTTGATCGAGCCTCTCATGATACTCCCATGCCGTCACATCCATCTGTTGGGGCCGATCTTTCTGCTTCTCGACGTACACCAAATGATGTGTTCCCAACCATCATGTATATGCCATACAAGCCGAACAACTATCATGTGGACTTTGACAGAATCAAGATTGATCCAGTAATACGAGCAATTCTCAAAGGACATTCACTTGCTCCTGCTCTTTCTTACTGCGCAGATGTTCCTGAGGTTTATCACCAGCAGGCTTGGCATACTATAACAAAGAATGAAATGGCTCGTCCGCACCGCTTTGAGCTTCAAGTAGATCAGTTTGAATCTTTCCTTTCCTACAAGAGACTGAGATTGATACTGGAGCTTCCTGAGCCGAACTCTAGACCAGGCCGAACTACATATGACAGTTTTCCATCTGAAGAGGACGTCTATGAAGGGATACGGAATCTTGGATATGTTGGTACTTTGAACAAACCTACAGACTTTGAAAAGTCTAATCTACCTCCAGTATGGTATGCACTGTTCTCAGTACTCATCAGGTGCCTGACATCGAAGCATTCTGGCACAGACAGTGCAAGTTTACTGTACCTCCGATTGTTCCATGCAGTCGTCTATGACTTGCATGTCGACTACACATTTATTTTTTGGACCGAACTCTCAGAGGTGGTACATGACAAGTTCACCAACAAGAAACGGAAGTTCATTCCGTTTGTCAGATTTCTGAAGCTCATTGTTCGAAGCATGCTCCGTAGCAATCCAGCTATTCCTCGCAGGTTATCTTGGCCTCAGGTTCCAGACTCGGAAATGACTTATATTCAGAAACAGAAGAAGACTTTCAACTATTCTATGACTATTCCATATGCTCTTATTGCCAACTACGCTGATGTTGTAGATGAGGATGTCATAGAATATTGTATGGAGAATGAGTTCATGGAAGTTGCACAAGATGAGCCTTCTCCTGACAATCAAGCTGTTGAAAAAGATGTTGCAGTTGAAGCAGCTATTTCTGAACAAGAGCCTGAAGTTGAAAAAGAGGCTGAAGATGAGCAAGAAGTTGTTGTTATTGTTGAAACAGAAGTAGTTCAAGAGGATGTTGCTTCTCAACAAATTGAGAATGTTTTAACTGCAATTGTTACTGAGTCTCCTATTCCTGTTCCTTCTGATGATTCTGATGATGCTGATGATGCTGCTGTTATTGCTAGTGATAATGATGAGGATGAAAGTGATTCTGATGATGATGATGATGATAATGATAAACCAAATATCAAGGTTTATGAAAGGAAGGTTAGAACACCGGAAGTGGTTGTCTCAACAGAAGTTCTCTCTGAAGATGAATCTGTTCCTGTTAATCCTTCAATTGCACATCTTCAAGTAGATGAATTGGATACAACTTTTGATCAAGCTTCAGCTCCAGAACAAAGTCAAGCTCCAGCATCTTCGCTTGCAGCAATTCAGTCTTCTGATCAAATTACAGTTGTAGCACTTTCTTCTGATCAAGCTAGGGTATCTTCTGACAAATTCTCTATGTTGAATGATGTTATTCGTCAGTTATCTGAAAGAATGGATGCAGAAAAGGAAGCTCAAATTCTGAAGTTGAAGACTTTCTTCAAAGGAAAGATGCCTGAGATTGATACTTCAGTGATTCCTCCAGAGATTCCATTCAGACGTCCAACTGGAGTAGTTCTTCGTGAACCTTCTTCTACTGTGCCTACATCTACTTCTCCGGTTTTTTCTCTTCCGTTTCCTTTAATGGTTTCTTTATCTGCGGGAATTTCTACATCTGCTCCTTCAAGATCTTCTCTACATGATCTTCCTATTTTAGAGTTGATAGATTTTCTCTATGCTCGACTTCTCTCTATGTCGCCGCCTGAACATCAAGATCAAGATCTTATCTCTCTTTTACGAAACTTCCAACCTACGCCGCCTCCAGTTCCTTCGTCTGAATCTGACAGGATCACTGCTTTATCTGATGAGTTTCATGCATTCAGATCAGAAGTTCGATCAAGTTTTGCTGATCTCAAATCGTTTATGTCTCAAGCCTTCTCTGATTTATCTTCAAGGCTTGATTCTCATGACCAAAGCTGCAGAATTGAGGCCGGCCCGTCTCTTAAGCGCCGACATGACCAAGATGATCCTGATCATCAAGGCCATGAGGGGGAGATGGCAAAGAGACCGAGAGTTGAAGGATCTTCTGAAGTTAGAGAAGATATTCAAGAAGAAGCGGCTACTGATATAGGAAAGAGTGGTGAATCTGTTGAAGACTGCAACATTCAGGACTTAGTGAATGTTATGATTGAGAATGTTGATCTGTCTTTCATGCATAATGAACTGAATATTTCTGAAAGCAATATTAACAATAATATGCAAATTGTTGTTTACATGGATCCAGATGTTTCTGCAAGTATTCATGAAGTTGAAGAATCTGAAGCTGCAAATGACATGAGGTCATTCTTTGCTAACTTCATCGAGATTAATTCTGATGATGATGAAGATGTCAGGTTGGAAAAGATATGTCAAGTCAATGAAGAAGACTGTGATGACATTATTATCATATCAGATACAGAAGATGACTCAGTGTTCATGGATGCGAAAGACGAAGAAGAAGCAGACTTGTTATATAGTGATCTTCCTGCTCATGATGATATTCCTGAATCTGTCAAAGACACATCTACTCCTGTTGCTAGTTCAGCTCCGACTACCACTATTCCTTCAAGATCATTTGAAGTTGATCAGTCGTCAAGAGCAGAAACTGATGTTCCAACTTCTGATCTTGTTATTCCACCATCTATTCTAGAAGAAGGACCAGCTTTATCGAGACGTCAAAGACAAAAGAATTTGCAGCGTAGATATCTGGCATCAAGGCAAAGATCAGCCTTTCTAGAAGACACTCAGAGAAACATCTTTGTCTCTAGAAGAAGGGCGATTAACATCTATGCAATCCTTGGAGTGGATAAAGAGTCAGATGCCTATCAATATGAGTACTTGATGTTCATCAAGTGTCAGCGCATAAGGAATAATACCGTTTCTTCTCAACACTTGATTGTTCGAGTCATCAGTGTCACAATCAACAAGTTTGTGAACATCTGGTGTCCCGATTTTGAAGTTGAAAGAAGAGACTGCAAGCGGTATAAATTTTCAGAGCAAGACTTCACTGATCTTTCTATAGATGATATTGAATTCTTATTTGATCACTTCAGGAATCTGTATCATAGAACACAGGATATTTCTCAAGCTTTGTTCGTCATCAAAAGATTCATACGACGACAAATCAGATTCTTCCGGGTTTTTGATTTCCAGATGGCTGTCGAAAGTTTCCAACCGGTTGTTAATCTTCCCAGGCCCAACCAAAGCTTACCGAACTTAGAGTCTTATCCTTTTCTCTCTATTGTTGAAGATCCATATGGAGTGGTGTACAAGAATGGCTCTAATGAAAAATGCTTTCTCAGAATTGAAAAAATTGCTCACTACTCCGATGGAACCTTAAAAGTGATCAAGCTTCAGTTAGAGCAACGTCTGAAGGAAGCCAAAAGAAGATTTATGGAATCAAGAGAAAATGCATTCCTGGTTGATAATGATGAAATCCGTCTTATCCAGAAGACTTTAGATTCAATTCAAGAAAGATTGAATCTCCGCTCAACTCTAAGACGACTGGAAGTTTTAGTTGGTCTGAATCGACTTCGTCAAAGAGAAGAGCGTCAGTGATTCTTCAAAGTCGCCTGGTTGGTCTATGCTGTGTTTGAAGATTGTTTTTGAAGACCACGACGCCAATGATTACTAAGGGGGAGATTGTTAGATCTGTTTTTATAGTAATCATTGTATTTATTTTCTAGCTTTTACTGTGCTTATTGTTCATTTCTGTATTGTAAAGGCTAGGGGTATTTAAGTTCCCTTAGAGCCTTTGTTTTGTAACTTTTACACGCACATTAATCTGAATTTCATACTTTGCGCTTCAACATTTTCTCTCTCTAAAGAATCAGTGATCTTGGACTCTCAAAAATGCTATTATCGGCTTAAACGATATATCAAGTATATTATTTTTATTTAATTAATGTTAAAATTAATAAATTTTGAAATGTGTTGCACAAACTGTAACGACCCAACCAGAACAAAAGTCATTAATTAATTCATCATAATATTCTATGCCAAAACGGCCTCAAGCTTACAATTTAAATTCAAGGTTTGCGACTGCAACCTATGCACAATTGAGATATTAATAAGAAGAATCTAAGATGACAGTCTTCTATCTCTTCCCGCTACATCTTCTCTTTGCCCTTATCCGCTTTTCCTAATTCACGCCTGCCTAAAAAGATTTTTAGTTTTTGAAAGAGCGAGGGTTAGACCGAAGGTCTAGTGAGTCCCCTCTAACAGATAAGCAACAAAATAACTTTCTAGAAATTCAAATCAACAGATTTATAAACACATAAGGATAAATCACGCTACTGACCACACTACCATCGAGGACGGTGTGTTTAACTCGCACTGCCTTAATTTTGGGACACACCCCCAATGGCATAAACAGGCCACACTCCCCGGTACAAGTAGGCGGGCCACACTCCCCGACTTAGGTCACAATCTCCACACATAATGTATGCATACATTTAAATTTCAACGATTTATAACACGCTTAATTAATTTCATAATAATCATGCCATCGTAAATAAATCAAAGTTTAAAATTAAACTTCACATGCTTTCGTTAACAAAAAGGTTTAGTTCAGAAAACTCACCTGACGTCCTTAACTTAATTCCCGCGCCTACTCTTATAGTTCGATCCGGAACCTATAAAGGAAACATTGGCCGGTGAACTCCCGTTTCTTTCTATTTTATAACAAGTTTGACCTTAACACCATAATCCCAACACCATCTATCCTCTATCCGTAACTTAGCCCACCAAAACACCTACTTGAGATCATGTACTTGAGTCCTTGCAATAAAACAAAAATGGGTTTGCTGAATATGGGCCGACTTTCCAAAATCCAAGCCCAACATTAAAAATTAAACAATGAACTAAATATGGGCTTCGGCCCACATATTGAACCCGGGGACCGGGGCCATGATGGCCGCCCGGTGTGGTCATCGATCGGGGTCTCACCCCCCGGTGACCTGTGCGAAAAACTACGACCGAGGTCTGACTTCCCCCGGTGACCGATGCCATACACTAACCGATGTCGATCGGTGCCCAACCCGAGGATCAGAACACTTTATCGACCGGTGTCCCCGTCAAACGAAAACCCACGAAGGATCGATAAACAGATACTATAGCTCCCAGTTTAAATTCTTAGGAATCGATACAACTCAACCTAGAACCTATAATCGGTTGCAGAAACTCGATTTCAACCAAATTCCATTAACCCCATAGACATTTCTATAACGACTTCCAATACCAAACTCAGAAAACCCATGGGAGAATAGGTAGCTAGATAAACAACTAAAGGATTTGAAATCAATTGCTAACTCTTAACAATAGAGAGAATAGGATTAGGACTTACCTTAGAAGATTGAAGAACACCAAATCTCTGCCTCTTTTCCTCCATTTCGATCGAACCGCTTCAACTCTCTCTCCCTTTCCAAAGTTATCAGCTGCCAACACAATACACAAAAATTCTAGGGTTAAATCCCTCTTTTCCAACTTTTCACTCTAGACCCCCTTACTATGAACCTTTCTACCCCCTTACCCAAACTTTTAAATTCTTTACTTTTTAACCTGGTTATTACAATATCCCCCCTCAAAAGAATTCCGTCATCGGAATTCCTTCGTCGAACAAACTGGGATACTGATTCCTCATAACTGACTCCAATTCCCAAGTCACCTCTTGACCTTTATGGAATTGCCACAGAACTTTTACCAGTTGGATTTCTTTGCTCCTCAACACTTTACGATCTAAAATGGTCATCGGTTCATCAACATAACCTAGTTTCTCATCTATTCGAACGTCGCCCAATGGTACCACCACATCCACCTTCGCTAGACACTTTTTCAAATTAGACACATGGAATGTAGGGTGTATACCTCCACGGGCAGATCCAACTTGTAAGCTACTTCCCCAACGCGCCCCACAATAGCATACCGTCCCACAAACCTCGATCTCAACTTACCTTTCTTACCGAATTGCACCACTCTCTTCCACGGTGAGACTTTTAACATCAACTTGTCCCCTACTTGAACTCTATCGACTTCCTTCGCTTATTTGCGTACATCTTCTGATGATCTTGAGCTACCTTTAACCTTTCCCGAGTCTAGTTTGCCCTGTCGGCCGCTACTTGAACTGTCTCTGAACCCACAATATCTCTCTCCCACCTCATTCCAACATAAAATGTGTGACATTTGCTCGCCTAATGTGACCAACACCCCCTTTCTCGAAGCACAACGTTCACAACTTATCATTGTTGCACCACTCATACGTATTACACATACGTTGCGCCAAACTTCAACACCCTTAACTTCTTACCTGAAGGACTGAAAACTTCCACCACTCATCACTTTCATAGTCCACTAGTTCCCACTGACCGAATAAAACAACACACTTAATTTCCATTGTCCGCACAATCGACCAACTATAAGCGCAATATACCAGGTTTCACCCATCTAACACGAAGTGACCATGCTCGCACAAACTACCCCAAGTAGCTTAACGCTAGACAAACAACTCGCTTGGAATCTCTTCCACGCAATACTACGTCTGATACTTTGGTCCTTCACTCCGAACACTATATCCTGTCACCTTTTTCTTTCCTTCTAAAATGCTTCAAACTTCCTTCAATAAACGACTTGCTGAATAGCGGTGCGAGCTTTTAGGACAACCGCTCAACATAGATTATACGACACCCAAATGCAACGTACGCCATAACCTCCTTCTCACACTCGCTAAGGATTCATAAATTTACTAACAATGACAACAACGAACATAATTCCACATTTAGTTCACTAGCCAAACTTCTCACCCTCAGATTACCCACATTTTCGACATATTAACTTCACTCTCTTTTCGCCGCGACAAACACTGCTCGCCCAACATTGCTTACTCCATCCCTCGATTATTCCCAAAGGTGTCGAAAACACATTTACTTCACAACGCTTAACCAACGGACTACTCACACTTTTCCAAGAAAAAACAATCAAGTTCTTCCAAAAACATTGCCCACTACTCGAAAGCACCACACGATTCTCGCACTCCAACAGGATTGCCCAAGCTGCTAGAATTCCTTCGCTTCAAAGAATATCTCGACAAGCTTACGGATCTCCTACCCACTACACTTCACTCAGAACTAAACAGTTCGAATTTTACATCAACACTCTAGGGTAAGATAAATTTGTCTGAAACTCACCTCAATCCAAAACACATGGTTCCTCTCTTAGACGTCCGCCATCTAACATTCGAAAATTATCCCTCACTTAGAACTACTCAGATGCCAACCAGACGATCACACATCCCAGCCACATATGCGTCACTTATAGATCATTCCCCAGAAATCTCCAGACATGGACGCTTGTCCTATAACAATATCACCAGCCTACCACCTAACTCCGAAGAACTCCTTACCAATTTATTGACTTGCACGCCTACTTATGGCATAATAGTCACTAACTCCTCGATACAATCACCACCTTACCACCTTGACACACAATAATCCAAAAAAACCCAAAATCTTCAAGACTACTTTGCACGCATACAAATACCGGCTTCTTCCCTCTTATCATAATACTAATATCTGACTCCAAGGCATTTCACGACATTGTCTTTCTCAAATCTGGAGAAAAAAAACTGTAAAACCATAACCCTAAAAAACACTCAACAAAATATCACTCCTTGTCAGCTCATCGCGACCCGATCGGACTAGCGGCCTTCCATTCCGCAATATTTGTACAAAGTGGTCCAACATCACACCAGGTACACACCTTTTTCGAATAACCCTTTGCTTCCTCACGAAAAACTCAATGAAACTAACCATAACTACTTCTTCATTTACAGCAAGCCCCCCATTAATCAAGCAAATGGTCTCCGATTTCACATCAACAATCGACGCCGTGACCCTTCCACCGACCTCCTGCTTACAAGGATTCCCAAAGAAGCCCACCTCTTCCAAGGCCGCAACCTACTGTCATAGAAGCATCCTAACGACTCCCAATTCCACCCCAACCACAACCATTTGTCAACATCCACAACTCAAGTCGCTGAACAAGCGGTTAAACCATTAAAATTCAACATCCTTAACATTAGAGATCAACCACTCACTAATCGAGCGTCCTACCAACCGTACCAGATATTTTCTGCTTTCTCCATACACCCAGACTCACGGTTTTGAAACGCGTCTGATAGAGGGGGTATCAAGTCCCTTTATAAGGCAACACCTGTTCCCCTCCCAACCAAAGTGGAATCTTATACGCCCCACCTCCACTCTCTCAAGACCTTCCTCACGACCTAGAGAGTTCATAGCATTCATGCATGACACACCATGAATTTGGATTTTTGACATAATTGAATTTTTTTACATGCACCACATTATGAAACAAGCTTGAATACACACCACCCCACACCGACATCATTGATTAACCATGCACAACGATATCGATGATCGTTAATTCTCAACTCCACAACAAAATACATCTCTCCCATTCCAAAATTGATGTTGACACACTCGAATTTATTGCTGATAAACATTACCCACGTGATTTAAACAGATACTACAGAATTGCTTACAATGAGTCAGACGACTCTCACTCTCATTGATATAACAACATGTGTTCGTACTAAATGCGCTTATAAAATCGTGTGACCCAACTCTGTTATGATTTTCACAGCAAAAGTTAACTCATTTATAAAGAAGTAAATTATGTTTCCCACGTCAAAATAAAAATTTTATCGCTCAATGCAACATACTTGTCTTTTTCATTCAAACCCACATTTACACGCATCAACACGTTTTTCTAAAATGAATATCTCGCAAGGCACCCACATGTCACGAAATTTGATATGGATTATTTTAATGACTCCAACAATTTGTTTGAAACACAATGTATGAGACTCACTTGACATTGAAGGCTATAAATGCTCTCACAAGGTCAACTACTTGCACTCACCACAACTCATCTCAGACTTTCTACTTCTGACCAATCAGTCATGGTCCTCACATTTGCCACTACCTCCAGCACCAACGCTTCCCAACATCCTTGAATGTCCCAGTACCAGTTACCATCGCAACTATAATTTCACAAAATGTGCATCCTCACTTTTGACCTCAAACAAACTTACCAACCATATCTCGATTCTATTGACCCTCACTACATTTTATCAGTCATCACTGATTTCGTCTCTCAACCAACCTTCGGTTAACTACAGCTCTAAAAGCCTCATTTCTATCCTCCGGTTCTTGGACTAACACTCTCTTGATTCCCATTAATCGACACAACATTCTACCAAACCGAAGACTCCCTTGGGGAGAAAAGCTCACCTCCAAACATATTCTCTTCATTAAGGACCCATGAGATCCTTTCTTAACAAAGTATCTACATCCCGTACAATATTCTTCCCAAACGGTATTAACCTTACAACCACAAGCGAATCCACCTACCATGCCAGACCAACACTATCAATTCATAGATATGACTCTCTACCCTAAACCACACTAAACAATAGCAATCGAGTATGTCCATGCACCTGTAAATTCATAATGGCATTGGCCAGGTGCGATTTTGAATTTACCTTACATGAGAGTACTCACTATTGGTATCACGCCTCTCGATAATCAAGGTCTTCCTGAAAGGTTTCCTAAATCTCAGTTGTGTTCCCTACTCCACAGTTTAAGTTTAGGCCCATCCGGTCACCTAAATCGCTTAAACTATGGCTCTGATACCAACTGTAACGACCCAACCAAAACAAAAGCCATTAATTAATTCATCATAATATTCTATGCCAAAACAGCCCCAAGCTTACAATTTAAATTCAAGGTTTGCGACTGCAACCTATGCACAACTGAGATATTAATAAGAAGAATCTAAGATGACAGTCTTCTATCTCTTCCCGCTACATCTTCTCTTTGCCCTTATCCGCTTTTCCTAATTCACGCCTGCCTAAAAAGATTTTTAGTTTTTGAAAGAGCGAGGGTTAGACCGAAGGTCTAGTGAGTCCCCTCTAACAGATAAGCAACAAAATAACTTTCCAGAAATTCAAATCAACATATTTATAAACGCATAGGGATAAATCACGCTACTGACCACACTACCGTCGAGGACGGTGTGTCTAACTCGCACTGCCTTAATTTTGGGACACACCCCCAATGGCATAAACGGGCCACACTCCCCTGTACGAGTAGGCGGGTCACACTCCCCGACTTAGGTCACAATCTCCACACATAATGTATGCATACATTTAAATTTCAACAATTTATAACACGCTTAATTAATTTCATAATAATCATGCCATCGTAAATAAATCAAAGTTTAAAATTAAACTTCACATCCTTTCGTTAACAAAAAGGTTTAGTTCAGAAAACTCACCTGATGTCCTTACCTTAATTCCCGCGCCTACTCTTATAGTTCGATCCAGAACCTATAAAGGAAACATTGGTCGGTGAACTCCCGTTTCTTTCTATTTTATAACGAGTTTGACCTTAACACCATAATCCCAACGCCATCTATCCTCTATCCGTAACTTAGCCCACCAAAACACCTACTTGAGATCATGTACTTGAGTCCTTGCAATAAAATAAAAATGGGTTTGCTGAATGTGGGTCGGCTTTCCAAAATCCAAGCCCAACATTAAAAATTAAACAATGAACTAAATATGGGCTTCAGCCCACATATTGAACCCGGGGACCGGGGCCATGATGGCCGCCCGGTGTGGTCATCGACCGGGGTCTCACCCCCGGTGACCGGTGCGAAAAACTACAACCGAGGTCTGACTTCCCCCGGTGACCGATGCCATACACTAACCGGTGTCGACCGGTGCCCAACCCGAGGATCGGAACACTTTATCGACCGGTGTCCCCGTCGAACGAAAACCCACGAAGGATCGATAAACAGATACTATAGCTCCCAGTTTAAATTCTTAGGAATCGATACAACTCAATCCAGAACCTATAACCAGTTACAGAAACTCGATTTCAACCAAATTCCATTAACTTCATAGACATTTCTATAACGACTTCCAATACCAAACTCAGAAAACCCATGGGAAATAGGTAGCTAGCATAAACAACTAGAGGATTTGAAATCAATTGCTAACTCTTAACAATAGAGAGAATAGGATTATGACTTACCTTAGAAGATTAAAGAACACCAAATCTCTGCCTCTTTTCCTCCATTTCGATCGAACCGCTTCAACTCTTTCTCCCTTTCCAAAGTTATCAGGCGCCAACACAATACACAAAAATTCTAGGGTTAAATCCCTCTTTTCCAACTTTTCACTCTAGACCCCCTTACTATGAACCTTTCTACCCCTTACCCAAACTTTTAAATTCTTTACTTTTTAACCCGGTTATTACACAAACGATTCAAAATATCTATGAAGTGTAGACCATCAACATTTACCCCTTCTTTAAAATACAGAAATCTCTGGGTTTAAAAGTTTATACTTGTAGCCTTTCTGGTTTGGGAAAGTAAGTTCCGTAGGATGCTCGACATCTGGTCCCCTAAGGTCATTTGGTCTGGGAGTGATCGAACAGAAATCCTTCTATAGAATCAGATAGAAAGTCATGTTTTACTGGTATGAATGGGTTTAGAATATGTCGATGTAGCCTTTCTGATCCGGGAAAGTAAGTTCCAAGGGGTGCTTGACACTTAGTCCCCTAAGGCCAGCTGGTCTGGGAGTGGCTGACCCAAATCCTGCAATAGGGTCAGATAGAAAGTTACGTTTACGGCATGATTCTTTACTTAAGTAACTCTTTGATTAAAAGATGCCAAAGTGCACGCGCTTAAAAGATGCCAAAGAGCACACTCATGTTAAGATGCCAATGTGCACACTGCTAAAAAGATGCCAATGTGCACACATCTCATAATACTTGGTGATATGTTTGAGTTGTGATAAACCTGTAAATTTGTGAAAGTCTTAATTTTTGATGACTTAGTGTCAGTACATGCAAAGTTTTCTATAATAATTTTAGAACTGCATTTTTTCTTGAAGCTAATTGAAGTTCACATGCGAGCACACTGAATAGACAAATGGAAGTTTTTGAAACTGAACATGTCTTAACTTGATATGCAATTATACTTGTTCTTGCATCCAACAATATATGCTTGATTTCAACTGATTGATAAATCTGTAAAATTTTACTGAATAGACTTTAATTTGTTTAGTGTTTAAAATTTTATATGTTCAGTTGTTACAAAATTTATATCCAATATGATCATCTTTCATACTGATGTCTTTATGTTTGAGTATCTGTGTTGTTTGTATATGGTCTGTGCAATTTTCAAGGGGGAGAGCTAATCTGAAAAAGTTATCTGAACTTTTCTGTGTTTGAGGGGGAGTAAGGAAGAACATTATCTGTACTGATCAGAAGTTAAACAGGTATGTTTCTCAGATTTTTCTACACATTTGCTATACTAACAGTTAAATTTTTGTGCATTTGTGTAGGGGGAGCAAAATGATTTCAGGTATATTTTTCTTTTACATTTTTTTATTTTTATTTTTATGTTATATTTTTTTTAGAATTAGATTTGTTTTAGTTTTCTAGGTTTAAATAGTGTTTTTTTTTCTTTTCATTTTCATTTTCCTGCCTACCTGTTCATTGCTTTCTGACTTTTCGGCTCCTCATTCTCTTTGTCGTTCTCTGTCTTCACGGTTCTAATCTGATTGCTTTCAGATTGTGATTCGAGAAATCAGGTATGTGTTCGTCTTTTCTTTTGATTTGTTGTTTTGATTAGCATTGTTTTTCTGGTATGTTTGATTTTGATGTTTTGATTCGTGTACTGTGCCATTTACGATTCAATGTACTGTTCATTGTCTTTGATATTCAGATTCGAGTTTCTTTGTTCAAATTGAGTCTTAGGTTTTGTTTAGAACTACTAATCGATCTTCAGGTATGTTACCTTTTACTTTAATTTCTTGTTATCTAGATTTAATTTGAGTTTTTTGTGGTTTTCGGTCTGAATCGCGAAATCTAGGTTTTTGTACAAGGATGATAGACCCGCAAAGTCTACTTTGCGCGTCTAACTAGAAACGCAAAGTGAACTTTGCGTGTCTAACTAGAAACGCAAAGTGAACTTTGCGTGTCTAACTAGAAACTCAAAGTGAACTTTGTGTGTCTAACTAGAAACGCAAAGTCTACTTTGCGCTTCTAACTTGATACGCAAACCTTCCTTTGTGTTTTTATTTTGTTTTTCTAAGTATAGTTTTCGGACCATGTTAGACACGCAAACTTACTTTTGCGTCTCATGTCTGAAACGCAAACCTTGGTTTGCGCTTCTAACTTGGCACGCAAACCATACTTAGAATTTTTTTTTAATTTTTTTTTTGTCTAATTCTTTTTCATTTTGTTTTTCAGGTCTACTATGTCTTCTAAAACCAATACTGATCCAATGATTCAAGACGAGAATGCTATTCTCGATGATCCGTTTGATCGAGCCTCTCATGATACTCCCATGCCGTCACATCCATCTGTTGGGGCCGATCTTTCTGCTTCTCGACGTACACCAAATGATGTGTTCCCAACCATCATGTATATGCCATACAAGCCGAACAACTATCATGTGGACTTTGACAGAATCAAGATTGATCCAGTAATACGAGCAATTCTCAAAGGACATTCACTTGCTCCTGCTCTTTCTTACTGCGCAGATGTTCCTGAGGTTTATCACCAGCAGGCTTGGCATACTATAACAAAGAATGAAATGGCTCGTCCGCACCGCTTTGAGCTTCAAGTAGATCAGTTTGAATCTTTCCTTTCCTACAAGAGACTGAGATTGATACTGGAGCTTCCTGAGCCGAACTCTAGACCAGGCCGAACTACATATGACAG
Source organism: Arctium minus (assembly GCA_954870635.1). Taxonomy (NCBI): domain Eukaryota; kingdom Viridiplantae; phylum Streptophyta; class Magnoliopsida; order Asterales; family Asteraceae; genus Arctium; species Arctium minus. The sequence goes on along the minus strand of OX941094.1, from coordinate 71,189,503 downwards.
TTTTCCATCTGAAGAGGACGTCTATGAAGGGATACGGAATCTTGGATATGTTGGTACTTTGAACAAACCTACAGACTTTGAAAAGTCTAATCTACCTCCAGTATGGTATGCACTGTTCTCAGTACTCATCAGGTGCCTGACATCGAAGCATTCTGGCACAGACAGTGCAAGTTTACTGTACCTCCGATTGTTCCATGCAGTCGTCTATGACTTGCATGTCGACTACACATTTATTTTTTGGACCGAACTCTCAGAGGTGGTACATGACAAGTTCACCAACAAGAAACGGAAGTTCATTCCGTTTGTCAGATTTCTGAAGCTCATTGTTCGAAGCATGCTCCGTAGCAATCCAGCTATTCCTCGCAGGTTATCTTGGCCTCAGGTTCCAGACTCGGAAATGACTTATATTCAGAAACAGAAGAAGACTTTCAACTATTCTATGACTATTCCATATGCTCTTATTGCCAACTACGCTGATGTTGTAGATGAGGATGTCATAGAATATTGTATGGAGAATGAGTTCATGGAAGTTGCACAAGATGAGCCTTCTCCTGACAATCAAGCTGTTGAAAAAGATGTTGCAGTTGAAGCAGCTATTTCTGAACAAGAGCCTGAAGTTGAAAAAGAGGCTGAAGATGAGCAAGAAGTTGTTGTTATTGTTGAAACAGAAGTAGTTCAAGAGGATGTTGCTTCTCAACAAATTGAGAATGTTTTAACTGCAATTGTTACTGAGTCTCCTATTCCTGTTCCTTCTGATGATTCTGATGATGCTGATGATGCTGCTGTTATTGCTAGTGATAATGATGAGGATGAAAGTGATTCTGATGATGATGATGATGATAATGATAAACCAAATATCAAGGTTTATGAAAGGAAGGTTAGAACACCGGAAGTGGTTGTCTCAACAGAAGTTCTCTCTGAAGATGAATCTGTTCCTGTTAATCCTTCAATTGCACATCTTCAAGTAGATGAATTGGATACAACTTTTGATCAAGCTTCAGCTCCAGAACAAAGTCAAGCTCCAGCATCTTCGCTTGCAGCAATTCAGTCTTCTGATCAAATTACAGTTGTAGCACTTTCTTCTGATCAAGCTAGGGTATCTTCTGACAAATTCTCTATGTTGAATGATGTTATTCGTCAGTTATCTGAAAGAATGGATGCAGAAAAGGAAGCTCAAATTCTGAAGTTGAAGACTTTCTTCAAAGGAAAGATGCCTGAGATTGATACTTCAGTGATTCCTCCAGAGATTCCATTCAGACGTCCAACTGGAGTAGTTCTTCGTGAACCTTCTTCTACTGTGCCTACATCTACTTCTCCGGTTTTTTCTCTTCCGTTTCCTTTAATGGTTTCTTTATCTGCGGGAATTTCTACATCTGCTCCTTCAAGATCTTCTCTACATGATCTTCCTATTTTAGAGTTGATAGATTTTCTCTATGCTCGACTTCTCTCTATGTCGCCGCCTGAACATCAAGATCAAGATCTTATCTCTCTTTTACGAAACTTCCAACCTACGCCGCCTCCAGTTCCTTCGTCTGAATCTGACAGGATCACTGCTTTATCTGATGAGTTTCATGCATTCAGATCAGAAGTTCGATCAAGTTTTGCTGATCTCAAATCGTTTATGTCTCAAGCCTTCTCTGATTTATCTTCAAGGCTTGATTCTCATGACCAAAGCTGCAGAATTGAGGCCGGCCCGTCTCTTAAGCGCCGACATGACCAAGATGATCCTGATCATCAAGGCCATGAGGGGGAGATGGCAAAGAGACCGAGAGTTGAAGGATCTTCTGAAGTTAGAGAAGATATTCAAGAAGAAGCGGCTACTGATATAGGAAAGAGTGGTGAATCTGTTGAAGACTGCAACATTCAGGACTTAGTGAATGTTATGATTGAGAATGTTGATCTGTCTTTCATGCATAATGAACTGAATATTTCTGAAAGCAATATTAACAATAATATGCAAATTGTTGTTTACATGGATCCAGATGTTTCTGCAAGTATTCATGAAGTTGAAGAATCTGAAGCTGCAAATGACATGAGGTCATTCTTTGCTAACTTCATCGAGATTAATTCTGATGATGATGAAGATGTCAGGTTGGAAAAGATATGTCAAGTCAATGAAGAAGACTGTGATGACATTATTATCATATCAGATACAGAAGATGACTCAGTGTTCATGGATGCGAAAGACGAAGAAGAAGCAGACTTGTTATATAGTGATCTTCCTGCTCATGATGATATTCCTGAATCTGTCAAAGACACATCTACTCCTGTTGCTAGTTCAGCTCCGACTACCACTATTCCTTCAAGATCATTTGAAGTTGATCAGTCGTCAAGAGCAGAAACTGATGTTCCAACTTCTGATCTTGTTATTCCACCATCTATTCTAGAAGAAGGACCAGCTTTATCGAGACGTCAAAGACAAAAGAATTTGCAGCGTAGATATCTGGCATCAAGGCAAAGATCAGCCTTTCTAGAAGACACTCAGAGAAACATCTTTGTCTCTAGAAGAAGGGCGATTAACATCTATGCAATCCTTGGAGTGGATAAAGAGTCAGATGCCTATCAATATGAGTACTTGATGTTCATCAAGTGTCAGCGCATAAGGAATAATACCGTTTCTTCTCAACACTTGATTGTTCGAGTCATCAGTGTCACAATCAACAAGTTTGTGAACATCTGGTGTCCCGATTTTGAAGTTGAAAGAAGAGACTGCAAGCGGTATAAATTTTCAGAGCAAGACTTCACTGATCTTTCTATAGATGATATTGAATTCTTATTTGATCACTTCAGGAATCTGTATCATAGAACACAGGATATTTCTCAAGCTTTGTTCGTCATCAAAAGATTCATACGACGACAAATCAGATTCTTCCGGGTTTTTGATTTCCAGATGGCTGTCGAAAGTTTCCAACCGGTTGTTAATCTTCCCAGGCCCAACCAAAGCTTACCGAACTTAGAGTCTTATCCTTTTCTCTCTATTGTTGAAGATCCATATGGAGTGGTGTACAAGAATGGCTCTAATGAAAAATGCTTTCTCAGAATTGAAAAAATTGCTCACTACTCCGATGGAACCTTAAAAGTGATCAAGCTTCAGTTAGAGCAACGTCTGAAGGAAGCCAAAAGAAGATTTATGGAATCAAGAGAAAATGCATTCCTGGTTGATAATGATGAAATCCGTCTTATCCAGAAGACTTTAGATTCAATTCAAGAAAGATTGAATCTCCGCTCAACTCTAAGACGACTGGAAGTTTTAGTTGGTCTGAATCGACTTCGTCAAAGAGAAGAGCGTCAGTGATTCTTCAAAGTCGCCTGGTTGGTCTATGCTGTGTTTGAAGATTGTTTTTGAAGACCACGACGCCAATGATTACTAAGGGGGAGATTGTTAGATCTGTTTTTATAGTAATCATTGTATTTATTTTCTAGCTTTTACTGTGCTTATTGTTCATTTCTGTATTGTAAAGGCTAGGGGTATTTAAGTTCCCTTAGAGCCTTTGTTTTGTAACTTTTACACGCACATTAATCTGAATTTCATACTTTGCGCTTCAACATTTTCTCTCTCTAAAGAATCAGTGATCTTGGACTCTCAAAAATGCTATTATCGGCTTAAACGATATATCAAGTATATTATTTTTATTTAATTAATGTTAAAATTAATAAATTTTGAAATGTGTTGCACAAACTGTAACGACCCAACCAGAACAAAAGTCATTAATTAATTCATCATAATATTCTATGCCAAAACGGCCTCAAGCTTACAATTTAAATTCAAGGTTTGCGACTGCAACCTATGCACAATTGAGATATTAATAAGAAGAATCTAAGATGACAGTCTTCTATCTCTTCCCGCTACATCTTCTCTTTGCCCTTATCCGCTTTTCCTAATTCACGCCTGCCTAAAAAGATTTTTAGTTTTTGAAAGAGCGAGGGTTAGACCGAAGGTCTAGTGAGTCCCCTCTAACAGATAAGCAACAAAATAACTTTCTAGAAATTCAAATCAACAGATTTATAAACACATAAGGATAAATCACGCTACTGACCACACTACCATCGAGGACGGTGTGTTTAACTCGCACTGCCTTAATTTTGGGACACACCCCCAATGGCATAAACAGGCCACACTCCCCGGTACAAGTAGGCGGGCCACACTCCCCGACTTAGGTCACAATCTCCACACATAATGTATGCATACATTTAAATTTCAACGATTTATAACACGCTTAATTAATTTCATAATAATCATGCCATCGTAAATAAATCAAAGTTTAAAATTAAACTTCACATGCTTTCGTTAACAAAAAGGTTTAGTTCAGAAAACTCACCTGACGTCCTTAACTTAATTCCCGCGCCTACTCTTATAGTTCGATCCGGAACCTATAAAGGAAACATTGGCCGGTGAACTCCCGTTTCTTTCTATTTTATAACAAGTTTGACCTTAACACCATAATCCCAACACCATCTATCCTCTATCCGTAACTTAGCCCACCAAAACACCTACTTGAGATCATGTACTTGAGTCCTTGCAATAAAACAAAAATGGGTTTGCTGAATATGGGCCGACTTTCCAAAATCCAAGCCCAACATTAAAAATTAAACAATGAACTAAATATGGGCTTCGGCCCACATATTGAACCCGGGGACCGGGGCCATGATGGCCGCCCGGTGTGGTCATCGATCGGGGTCTCACCCCCCGGTGACCTGTGCGAAAAACTACGACCGAGGTCTGACTTCCCCCGGTGACCGATGCCATACACTAACCGATGTCGATCGGTGCCCAACCCGAGGATCAGAACACTTTATCGACCGGTGTCCCCGTCAAACGAAAACCCACGAAGGATCGATAAACAGATACTATAGCTCCCAGTTTAAATTCTTAGGAATCGATACAACTCAACCTAGAACCTATAATCGGTTGCAGAAACTCGATTTCAACCAAATTCCATTAACCCCATAGACATTTCTATAACGACTTCCAATACCAAACTCAGAAAACCCATGGGAGAATAGGTAGCTAGATAAACAACTAAAGGATTTGAAATCAATTGCTAACTCTTAACAATAGAGAGAATAGGATTAGGACTTACCTTAGAAGATTGAAGAACACCAAATCTCTGCCTCTTTTCCTCCATTTCGATCGAACCGCTTCAACTCTCTCTCCCTTTCCAAAGTTATCAGCTGCCAACACAATACACAAAAATTCTAGGGTTAAATCCCTCTTTTCCAACTTTTCACTCTAGACCCCCTTACTATGAACCTTTCTACCCCCTTACCCAAACTTTTAAATTCTTTACTTTTTAACCTGGTTATTACAATATCCCCCCTCAAAAGAATTCCGTCATCGGAATTCCTTCGTCGAACAAACTGGGATACTGATTCCTCATAACTGACTCCAATTCCCAAGTCACCTCTTGACCTTTATGGAATTGCCACAGAACTTTTACCAGTTGGATTTCTTTGCTCCTCAACACTTTACGATCTAAAATGGTCATCGGTTCATCAACATAACCTAGTTTCTCATCTATTCGAACGTCGCCCAATGGTACCACCACATCCACCTTCGCTAGACACTTTTTCAAATTAGACACATGGAATGTAGGGTGTATACCTCCACGGGCAGATCCAACTTGTAAGCTACTTCCCCAACGCGCCCCACAATAGCATACCGTCCCACAAACCTCGATCTCAACTTACCTTTCTTACCGAATTGCACCACTCTCTTCCACGGTGAGACTTTTAACATCAACTTGTCCCCTACTTGAACTCTATCGACTTCCTTCGCTTATTTGCGTACATCTTCTGATGATCTTGAGCTACCTTTAACCTTTCCCGAGTCTAGTTTGCCCTGTCGGCCGCTACTTGAACTGTCTCTGAACCCACAATATCTCTCTCCCACCTCATTCCAACATAAAATGTGTGACATTTGCTCGCCTAATGTGACCAACACCCCCTTTCTCGAAGCACAACGTTCACAACTTATCATTGTTGCACCACTCATACGTATTACACATACGTTGCGCCAAACTTCAACACCCTTAACTTCTTACCTGAAGGACTGAAAACTTCCACCACTCATCACTTTCATAGTCCACTAGTTCCCACTGACCGAATAAAACAACACACTTAATTTCCATTGTCCGCACAATCGACCAACTATAAGCGCAATATACCAGGTTTCACCCATCTAACACGAAGTGACCATGCTCGCACAAACTACCCCAAGTAGCTTAACGCTAGACAAACAACTCGCTTGGAATCTCTTCCACGCAATACTACGTCTGATACTTTGGTCCTTCACTCCGAACACTATATCCTGTCACCTTTTTCTTTCCTTCTAAAATGCTTCAAACTTCCTTCAATAAACGACTTGCTGAATAGCGGTGCGAGCTTTTAGGACAACCGCTCAACATAGATTATACGACACCCAAATGCAACGTACGCCATAACCTCCTTCTCACACTCGCTAAGGATTCATAAATTTACTAACAATGACAACAACGAACATAATTCCACATTTAGTTCACTAGCCAAACTTCTCACCCTCAGATTACCCACATTTTCGACATATTAACTTCACTCTCTTTTCGCCGCGACAAACACTGCTCGCCCAACATTGCTTACTCCATCCCTCGATTATTCCCAAAGGTGTCGAAAACACATTTACTTCACAACGCTTAACCAACGGACTACTCACACTTTTCCAAGAAAAAACAATCAAGTTCTTCCAAAAACATTGCCCACTACTCGAAAGCACCACACGATTCTCGCACTCCAACAGGATTGCCCAAGCTGCTAGAATTCCTTCGCTTCAAAGAATATCTCGACAAGCTTACGGATCTCCTACCCACTACACTTCACTCAGAACTAAACAGTTCGAATTTTACATCAACACTCTAGGGTAAGATAAATTTGTCTGAAACTCACCTCAATCCAAAACACATGGTTCCTCTCTTAGACGTCCGCCATCTAACATTCGAAAATTATCCCTCACTTAGAACTACTCAGATGCCAACCAGACGATCACACATCCCAGCCACATATGCGTCACTTATAGATCATTCCCCAGAAATCTCCAGACATGGACGCTTGTCCTATAACAATATCACCAGCCTACCACCTAACTCCGAAGAACTCCTTACCAATTTATTGACTTGCACGCCTACTTATGGCATAATAGTCACTAACTCCTCGATACAATCACCACCTTACCACCTTGACACACAATAATCCAAAAAAACCCAAAATCTTCAAGACTACTTTGCACGCATACAAATACCGGCTTCTTCCCTCTTATCATAATACTAATATCTGACTCCAAGGCATTTCACGACATTGTCTTTCTCAAATCTGGAGAAAAAAAACTGTAAAACCATAACCCTAAAAAACACTCAACAAAATATCACTCCTTGTCAGCTCATCGCGACCCGATCGGACTAGCGGCCTTCCATTCCGCAATATTTGTACAAAGTGGTCCAACATCACACCAGGTACACACCTTTTTCGAATAACCCTTTGCTTCCTCACGAAAAACTCAATGAAACTAACCATAACTACTTCTTCATTTACAGCAAGCCCCCCATTAATCAAGCAAATGGTCTCCGATTTCACATCAACAATCGACGCCGTGACCCTTCCACCGACCTCCTGCTTACAAGGATTCCCAAAGAAGCCCACCTCTTCCAAGGCCGCAACCTACTGTCATAGAAGCATCCTAACGACTCCCAATTCCACCCCAGCCACAACCATTTGTCAACATCCACAACTCAAGTCGCTGAACAAGCGGTTAAACCATTAAAATTCAACATCCTTAACATTAGAGATCAACCACTCACTAATCGAGCGTCCTACCAACCGTACCAGATATTTTCTGCTTTCTCCATACACCCAGACTCACGGTTTTGAAACGCGTCTGATAGAGGGGGTATCAAGTCCCTTTATAAGGCAACACCTGTTCCCCTCCCAACCAAAGTGGAATCTTATACGCCCCACCTCCACTCTCTCAAGACCTTCCTCACGACCTAGAGAGTTCATAGCATTCATGCATGACACACCATGAATTTGGATTTTTGACATAATTGAATTTTTTTACATGCACCACATTATGAAACAAGCTTGAATACACACCACCCCACACCGACATCATTGATTAACCATGCACAACGATATCGATGATCGTTAATTCTCAACTCCACAACAAAATACATCTCTCCCATTCCAAAATTGATGTTGACACACTCGAATTTATTGCTGATAAACATTACCCACGTGATTTAAACAGATACTACAGAATTGCTTACAATGAGTCAGACGACTCTCACTCTCATTGATATAACAACATGTGTTCGTACTAAATGCGCTTATAAAATCGTGTGACCCAACTCTGTTATGATTTTCACAGCAAAAGTTAACTCATTTATAAAGAAGTAAATTATGTTTCCCACGTCAAAATAAAAATTTTATCGCTCAATGCAACATACTTGTCTTTTTCATTCAAACCCACATTTACACGCATCAACACGTTTTTCTAAAATGAATATCTCGCAAGGCACCCACATGTCACGAAATTTGATATGGATTATTTTAATGACTCCAACAATTTGTTTGAAACACAATGTATGAGACTCACTTGACATTGAAGGCTATAAATGCTCTCACAAGGTCAACTACTTGCACTCACCACAACTCATCTCAGACTTTCTACTTCTGACCAATCAGTCATGGTCCTCACATTTGCCACTACCTCCAGCACCAACGCTTCCCAACATCCTTGAATGTCCCAGTACCAGTTACCATCGCAACTATAATTTCACAAAATGTGCATCCTCACTTTTGACCTCAAACAAACTTACCAACCATATCTCGATTCTATTGACCCTCACTACATTTTATCAGTCATCACTGATTTCGTCTCTCAACCAACCTTCGGTTAACTACAGCTCTAAAAGCCTCATTTCTATCCTCCGGTTCTTGGACTAACACTCTCTTGATTCCCATTAATCGACACAACATTCTACCAAACCGAAGACTCCCTTGGGGAGAAAAGCTCACCTCCAAACATATTCTCTTCATTAAGGACCCATGAGATCCTTTCTTAACAAAGTATCTACATCCCGTACAATATTCTTCCCAAACGGTATTAACCTTACAACCACAAGCGAATCCACCTACCATGCCAGACCAACACTATCAATTCATAGATATGACTCTCTACCCTAAACCACACTAAACAATAGCAATCGAGTATGTCCATGCACCTGTAAATTCATAATGGCATTGGCCAGGTGCGATTTTGAATTTACCTTACATGAGAGTACTCACTATTGGTATCACGCCTCTCGATAATCAAGGTCTTCCTGAAAGGTTTCCTAAATCTCAGTTGTGTTCCCTACTCCACAGTTTAAGTTTAGGCCCATCCGGTCACCTAAATCGCTTAAACTATGGCTCTGATACCAACTGTAACGACCCAACCAAAACAAAAGCCATTAATTAATTCATCATAATATTCTATGCCAAAACAGCCCCAAGCTTACAATTTAAATTCAAGGTTTGCGACTGCAACCTATGCACAACTGAGATATTAATAAGAAGAATCTAAGATGACAGTCTTCTATCTCTTCCCGCTACATCTTCTCTTTGCCCTTATCCGCTTTTCCTAATTCACGCCTGCCTAAAAAGATTTTTAGTTTTTGAAAGAGCGAGGGTTAGACCGAAGGTCTAGTGAGTCCCCTCTAACAGATAAGCAACAAAATAACTTTCCAGAAATTCAAATCAACATATTTATAAACGCATAGGGATAAATCACGCTACTGACCACACTACCGTCGAGGACGGTGTGTCTAACTCGCACTGCCTTAATTTTGGGACACACCCCCAATGGCATAAACGGGCCACACTCCCCTGTACGAGTAGGCGGGTCACACTCCCCGACTTAGGTCACAATCTCCACACATAATGTATGCATACATTTAAATTTCAACAATTTATAACACGCTTAATTAATTTCATAATAATCATGCCATCGTAAATAAATCAAAGTTTAAAATTAAACTTCACATCCTTTCGTTAACAAAAAGGTTTAGTTCAGAAAACTCACCTGATGTCCTTACCTTAATTCCCGCGCCTACTCTTATAGTTCGATCCAGAACCTATAAAGGAAACATTGGTCGGTGAACTCCCGTTTCTTTCTATTTTATAACGAGTTTGACCTTAACACCATAATCCCAACGCCATCTATCCTCTATCCGTAACTTAGCCCACCAAAACACCTACTTGAGATCATGTACTTGAGTCCTTGCAATAAAATAAAAATGGGTTTGCTGAATGTGGGTCGGCTTTCCAAAATCCAAGCCCAACATTAAAAATTAAACAATGAACTAAATATGGGCTTCAGCCCACATATTGAACCCGGGGACCGGGGCCATGATGGCCGCCCGGTGTGGTCATCGACCGGGGTCTCACCCCCGGTGACCGGTGCGAAAAACTACAACCGAGGTCTGACTTCCCCCGGTGACCGATGCCATACACTAACCGGTGTCGACCGGTGCCCAACCCGAGGATCGGAACACTTTATCGACCGGTGTCCCCGTCGAACGAAAACCCACGAAGGATCGATAAACAGATACTATAGCTCCCAGTTTAAATTCTTAGGAATCGATACAACTCAATCCAGAACCTATAACCAGTTACAGAAACTCGATTTCAACCAAATTCCATTAACTTCATAGACATTTCTATAACGACTTCCAATACCAAACTCAGAAAACCCATGGGAAATAGGTAGCTAGCATAAACAACTAGAGGATTTGAAATCAATTGCTAACTCTTAACAATAGAGAGAATAGGATTATGACTTACCTTAGAAGATTAAAGAACACCAAATCTCTGCCTCTTTTCCTCCATTTCGATCGAACCGCTTCAACTCTTTCTCCCTTTCCAAAGTTATCAGGCGCCAACACAATACACAAAAATTCTAGGGTTAAATCCCTCTTTTCCAACTTTTCACTCTAGACCCCCTTACTATGAACCTTTCTACCCCTTACCCAAACTTTTAAATTCTTTACTTTTTAACCCGGTTATTACACAAACGATTCAAAATATCTATGAAGTGTAGACCATCAACATTTACCCCTTCAAGCATGTGTGAAATCCGCATGATAGATTTTAAATATTTAAATTGATGAATATCTTTTTATAAAAATGAAAATTGGGAATGAAAATTTTATGAAGAAGAATGTGGAAATTTTATGAATAAATATGTTGGATTGGAGTGGAAGGGATAACAAAGTCATGGATACTTTTTCTATTGCTTTAATTTTTGGCATAAAAAAGTCTCCTCCCCCCTCTCTCTCTCACAAAAACACACACACACATATATATATGTAGAAGATAAGCACTGACTTATCGTTTCCTAAAAGATTGTCAATCAGCACCAAAATCATTCAATCAGTTACAAAATTGATTGAATGATTGAAGGCACAAATTCTGGTTCTTTTTGGAAATGATCTGTTGTATATTATTTTTATTAATGTTTGTAATATCTTCCTTCTTTAGTTGCTAGACATTGTATATATATTTTCACCATCAATCAATAAAGATATCAATTTCATCTCTCTCTTAATATATATAGGACCATTTAAGGGAGAACTCAATTATTTGTGATAACTGTAAGATCCAATGTAAGCAACATATTAAAGAATAAATTAGAAAATTATTAATTTTGTTAATTTTGATTGAAATTTTAATTAAAGGACATTTTAGGTATTAAATATTTTTTATCTCTCCTACCTCTCTTTTCTCCTCTCTCATCTCTCCATCCTCCGGTGAACCTTATTCCGGCGGATACACAATGTGATACGTACAAAAAATGAAACTTCTTAACAAAAGATACATACAAACGATCATGATTGTGATACCCAAAATAAATTGTGTTACAATGTAATACTTATTGTGACACCCATAATTGTGATACTAGGGTAATACCCATTGTGATACCCACTGTAATATTCGTGATACTTTCATGTGATACCCATTGTGATATCCGTGATATTTTCATGTGATACATCCAAACCCTAAAATTTAGGAATTAGGTTTATGGTAGAGAGAGAAAGTTAGAGATTACGTATGAGAGAAAAAAGGTGATATTTTAGGAATTCTTAATTTAATTTGATATAAAAATAAATTTACTAAAATATTCTTTTCTATTTATTTAAAAATTGTATTAATTATTCTAAATGTATGGCTCACATTAGATCTCATAATTATCACAAACTATGTAGTTTTCATTTGATTATGTCTCTCTCTCTCTCTCTCTCTCTCTCTATATATATATATATATATATATATATATATATATATATATATAGGGTTGGGTTGGGTTGGGTTGGTCAACTTCTAACGTAAGAAGCATGAGAAGTGGTTACCAACCGTTTGATGAGAAATTGATGCACATTAGAATGAGATACCAAGATAAGATGCACCAGATCAATTCCCTTCTAAGCTGCAACTCATATGAGGCTTGAGATTAAAAGAGATCAACGGTTCATATCCACTTTTCATGCTTCTCACAATTAACTCAACTTCTCACACGATCATTCGCCTATATATATATATATACACACACACACACACACACACACGAATGACCATGTAAGAATAAAAGTTAAATTGAGAAGTGTAAGAAGGGATTTGAACCATTGATCACTTTTAATTAGTGTTGATCTAATGGTTCGGATTAAGTCCCAAAATAACTCATGAATTAGTTTAACAGAAAATTTTCAATTGATTTTCAATTAGGGTTGATTCAAGGGTGGAGACCATTTCTTAACTATATATATATATATATATATATATATATATATATATATATATATATATATATATAATGGAAGGATATTTTGCAACCCTTAAAAAGGTTGCAACCTTTGCAACCCACATTTTAACCGTTGGATTTATGATCGAAGGTTATTTTATGTTTATTTTTTTGTTTTTTTTAATTAAAAATATTGGGCCCCATATCTATTCATATCTATTGTAACCGCCGATCATGAATCCGACGGTTAAGATGTGGGTTGCAAGGTTTGCAACCTTTTTAAGGGTCAGGTTCAAACGAGAAGTTAAACATTTTGAAAGAAGTCACTAACTTTCAATATTATATATCATTACATGCATGATACACAAGTGATTAAACATATGTTGCATTGATAACACATAAACGCTTAATCATATATGATTAAACACCCAAAGGAGTGTAATCATATATGATATTGAGAATTTTTATCTTTTCGCAAAATGTTTAACTTCTCGCATGATCTCCCCCCCCCCCCCCCCTTCTCTCTCTCTATATATACACATACATACACACACACATGTATATATATATATATATATATATATATATATATATATATATATATATATATATATTGTAACAATCTAAAATTTGGAACCTTTAAAAACATAATTTTTTTTTGCAATAACACGTTTATAAATTGGAGGTAAAACGACCTGTCACAATTTTATAAGAATCTAGTTTTGTAAATGACGTCATCCCAACAAAATTTGGGGAAAGTATAAGCGTTTACAAATTTCTAAAGAATAAAAAGATGACCGACAACCTACTTAATCTAAACAATCTAATTTAGATTATAATTGGGTGTCGTCATCTATTTCCAAAATATCAACAAGTGATTATGCACGCTCTATATCCCGTCATATGCTATATCCCAAAAAGTCGGATCGACACTCCACTCACGACTTTGTCACCCCACCACTAACGGAACCTGCTAGGAACACCAAGTAAACAAGTGTTAGGCTTGGAGCCTAGTGAGTACATCCAAGATATAAGTGCGTTAAAGTGTAATATTTCGGTGAACAATTTATAATAATTAGAGAGATAATAAAATCAACAAATCCTCCAATGGCCACAACCCATGAGAAGCATTTAGTTAGAATGGTTATTTACCGGCATCAACTCTATTCATGAATCTTTAGCTGTTAGAACATCAACTCTATTCATGAATCTCTAGTTCAATGTAAATGTGGGTTCAACTCTATACATGAATCTTTACCCCAAAGAGTCACCAAATTCAACCCTATTCATGGATCTTTACCTTGGGATCTCACCATTCCAACCAAAATGGTCCCCCAATATAACAATTCAAAGATTGACTATACATTCCCAATATATGATCTTCATATGGCATCAAGTTATTACAAAGGAAGTTTATCTTGTAAGCATAACATCTCATATCATATAATCTCCCTTTATCTATCACAAGAACCCATTAAAGTAATATTCCCCACATACAAGTTTTGTTAACATATTTATAGCATATACATCTTAAAATCTATCCTCTTAATAAAACCACAATTAACTTGTTCTTCCCATTTGATTTCACAAGTCCATAACACATACCTAACCATGTATGTCATCCTACCCTCTTATTAAGTTACCATACCACATAAAGTCATCATAATGTCAAAACCCTAGATTTTGACTTATAGAGTTTCAAGAACACACATTAGAGAAAAATGTAGGTTTTTAGAGTTATGAAAAGAAAGGTTTTCATGTAGGCACATAATCATTTAATAAGAGAGATGAACTCACAAAATGGGTTTTGATGAAAACCCCCAAAACCCTGGATCTCCTTCTTGATACTTGAAAGAGGAGATGATGGATGATAACCCTAGCTTTAAATCTTGGTATGGTTGGTTACAACTTGAAATAAATGAGAGAAATGATGCATTGGAAACCATAGGATTCGGTTCTTCAATGAGGAGGAAGTTTTTGAGAGAAATAAATGAGATAGGTGAGAAGTAAATGAGAAAAGAGACCAAGATCGCGATTTTAACCCACCAAACTCTTCTCGCGACATTGACCAGCGATTATGCCCATGGCATAATCGCCGGGGCATAATCGCCCGCTCACACGACCCCTCGGTACATCGCCCGCGACTATGACATGCGATAGTGACTTGGACACAATCGCTAGACACTATCGCCCAGATTGTACCGCAGGTCACGGGCTCTTTGCGACTATGACACCGCGAGAATGCCAAGGGCATTTTCGCTGGGCATTCTCGCCGGGTGGGTTGTTCACTCCAAAAACCTCCATTATTAACCCAAGACAAATCTAACAAATCACTTAATTCTTAAAGCACCACAATATACGGATGGGGATGTGAAACAAAAGAATTAACAGATAAGAGTTCCTCCTTAAATGACTTGAACAAAAAACAACTTTAAGGGTCGAATTAGAATACTTACGAAATTGAGGGTGTTACATATATACAGGCGAATGATCATGTGAGAAGTTGAGTTAATGGTGAGAAGCGTGAGAAGTGGATCTGAACCGTTGATCTATTTTAATCTCAGGCCCTCCCATGAATTGCGTCTTAGAAGAGAATTGATCTGGTGTATCTAGGTGCATCTCATCCTAATGTGAGTCTATTTCTCATCCAACGGTCGATAACCACTTCTCACGATAACATCTCACTGGAACCCAACCCTATATATATATATATATATATATATATATATATATATATATATATATATATATAGGTTGGGTTTAGGGTAAACCGCAAAAAAATGAAAAACTGAGGTTAAAGGTCGTCTGCGTATCTGAACCCCCCCCCCCCCCCAACACACACACATAGGGAGGATCATGCGAAAAGTAGATCAATTTGCTAGAAGACGAGAAGTCCAATATCACACATGATTAAATGTGACATGAACATGTAACCATATGTGATTAAATACACCAAAAGGGGCATAGTCAACTTGGTGAACGCGACCAAAGGTCGTAGTGAAGGTCGCCCGCTATATGTCGATCAACGAAACATGTGTTTAATCATATATGATTACGTGTCTGTATCACATGTAATCATGTGTGATCTTGGAACTTCTGGACTTCTCGTAAATCGACCGCCTTGTTGTTTGAAACTGATCCAATATAATATATATACTAGAAGTGTACTCGCGCAATGCCGCTAGATACATCACGATTTTAATGTTTCATTTTATTTTCTATTTCTTGTTGATTTACATTACTATTTTGGTTGGTTGTGAGAGAGTGATAAAGATTTTTTTATATAAATTTGTTTAATTTAGACTTAATAATATAATGTAATTTATTTTGATTTAATAATATAATTTATTTTATAAAATATTCGGTTAGATTTTTTTTAATTATATTTTATATTTTTATATTTAAAATTTGATTTCTATTCTATATTTAATTATGCTGAGAGTTATTTTAGGGGAGTTAAAGTGGGAAATGATTTTATAAGAGTTAAAATGGTTAGAGATAATGATTGAAAATTAATAAATAGCATTAAATGTAGTACATACAGCTTTAATGGTTGTTTTTTAAGTAATTAACATTAAATAGCAGTACATTAAGCTTTATGACTTGTTTTTAAGAGTTTTTTATGCCATCTTTATAATATAGTATATATTTATATATAGGGAGAGGTTCATTTGAGAAATGGTAAATATATGAGAAATAGAGAAGTAATCTTAGCCATTCATCTGGTCAACATTTGCGGCTTTGACCGCGAAGCACCGGATAATTCCTTGTGTGGTCTATAGAAGGTAGAGGGGTAATTTCGTAAAATACATGGGACAAGTTCATATATGAATCTGTATGAATCACAAAGATTCATAATTGAATCTGTTAATTAGTTCAATTGATTCATATATGAATCTTTGTGATTCACGAAGGTTCATATATGAATCACAAAGGTTCATATATGAATCTGTTAGTTAGTTCAACTGATTTATATATGAATCACAAAGGTTCATATATGAATCAGTTAAAAGAGTTCAGTTGTGAATTGCACTGGTTCATATATGAACATATAGTTCATATGTGAATTATACATGTTCATATATGAACACAGCCCGTGTGTTTTGTAAAATTTACGAAATTGTTCTTTTATTTTTGGGATAGCCGTAACTTTTGACCAGTCAAAGCCGCAACTTTTGACCGGTCAAAGCCGCAATATTTGACTAGTCAAATCCGATCTTGACCATATGAATTGCTAGGATTACTTCTCTATTTCTCATATATTTACCATTTCTCAAATGAACCAAACATTATATATATATATATATATATATATATATATATATATATAGGGGAGCGATCAATTGGAAACCAGTATTACATTGGAAACTTTGGAAACCGAAATCAACCAATCAGTGAATTTCTTTTTTTTATTTTTATTTTTAATTGAAAATGTTATTTTTGTCTTTTACATTATTTCATAATATATATGGTAACTGTTATTATTATTATATTAATAATTATTTAATTTTAATTTAGCTTATATATGGTAATAATGATCATTGATTAATTTAAAAATGAAATATTTAATTTAGGTAAATTATTTAATTTTAATTTAGCTTATATATGGTAATAATAAAACAATAATGCTAACACGATGAACCTGATGAATCTATTTTCATTATGAAACAATAATGCTAACACGATGAAACAATAATGCTAACAGGTAATGAAACAAAAATGGGAAGTTAACAAGTATGGCACAAATTCATCATGTTTCATTATGAAACAATAATGCTAACACAATTAACCTGATGAATCTATTTTCATTATTAAACAATAATGCTAACACGATGAACCTAATGAATCTATTTTCATATACGGATATGCAACTGAACAGGTAATGAAACAAAAATGGGAAGTTAACAAAAATGGCACAAATTCATCATGTTTCATCACAAAAATGTAATCCAATGAAATCTGTAATCCAATGAAATCTGTAATCCACAAATTCATTCTGTTTCATCACAATATTAGATTGGGTGGGAAATTTTATAATAAAATGAAATTAAAAAAAATATTTTTTTACATTTTAAAAGAAAAATAAAAATTTTCTTATCGATGTGGAAATTTATGGGCATGGGAAATTTTATTTTTGTTTTGCGTGGTAAATTTTTTTTACTTGAAACCAAAATATAATCTAATTTTATATTTTCTTATTTTGCATAAGAAATTTTATTTTGTTTTCAAGTAATCTAAATAAAATAAACCTTTCTTGCCATATTTGAGACACAAAATCAAAAGACATATTTACCCTTTTCATCTATTATTTTTATTTATTATTAATAAATTAATTAATTTACTACCATATATAATTCAAATAAATCTTAACTATTGCTTATAAAGATCAATGGCTGAAATTTGGTTTCCAAAGTTTCCAATGAAACTTGGTTTCCAATTGATACCACCCCTATATATATATATGTAGGGTCATTCAAAGGAGAACTAAGTAATTTGTGATAACCATAAAATTTAATCTCAACCACAAATTAAAGGATAAATTAGGAAATTAATAATTTTGACTTAAAATTTTAATGTAAGGGCATTTAAGGTATATTAGAAATTTTATCTCTCATCTCCCTTCTCCCCTCTGGTGTGAACATTCCAGTATGATACTCATTTACGTTGTGAATTGTGATACATTAATTAGGATAATTGTCTCTATTTACCCACTGGTACCTATTGTATACACGTTGTGATACCCTAAGATACACGATTTTGATACCCAATGTATACACGTCTTGATACACACTATGGTACCCAATATATAGATGAGAAAGAGTGCAACAATGTTGATACGTATTAGGGTTGCCTGAATCAATGAGATATGAGAAGAAAATATATGGAAGATTGTTACAAATATGAAAATTGAATATATGGAAATGGATAGAATGTTACAAAATTTTAATTTGCTATGTTGTCATTAAAAATAAAATTACTAATTTACCTTTTATTATTATTTTAAAAATATTCTTAATTATTTTAAATGAGAGACTCACATTAGATCTCACGGTTACCACAAATTACGAAGTTCTCATTTGATTAAACTCATATATATATATATGTATATAAATGCATATTAATTACCTGTATGCACAAATGCATGTTACAAATTACCTGTATGCACAAATGCATACCGTCCAGATGAAGGACTACCAAGGTGTTCCTCAGTTTTTCGTTTTTTTGAGGTTTTCCCCTAAACCTGACCCTATATATATATATGGGCGTAAATAAATGAGGGGTCAGGTTCACGGGAAAACTTCAAAAAAACGGAAAACTGAATACACCCTAGTAACCTTTCATCTGGACGGTATACACTTGTGCATACAAGTAATTTATAACATCCACAAGTGCATAATGCACTTGTGCATAAAAACCAAAAAACAACATAATTTACATGTATGCACAAGTGCGTACCGTCCAGATGAAGGGCTAGCAAAGTGTTCTTCATTTTTCCGTTTTTTGAGAATTTCTCCTAAACCTCTGAAAACCCTATAAATTATGAGATTCAATATAAATCAATCATTTAAGATATTAATGCTATTTATTAAATAAAATAAAAAAGTAATTTAGTAATTTGCTTTTTTCACATCTTACCAAAACATTTAATTAAATTTATTTTTTCATTATTTTAGGAAACTCATTACTCCATTTATTTTAGGAAACTCATTTAATTAATTTTTTTTTTACCATTAAGTTATTGAAATTCATGGATGTTCCAATCTTTTTTGGAGGGCTTGTTACACCAAATTTTCGATTACAATGCAAAGTGGGGTCACAAATATACATGTATGCTAATTATCGATGCGATGATACGACATATTAATTTTGTTTTCTACTAGAATTAGTGAGACACTAAGGTGAGTTCTAGTTTTACATTCGTTGATTAAATACGGATAATGCCATTTTAGTATGGTGGATGGAGGTTACCTTTGTCCATCACCAACTACAGTGACTCAGTATGTACTCATGCATATCATATCAGTTAGCACTTAGCACAATACATAGGCATCTTACGACATATGCTGGGTTTTGAATTTCCACAATGTCTAGAATATCACTACTCGATGTCTTCGTACGTGACTCGACTCACATACTCAAGATATTTTCATGCATAAAAGTTGATAGATGTCGAAAGTTTAAAAAAAAATTTCTTTTTCTCACAAAAATCCATCATCTCCTTCTATACATTTCATATTAGATTGTATTTTTTTTTTGATCAATCGAAATTGAAAAACCCCATCTTGTTTTTTGGAGAATCAAACCAAAAAAAAAAAAGCCTTAAATTTAAACCTGACACTCAAACACAAAAATCAATATCGCACGGTGAGGTGCAAAAATCATTGAAGAACAAGAACAACCCACCGGAAAATGACATAAGTTGGGAGGGAGAGACGGGATGATTTTGGTTTGATGTGAAGTTACATTTTTAAATGATTTGACCAAAATACCCTCATGTAAGAGACACATAGGGATACTTAACGATAGGAACATAAACAACTTGTAGGGGGCTAAATGAAAGCAAAACCCCTACAACAATTGTTCTTTTTGTGACAAACTCCATAAATTACTCAAAATAATAACAAATTTTTATTTCCTTTATAATTTGTTGACTAGATTTTGATAATTGTGACTAAAACTATCAAAATTATGAAACATTTATAAAACCATTCAACTTTATTAGTATGTTACATGTTTTTTGGTTAAAAAATTACCCATAATAATTAATTGAAAAATTACATTATTTTAGTAACGATTTGTAAAGTTTAATAACCGAAAATAAAGGTAAATACTTAAAATAATTGACTATTCATTTTTATTTGCTCAAGATTTAATTCAAATATATATTTTTTTATTTTTTTATCTGAGTACTCCGTGAGCTATTTACAAACATTATAACAAATTGAGTTTATAGGACGCCAAAAAAAAAAAATTCAAAACATCCTAAAAGACTATTTTATAAGATTTAATTTATAGGACAAAAAATAAAGTGTATTATTTAAAGGCGTTGCAATAAGTTTATAGGATGCTTTGAGAGTCATAACAAGTTTCTTAGGACATTTTAAAAAAAAATGTCATATTAGTTATTTTATAGGACACTATTTGAAAATGTGTCTTATAAAAATACAAGTTTATAGGACACTTTCTCAAAATATGGCTAAAACTTGTTAAACGCCCTACTAAAATATTACAATTTTAGATAGCACACTTTATTTTTTACTCCTATAAATTAAATCTTATAAAGTAGTCTATTAAGACGATAAGATGTTGGTGGAATTCTATAAAACCCAATTTTGTTTTGTTGTGGTAAGGTGAGATATACTTAAATATGTTTTGTTGTTTTCTTTTCTGGTTTTTAATATTGCAAACATTAATTACTTTTGATATATAAGATCTTTTTTTGTTGGAAAATACTCAAAACAATTGACTAAGGTCAAATTAAACTTTATATTCATAATCTTTTTTACAATAAATTTACTTTGGATATAATAAATGCAAATTCTTATTTCAAGCAAAATGTTCATTTTAGTAATTATTAAAATATTAGAAGCATACTCGTGCAATGCAGCGAGATACATCACGATTTTAATGTTTTATTTTATTTTTTTGTCGATTTACAGTATGATTTTGGATGATTTTGAGAAAGTGATAATGTTTTTTATAAATTTGTTTAATTTAGCCTTAATAATATAATGTTTTTTATATAAAAACTAAGTATTTTGTTATAATTCAATGATTATCTTATATATTTTAATGACATTTAGAAAAAATAACCAATTACATATTTAATAATATAATTAAAACAAAATTATAGTAATATAATATATTAATTAATAGTGATACATGGAAAAACCTGCATAAAAGGAAGACTCTGCACATACCAAATTAGTGGGTGTTAGAAAACTGCAGTAGTAATATGTATCTTGTGCTTTGATGCTTGTAAATTAAAAGATTTTTAAAATCTTGCATTGAATGATGGTACCTTGTGTCTAATAATTTGTATTTAAGAGTTTTTTATATGTGTTTTATAATATAGTATAGATATTGATATTAATGTTGATTAAAAAGTTTTCAATATTTTATATATATTTGAGATAATATTATATAGATATTTGACCGATAAAATACTATTTTATTAAATTACGCGTCTATCAAATATTATATTTATATTAAAACAAAAAAATTGATGTAAATATACGATATTGAATTGAATATTTAAGAGTATCTCCAACAAGTTTTTTTATAACAAATAAAATAGAGATTTTGAGTTATTTTTTTTGCTAAAATAGATTCTTTTTCTTCTATCAAACTAAAAGTTGGCTCCATCTCTTTTGTAAAATTCTCTAAATTTGGAGAACTTTTTAAAAATGATTGTTTTTTAGGAAAGTGAAAATATTTTTTATTTATTTTTGTCAATAAGAATCATTGAAATTAAATTTTTAGAAATTAGTAATAATATTTTATTAAATGTATTTAATATTTTATCAATATAATTAATGTTGTAATCTTTAAAAAAAAAATTGGAGTTAAATATAATATTTTTAAAGTTTGGTTTTATATTTTAAAGGATTTGTTGAAGATGTTTTAAAAAATACAAATAAAGAAGAATTTAGAATAAAATTAATACTATTAATTTCAAATACTTTTACTATTTTGAGGTTAAAAAGGTACCACGTCTCAAAATAAAGTGTCAAATAGTTTATCTATACTATATTATAAAAACGACATAAAAACTCTTAATTATAATATTTTAAGCATAAGTTACAACTAATTAAAGTCAATTACTTAATTTACAATTTCTTAATGCTTTGGTACAACATTTCCAACACAGTATCTCACATAATCATCTATTTGTGGAATGTATACTCATTTATTAATATAACTATTTGTTTTTTTGGTGGATGATTTTATAAAATAGATTTTATATTAGCATAATCTATTTTAAATGTAGATTTTACATTTAAATCTATATTAATGAGATGTAATATAAAATCTTTTTTCTTCTATATTTTTTTATATTACATCTCATAATGGTTTTTCCATATTTTATTTTATAAAATCTTTTTACATAATGAGATGTAATATAAACTCTTTTTTCTTTCGTATTTTTTTGCTAATATAAAATCTATTTTATTTTATAAAATCTACACGTATTTTATATTAGCATAATATAAAATCTACACGTATTTTTTTTCCACGGGCATTAAAAAAAGAAAAAAGAAGGTTGATATGAATTAAAAATAAAAAATAACGAGATACACTAATAAATTATCATATTCTTTAAAATAAAAATATTCTGCAATATTTTCCAAATTAACCAAGTGTAAAGAAAATAAAATAGAAACGATGTAGATATAAAAATATTCTTCCATATTTTTAATATATTTACATTTAAATGTAAAATCGAAAATGAAAATAAAATATTTTAAAATATTCTCTACATTCACTATAAATATATATAGCTTCTCTATGTATCATCCGAGTACAAGAAGAAGACGAACGGTCGGGTGTCAATGGCGGAACCTGCAACTGAACAAAAGGTATTCCACTATATTTTTGTTTCTTTGAAAAACTACTTTTTTATATTTTATTTTATTTACTGAGAATTTATTTATATTTTTCAAAACCCACAATCATATTTTTCGAAGTAGAGGAATAAGATATATATACATATCTTTATTTTTATCGACTAATACTATAAGGTCTTGATGTCAATAGTCAGATAAATATGTTGTGAGATATATCGTTTGAGTTTTAAATAATATAATACAAAACTATTACCAATATTATTGCACAAACTCATAACAACAAACGTTTAAGAATATATGCAAGTTAACCAATTATGAAAATACATTCGTTTTTCACATTGTATTTCATTAATTGTTAACAGAGAAATTACGTTTCATTTTAACTCGGTTCAATATTCCAACAAAAAAATTATTCTCCCGTGCAATGCATGGGCCCAATACTAGTTCTAAAGTAAATGGCTATTTTTAAAAATAAATTGCTACGTTTTCATTCTACCCCTTAATTATATGAGGGTTAAAACCTCTCTCTATAATTAAGGTTAAAATTGTTTTTTTTTAAATTAAAGAGTATTAGAAGCGTACCCGCACAATGGAGCGAGATATATCACGATTTTAATGTTTCATTTTATTTTTTGATTTTTTGTCGATTTACAGTACAATTTTGGATAATTTTGAGAAAGTGATAATATTTTTTATATAAAAAAATTAAGTATTTTGTTAGAATTCAATGATTATCTTATATATTTTAATGACATTTAGAAAAATAACCAATTACATATTTAATAATATAATTAAAACAAATTTAAAATAATATAATATATT
This sequence comes from Arctium minus, assembly GCA_954870635.1. Taxonomy (NCBI): domain Eukaryota; kingdom Viridiplantae; phylum Streptophyta; class Magnoliopsida; order Asterales; family Asteraceae; genus Arctium; species Arctium minus. Next base: position 71,165,311 of record OX941094.1, on the reverse strand, counting down.
AATTAATAATGATACAAGGAAATGTCCGCATAAAAGGAATGTCTGCACATACCAAATTGGTGGGGGTTAGAAGTCTGCAGTAGTAATATGTATTTTGTGCTTTGATACTTGTAAATTAAGAGATTTTTAAAATCTTGCATAAAATGATAGTACCTTGTGCCTAATAATTTGTATTTAAGAGTTTTTTATCTGTGCTTTATAATATAGTATAGATAATAATTACAAATATATAAAGTTGTATATCTTTTTCATTGTTGACATTTATTTTTATACGAATGAATTAATATAAATGAAAACATTATATTTTATATGTATATGTGAAAAAATCTAAATGTTTTATTTTTCAAGAAGAAATTGTAATAAATAGTAAAGTATTTTCATTTATTTTAAACTAGGTTTGACCCCGTGTATTACACGGGGTAATTTAAAAAATTAAATCATGCCTAAAACTTATATTACATATATGAATGATTATCAAAAGTACGATGTTACTTTTCCAAGTTTTTTTTCCTTCAAAGTTGTTTTTTTGCAGTTGGTTACAAAACGTCCTTCTTTTAGGCAGTTTTCACAAACGATGTTTTGCAAAAATTTAATAAAAAATATGAATAAATATTAAGAATTTATAAAACAAAATTTATAATATAATGTAAATGTAAAATGTAGATGTGCTAAATGAACTTATAATGTAAAATGCGTCCAGATACATGTTTAGGCGGGAAAATGAAAAAATAGGCTCACAAGAAGATGACACGTGTCCTTCTAGTTACTTATTTATTATATGTGTATATATATATATATACTAAATATCATAATGTCAAGAAAATAAAATTAAAAATTAAAAATGTTATTTTATAAAACTTCATGATAGAATATATATATATATATATATATATATATATATATACACTAAATATCATCACGACATATTAATTCGTATATATTTATGATATTTAATTATATAATTAAATTAAAAAATATTCAATATTGGACTCATTTCGAATGTAATGACGAAACGATTACAATGGTATAATTTATAAAAAATAAAAATGTTTTTTTCAATGCAATTTAGTTCATATACATTATTTATGTTTATATGATAAAAGTCTAAAATGAAAAATAAAAAAGTAAGGGATTAAAAGTAAACTACATATCTAATTATAAGGGTGGTAAATGTAAGGTATAAATTAAAAAAAAATTGAATTAAGGAAAGATTAAATAAATAATGAATGTGGATTTGCTAAATGAACTTATAGTGTAAAATGCGTTCAAGTTCATGTTTAGGCGGGAAAATGAAAAAAATAGACTCACCAGAAGGCGACACGTGTCCCTCCAGTTACTTATTTATTATATGTATAGATTAGGGTACAAAAATTTTTATCACGAAAAATAAATATTTCTCAAACTTGATTATTACACTAAAATAAGATCGGGTTTATAAGTATCTTAATAGACTGTTTTACATTATTTAAGTTTATATAATAAAACAATAAAATGTTCCATATAAAAGTGGTGCAATGAGGTTATATGATGTTTTTGGACATCTTAACAAATTTTTAGGACATTTATAAAATAAAATGTCGTATTAGCTAATTTATAGGGCAATTTTAAGAATTCTCATATGAACATATATTTTTATGGGACACTTTTGAGAATTGTTTGATGAACAATTTTTTTATATGACACTTTTTTTAAATACGATGATATAAAAAAGTTAATAGGACGTTTTATTTCAAAATTGTATCGAAGAAGATTAACACGTCTAAAACTGTTCTATAAATTTATTGTAACACTTTTAAATCTAACATTTTATATTTTGATTCTATGAACTTAAGTTTTATAAAGCGAGTTATTAGAACAATTAAATATTTTTGACATTTTATAAACTCAATTTTATTATAGTGTTAATTGTTATTTTCTTTTTGTTGATAAAACAAGATACTTCTTATAACGGTTTTCAAAAGTTGAATATTTTAATAAATATTTTCAAATTAGCCAAATTAAAAGTTACCACAATTTGCCTTTTTTTAGATTACAATTTCAATATAATTAAGAAGCATTAAATGTATATTTTTGTGAACACTTGTTTATATATCACTTAATACCATGTTTTTCCCTCTTCTATTTTCAATTGATTTGCTTTGAACCATCATTCACCAATTTCATACAATCTCTAGGGTTTTCAATTTCTTTTACTTCCTTTAGTTGATTCATCTAGGGTTTCTATCAAAGAAATCGGTTTTCGTTTTTTCGATTCTCAGGTAAAATACACATTCTGCTTGCATTGTTCTAATTTATTGACAGAATTTATTCATCTTACGCGATTTTTTGATTTTGAAAATCCAGGAAGGACTACATTTGTTGCGGTTATGGATTCCGATGGTTTGCGCATGTGAGTTTTTCTTCTTTGTTCTTTAATAGTTTTTATTTTTACTTATTTCTTGTAAAAATTATCTAAATTTTCAGACGATTATATATAATCTTCCTTTTAATCGAAGTTCAAATATTATTTTATAGGTTAAACTTTTAACATATAAAACCGATACGGTTTTTCTTCCACAAATTTATTTCGAAATTTATCTCTTTTACTATTTTGTATTCATACAAAGTAGGATAAAATGTAACGAGGTTTTCCTTAGTTCATATTTAGTGTAACAATTTTTTCCCCTCGATCAATGTAGCGAAGTTTCAAAATTGTATATTTTGTACCCTTTTTATTGATAACATGTTGATCTTCTAACATTTAACGACGTGGATGTGCTATTGTTAGTCAATATATCTTTTACTGGTCACATGTTTTTTTGGGAAGGGTGTCCTAGATTATGCCTAGACTAATTGCTTGGCAAATTATGACTATAAGACACCAGCCCTGATTAAACCTCAGTGGCCACAATTGTTGTGTATGTCTGGATTCGAAACCTGGGCAGATGGGATATTCCACCACATCCCCCAGACCCTTAATCAGTACGTCATAATTGCTATCATTTTTCTAATGAATGTAACTTGAAAACTTAACATCCATGTTATTAAATGTTACAAGAACATCAGGTCGCACGGTCACAATAGGTACTAAATAAGAAAATTTGAAACTTTATGTTGATTGAAGAATAACATTTTTTTTGTTACACTGAATAGAAACTAAAGCAAAATTCTTTGCGTTTTGATGCATTTTGCGTTACTATAATTTATTAACAAATGCTTATTATTTGAGAACATGGGGCATTATTAGTTCTCTAAGATTTTCTCTCGTATTGTTTAATTCCGGGCAAAAAAATTTTAATTTATGTATTGAAGGGGAAGACACCAACTATCAATCTCGTTATGTTACCATGTTTGATTATGTTTGTTTGTTATTCTATTTTTTGAATCTCGTGTTTCAGGCTTCATGTGTTTATGCTTGACTATATGAGAAAAATGAACATGAATCAATCAGCTGAAAGTTTTGCTAGAGAGGCTGGAATCGACGATACATCTTTGGGTGCGTACTCTTTTCTTACCCCACATTGTCTATGCTAACAATCGTAGCAATTGGAACACCTATTATTTTTGTACCCTTTATTTTTCTAATGATTTCCATATATTTTTGAAGTTAACTTTACAAGGATTTACATGTGACTTAGTGCGCTTTTCCCTTTTCAGGGTTTAATCCACCTGATGGGTTTTTGGTTGATTGGTGGTCTGTCTTCTGGCACTTTTATACTGAAAGGATGTATGATAGATCTAATGATAGTGGGGTCATGATAGAATCATCTGTTTCGGCTGAGGCTCGGGTTCAGGCTCAAGCTCTTGCCCAAACTCAAGTCTTGGCCTTAGCCCAGGCCCAGGCCCAGGCCCAGGCCCAGGCTCAGGCCCAAGCCCAAGCCCAGGCTCATGTTCAGATTTTGAATGATATCGGAACTAACAACTCTTTCATATATACCGTGGGGCAAACATCAACCCAAATATTTCCATTCCATGGTAACATTGAAAGCATCTTAATGCAACCAATATTGGGTGCTAGAGGGAATGATGAGCAGTATGGTGTTCTCCCTTCTTATACCAATGCAAATGTTCAAGGAGGAAGGGCTTTTCCAGAACATTCAAGCGATCCTAGGCATAATAGGCAAAATAATGGTCGAATTTCTCGACAATCACTGCGCAGGGTATGATGCTAATATGTATGTTTATATGAGAATCATAAAATCTTATTGCTATCAGTATAGTTGAACTTTACTTCTATTACAGGTTAATAGACTTGGGAATCCAATCAGGAGGGGCTCTGCTAGTAATCCAACATCGCAGAGATCAATGAGGATTATGAATCCAACAACAAGTCAGCCTCTTAATGGAGATTCATTGGATTTGAATGCTATTTTTGAGTATTTCAATATGCAGTAGAGATCTTTGGATCCAACAAGCCTAAGGATGTGCAAGATTATAGGAATATCTTAAATCTAAGACATATATTGTTTCTTTGTTTGCTTCATCTAGATTATGTTTTTATATGTATACCATATACTCTGGATTTGCCCGTTCACATCTTTCATGGTTTAGGGAAATGAGTACAACTTTATAGTGTTTGGCATACCTCATTATAGAGGATCCTTTTAGTGCGTGATTTTATTGATATCAGAGATGATAACTATGCGTATACCGCTATAATTCTTTTCAATTATTTATTGTTTTCTATCCATATATTAACTTAATCTCAATAACGAAAATGTATGAGTCATAGACTATCTCATAGGTAACACTTTGCTTATCTGCATTAGTAAATCAAAAGGGGGTCCTCGTATTGCTCAATCTTAACAGGCTAAAAAGTAAAACCTAATGTAACTTTGTATGGTTGACATACCATTCCACATCAAATTTGAGTATAACTCTAAGCCCCTCATATGTCTTAGGTAGTAGGCTACTGATATCTTGCATACAGGTTCTTAAGTTGATTATGAGGTTATTAAGTCTGTCTTTTACTTTGGGCATGGATGTTATATATGAACATTGCCAAAAATGCAATTGTAATATGTATTAGATACAATTGTTCGTGAATGCACTCTAAAAAGGTCATATCTTCTGCCGTGTAGTTACAAATTTGATTTACTTAGTAGGAAATCTATAGCAAGTGTACCAAGAGGTAAGATTCATATATTTCCTGTAATAACCATGACCAAAATTAATAAAGTTGGGAGTGTGTGTGAGTATTCACTCAAAACCTAAAGTGTAGGGGCTAGTTTGCAAATATGGAAAAAACGGGATTAATACCCCCAAAACCCTAGCCACCAAACCATTCCCATCTTAGGAGGCTAAGGAACCAGGAAAGAACTCTGTGTGCATTTTTGGAGCATTCGTTGTGGAAGAGAATGCCAAGAGTTTAAAAGAAAATCTTGCATCAAATATCTCCTAAAGGTAACTCTCAATCCCATACATCATATTAGATTTTCCTGGAGTGGTTCTTTTTATTGCCTAAAGGTATTTTGGGAATGAGGAATTCTAAGTTGTTCGATTTCATGGGGTTTAGAGGTTAATCTTTGGGGAACATTGGTGCCTTAATTGATTTGGGTGATGCTCAAGTTGATTCTAGCCAAGTTGGGACCTCATAATCTATTTAAAATCGAGTAACCCCTTGATTTTGGGGTTTTGTTCGAAGTGGGTCGCGAAACCCCGGGGATCGCCTCCCGAACCCGGGGTGATAAAGGTGTTAATCGGGAGCCAAACTCGGGGAGTTCGGGTAAGGCGGGCTGTAACGCCCAAAAGAAAAATCTTCTAGTAAGTTTATTAAATATTGCATTCCTTTCCCCTCGCTTTCTCTCGATTGAGTCGAGTAGTTAGGAAGCACTTTTAGTTTAAATTAACCTATAGACTTATGCCTCTCGAGCTATGTTAGGATTCTTAAAACTTCTCCTTAGTAAATTCGTTGTGGGTCTCATCGCGCGAGTCTGAGAACCTGCGACTTAGAATCTGGAACTTAAGTGGGAGAATACAGCGACTTACGTGTAACAACCCAACTCGCGACATAGAGCAAAACTAAAAGTTATTAACTAACAACGCCAAACTATAACGACCCAAACTTTGAATCATTAAAGCATAACTATCATAACAAAAACAACCTATTACACAACTGAGATCTAGCTGAAATACTAAATGAGGTCTTCTATAGATGCATGCTGCTTAAACCTTCTCTTTCCCTTTACCTGATCCACCAACTTCGCGCCTACCTAAAAAGGTTTTTAAATTTTGAAAGAGCGAGGGTTAGACCAACGGTCTAGTGAGTCCCCTCTAACAACGACTTCAACTCCATAAACATTCAAAGGATTTATAATAAAATAAACTATTTTCAGATTTAAAGAGGATAATTTAACTTTCAATAAACTTCTCAGCTCACACTACCGCCACCCTAAGGTGACAGCGTGTCTGTGACTCACACTGCCTTGTTGGGACCCACCCCCAACGGCATAAACGGAACACGCCCCATGGTATGAGCACAGGCGAGACACACCACCCGACTTTGAGCATAACACACTTAAAATCATGCATGCATACATTTCCACTTTAATAGCAATAATAGATATATCTTTAACATATAAAATAAATCTCGCATGTGATTATCAACGAAACGTCATTTCAAGACCTGCATATAAACTCATACACATAAACCATAATTTTCTTCGTTATAAAAAGGCTTTAGCTCAGAAAAACTCACCTGACCCTTGCAAGACTTTCCTCTCTAACTGCCTTAAACCGAACCTATCACGGAAATACGAGAAAATACTTAGGACCTAAAAATCTCACAGTCCCTAGCCTGCTCACATCGCTCGACCCCTCCCGGATCAAGTCGATCCCGGGCACCCCGTCTCCCGGGGTTCACGCCCGGATCCCCCATGATTATCCCGGGAGCCCCGTATCCCGGGGTCCCCCGCCCGGGTCCAATCTCAAGATACTCCCCAGGAGCCTCGTCTCCCGGGGTCCCGCCCGGGTTCTGCATGCCCCGGGCTCCCCCGACTCCCGGGGTCATGGCCCGGGGTTCTCCCCCACTCCGGTCTTCGGCAACCCCCGGGTTCCCCCGGGGTCGACGCTGGTTCATAACCAGAGTGCTAATCCACTCTTACTCCCAACATCGATTCGAGAGGGAATCCATTCCCCAAACAAACCACAAGTTGCACTAATCAAAGCTCTCCACCCTAAGATATAATACCCAGATTCTCAAGATTTAACTGTGAAATTAACCTAATCAGATCTTGAGGGCAATTCCAAGGAAATCTCACCCTTAACAAATCCAAACCCACTGCTCTCCAGATCAAAACATAAATAATGAATCCTCCTAGCAAACCAATCATTGATAAAAGTTAGATAGAAATTTACCTTGAAGAAAAACGATGCAGACTTGGATTTCTCAAGAGTTGCTGTAACACCCTAAAAATCAGAATAAAATAAAACCTAGGGACATGGCAACATGACATTCGTATTAATATAAACTTCCCATAAAGGGGATCAATCCTTAAGACTTTACAAAACCTGTACAGATATAGGATTCATCAACAAACTAATCTAGACACCTCTATCAAGATTACATCAGTTGTCAATCCACAATTCACCAAAAGAATGGGACTTAACAAATGCTCAGTTACAATACTAGTCATCTCAAAATGCCTCGAGACCAAACCCGTCTCTCAAAACCCTGGCAACCCACGGCTAAGGGAAACCTGTTATACACATCATTTGAGAAAAAGTGTTAGGCTTAAAGCCTAGTGAGAACTTACAGTTTATAAATCTCAAGAGATAAAATCAAATGCGTCAAGGTAAATATTTCCAAAGGTTTAGTTATGCAAAATACAGTTCTTTGATAATATACGGACAACCGGTCCAAAACACATCTTCCGATGACGAGGATTACCCGATTTACCAAGGATTATAGTGGAACACAAAGTAAGCCACAAATCCGAGTTATGAGCTAAATACATGGAGCCATGGCCACGAACGCTTCGGTCCGTACTACGATGTGAGAGAGGCCCCCAAGGAACCAGTCATACTCTTTCGTTAGACTACATTTGACCCATGGCTAGTAACTGGTCTCACATAACCGTACCAAGTGCCCCCGAAGATCAAATGTATCCAACTACAACAGAAGGGGTACAAACATCCCAACAATAAACCGACTCGATACCTAGGGATCCACTAGTATAGTCATGACTTGTCACAATATTTCATGTGACCACTTTAAAGCTAGATAAACAACTTTCAACACATTTATATTTCAAAATGCCATTTTCCAGACCAACTGCTGGTAAGAAAGATAATCATAAACCCAGTTTATATACATTCTTTCAATAAGTCACAAACATAGGCAAGTAAAACATCATTTTACTTTTAATAAGGCGGAACCAGTCATTTTAGTCAAAACTGATCGGGAATCCCGAAAATCACCAAAAACTTCATTTATATCAAAATGTAGAGAACATGAAATCAAACCGTAGAAATACTTCGGATTTCGCAAATAAGAGTTTTGACATGTATAAAGTTTGTAAAATGGTAGTAGGAACTCACCAGTAGGTTTTAGAATAAAACCCGGAAAACCAGATAACGATCACGACGTAGAGGTGAAGCTTAAAACACCGAAACCTCGGATCGAACACCAAATATTAACTACCAAATTTAGAGAGAGAGAGAGAGAGACTTGATTTTAGAGAGAGAGAAGGAGAGAGATTCTGAGAGAATATCTCACAAATGAGATATTTGTGGCTGAAGCCACTTAAGTCGGCCAGGGTCTTTCGCGGGTTATGCCGCGACCTCAACTCGCGGCATAACTCGCCCGCGTTCTCAAACCCTAAAACCAACAGCGGACATCGCGACTAATGCCACGACTATAAGTCGCGAGTAAGTCGCGAAACTCACTGGAAGTTTCCAGATTCATCGAAAACCACACATTCGAACGATATACTAAATGGGGTGTTGACGACAACGGTTAAACACAAGATTACAACGATATATGTATAATGAAAATCCAGGGTGTTACAGTTGCCCTAATCCCTTTGCTCCTTTCGCGATCGCCCTGCTCTCTCTACAACCGCCACACGCACCAAATGATTAGGGAAAAAGGCTTATTCCCTCTTTATTCCTACTTTTTCACTATCCTACCTTCCACTTTAGACTTAAGACAGAATCTTCCCGTCCACTTCCTATATTAGTCAAACACGGTTATTACACAAATGGCCCAAATCAAACATCTACATTTTTAAGGTTTGCGGAAAGACAATCTATTACACAACTAAGATTACAAGGAACGAAAACTATAATGGAGGTCTTCTAACCCAACTCTGGCCCACACCTTCTTTCTTTTTCTTGCTCAATCCTCCTACCTCACGCCTGAAAAGGTTTTTAATTTTGAAAGAGCGAGGGTAAGACCGATGGTCTAGTGAGTTCCCTCTTACAACAGTTTAACAACAGAAATAAGAAAAAGATTTATAACATCAACAACCAATCCAGTTATAAACAACACGACAATTACATACACGCTTTTGGCATACACTATCATCACCCGCAGGCGACAACGTGTCTGACTCATACTGCCTTAACTGGGACACCCTTCATTGGCATAAACGAGACACCCCCCGGTATGAGTTCACGCGGGACACACCCCCGACTTTCAGTGTAACTGCTCACACTAATGCTTGTATACATTTAACCACACAACATTAAAAACCACGTCATAATAAATCTCACACATATAATCCGACCAATAATTACATGCTTTAAAAACCAACTACCTCAAGGCTTTAACCACATTAACATCAATAAGCATTTAGTTAGAAAACTCACCTGAATCCCGCAACACTTAACTCGATAAACTCTTCCACGAAAGACCTACAACAGAAATGAAGAGGATTCAAAAGAACTCTACACTGGACTAACGTTGACCGGACACCACAGGTTACCGGTTTCCCCCGGGTTATCCCGCTGCCCGGACCCAATCCCCCCCGGGCGCCCCGACTCCCGGGGTCCTCGCCCGGGTTCCCGCTGACCGACTCCTGGTCTCCTCCGGGCGCCCCGACTCCCGGGGTCCCCGCCCGGTTGGATGACTCCCAGATTCCCCCATCTCCCGAGTTCACGGTTCGGGCTTTTAACCCCACCTCCAGGGGTCGCCCTTCCCCGGGGTCTCGACCGGGAATCCCCCGTGTCAAACGTCGCCCGGGGTTTCGACCTACCCCGGTCCGCTCCCATTCGCCCAGTTCCCCAACGACAGAGACGGTTAAGGGTTTCATGGAACGGGACCGAAACCAAATAAACCCTGGATTGAAATACAAAAATATCTAAAATCTCATTCAACAACATCTAACTCCATTAGAATGATTTCTAGAAACAAAAAGGATTTTCAATCACCTCTTAATCAAACCCCACAAAAACACGTATCAGGTTTTACTCAAACAAGGAGATCTTCCCCAATCTACACACCCTTAAGAAATAGAAAAGACTAACACGGGGATCTTACCTTGATAACGACTGAAGAACCTTGAATCCCAACGAAATCCCTTCCTATTCTGATTTTCTTCTTGAATTGCCTTCTTCCTCCCTTGTCCAAGAAAACTCACAACCGTCGTAACATAATGAGGTAGTCTCTAGGGTTAAATCCCTTCTATTTTATTTTTATACTTTAGTCCCTAAGATCTGATCTTTTCAAAAAGTTACACCCACTTAAAAAAAATATTCAAGTCTCAACACGGTTATTACATTACGCGGCCTCAAAGCCGCAACTAAAGCCGCATCACTCGCTGGAGTTCGGGGCCAGCGGCACACGCACGACCTATGGCGCGACCCCAAAGCCATGGGAACCTACAGACCCTAAAAAATGGGTTTTCACCCATTTGAACTCATTTTCAGTTTTGGCTAATTCAAGAGTAATGTTTCTAAGAGCATTTAAGGCGATTTTCTTCCTCCCAAGCTCCCCTATTCTTTAACTTCGTCAGTTGGGTTGTTTGAGGCATTTAAGAAGTGATCAAGACTGGTATTTGGGCATTTATTGGGAAGAGTTCATGATTTTCCAAATTACAATTCCTCATCTCTAACAATCTAGGGTTTTATCAACTTTTCTAGGTTTTTGGTCAAAACCTAGATTGTGAGTGTTCTAAACCTTTTTAAAATGAGATACATATATTTATTTGCTTGAATGTTGTCTTTTACTATTTTATGAAATTAGGGTTTACTCACATTGTTATTTGGGTTTAATATTGCTTTGGATTATGAATGTTTGGTGTTGAAGGAAAGGGATGAGTCTATATTGGTAATATGGATGAACTAACAATGGTATTTATGCTCATACACCCCTATGATATTGTTGCTTAAGTGGTGGGGAGATATCTCACATTTTGGGTAAACTCTTTCATGGTTATATGCATAAATAGTCATGATATGTAAGTCGTTATATGCTTTGCACCTATTTGATGACGAATATAAATCTATGAACCGTATGGAAAATATTGGGGTCAGATACGTCTTGTGTGGGCTAATATGCTACATAGTCACAAATGAGTTGTGTGGATGAACCAAGTCAAATGGACACTAGGAGGACATAGTCTTGGGTGCCACTATGAGGTATGTTCCTAGACTCCGCCACTTGGGGCAATGCCTATATTGTATCCTCGGGTGTGTTGGGCCTTGTAGTGTCACTCGTAGAAGTGATCACTAAGGTATCTCGTCTCTTGGGTGTAATTTGATTGGTGTTATGCATCTCCCCCATTGATTCCAATCTTTATTTTGAGTCCCGCTGGGACTATAGAATTTGCCATATATGCATTTATTAACTGTCATTAAACCTCACTAGGCTTTTTGGCCTAACACTTGTTGGTTGTTTACATGTATCTTAGGCTCTAGTGGCGTCGCACCTAAGAAGGTCTAGGCGGACTTGGTGAGAGCTTGGGGATAGTGCATTTGGGAGCACCTTTTGTGAAGATTATATTGGATTTGTAGGCGACACCCTTTTTGTAATCTTATTTCTGTCATAGAGATTAGATTAGATGGTTTTTGTTTATTTCCGTTAAATTACAAACTGTAATTAGACAGGTTTTTATACATTCCCCATTTTTGGGAGGCTCTTGCTTTGGTAAATTTTATATACCATATTTCTGTTCTCCGGAATCTTTGTTATCCTCATTTTTGGGGTGTTACACGGGCAGGGAGCCGGGGTGCCAACCTGGGGCGACTGGGAAGGCATGCCCAGGAGTCGGGTGACCCCGAGAAAGAGAGAGAGCCGGGAGACGGCGACTTGGAGGGAGAACCCGGGAGTCGGGTGACCCCGGGAGTGACCCGAGAGTGGGTATACCCGGGGGAGCAGCCGGGAGTCGGCGTAAGGGGAGCTCGGGAGTCGGGTGTACCCCGAGAGAGCAGCCGAGAGTCAGCGCCAAGGGGGAGACCCGAGAGTCGGGTTTCTCCGGGAACAGTCCCGGGAGGCGGTATAACAACCCACCAGAGAATAGCAAGATAACAATTTAAATCTTAATATTAACAATAATAATTCATGCCAAAGCGGCCCCAAGCGTACAATAAAATTTCAAGGTTTGCAACGACAACCTATTCACAACTAAGATATTAATAAAAGAACTAAGATGACAGCCTTCTATCTGATCCCACTACATCTTCTCTTTCCTTTTATCTGCCCTTCCTAAAACACGTCTGCCTGAAAAGATTTTAGTTTTGAAAGAGCGAGGGTTAGACCATAGGTCTAGTGAGTTCCCTCTAACAGATAAGCGATAAAATAACTTTCCAGCAAATTTAAATCAACAGATTTATAAGAACATAAAGATGAAACACGCTACTGACCACACGACCGTCAAAGATGATGTGTCTAACTTGCACTGCCTCAATTTTGGGACACACCCCCATTGGCATAAACGGGCCACATTCCCCGGTACGAGTAGGCAGGCCACACTCCCCGACTTAGGTCACAATCTCCACATATAATGTATGCATACGTTTAAACATCAACGATTTAAAACACACTTAATTAATCTCATAATAAACATGTCATCGTAAATAAATCAAAGTTTAGAATGTAAACTTTACATGCTTTCGTTACTAAAAGGTTTAGTTCAGAAAAACTCACCTGACGTCCTTAGCTTAAATCCCGCGCTTACTCTTATAGTTCGATCCGTAATCTATAAGGAAACATTGGTCGGTGAACTCTCGATTCTTTCTATATTTATTTAAGGTTGACCTTACACCATTATCCCAACGTCATCTAACCTCTAACCAAATTTAGCCCACTAACCCCAACTTGAATAATGAAATAAATCCTTGACATAAATTAATAAAAATGGGTCGGCCATACAAAACCCAACCCAAACATAAAAATGAAATTCCCAAAGGAATGGGCTTCGGCCCACAGTGCAAAACCGGGGACCGGGGCCTGCCTTGGCCGCCCAGTGTGATCCCTTGACCGGGGTCTCCCCCCCTCTCCACCGGTACCTAGTGTCGACCGGGGTCTCCCTCCTTCTCGACCGGTGCCACTAACTCGACCGAGGTTTCTCTCTCGACCGATGTCTAAGTAATTGACCGATGTATACTCATTGACCGGTGTCAACCTTTATCGACCGGTCCATCGCAATCCGGTGACCGGATTATGGAACGAGAAAATCCAAAGACTCAAATACGATAGCACAAATCGCAGAGTAACCCGGAAATCAATAACAAACTATCCCAATAACCCAAAAACAGATGCAGAAACTTGATTGCATCATACATTCCATTAACCACAATAAACACCCAGATTAACTAACCCAAATACCAAACATCGGATTCTCACATGACCCAAAAATCAATTCACTGTAGAGAGAAACATTTGGGAAAAAGATTTTTAAGCTACAAGATGATTTACCTCAAGATGGAATCAAAATCTCACTTGAATTTTTGAAGAATCCTCCTCCTTTCTCGTTCTCTCCAAGAATCGCCAAGGAACCCTTCTCCCAGGAAAATTTGATCGACCGCCACACACACACACTAACACTATTACCTCTAGGGTTAAAATCCCTTTTTCCCAACTTTCACTCTAGACCCCTTTACTAAGGCCTTTCTAAATTTTACCCCAAACTTTTAAATTCTTTGAGTTTAACCCAGTTATTACAATATTCCCCACTTAAAAGAATTCCGTCCTCGGAATTCTTTCTCCGAATAAACTAGGATATTGATTCCTCATAACTGACTCCAACTCCCAGGTCGCTTCTTGGCCCTTGTGGAATTGCCACTGAACTTTCACCAGTTGAATTTCCTTGTTCCTTAATTTCTTCACCTTACGATCTAAGATAGCTACCGGTTCCTCTACATAGCTTATCTTCTTATCTATTTGTACATCCTCTAAAGGTATAACGACATCGCTTTCTGCTAAACATTTCTTCAGATTAGATACATGGAAAACGGGGTGAACTCCTCACAGATCTACGGGTAATTCCAATTTATAAGCTACCTCCCCAACACGCTCTATGATGGTAAACTACCCCACAAATCTCGGCCTTAACTTGCCCTTCTTGCCGAAACGGACAACTCCCTTCCATGGCGAAACTTTTAACATTACCAAGTCTCCCACTTGGAACTGTATCGACTTTCTTCGCTTATTTTCGTACATCCTCTGACGATCTTGAGCTATCTTCAACCTTTCTCGGATCTGACAGACCTTATCGGCTGTCATTTGCACAATTTCTGGTCCGGCTAGCTGCTTTTCACCCACCTCATTCCAACACAAAGGTTTTCTACACTTTCGTCCGTATAATGCTTCAAACGGAGCAGCTCGAATACTGGCATGATAACTATTGTTATAAGAGAATTCTATCAAAGGGAGATGAGTCTCCCACGAACCTTTGAAATAAATAACACACGCTCGAAGCATGTCCTCCAAGTTTGAATGGTTCTTTCACTCTGGCCATCCGTCTGAGGGTGATACGCTGTGCTCAACTTGAGTTGCGAACCCAACTCCCGTTGCAGGCTTCTCCAAAACATTGACGCGAAGCGAGCATCCCGATCTGATACAATGGATGACGGCACTCCATGCCTGGATACAATCTCATCAATGTACAACTTAGCCAATTTCTCCAACGGGTACATCTCCTTGATCGGTAGAAAGTGAGCAGATTTTGTAAGTCGATCCACTATCACCCAAATAGCATTGTGCCCCTTAGGTGATCGCGGCAATCCAGTAACGAAGTCCATTGCTATTTCATACCACTTCCATACCGGTATTTCTAACGGTTGCAAATCCCCATACGGTCTTTGATGCTCTACTTTCACCTTCAAACACGTTAGACATCGCTCAACGTAGTAAGCTATGTCTTTCTTCAATTCTGGCCACCAGTAACTTTGCTTCAGGTCCCGATACATCTTATTGGTTCCCGGATGTATCGAGTATCACGACTTATGAGCTTCTTCCAACACTCTCTTTCGAAGATCTCCCAACTTTGGAATCCACACCCTTTTCTCGAAACATTTAACTCCACGTCTGTCAGCGGTAAGCGAATCGACAATTCCAACGATTCTCTCGCTTCTCAAGTTTTCTTCCGATACCGCTTCCTCTTGACATTTCTTTACTTCTTCTAAGAAGTTGGAAGTTACCTCCACCCTGTACGCTACCACCTTAGATACCACACCCTGCTCTTTCCGACTCAAGGCGTCAACCAGCACATTGGCTTTGCCTGGGTGATATAGAATCTCGCAATCATAATCACTTAGCAACTCCATCCATCTTCGCTGCCTCATGTTCAACTCTTTCTGATTGAATAGGTGCTGAAGGCTCTTATGATCAGTGTAAATTTGACATTTTACCCCATACAAATAATGCCTCCAAATCTTCAACGCAAATACCACAACTGCCAGTTCAAGGTCGTGCGTCAGATAGTTCCTCTCATGATCTTTCAACTGACGAGACACGTAAGCGATTACCTTCCCTTCTTGCATTAGCACGCACCCCAGCCCTAACTTTGAAGTGTCACTAAAGATCACGAACCCTTCTGTACCGTTGGGTAAAGACAGAATAGGTGCACTACTCAATCTTTTCTTCAGTTCTCTGAACGCATCTTCCTGAGCTTCCTTCCATACAAACTTAACATTTTTCCTCGTTAGAGCTGTTAATGGAGTGGCTAATCTCGAGAAGTCCTGAATGAACCTTCGATAGTAGCCCGCCAAGCCAAGGAAACTTCTCACTTCAGACGGTGATTTTGGCACCTCCCACTCTTTGATTGCCTTGATCTTTGCTGGATCAACCTTGATTCCGTCTTTCGACACGACATGTCCTAAAAACTGTACTTCTCTTAACCAAAACTCGCATTTCGAGAATTTGGCGTACAACTTCTCCCGTTTGAGCAACTCCAACACGGATCGAAGATGCACCTCATGGTCGTTCATGGATTGCGAATAAATTAATATGTCATCGATGAAGACGATGACACACTTGTCCAAAAATGGACTGCATACTCTATTCATCAGATCCATGAATGTTGTCGGTGCGTTTGTCAACCCAAATGACATGACAAGAAATTCGAAATGTCCATACCTCGTGCGAAAGGCAGTCTTGGGTACGTCCTCCTCTCTTACCTTCAGCTGATGGTAGCCCGAACGCAGATCTATCTTTGAGAAATAACTCGCACCTTGTAACTAGTCAAAAAGGTCATCAATTCTGGGGAGCGGGTACTTATTCTTGACTGTTACCTTGTTGAGCTCTCGGTAATCTATACACATTCTCATAGTCCTATCCTTCTTCTTGACGAATAACACCGGGGCTCCCCACGGTGACGTGCTGGGACGGATAAATCCTTTATCTAGCAGCTCTTGCAGTTGAGTCATCATCTCCTTCATTTCGGTCGGCGCCAAACGATAAGGAGCCCTTGTTATTGGTGCCGCTCCCGGCATCAAATCCATTCTGAACTCCACTTGCCTATCCGGTGGCAAGGTGGTTAAGTCTTTCGGAAACACTTCCGGCTACTCACACACTATCGGAATAGATTCTAATCCTTTCTTCTCCTTCTTAGCGTCTACTACATACGCTAGGAACCCCACACCCCCTTTCACTAGGCAACACCTAGCCTTGATCATAGAAATAAAGCATGACTTCCTATCCCTACGATCCCCATACACTATAACCTCCTGCTGATCAGGCAAAGCTATACGAATTAGCTTCTTATTACAGACAATGCTGGCATCGTTAGACGCTAACCAATCCATCCCCACAATGACGTCAAATTCCCCCATGCCCATCGGGTATAATCGTAATGGAAAGGTATGACCGTCAATGTCTATACTACACCCGTCGTATACTTCTCCCACTAAGACTCGACTATCATCTGCTACTTCTACTTCAAACCCTTGACTAAGCTTCTTGAGTTTTACAAGCAACTTATGCACGAAATTCGGAGACACAGATGAATGATTTGCGCCCGAGTCAAACAACACTTTAACAAAAATCGATTCTACGGGAAAGGTACCTGTTACCACATCTGGCGTGTCCACCGCCTCTTCTGCTGTCATATTAAAAGCCCTAGCTCTCGCCCTAGCTGGCTCCACCTTCATCTCGCCTCCCTTATCTCCATAACCTCCAGCAGCTCCCTTCTTCAACTGAGGACAGTCGGTCCTGATATGATCAGGAGACCCACACTGATAACAAGATCTTGACCCGTGGCAGTCACGAGCCATATGACTAGTCTTTCCACACTTGATGCACCCTTCACGCTCCAAGAGACACTCTCCCTTATGCATTCTATTACATTTGTTGCACAACCTGTTCTCATTCTTGGAAACAACCCGCTGATCAGGTTTAGCGAATTTGAATGTTCCGGAATCACGGACAGTCCCCTCCCATTTCCTCTTGTCCCCACTCCTCTCTGTAGCTTGACGATTCTTTTCCTTCTCTCTCAGCTCGGCAGCATTCACTGACGCTTGAAACCTAGCAGGTTCCCTGTTCGAAACGAATTCTCTAATGTTGCTTCTCAAACCAAAAATAAAACGCTCCACTCGCCTTTCCTCATTAGGCACATAGACTTCTGCAAATCTGGATTTCTCGATGAATTTTGTCGTATACTCCCGGACGGTCATATCTCTCTGTTCCAAACTCAGAAATTCTTCCTCTAACTTTTTAATCTCCTCCAAAGGGAAAAACTGCGCCTTGAATCTTTTCACGAACTCACTCCAAGACATCTCTCTAGCCGCCACCGAACCCTGCCCCCTGACTCCATGTCCCACCACATTACTGCCTCATCTTTCAGCATAGATAACGCGTACACGACCTTATCCCCTTCAGAACACTTGCTGGTATCGAATGCCAATTCCATTCCTTTCACCCATTTTATTGCCAGTACAGGATCACATTCTCCCTTGTAAGTAGGAGGTTTGCAAGCAGTAAACTCCTTGAAGCTACACCCTTTCTCAACCGATGCCTTGGTTATTACTACAGGAGTTGACTGCGAGTGACTTCCCACCACAGTCACCGGCGAATCAGATATTTTAGTTACCTCTCTATCCTCACTCTTTTTCTTGCTTGCCGATACCTCATTAGTTCGCTGAGCCAACAATGCGTTCAAAGTTTCTTGTAGTTTCCCCATCTCAGCCGCAAAGGTTTCTTGCGTAACAAATCCCTGCGTTCATCCCCCACCACGGTTCTTTGCCTGCCTCCGCCCCCTTACCGAAGCTGAACTCTCTTGAAGAGAGGTTTCCTGACCAGGTCTCACCTCCACACTTCTAGCTCGGCGAACAACACGAGTCGCCTTTCCCCCTCGAGTTCCTGCAGTTGGCTCGTTCACTTGGGTAGTCTCCTTCTTAGTCGTTTTCCCTTTAGGTCGGCTGCGACCCTTCCCACGGTTAGCAGCTATTCGAGGAGGAGCAACGGGTCCATCCTCAACAACCTCATTCACTGGTGCCACCTCTACTGCCGGCACTGATCTGCTCCTAGTCACTCTTTTTGACATAACTACAAATAAAGCACCAATATACAAACTTCATTAAGGTAAACTGTAACACCCGTAATTTCCCTAAAGATCGGTTTATGGCCAGCTAAGGAAATCAGTCAGTGATCGATCGAGCGAAGAGGTCGGTGAGCGGTTTAGCACGAGAAGAGGGAAGGGACTCCAGTGACACGCGCGGCTTAGCCCGCGGCCTCAAAGCCGCGGCTAAACCCGCGTAACCCACTGTGGTGCGCAGCTTTGTAGCACGCGCGGCTTGGCCCGCGACTTCAAGGTCGCGGCCAAGGCCGCGGGAGTCATCTGGTCGATTTTAAACCCAGATTCTAGGGTTTTTTTTCTCATTATCCGCCATCTCTATTTCTCTCCTCTCCACTTGGCGATTTTGAGAGCCTTATTCTCAGTTTAGGAAGCATCCATGGTGGATTCTTCATAAAGGAGTATGCAAGATCGATGTTTGGGGAGCTCGGGTTGAAGAGTTGGATTGGGTGTTCTCGGAAGGTCTCGTCATATCTAGTGGTAAGCTTCTTTGATTTAAGGTTATAAATGCTCCATTGATGGTTTATTAGTGTTTGGTTTCTCAAATCTCGGATTTGGTAAGTTTTGGAGAAAACTAGGGTTTTGATCTCGTTTGGGGTTTTTGGTATATTGTTTGGGGGAAATGCTTTTAGATGGTTGAGTATGAGTATTTATGGTTTGTAATGTTTGGATCTAGGTTTTGGAAGTTTCCGACTTGAGGATTCAAGTAGCCTTCAAAAGAGCTCGTTGGGGGAAATCTAGATTTAGCCTAAATCTAACAAGGTGAGTTCAAGATGATTTATGAAAACGGTGTACATGCCAAAATGTTATTTTAAAATGTTGATGTTTTACACCAAATTGTTAACTGCTGATAAGTTTGAGTATTTGGTTTTATCCATCTTTATAAACTCATGAAACATGCATTTTTGTGATTTTGGGCTTGTTGACAAATAAAACATTTTGATATGTTTCTTTGACGTATATTATATAAATGGAGCCCATTTGATGTAAATGTCATTTACATGATTTTGTACTTACGTCTATTTGGAAAATGTGCATGACTGTGTCACGAGGTATTTTGGAAAATAAGAGTAAAGAGTTTATTTGGGAAATGGTTCGCCGCAATCAATGTTGAGTTTGTGTTATTTTTACACTTTTGGGACTGTTGTGTCTTTGTCAGTCGGCTAAACGTGTTTTTAATGTACAAAGGCTTTCGTTGGAAATTTACGTAAGGCGTTGGGCCTTTGGCTCGGTTTTTGGATTTAAACGAGTTGTGTGGACATTTGTCCGGAGTTATAACCAGCGGGGTTTTTGATTTAAACGAGTCATGTGGACGTTTGTCCGGAGTCATAACCAGCGGGGGTTTTGACTGAGATGACGATTAATTTCGTATCGTTGGTGAGTTTCATGTTTTGGGTGCGTGGTCATCCAATTGGAGTCATGTAACGTTAGACAGTGTTTTAATGGATCTATAGGCACATAAGTTCTGTTGGTCTTGAAAGGCCGGAGGTTTTGGGTTACTTTTAGTGACCGCTTGGGTTTGCTAGCGAGTAGGCAATAAGCGGCATGAGCCGTTGAGGTGTAACTCGTCTAGGTTGGATAGGCACCCGTGTCCGTAAGTCCTTGAGGTGGAACTCGACGGAGTAGGGCTAGAGGCAGTAATACGGATTGAGGTTGTGATGTCTGGTATGGCATGGGAACTAAGTCCGGGATCCGTGGTGAAATCCAACAACATCAAGGGTGGCCCCATTCACGTGTTCTCGCCACCCAAGATGGAAACGTTTAGAGGACATGTAAGGAAGTCGCGTGAACGACCTACTTACGTGTTCTCTATTCTCGGTGTTTACGGATCTCCTCATCGTTGATTCGTGGTATTTTATTTGGTAATGTGGTATTTTTTACCAAAAGGAGTTTTTAAGTGGTTGACGGCAAATGATGGCTTTAATATTGGGTTCTTCCCACGTATATTAAGGTTCGCATGGACAGCGTCATTTCCACGTGTCGGTATTTATTCTCGTCCATTTTATGGTCGTGTGAGTTTTGGGTTTAAAGCCGTGTTCATGGCAATATTTAATTATATAGATTTTCATCTATGATTTATGGGTTGTGTGTCACGTTTCACCCGTGTTGGGTATTTCAAGTTATAATGTGTTAACCATGTTTTATAAGATTTGGAGTCCGCTCTCTATTTTACATTTTAGCAAGTTCCGGTTTACTTTACATAATTGCGTCTCATATTGAGATCCTCGTCTTTAAAGCAGTTTGGTTTGGTTAACAGTTAACTCGGTGCCTCTTTCGTACAAAATGCATCATTATTGATAAACGAGTCGTTTTCATAAGTGAAGCATATCATTTTGAAGATTATGGTTTTATTCGCATTCTTCCTTTCTAAATGATTAAATCATATATGTTGAAAACTCTTGAGCTCACTAGGCGTTAAGCCTAACCTTTTTATTTGTCGGCATGTGCATCAGGTTCCAGTTGAGAGATGGGTTCTAGCAGTCCTATGAAGAGTAGAGCCTTAGCTAGACGCGAAAGTAAGTATTGGGTGAAGTATTCTGCAAGTTGGAGATAGTGACTATGCGTGGGTTTAGTAGCACCCGTCCTTTATAGTTTGTATGTATAGTTTGTTTACGTGTATTGAAGTTGAATCTAAATTGTGGTTGTAAATGATTCAGTTATTGATGTATTTAGAAAATTTTAAATAAGTTGCTATTCCCAGATTTTAGGGTGTTACATAAACCCCAAAGCAATAAAGCAAGTTAAGTATGCACATGTACCTGTAAATTTATAATTACACTGGCCAGATGTAATTTTAAATTTACCTTACATGTTAGTCCTCACTACTCTATCACTCGTCTTCCTACGGTCATCCTATATCTCAGTTGTGACTTACTCCCTAAGTTTAAGTCTAGGCCCGTCCGTCCACCTAGATCTCTTAAACTATGGCTCTGATACCAACTATAACAACCCACCAGAGAATAGCAAGAAAACAATTTAAATCTTAATATTAACAATAATAATCCATGCCAAAGCGGCCCCAAGCGTACAATAAAATTTCAAGGTTTGCAACGGCAACCTATTCACAACTAAGATATTAATAAAAGAACTAAGATGACGGTCTTCTATCTGATCCCGCTACATCTTTTCTTTCCCTTTATCTGCCCTTCCTAAAACACGCCTGCCTGAAAAGATTTTTAGTTTTGAAAGAGCGAGGGTTAGACCATAGGTCTAGTGAGTTCCCTCTAATAGATAAGCGATAAAATAACTTTCCAGCAAATTTAAATCAACAGATTTATAAGCACATAAAGATGAAACACGCTACTGACCACACGACCGTCAAAGATGATGTGTCTAACTCGTACTGCCTCAATTTTGGGACACACCCCCAATGGCATAAACGGGCCACACTCCCCGACTTAGGTCACAATCTCCACATATAATGTATGCATACGTTTAAACATCAACGATTTAAAACACACTTAATTAATCTCATAATAAACATGCCATCGTAAATAAATCAAAGTTTAGAATTTAAACTTTACATGCTTTCGTTACTAAAAAGGTTTAGTTCAGAAAAACTCACCTGACGTCCTTAGCTTAAATCCCGCGCTTACTCTTATAGTTCGATCCGTAACCTATAAGGAAACATTGGTCGGTGAACTCTCGATTCTTTCTATATTTATTTAAGGTTGACCTTACACCATTATCCCAACGTCATCTAACCTCTAACCAAACTTAGCCCATCAACCCCAACTTGAATAATGAAATAAATCCTTGACATAAATTAAAAAAATGGGTCGGCCATACAAAACCCAACCCAAACATAAAAATGAAATTCCCAAAGGAATGGGCTTCGGCCCACAGTGCAAAACCGGGGACCAGGGCCTGCCTTGGCCGCCCGGTGTGATCCTTTGACCGGGGCCTCCCCCCCATTTGCGCCGACCGGTGTTAAAGAGGACCGGGGTCTCCCCCCTTTTCGATCGGTGCCACTAACTCGACCGAGGTTTCTCTCTCGACCGATGTCTAAGTAATTGACCGGTGTCAACCTTTATCGACCGGTCCATCGCAATCCGGTGACCGGATTATCGAACGGGAAAATCCAAATACTCAAATACGATAGCACAAATCGCAGAGTAACCCGGAAATCAATAACAAACTATCCCAATAACTCGAAAACAGATGCAGAACTTGATTGCATCATACATTCCATTAACCACAATAAACACCCAGATTAACTAACCCAAATACCAAACATCGAATTCTCACATGACCCAAAAATCAATTCACTGTAGAGAGAAACATTTGGGAAAAATATTTTTAAGCTACAAGATGATTTACCTCAAGATGGAATCAAAATCTCACTTGAACTTTTTGAAGAATCCTCCTCCTTTCTCGTTCTCTCCAAGAATCGCCAAGGAACCCTTCTCCCAAAAAATTTTGATCGGCCGCCACACACACACACTAACACTATTACCTCTAGGGTTAAAATCCCCTTTTCCCAACTTTCACCCTAGACCCCTTTACTAAGGCCTTTCTAAATTTTACCCCAAACTTTTAAATTCTTTGAGTTTAATCCAGTTATTACAGGCGGGGTCCCGAGGAAGGGGGGGGGGATCGGGGAGGGCGAACCCGGTGAGGGAGGCCTCTGGGTGAGAGCGAATCTAGTAAGGGAGATACCGGGTGGGACCCAAATGTGTAGTAGAGGTCGTTTAGAGGTATCTTTTAGACCTAGTGTATTCTTATCAACCTTACCTGTTACTCATAGGTTCTGTCTAAGGACCCGAGTCCGGGGTCGAAGGGTAAAGTGAGAGGCAACAGGTGAGTTTTCTAACCAAGATCATTACTGTTATTATGTTACTTTTATGCATGCGAGATCTATTAAACATGGGATATGTTTTATTGTGTTGAATGTATGCATACATTGTTTGTGGCCTAAGTTGGAGGGGTGCTCATACTGGGGGGGGGGGGGTGTCCCGTATATACCATTGGGGGGTGTCCCAGAATGAGGCAGTATGAGCCAGACACGTCGTCACCTTTGCGTGACCTCAGTGTGTGCCAAAAGTGTAATTTGCAAGTATGATGTTTTATCAAAAACTGAACTGGTTTGTAAGTATTTATAAATCTTTTATATGTTGATTTGGCATAAATTCGTCGTTAGAGGGAACTCACTAGACCATTCGGTCTAACCTTCGCTCTTTCAAAACTAAAAACATTTTCAGGGAGGCGTGAAATAGACGATTCAGGTAAGGGGAAGGATGTCCTAGTTTCCCCAATTTTAGTAGTTCTCCCTTTTGTTATTCTTATTTGTGTAATAGGTTGTTTTCTGCAAACCTTGGATATTTGTCCTTTGTCATGGGCCGTTTTGGCGAAATTTTATATTATGTCATTTATGTTTTATTTCCTTATGTTGGGTTGTTATATTTCCTTTGTTGTATCTTTTCTTTTTGTATAAGACTTATCATGCATATGCTTATGCTATTTCAATCTCTTTGTTGTAGGATGTCAATATTTTTTGGCATTAAGCATCAGACAATGATGTATATTATTTGTTAGATACTATCTTGTCACTTGGCAGAAACCCATTGAGAATCGAGGAGTGACATTGTACTCCTTCCATACGGGGCTCATGGAGCTTCACATCACTTGGGAAGTTGCTCGTGAAATAACGTCCAAGCTATTTGATAACCCTCATATCTTAGGGTTATTTGTCCCTCTTTTTATATCCATTTTCACCTCTTTTAGCAATTCCTAAGACCCATTTGAGCCTTTTCGCTTTCTTTGGTCCAAAGTATCCAAAAAGTCAAGAAATAGCTTAAAAATCAGGTTTTGGACGTTGGGAAGCAGTGTGACGAGTCACCATTATGGTATATAACGGCTGGAAATCTTCTTAGGGATTTTATTGCCCAATTTATGAAGAAGACTTGCAGGTTTGAGCTGGGTCAAAGTTGAGTTCTTTCATGAAAAAGAGAAGGATGAAGACAAGCTTAAAAAGAAGACAAACATTGAAAAGTCACTTTCACCCCTCAAGTCCCTTTCACCTTTTCCACTATATAAAGAGGCTTGGGGTTGGCATTTGAGAGGCATCCATTAATCCATCATCCATTGAACTTCCACAGAAGCTTCAAGCATTTTAAATTTCAAGTTCTTAGCTAGTTTGTTCTTGTAATTTCTTAGATTTAAATTCTTCACTTTAAATTTCGTCACCACTGTGGTAAGTCTGTGAACACAGTTACAGTTTTTCAGATTAATGCAATTTAATTTCCAGCACTACTTTTCTTCTGTTATGTCTTTAATTATGATTAGTATCTAACCCCCTGGGTGCGGGTGTAAGCTAACCCGAGAGGCTAAAATGTAACACTTGGGTGTTACTGCATTCGGCTAACTTCTCGGTTTGGTCATCCAAGTTGAAGCCTCATCTCAACACGGACAAGCCGATCACTTGTGTGTGTTAATATTAGATCTTAGACCTCGAAAGGGGCGGATCCGAATACGGCTTGGGTGATGTAAGAAGATTTGAGAAAATCTTTAATAATCACATAGAGATGTGGATTTTTGCATAATCAAACTAATGTCCAGATGTCGGTCGAGTTGGTGTGTCATAGAGATATGCGCATCTCTCCATACTGGCGGGGCTAAGATCTTCGAGATCTACTTAGTGAGATCGGTAAACTGAAAGTTAACAAGTGTGGTAATTTTATAATAAAACCGTTATCGCAACAGATACGACGTCGCTTTGAGAGGAGGAAGTCGTATGGGGTTCCCTTGTGACCGGTTTTGTTAACCATTTAAGTTATTAAAATACTCTCAGGGGAAACTTACACCCATACCCGCCTTTTATTATCTCGTTAATTTATATTTTATTATTTCGCTAAAAACCAATCAAACAATCTTTTTAAATCTCTAACTTTGCACTGGAAGTTCGTGAAAATCTCAGATTCTTAGTAGTCCAATCCCTGTGGATATGATATTTGGTCATTACCATTATATTACTTGTGAAGCGAACGCAATATGTGGTGTATACTTGCGTCATTATTATAACACATTTTAGATGTGTTCATTTTTGCTATCACTATTCGAACTTTATAATATGAATATAGACCAATTAATTTAAATGCAATAGAAATTTGTTAGTTATTTGCAAGTTTAGAAATGAAGGTAGATTGTTCCAAAAGGATGGTCAATTTTTTACCCTTCACAGTCAATAGTTAATGGCCTTCACAGTCAATAGTTAATGGAGAGAGTTATGACTAATGGTTGAGAGGGCATTGCTTGTGCATTCCTATATAACCAAACAAATAACTTTAAATAAGTAACAACTTGCTAATCAAATGACTAGTTCCTTATACAAATGAAATTAACTTTTAGGAAAACTATTCACACAAAAAATCCAACTAGAAAAGCCTTGAAAAATATTGATTGGGTTTTATAATAAAATCACATTAGAGACACATAATAAGTAAATATATGTATAGCACAAGAAGACTAAGGGGTTGTTTGTTTTTAAAAAAAAATCTCTTAATGACTCTTAAGTCTGAGTCGTTCAGACATTTTTACACATCACCTCTTATTAATTATAAGTAATTAAGACTTCAGACTTTAGACATCTTAAAAAACAAATGGCACCTAAATGATCATTGTAATAACCCCTTTTTGGGTAAATAAGGGAAATTTGGTGAAAGTGTAGACTATTACCGATAAGATATTACCGAATAAATGTTGGGTGAACGGTCCCTTCGTATATTTTATATCAAAAGGATGAGTATAGCCTATTTTGGCGTTAAAATAAAAGTTTTATTAAATTATATTTTTTGAAATTACAATTGTAGCCCAAAAACATCAAAAACCGCTAAACTACCCAACCAAACTAGCAGGTAATTCGTCAAACCGTCAACCTGCAAAATCAAAACTCGTGAAACGGCCGCTAACCCATTGCTAATATATATAATGTCAATAAAATGTATTTATAAACTATACTTGGTACTTTAGTTCATAGCTTTTTTCCCGAATTTCTATAAGTATGCTTACTATAACTACCACATCGATTTAGTGACACAAAAAACTAATTCGTGCTTTATAGTTGTTTTTGTTGTTTGTGAACGTACAAAGTACTTTGTTTACGATAAAATAAGTAGAAAAAAAAATTATTCCAAAAATTGCATCTACACCAATATTTTTAGTAAGCATCATCCTCAATAGGATTTTGGTGTTGAAACAACATTAGGGGCTGTTTGGTTGGTTTTTCATTAAGTTTGTATAAATAAAGCTATTTGTATAGATTGAGAAGGTTTTTGTTTGAGAGTGTTTTTCAAAGATGGAAGGATTGTGTTTTTAACTGGTACTTGGAATGGACAGATTTGGAAAAAACTTGGTTTTCTACATAAAGTTATCTCCTATAATATTACTGAATAAGTCACTTTCTATATCATTAAAACATTACCAAACAGTCATGTATTGTGACTGAATAAGCTGTAAGTCTCATTAAGCTCATTAAATCGTTAACAAACAAGCACTTAACAAGACATAAAGAATAGCAACCGTCAAATCATCAATGCTCATTTTCAACAAACCAAAAGCATACACCAGTCTGAGTCCTACAAAGGCACTGGAGATTTTTGTAACTGTTCTCTAGAGTCTGGAATTAGTTGAGGTACATACAAACTGACCCAAACACTAGAGTTAACAAAAAAGAAGAAACATACACTCGTTTCCCTTTCAACAAATTTTGACGTACTACAAAGGAGACTCGTACCGGATAAACATTTGGGTTAGAGGTGCTAAAAAAGCCGACCAATTGGACCACCTCAATCAGCCCAACCCGAAAAAAGTCAACCCGAGGTAACCCGACATGTAATCGATACTAAATTAGGACAACCCGAATATATTGGGTTAGGCCCAAAGTAACCCGATAACCCGATGAAAGTTTTAGCGGATTCTTTAAATATATTTGTATTTCTCTTTAATATTTATAAGTTACCAAAAACAACTCGGCAACAGTGAGCAATGACACTCGTAAGAGGATATTATTTTAAAGTTATACGTAATTCCTAAATATTTGATGAACTCGTATATACTCTTGAATGTTGATCGTATTTTTAAGGAAGGTCTCTATTTTTATGTTTTCATTGTTGTTTTTACTTTGTTTAAACACAACTCAACCAACTCGACCAACTCGAAAGGGTTGGGTTGTTGTACTTTTGTTTGAATTAGATTTTGGTTGATCAAATGCTTCAACCCAATAAACCCAACTCGTGAACACTCATAACGACCCATTCCTTTTTAAAATTTCACAAAACCTGAGGGGTATTTTCGTCATTTTTCCAATTCCTTCAAGATAAAGTGTCATAACACCGTGTCTATCTATCTATCTATCTATCCTCTTCACACCATTTCCTTTCAAACCACAACATCCATCCATGGCTACCTCCCTCACTTCCTCCCTCTCCTCCACCTTCTCCGCCCTCTCTCTCCGTCGCTTCTCTCTCCTCCCAACTCACCACCACCAACCCACCTCCCTCTCCTTCACAAAACCCACCACCAATTTCCCCTCAATCAAAGCACAATCCGCAGATATCGACACCACATTCTTCGACAACAGTCTAGACCCAGATGAAATCCCCACCTTCGACCCGCCGGAGAAGCCCGAAGACTACGTCCCGCCGGCGTCCTTCGACGACGGACCGCCGGAGAGCGAGGACGAAATCGCCGCCGCGTATGAGGAGCTGTACGGACCGGCGTATAGTGGGGTGAGTGTGTTGGGAAACGATGTGTATGTGATGGATTCGAAGGTGAAGAAGACGAGTTCGTTTGGGAAAGTGAAGAAAGATAAGATCAGAGATGGGTTTGAAGAAAGAGTTGTTCAGGTGAGTTTATTTTTTAATTTTTTGAATTGAATTGGGTTTTTTTTTTGAAGGTGGATTTTGACTTTTTGAGGTCAACGGAATGAGTTTTGGTTTTGATTTTTGGGTTTGAATTTGTTTGTGAAGATTGGTGAAAATGGAATTGTGTTTAGAATTGTTGGAGGGGTTGGGAATGGGTTGATGTTGGTGTTGGATTTGTGATGGAATGAGTATTGATTTTGGTTATGATAT
Source organism: Arctium minus (assembly GCA_954870635.1). NCBI lineage: Eukaryota > Viridiplantae > Streptophyta > Magnoliopsida > Asterales > Asteraceae > Arctium > Arctium minus. Next base: position 71,136,309 of record OX941094.1, on the reverse strand, counting down.
GAACTGGTTTTGACCTGAAATGTCAAAGATTTGTTAGGAGTTTGTGCATTATGTTTATAGGAGTGAATGTATTTGTTATTCTGAATTGATGTAATTAACTTCAATTCATTGGGAAGAACCGATGGTGTGATAATTAATACTATAAGCATTGTTGATTTGGAAGAATTATTGACCAAAGTTAAAAGAATCCTGTCAATTTTGTCACTGGAGACCAGTTTGATTGCCACTATATATATATATATATATATATATATATACATTGAGAGAGAGAGGAGGTTCAAGGGAATACCTAAAAAAATTAGAAAACAAGGACCATTCTGATAACTCTGGACGGTATGCACTTGTGTATACAAGTAAACTAAGTTGATTTTTTGGTTATGCACAAGTGGATAAGTGCATGATGCATATGTTACAAATTATTGTATGCTCTTGTGCATATGGTCCAGATCAAGGGCTTTTCCCCTGACCCTATATATATATATAGAGAGAGAGAGGTGGGTTCATACGATAACAACGTCTATTTAAGAAAACACGAGAAGAACCGAATACATACAAAATCATATATGATTCATCGTTCACGCGACTTTGGGCACGACTTTTAGGTCGTGTCCCGCATCACCCGCTTCCCATTTTTTCGGGTTAATGTAAAATCATATATGATTTTGTAAATGATCTGTGTTTTCTTGTTTTCTTAAATAGCTAGCGTTCTCGTTTGAACCTTCCCCCCCCCCCCCCCCCCCCCCTTCTCTCTATATATATATGCGCGAAGGATCAGTTGAGGTTAGCGTGAGAAGTGGAGCTGAACCGTTGATCATTTTTAATCAAATACCCTCCCATGAATTGTATAGGAACCGGGGGACGTATTCATCAAGAATCTGGACGTTTTATTCATCATGAATGTTGTGACATAAACATATTAATCATGAATGTTGTAACATATTCATTTTTAATGTGTTATTCACGATGAATAACACCTCCATATTCAACATGAGTGTGTTATTCATGATGAATAACACCTCCATAATTATCATGAATAACATATTCATGATAAATATTCATCCCGAAGAGGAAGAGGAACACGTGGTGGGCGGTTCCTGGATTCCTACTCAATTTTGGGTCCTTAATGGAACTTCTCCCCTCAATATATATATATATATATATATATAGAGAGAGAGAGAGAGAGAGGGGGGGGGGGTTCAAACAAGAACGGTAACTAAATAAGAGAACACGAAACGGCCAAATCATGTGCAAAATCACATATGATTTTACACGTCATTTTAGTGTAAAATCACATGTGATTCGACTGTTTTCTTATTCTTTTATTCAGTTATTTTATTCAGTTACTGTTCTCAAACATGATTCTATTTATATATGTGTGTATATATGTATATTTATATGGGACTGGGATTGAGATTGATGAAAAGAATTGTAAAAATGCTTGAAGAAATGCATATTTCGGTTGATTTCATTAGTGATCAATGCTGAACTTAAGAGCTATATACAACACTCAAAAGATTTGATTGTTGATCAAATGACTGGCAAAAGTGTATATATATATATATATAATTATATATCTTGTACTTTGGCTATTGTTGCAGGTGAGGAGGGTGACCAAGGTGGTGAAAGGTGGGAAACAATTGCATTTTAGGGCGGTTGTGGTGGTTGGCGATAAGAAAGGGCAAGTGGGTGTCGGAGTTGGGAAGGCGAAAGAGGTGGTTGCCGCCGTTCAGAAATCTGCAACTAATGCTCGAAGGAATATAGTCACCGTTCCCATGACCAAGTACTTGACGTTTCCTCACAGGTAATACTATGATCGGCTTTTCGTTCTTTTATGGGCCGTAACTATCTTATTGTGCCGAATTGTATTTGGGAATAGTTTCGACACTCGTAACATTGCCATTGCTTACTCATATCTATCCACAAGGGTTGTGGCGTACTGGTTACTGGGGATGTGGTGGAATATCCCATCTACCCAGGGTTCGAATCCAGGCGTACACAACAATTGTGGCCACTGAGGTTTAATCATGGCTGATATTTTACAGTCATAATTTGCAGATTAGTCTAGGCATTGCCTAGGACACTCTTCAAAAAAAAAATATAGATTTCTAATAGATCTTTAATCGTTACGTAGGATTTCTAATTAAGAAATTGTAGTGGTTGTGTGAGTATGGTTTTTTAAAGGGAAATTGGTTTTTGGTAATTGCTAATAGTCACATGAGTATTTTTTTTTTGCTGATGTGGCAGTGAATAGTATAAGAAATTGCAGAGTATAATTTCTTAATAAGAAATTGTTTTATGACACATCCATGCTGTTTGATGGTGCGTGGAGTATGTATGTTTATAAAAAATGTATGAATAATTTATTTCACATCATGCGTTCAATTATAGTAAAGAATATTTAATTGTAGTTTTGTTGTTATTTGACAAAAATATAGTTTTTTATGATAGAGGTGTCACTTAAGAAAATTGGTAAAAAATCCTTGTAGTAAAGGGTAATTTCTAGATAATTTCTAAAGCTAACGTGACACCTTAGAAATTGTGATGGAAATTTTATTGTAGTGGATGGTCTTAAATAATCTGGATTTTCCCACTTCTGCACACTTGTCGCTGGTAATGGGTTTTCGTGGAAACATCCGTTCTGCTATTTAGGATAGAAATCAGGTCTGCATACATCTTACCCCCTAGATCCTACCTCCGTGTGGCATTTATTATGTAGCATAATCAACACATTGTTTTCGTGAATTCATTTTAGAGGGAGGTTCAGAGGAAAACCTCAAAAAACGGAAAACTGAAGAACGGCTGACCTTCATCTGGACGGTATGCACTTGTGCATACAAGTAAATTATGTTGTTTTTTTGGTTTTTATGCACAAGTGCGTATGCACATGTGCTTGTTATAAATTATTTGTATGTACAAGTGCATACCGTCCAGATGAAGGGCTACCATGGTGTTCTTTAATTTTCTCATTTTTTGAGGTTTTCCCCTGAACCTGACCCATTCATTTTATTGGTCAAAGTAGCATATATTCGGACCGTTTAGCATCACAAATGAAGAATCTTGATTGTTGAATTTGGGTTAGGTCCGATGGAGACTACGGGGCAGCGAAGGTGATGCTAAGGCCAGCGTCTCCCGGTACCGGTGTGATTGCCGGAGGTGCCGTTAGGATCGTATTAGAAATGGCGGGTGTTGAAAACGCTTTGGGGAAACAGCTCGGGAGCAATAACGCCCTCAACAACGCCAGAGCAACGGTCGTTGCGGTCCAGCAAATGAGACAGTTTAGCGAAGTTGCTCGTGATCGTGGGATCCCGATGGAAGAACTCTGGAAATGATCGAAAAGAACGATTAAACAGTCTGTATTATTTTTTGTCTGTGTTATTATTCAAGTTCGTTTTTTTCTTTTTTGTCTTCGACTGGATCGCAATGGAAGATATCGGGAAAACGGCTTCTTTCAAGAGATAGGACCAAGTTCGGTACCTATCGGGCTGTTTTCTGAGTGTCCATAGCTCATATTGTTGCAAAATTGCATAGGAATTCATCAGAAATCATCATATGTTGGAAAATATTAGAGGTAACACATTTTTTTTATAATTGTGGGTGTCGAGGCTAGTTTACGCATACCTTGTGGACCTCGACTAATCCTAGTCTGTGAGGCCCTGGAGAACAGCTAGAAAAATCCTCAGTAGTCTGTAGTTTGACCTGCCTCAAAGGCCCAAATCATATTGCCAGATGAGCTAACCCTCAAGGTTAATGGAGGGAATTATTCTGCTAGAGACTTGTAGACGTCTATCTCCCTAAATACAACATAAATAATCACGGCAACATAACCACAAGGGTTGTGGCGTACTGGTTAAGGTTCTGGAGGATGTGGTGGAATATCTCATATGTCTAGGGTTCGAATCAAGACGTATACAACAATTGTGGCTACTGAGGTTTAATCAGGGCTGACGTTTTACTGTCATAGTTTGCCAAGGGATTAGTCTCGGCACAACTTAGGACACCTTTCCAAAAAAAAAAAAAACCACGGCAACATAACCCTTGCAGGTTGGGTTGACAGGTTAATACTATATATAAATTTGATTCTTATGTGTCTTTGATTTTAGGTGACTTATGAGTATTGTCCATCCTTGTGGGTTGAGTTCGCTTCTATACATATATAACAGAAAAAACAAACACTTATAAGCCGTTTATCAAAATCTTACCGGATAAGCACGTACTTGCAAAAGATTTACCTTTAATTACTTTATTGTGTTACATCCTTGGCTATGAAAATGGATTATTAGTAAGCATTTAAAACCCGGTAAACGCTTATTGGGTAAGAGTCGTTTCCCACACTTACCGGGTAAGATTCTCAGTCCTTGCCTTGTCTCTTACCGGGTAAGATTCTCGGTCCTTGTCATGCTCAATCAATAAGGTAAATGATATCGGTAAGCGCTTACCCGGTAAGCGATTAGTAAACGGCCCCTTAAGGGGCTATTTACCCAATGCTTACCCGGTAAGTGATTACTGGTAAGAGTCAACACTTTTATTTAACATTACCGGGTAAGATTTTAGTTCATTAAAACGGCATCGTATGTAACATTTTATCCGGTAAGCGTTTACCGGGTAAGAGTCGTTACTCTTACTTACCGAGTTCTTTGTCATTGCTATTACCGGGTAAGATTCTAAATCATTGTCATATTCATCTGATAAGGTAAAGTGAGTCGGTAAACACTTATCGGGTAAGATTTTAGTCCATTAAAACGACATTGTATGCAAAATTTTATTCGGTAAGCGTTTACCGGGTAAGAGTCGTTACTCTCACTTACCGAGGTCCTTGTCATTGCTCTTACCGGGTAAGATTCTCAATCCTTGTCATATTCATCTGATAAATAAGGTAAATTGAGCCGGTAAGTACTTACCGGGTAAGCATTTAATAATCGGCCCATAACTTACTTTATCGGGTAAGATTGTAGTCCATAACATAGTACGTATGCAACAATTTATTCCGGTAAGTGATTACTGGGTAAGAGTCGTTACCCTCACTAGGTAAGACTCTCCATCTTTATCATCGTTCTTATCGGATAAGATTCTTGGTGTTTGACATGTTCGTCCAGTAAGATAAATGACATGGTAAGCATTTAATGGGAAAGTGTTTAATAAACGGCCTCTAAATCCTGTAAAATTTCAAAAGGTGCTTTAAGATATTAGAAAATACAAACACCAAGTCTGCAGATTTCATTATTGTTCTCTTCATTTGGACAAATTTTTATTTTTGATTTTTTTTTCTTGACCAATAAGTGTTTCATAAAAGTTTTCTATTAGAAACTTTTTGTTGTTGTTGTTACATCTTCAAACTTGTTTGTGATTACCCCCTATTGTGCTTAGTTTAATGGTTTATGCAGGATTTTGTATTAATATACAAATTTCTATGGGATGTTGGAGGTTATTGAATTCCAAATAAATCACTCCAAATGGGTTTGGAGATGCAACATAAGTGATAACAATAAAAAGGAAATTCAAGAGTCCTAGATTAGTTACAACGGAATTTGTGGTTATCTCCTATTTGTTAACTATTAGTTAGACTTGTAAATTGTATATATAAATACATGGCCTGCTCCCACGTATTTTGGTGTGGAGAAAAAAAAATAAATCCAAAAGTCTAATTCATCCCTTTTATATGGTATCAGAGCACCAATCAGGTTAACACCCATCCCCTTCTTTTTTTTTCTTCTTTCCCTCTCCGTCTTCCCAATGGTTTCCACCACCGACGACAGTGGCAGCGCCACCGCCGACACAACTCTGCCGCTTGCCACCCTTATCCATATGATCACCTTCAAGCTGTCCTCTTCAAATTACCTTCTCTGGAAGAACCAACTCCTTCCCATTCTTGAATCCCAAAAGTTCATGCCCTATATCGACGGCAGTGCTCATGCGCCACTGCAAATCGATCAACACCTCCGGATGCTTCTTAACTCCTCTCTCTCTGAAGAAGCAATGGCCGTTGTTGTCGGCTGCACCACCGCTCATGCCGCCTGGAAAGCACTCGAAGAAACGTTTAGCCATTCCTCCGAAGCTCGTGAGATAAGTCTTCGATCTGATCTTCAAAATCTAACGAAAGGATCTACTACCGTTCAAGATTATGCACAAAGATTCAAGCAACTTTGCGATCAACTTGCCGCCATCAGAAAACCAGTCCCGGAATCATGTAAATCCCAATGGTTCCTTCGCGGTCTAGGTATCGAATTCTCTACTTTCTCGACTGCTCAAATGGCACTAACGCCACTTCCGTTGTTCAAAGATCTTGTTCACAAAGCGGAAGCACACGATATTTTCCATAAATCTCTATCACCGGCAGTCCCCACTCATGCCGCCTTCACAGTCTCTTCTGCCCCTCGGCGTTATTCACGGGGTGCAAATCCTCGAAACCAAATTTCGGGAGGAAGACGGTGACGAGGAGGACGTCGCCCTTATGTTCCACGTTGCCAATTATGTGGACGCGACGGTCACAAAGCCAATCAATGCTCCGACTATCTCCTTCAAAAGCGAGAACACGCAAACGCAAATGTAGCCGAAGCATTCAACAATTCCTGTCCGGTCTCACACCCGGATGTTTCGGATTGGTATCTTGACTCCGGGGCTTCCGCTCACATGGCCTCGACATCTACAAATCTACAACATGCGACCCCATATCATGGTAAGCAACAAGTTATTGTCGGCAATGGAGGTATACTTCCGATTTCTCACATTGGAAATCATAAGATTCACATGAACATTCCTCTTTGTGATGTCTTAGTGGTTCCCAATTTAACACGAAATCTTGTTTCCATTAGTCGACTTACTCGAGACCTCCCAGTTAACGTGATTTTTTCTGATACTTCTTTTCAAATTCAGAACCGGAAAAACAACGCTCTTCTGGCAACCGGGAGGTGTGATGGCAGTCTTTACCGTCTCAATACCATCGATGCAACACTTTTGGCCGATCTCAACAATATTTCTGTTAAAGGCTCATATGGTTTATGGCATACACGTTTAGGACATGTTAATAATGGTGTGATTTCGTTACTAAATAAACAAGGAAAGTTGGCTGTATCTTCTATATTACCTAACTCGACTTTATGTGAACCTTGTCAACTTGCCAAAAGTCACAAATTGCCGTTTTCTGAGGATCCTAAACGTGCCAATCATGCACTTGATATTGTGCATTGTGATATTTGGGGACCCGCTCCAATAACCTCTATCGAAGGCTATCGCTACTACATTATATTTATCGATGACTTCTCTCGATTTACGTGGTTATTCCCCATGCGTCTAAAATCGGATGCGTACGATATTTTTATAAAATTCCATCAAATGGCACAAAATCAAACAAACAGGACAGTAAAGATTTTTCATAGCGATGGTGGCATCGAATTCACAAGTCATAGATTTCAAAGTTTTTTATCTATCCATGGCATTCTCCATAAATTATCATGCCCCTACACGCCTTCCCAAAACGGACGAGCCGAACGAAAACACCGCCATCTTACCGAGATGGGTCTTTCCATGCTTTTTCACTCCAAGGTTCCCGTGCAACGATGGTTTAACGCTTTTGCAACAGCCGTCTATATCATAAACCGATTACCCATGTCTCTCCTCGACGATATTTCACCGCATGAAGTATTATTCGGGGCACCACCAAACTATACAGTTTTCCGACCGTTTGGGTGTCGTGTATACCCGTATCTCCGAGATTACACGCAACATAAGTTTGAACCCCGAAGCCACCCGTGTGTTTTTCTCGGCTATAGTTCACGTTACAAAGGATACCTTTGTCTTGACCCATCCACCACACGCACCTACATATCTCGACATGCCAAGTTCGATGAAACGTACTTTCCATTCAAAAGAGACACAAACCCACATAAGATTAGTGATCTTGATTATGGAACCTTTCTCGATCCAATGGCCACCCCCTCCATCCAAAAAATCGCTCCCCCAATGCCACCTCACAAGGCTACCCCATTCCCCACATGCGTCACCGATCCACAACCACAACCACCACCACCCGAACCTGTTACCACCGTGCAAATACCGTCATCTCCTGCCACTACACCCACTCCAATTCCTCCGCAACCACCAATAACCTCTACACATCCTATGCAAACGAGGGCCAAATCGGGAATTTTTAAACCCAAGCATCCAGCTCTACTAACTGAGCATCATAGTGCTCTCATCACTACTCTCTTAACAACCACCGTTCCCAAAGGCTTCAAATCCGCCTCTAAACATCCAGGATGGATGCACGCTATGGATGACGAAATAGCCGCTCTACAGTCTAATCACACCTGGGAACTCGTTCCTCACCCCTCTGACAAAAATGTGGTCGGAGCAAAGTGGGTCTTTCGCACGAAGTTGAAATCTGACGGGACTATTGACCGGCTAAAGGCACGACTTGTCGCCCAAGGATTCAGTCAAGTACCTGGTCTCGACTTCACACACACCTTTAGCCCCGTCGTAAAAGCCTCAACGGTTCGTCTCATTCTTAGTATAGCTGTGATGAAAAAATGGCCGTTACGACAATTAGACGTCAAAAACGCCTTTTTAAACGGATTTCTCAACGAGACGGTCTTCATGGAACAACCACCGGGCTACATTGATCCTAAGTATCCATCTCATGTCTGTCGGTTAAAGAAAGCCATCTATGGCCTCAAGCAAGCACCACGAGCATGGTTTCGTCGCTTCAGTGACTTCCTTTTCTCCATCGGCTTCAAAAATAGTCAATCAGACACATCTCTTTTTATCTATAAAAAAGGGCCATCCATTCTCTACCTACTTGTTTATGTCGATGACATCATTGTCACCGGCAATGACAACAATCTTCTTCAAAAGCTCATCAACCATGCTCACAAAACGTTCGCCATAAAAGACCTCGGACCACTCAGTTACTTTCTCGGATTAGAAGTCACCTACACACCTACCGGTCTGTTCCTCGGTCAACAGAAATATGCAAACGATATTCTTCTCCGAGCACAACTGCATGAAAGCAAACCGATATCCACTCCGATGGTCGTTGGCCAACAATTAAGTCAAACCGGCAATCCCTTTCATGACCCCACTCTTTATCGATCATTGGTCGGGGCACTCCAATACCTGACCATTACACGGCCTGACATTTCTCATGCCGTAAATACCGTTAGTCAATACATGCATAACCCGACGGACGCACACTTTCAAGCCGTAAAACGCATCATTCGCTATATTCGTGGGACTGTCACATACGGGATCACCTTCAACCATTCCCAAGCTTGCGATGTTACCGCCTTTTCTGATGCAGATTGGGGAGGTTGTCCAGATACATGGCGCTCAACCTCCGGCTATGCGATTTTTCTCGGCCCCAATATCGTCACATGGAGCTCGAAAAAGCAACCAACTGTTTCTCGTTCCAGCTGTGAATCAGAATATCGGGCTCTCGCAAACACCACTGCGGATGTTGTCTGGCTCACACAACTGCTAAAGGAACTCCATCTTCCCGTACCACGGCCACCGTCCATTCTCAGCGATAACAACAGCGCCATATTCATCAGTAATAATCCGGTCGCTCATAAACGAGAAAGACACATTGCACTAGATTATCACTTCACTCGTGAAATGGTACAATCAGGAGTCGTTGCCACAAAATTTGTTCCAAGCTCTCTCAATGTTGCTGATGTCTTTACAAAGAGCTTATCACGATCAAAATTCATGTTCTTAAGATCCAAGCTTTGCGTCAGTCAAAATCCCACGACACGCTTGCGGGGGGGTGATAACAATAAAAAGGAAATTCAAGAGTCCTAGATTAGTTACAACGGAATTTGTGGTTATCTCCTATTTGTTAACTATTAGTTAGACTTGTAAATTGTATATATAAATACATGGCCTGCTCCCACGTATTTTGGTGTGGAGAAAAAAAAAAAAATCCAAAAGTCTAATTCATCCCTTTTATAATAAGCAACATCGGTCGAAAGTCGTGGTTGTCATTTGTCGACATGTTTTCAGACCTGACTTCATGATTTTGTCCCTTCCTATGCCAATAACCAAAAAAGGATGTTTTTTTTGCTGCATGCATGGTTAAACGCACAACAATGTTTAAATTTATAAACCTGAGTTAAACCAATAAAGTGGTAAGTCGAGTATCTTTCTTCTTAGAGAGTCGATGGTTAAGCTAGTGATTTGTGTTGAACAAAATGCACGTGTGTCACTTAGATATGTTACTCAGTTTGGTCACTTAAGCTCAAAGAAACTAAGTAAAAACCGAAATCTACTTGATACAAATGACCTTACTTCAAAAGATTTTGGGTTGAGAATGACATTGAATGCCAACGAAAACAATTCAAAAATTAACTCTTATATAATCATAATTAAGCCAATGACTGACAAAAATATTGAAAGGTGAGAACTTTTCTAAAACAATATCATTTAAACAAAATTATTGATTAGCGAACTTAATGAACCTTCAAATCAACAAATCATATAATTACTATGATGGAGATTAATTTACGAACTTGAAAAGCTGAAACTTCATTAAAAACTAAATAAATTATAATGGAGACTCTTATGATATAATGTAAAATGAAATATGGTTGTTTGCTAATGGTTCATAATGAAATTAGTGTGCTGAATGGTAGGGAGGGGCATGATACAAAACCATTCAGAGGGTTTTAGAACCATCAAGAGGCATGCCTTTTTTTTGACAAACAAGATTCACCTCTTAGCGATCCAGATGTTGTCTCTTAATTTTACCATTAAGATCATCTCAATCCACTAAACCATTAAGATCATCTCAATCCATTATCAACCATTCAAAAATCTCACTTTAAATGAAAAGCCAAGAGCTTACTTAGGGGTAAGCGCTTACAGGTAAAAATAAACACTATCATTACTTACCGGGTAAGATTTTAGTCTACTAAAACGACACCGAATGCAACAATTTACCCGGTAAGTACTAACCGTGGTAAGAGTCGTCGCCCTCACTTATCGGGTAAGACTCTTGGTACTTGTCTCGCTCTTACGGTATAAGATTCTTGGTCCTTATCATATTCATCCGGTAAGGTAATGTGATTCAGTAAACGCTTACCCGTGTAAGCGTTTGGTAAATGGCCCCTAAAACTGTGAGAATCAAACTAGAACAAGAAGAAAAGCAACAAAATAAATTTGTAGAAGTCAATTTGTTATCTAGGCGTGTTCCAACCTCGATCTACCATTGTTGTGTGTGCTTGGAACCGAAACCCCACGTAATGGTGCGTATTACAGCCTCCATAACCTGTCAATTTTCTGCCTACAATAAAATTGGGTTTATAGGACGTCAACAATTTCTAACCGTCCTAATAATCCGCTTTACAAGACTTAATTTATAGGACCAAAAAATATCTGAAGGCATTGTAATAAGTTTATAGGATGTTTTTGGGTATCATAAAAAGTTTTCCATAACATTTTTATAAATAAAAAGAAACATCATTTTAGCTATATTATAGGACACTATTCGAAAAAGTGTCATATAAAAAGATGGGTTTAAAGGACACTTTCTCAAAATTGTCCTATAAACTTATTACAACGCCTTTATATATTACGCTTTATTTTTTGGTCGTATAAATAAAGTCTTATAAAGCAGTACACTTATAAATTGGTGGCGTCCTATAAATCCAAGTTTATTGTAGTCGTTGGTTCTTCCTTGTCGAGCGCCCAAAACTATGTCGTGAATGTCCCCTTGATCATTCCCTGTCTATGCGTATATATAAAAGAGCCCAAAACACCCTTGTTTAACTTTTTTTTATTACTCAACAATATCTTTTTTTTTTCAATTTTGCTGCTGTGGCCGGTTGTACCATGAGGCTTTACATAATTTCGACTAAGATGCAACTTGAATTTGCAAAAACACAAAACATGATAGTTGTAAGCCCGTTTCTTGTCTTTCCATGAAATCTTGAACCGCCTTAATCGGAGCTTGCATGACTTATATTATGTATGAACGAAGTGGCACAACCTTGCGAATATGTTCAACATCCTTATTTTGTTTCTATTTTCTCTTCGTCCCTTGATCATAAATGCTCACCAAAACAAGTGCAAATTGTCTTTGTTACACCATTTTCATGTTCAAGACTTTGATTCCTACATGTATACCAAAATGCCATATCGATGCATCAAAGTTCCCTTAGTATCAGATAAAATGCATGATCTGTGTATATAAATTATAGCGTTTTACAACGCTACCATTTCTGTTTAATCTAGAACTTGGACGACTAATGTTGTGTTTTGATCTATATTTGCAATGTGACATTAATGGTAATTTATATTTTTTTGTACTTTATGTTATATATATGCAAGGTAATTTATAATTTAGAACATTTACAAAACAATTGTATTTCATTTAACATTAAATCATACAAAGAGTTGAAATGATAATTTTTTGTCATTAAGACTTTCTATTCTTAGCACTTACCAAACAGTTATTTTTCACTCTGCACTAAATCATATAGAGCTTCTTAATCATTCTGACCACTTAATCATTATACACCAAATGATTCAGTATTTGCCAAGCATCCATACTACCGATGTTCATAGACTAGTGAATTATCTCCTCCGTCAAAAAATGTGGTGGCAAAAGCATCCCACGATTGTTTGGAGGCACGACACCGAATGAAGGTGCTAATGAGAAAGACGTCCATAGTTTTAATTAACCAACCTTTGACTATAACATAGTTGATTTGCCATTTGCTGAACTACGAATTTGTATGAGGTATTTTTGGTGTTATATACTAGAGGCGTAATTGAAACGGTACCAAGGTTTACCAAGTATTTTACTGATTATAGCTGATAGACAAAATCGACTACTAATATTAACCATCAAAACCAATATACCAGCTTAATTCCCTACCACTAATTTTGGTTGGTACCACCGTACAAGTTGGTAATAGTATAACACCAAAGATTACAATTTAACATGGTATTTGTTTCATAACATGTACATAAAAATATGTATGAAAATGTTCATAACATGTTTGTTATGTTTTTGGATACATGATATTTGTTTCATAACATTTTCGTAACGAATTTGTAACACGTTCATGATGAATATAATATAATATGTTAATTTGTAACGTTCACAACATGTTCATAACGTTAGTAAAACATTTTGTAACATGTTCCTACAAAAAAAAAACTTCGATAGTACGGTAGGACCATGGTATTAAAGAACATATATCCGTACCATACCAACAATCTAGAATTGATACAATAGTACCTACCAAACATATTAAATGTCAACTTAATTGGTACTGTCGATACCATATTGGTTGGCTATAACACCCCTACTTAAGGGCGGACCTATGAAGGACTGTGGGATCTTGTGCACTCGCTCAACCAATTTTTGTAAATAGAATTTTTTTTAGGGTATAAAAGATGCATATACTAAACTTTGAAGGATGATCCAGAAAATAAGAAAATACAAAAGAGATCAATCAAAAAATCGAAAAACTCACTAGAAATCAACCAAAAAACCGAAAAACCCACTGAATCAACCAAAAAAACTTAAATAACCCTCATAATCAACCAAAAAATTGGAAAACCAAAATCCCGCGAAACATTGGAATTCGGCTAAAGATGTATCAAACTTACGCCTACAACGTAGTCTGATGTCTTGCTCAAAAGGTCGGCTCCATATGAAAAAAAACGTATTTTATTCTCTAAATCGACACAATTAACTTTTACCGGATTCAAATATCAACCACTTTGGGACCAGAGAGGGCATAATTGGATTCATCCAATCCAATACCAATCAATATTATTGTGCCCACATTTATCATTTTTGTTGTGAGGTGTACACGAGTAAAAGATGACAAAAGGTCTTTTGGAACCATATCCTCGACCATGGTTTTAATGGGGTGAAGGGATTTTATTGGAAGTAGGGTGTCGACTACAAATATGTCATATACACAAATGGTTATTATTTGTTAGAAAATTCTTTGGAAAAATGGTTTACTTTTTTCTTTCATATTGCAAACTTTTGAAAACAAAACAAAAAGTTCCAAAAACTTTTAAATGGGTTGATTTTTTATTAGTATCGGTAACAACACAACAGGTAGGGTATGAATATCCAGTTAAAATAACAGACAATGAAACAGGTAATTATCTATGTCATTGAACTCATCTCCATATCCATACCCTGGTCATTAATATAGCGGGTAATGGATAAATGGTAAAATAAATCACTTTGAACTACCAATGATATTGTTTAACATCATACATATAAATAATTTGTTATGGCCTCGTTGTGGCGTCGAGGCTGGCTTCGCCGTCATGTTGACCCATATGGCTCCACTCTACGGTTTGACTTTTGTTGTAACACGTTATGACATGATATAGCGCGTTATAACTCATTATTTTGTAACGTGTGGTCTTTTATTAAATTCTTTGAACATATAACTTGAGAAAGAATGATAATTATGTATGACACCTAAGACTTAAATAATCATTACAAGAAAACATAAAAACTAAACCCTAAATAGAGTTGAACATGAATTATGTACTCTCATTCCTGTGCACATAGAGGAAAAATGATAATTATGTATTCTCATTCTCGTGCACAGACTCGAACATGAATTTTTTGAATATTGAAGAAAATAGTGAATAGAGACTTAAGGGATTTGATTTCGATTTTGCACTTTTAATTAATATCATTTTCTTATAAGCTTCATATATTTGATATATGAAGAAGATAACCACCGTAATGAAAAAAAAATTAAAAAAACAATGTAATCCCTTAAAAATCGCACGCAATCAATGAATTGAAAAAAAAATCTCTAATTAAATATGGTGCAAATATCTAATCTACCCTTTTGATAATTTATAATAAATTAATAATTAAAAAACCAATCAAATTAGATGAACGGTTGTAATCTAGGTTGCAAGGGTTGCAACCTTTATGAGGTTGCAAAATATCTTTCCTCTCTCTCTCTCTCTCTCTCTCTCTCTCTCTCTATATATATATATATATATATATATATATATATATATATATATAACTGGTTCTTCTTTTCTTTAATTTTAGTTTCACAACTTTAAATGAATTTAAATTATTCTATGAGATTATTCAAAACACTAACACATACAAATATGTATACATGTGTAGCATTGGGGTATGCCTTGATAAACATCGTGGTCTTGCCGTAACTTGTAAGGCTTGAAGCTTGACTTCACCGCCACACCACGTCTCATGTCATTTAGAACCTTAGTAAAAACATAAGTTCTTGAATATAGTAATTACAAACTATCTAATTTGTTCCAATAAATATTATGATGCTATTCTACACATAACTATAATGTAATATTTTAAAAAACGACGATATGAAAATTAAAAAACGACATTGTTTTTCATTGTATTTATTTTTCCGACCTTGTATTGTCTCTCATTTAATCATCATAAACTCGTTTGTTATTTTTTTGACCTTGGTATTGTCTCTCATTTAATTATCATAAACTCGTTTCTTTGATGAATATAAAAAGAATAATTAAATTACATATTAATATACGACATATATGATGGAATTATAAAGAAAATAATTAATATTTAACTTTGTATTATGTGTCTATATATAAAGACTTAATTAATGAGAACCTTGAAATTTGTAAGATCCGTGAGACTCAATAAACCACTCATTTAAAATATTTATAATATTTATTAAATAATTAAATATAAAAGGGTAATTATTTTAAGTAATACAAAATACAACTCATAAAAGTATTTAATTAATTTTATTCCCCATAAATAGAAAAATTATAACTTATAAAAACATTTATTAATTGTTCACAATGTTTTTAGGGTTTAGGAGTATTTTTGGTTTTTTGTTCTTTATGTTGTATCACATTATGTATCATATTGTGTTCATAACATGATCACATACAATTTATAATAAAAACAGGTGGCCATAATATTTAATTGAAACATTATATTTGATAGTGTTTTACATCGTGATACTATAGGTTTTAAGTTCATTGGAGACACTTGGTTGGTGTTAAAATTTGATTATTGATTTTGTTCACAATGTGTATTCAAGAGTTATTGTATAATGTTTTTAGGTATTTCTAGTTTTTTTTTTATTATGTTTTTGTGTTTACAAGTTGATGACACGTATAATAAAAACATGTGGTCACAATATTTAATTGAAACAATAAAGTTGATAGTAGTTAGAACATCTACATTAACTATGCTAAAATAGAAAAAAAAAATGAGATTTTAGCATTTTTGTTGCTCAAACATTTATGCTATCCTGTATGCTAAAATAAAGAAAATAGAAAAGAGATTGTAAAAATCTCTAAGGCATCGTTTGACAAAAATAAGCTACCTTATTTTCTGAGTATATGTTTGAATGAACATAAACTAGGTTTTCATAATTTTTTTTTTCGATTATCCAATTATTGTCTCATTAATATTGATTATTATTTATTAACTATTAATTATAAATAAACATTAATTATTAAAATTTAATTATTATTAATTAATATTAATTGAAAATTATAAACTAAATTTCAATTATAAATTAATACTAATATTTAATTATTTATAATTATTGATAATTATATCAATTTTTTTAATATTAATCAATATATTTTAGTTATCAATTATTATTATTTTTTAGTTATTTTTTGATTATTTTTCTTCATATTATATGTAACAGTTATTTAAAATTATGAGTTAATTTAGATTTTTTAAAATTTGGTTTAACAAATTCAAAATTTATAATATATATAATAATAAGTTTTAAATCTTTTTATCAAACATATCATATTATTTAGGGAAAAGTCTGAAAAAAAAACCCCAATAAACTATCTAATTTTGAATGATTAAATCCCTAAACTATTTTTTAATGATAAAACCCTTAAACTTTCCAAAACCGGTTAAATACATTCTTGTAACCTGTAAATAGGGGTGTAAACGAGTCGAACTTTTAACGAGCTACTCGAGCTCGAGCTCGTTTATCTTGAGCTCGAGCTTAATTATTGTCGAGCCCGAGTTGATCTCGAACAGAAAATAGAACTCGTTTAACTTATCGAGCCGAACTTTATAACACCAATGTTCAACTCGGCTCGTTCGAAAACTCGATTCAATTTTTCGAGTCGAGTCGAGCCGAGCCATTCGAGTATATACTCTTTTTCGAGCCAAACATGCTCATATATTTATTAATCATACAATAAAAATATAAAATTATCGAGCTCAAGTCGATAAACGAGTTAATCGGTCGCGAGTTCGAACCCATAAACGAGCATCGAGCTCGAGCTCGATAACTCAAAAAATATTCGAGCTCGAGTCCAATATTAATTTTTTGAGTCCGGCTCGATTAACCTACTACTCGACTTGGCTCGTTTACACCCCTGCCTGTAAAAACATGTTAATGTGATAAAGTTTTGGGAAAAGTCTAAAGAAACCCAACAAATTATCTGATTTTGAATATTTAAGTCTCTAAATTTTTTTTAACAAATAAAGCTTTAAACTTTTTCTAAATCTTTGTCAAATAAATTATTGAACTTTTTTAAACAAATAAATCCCAAACTTCTCTTGAAGAAAAAAAAACATGCATGAACTTAATTTTGAACAAATAAATTTTTTATTTTTTTTGCATGAACAAAAATAATATATACAATTCCTCTCATTGACAATATAGCAAAATGAACCAATTAAAGAGAGAAAAAATATACTTTTTTATTACTAATTCCGAATCATTCAAAAGTTATGTCTAAAACATAAATAGATACGTACAATTGTACAAAAAATATATTCATCCTTTCATAAAATATAACAAGAAAAACGTCAATCCTTTCACAAAATATACCAAAAAAAAGTCAGTTCGTTCTCAAATATACCAAAAAAAAAACTCCGGTAAGTGTTTACCGGCTCATTTACCTTACTGGATGAACATCGCAAGGGCCGATAATCATACCCGGTAAGAGCGATATAAGGATGGAGAGTCTTACCCGGTAAGTGGATGTGACAACTCTTACCCTGTAAGCACTTACCGGGTAAATTGTTGCACGCGATAGCTTTTTGATGGACTGCAATTTTACCCGGTAAAATAAGTTAGGGTGTCGCTTTTTACCGGTAAGCACATACCGGGTAAATGTTTGGGTAAACGTTCCCTTAGTTGATGGTGTACATTAAAGTCAAACGGTCGATTAGACTCTTACTTTAAATTAAACATTACTTTGTTATTACAAATGACATAACTTTTAATATATTTTTGTTAGTAGGATAAACATATAGGGCATTTTTTTATATATTTGTGATGGGATGAGCGTTTTTTGGTGTATTTCGTGAAAAAAATATATGTGTTTTTTTGGTACATTTTATGAAATGATTGGTGGTTTTTTGGTATATTTAGTGAAAGAACGAATATAATTTTTGTATGTATCTATTTATGTTTTAGGCATATCTTTTAAATTATTCGGAATTAGTAATAAAAATGGTATAATTTTTCTCTCTTTAATTGTTCATTTTGCTTTAATGTTGGCAAGTGGATTTGTATATATTTTTTTCTGTTCATGAAAAAAAAAAAATTTGGATTTATTGGTTTAAAATTAAGTTCATGATTTTGTTTCTTAAAAAAAGTTTAGTAACAACTTTTTTTAATCACATACACTAGATCAATTAATCTAACAATTAATAAAGTGTTTTTCATGTTTTTATTTGTTTAAGGCTTTCTTCTGAACCCCACTCTCACTCTATAGTTTGATAAAACATATTTAGACCACGTGCGATTACAACACATAACGACAATAATCAAACGGATTCCGTCAAATGTAACATAATTTAACTACACATCCGTTATATTAACACAATTCATTAATATTCTTGAACAATTATTTTCATCACATGTAAAGCCAAAGGACTAAAACACACGACACAAATATATCCAAGATCTAAAACCACAAAAATTAAAATAAGAAACTTATAATCCTTCATGTCATGATCAAGAAACTAATCAACATCTCCATATATTCTCCATCATCTTCTATGATTTTCCGGTGGCAGCATCCCAAATTTCACCCACCCTCTCCGTCGTCTTGTCTGCTGCATCTTTGGCACCATCCAAAATCTCCTCGTTTACCGCCTTCGCTGTATCAACCGCTTTGTTCGTATCCTTTCCAATCTTCTCTACGATCTTTTCATTCATGTCAGTAACATCTTCATTCACCTTTTCACTCTCTTCCTTCAATGTATTGATTGATATATCCTTTATTTCTTCAGCAGCTTTTTCCACTTTCGAGTCTCCGCCTGTTTTCTCCGATGATTGTGCTCGGATGGAGGGGAAAGTGGTATTGGGTTTTCTGAGGGAGAGTGAGTTGGGTGGTTGGTGAGTTGGGAGTAGAGAGGAGCGGCCGAGGGGGGTGGAGGAGAAGGTGGAGGAGAGGGAGGATGTTAGAGAGGTAGACATGGTTATGGTTTGAATGAATTGAATTGAATTGAATGGAAGGGAATCAAGGAGAGAAAAGGTGGTTTTATAGGGTTTTTGTAACTTGCAGTTATTGGAAAATGGCAAAAGGAGCCCCTAAGGTTTTGTGAATGTGTAAAGAAGTCTTTGAATTTAGTGGGTAGTTACATTTTAGTCAGACACCACTATTTTCAATGGACATAGTTTTAGTAATTACTTTAAAATATAATGATTTTAAATCAATTTCTTAAATGTTATATCAACAAATAAATTGCTATAATGTAATTAAATAAAAAGAAGAAAACTCTAACTATATATTTGTTATCATAATTAAATAACAAAATATTAATTTATTAATTAACAATAACTTATTAAATTAGAAATAAAATAATTATTGAAATATATGATTAAAAGTTAATTAAAAAATATTTTATTTTAATTTATGGAATCTTATATGATTTTTTAAAATGATTGTTAAATAATTATTTTTGTATTTAATTTATTGATAAATAAAATTAACAAAAATATTAACTCATAACGTTTATCAAAGAATAAAATATTATATTGATATACAAAGTAAATATTTATACAGATCATTACTGTCAACTAGTATTGTTAATAAAACCGACAAAAAGACAATGTAACAACTATTGAATATCGAGAAGGAACAGAGCTAATGAGAAAATTTACTATAACTTGTAAAGAACAAAATGTGATAACGAAGAGCTTGAAAAACGAAAGATAGTCATAAAATTGATGGAAATTAATTCTTTGACTATTATTGAAGCACAAAAAAATGGCATAAAAATGAACCTCAAATAAAATTTAGCAAACAATGATTTAATTTGATTATGTTGTATTATTAGTTATTTTTTGTAGTACTACTTAAATGTTCATTTATTTTATAAACTTAAATATTATAGTTTTATAGATTTTTTAAAATATTAATATTTATAAATTTATTTATTTCACATATAAGACTAAAAATTTATAATTGAACAATAAATAGTTTAATAAATACAAAATTATCTATATTATTAAATCGTTTTTTTATAACAAAAATCATATATTGAATAAATTATATACATTTTTATAAACACATGTCACACATCATAAAAATTAAACAACAAGAAATTCTACCTCATAATTTTTATACGAATTTATGCCTAATAAGCCAAAATCACCTTAGTTATAATTTTAAATTATACTCTTCTATTGTATTTTTGTTATATGCTCTTAGTTATATTTTTATTTCGTAAAATCGTAAAAGAATAAAGTAAATATTATTCATATGCAACATTTATATATTTTAAAAGTATTAACAAGAATTAGTAATGATGTATTTTGTTAAAGTAATAAATAATTTTTTGGCCATAGATTTACATTGAGTGAATTTATATATAAAAATACTATATAAATATAAATATAAAACAAAAATAATAAATAGATAAATAGATATTATTTCAACGGATAGTTGAGCTTTTTGTGACAGAAATATCCATTTTTGGGAAAGGAACGAGAATGTGACCCATTTATCAAAATTAAACTTTTATGCAAATGACTCATGAGAGTAGTCGACGCCCTACTCATCAGAGTAGTCGACACAACACCCTACTCATTAATATTTGCAACCTTTAATAAATATAACCCCTTTATCCCATTACTGCCAATACCATGGTCGACGTCTCGACGATGATGGTTCTGGAAGACCTTCATCACCTTATAACCACATATATATGATATACCTCACAACAAAATTACGTATATATTTTTTGAATATGGTCAATTACTTTGGAATCAAGGATCTATGTCTTACAATTAATTATTACTGCTATGACATCTGAGTAGAGTGATACATGATAAGTAACGAATTTAAAAATTGATCATTTAACCATGATAGAAGCACAAAAGAAATGGAGTGAAAATTAACTTCAACAACTTTTAAACAAATAATGTTGTAATTTATTATTATTTATGTTGAAGATTTGTAATTTCTTATAGCGAATATTAAATATTGAATAAATTAGATACAAAGTTATATATCTACATATGTCAAACATCATAAAAAACTTCACATTGCATTAGCAATTAGAAAATTTGCCCCACTATTTTAGCAAATTTCTATTATTTCAGCAAAAAGGGTTACATGCGTTAAATATTTTTTAATTTTTTGAATTATATATAATTTTTATATTTTTATTTTGTGGGTACATTAAAAAGAAAGTAAAATAAGTATATCAATATTTGTATTATTTTAATGTTACTGACCGTAATTTTTAATGATGCAATTTGTGAATGAAATAATTATTTTTTAATCATATATTTGCAATATTAAATTTATGCATAACAATGTGATATACATATAAAATAAATCAACGGACTAATTGATAAATGAAAAAAATTGTAAATAAAGTTTTAAATTACAAATCAATTAATTGTGGGACTTTTTTTTGACGTCAAAAATACTCATTTTGGGAAAGCGACCCCTACAAAAAAAAATAGTCGACACCCTATATATATATATATTCAAAAACATTTGTAACCTTTCAATAAAATCCGCTGACCCCACTACTACCATGGTCGAGGATGGTTCCAAAAGTGATACAGAGAGAATTCAAGAGTTAACAAGGTTTTTCACAAATCAAGAAAACGAGTTCGAAAGAAGCTCGTAATTATGCATTGGAAACGGAAAACCACTCTCTTACGTGACTTCTCCCGCGGCATGGGTCGCATGCCGGGTCGTGGGCGTGCCCTAACGGGTCCTGAACGAATTGCATTTATTTATTTGATTATTTTGTTTCTTAATTAGCTTAGGATAATTATCTAGTTTTAGTTATTATTTATCAGCTTTATAATTATATTAGAATTATTATTAGTTTATTTTAGAGTAAATTACACTTTTGGTCCCTGTGGTTACCGCATACTATCAAGTGTAGTCCCTATTTCAAACTAATTATAATTTTGGTCACTGATAGTGCTTTTTACACACCTACAGACGTGTGTTAGTTAAACCTCAAAGCAAGTATACAACGAGATCTAATGTCGTCTTTCAAGTAATAAAATGGTAAGAACCAAGTATCGTATTCCACAGGGATAGGTATCTTAAGTTGCAAGATATCGAGATGAAAAACTAACTTCAGATGGCGATTTTGAAGACTTTGTTTTGATTGGATTATCACTTTGATTAGGTTAACAGAGAATAAAGCACGTACGGGTGTTAAACTTCCAGGTGGGTTTTAAACACAAATTCCATGTGGGTCATGCAACATGAAGTTCTGCCATAACTAGATACATCATCTATTTTGAGGGTATTCCTCTCGGACTTTAATATTCACACTACTGTTAAGATTCAACTAAACACATCTCTGTGTACTCTCCAGCTATTCATTGTGTGGAATAAAGTCCTCAAAATATATGGAGATACAAATCTCTTTGCAAAAACCGCTCTCTCGAGCCGATTCCCATATCATTCAAGTTGACGTGTTCGAAGGGGGCTTATCTCTAAGTCCTCTACACTTTAACACTATTGATTAGCGATCAACTTGTCGAGAATAAATCATTTTAGAAAGATATAAATGATAACTATCCTTATCAGTAACTCTCTCAAGTATACTTCTTATATCATTCAAACGGACGTGCTTTTCGTGGCTTATGTCTAACTTAACACTTTAGCAAGTGATCAGTTCGTCAAGAAGTATTATTGATATTTATAAAACTTGAATGAAATGGTGAATCATTGTTATTGCGAAACAATGCCAACCTTTCTTTGGTTTAAAATCTCACCGTTCCGTCAAACACCCATACTAATAAAATTAGTTACTCATACGTAAAGTAAGTGCGTAAAATAAATGACATAAAATAAAAGATATAATTTAAATTACAAGAATGTAAATGACTTAAAAGTAAATGACAATAAAGTAAGAGCGGTAAGTAAAGTGCGGTAAATAAATTACTGTAAAGTAAAAATGCAAGAAATAAGAAACTTTAATAATATACTAAATTTCTTCACTTCAATACTCAAACCAAGAAAGTGTCAAATCTCCCAATTTGATTCTCAAAGTTCACAAAAGATTGATATATGATATTCTAAGATATGATCTAAGATGATAAAAAGATTGTTGATCAAAAGATCAAAAGAAAAGATGATATGAAGATTGTCCAAGTAATCCTCCCAAACTCCCTTTATATACTAGGAGGGAGAGGGGCAAAAAAGACTTTTAACCCTAATATAATAATAATTGTACTAATAGTTGGTGACATAAAGGACAATAATTTAGGAAATAAAGAAAAGGAGATACAAAAGATAAATTTCCAACCAAAGATTAGATCCAGAAGGTTCCCCAAATCTGTCCAAAAGATCTCTGCAAGCTGTCCACCATAAACTCCTTTTCCTCTCTTCATTCAGTTGTTCCTGTCTGATGTTGCAGAGATGCTGCAACATAAGTCTGTACTTTTAAAATCTACCCAAAAGTACCAAATCAACCCTCCAAAGTATATAAACAGGTAAATCACAACTTTAAGCTCCAAACAATAAATAAATGGAAAATAAGTAAATAAATGACTCAAGATTAAGATATAAAAGGTAAAATAACCTATCTAAAAGAGTGATAATGCATTGATTTCTCAATGCATATCACATCCTCAAACTTAAAATGTTGTTTGTCCCCAAGCAACCAAAAGATAACTAAAAATGACTCAATTTAAGAAAAATGCAAGTCATAACAATAAGCGCATATAAAAGTAAAATTGTTCTATCCATCATGTTATTCATAGCCTTTTATAAATCATAAGTGAACATACACCCATGTTAACAACTTGTATGAACCATATGCTAGCCCCACATTTCTTTTTGTTAGGTCAAAAACTTGCTTATTCAAGGATCAATAGGACTTTCCCAACACGGGTTCTCATTTGACACATTTTTTTCTCACCAAGCATTTTCTCTCATTTTTCTTCAACATTAGATCTTTTTTTCACTTTTTAGCATTTTTTTTTCTTTTGTTGACAACATGCACTTTGTCTTTATGGAATATTTTTAGTGCTAATGATAAATCCAAAACAAGGCATCTTTTTAGAGTTTTGCTCCTTTTGTGTTGATCTTTTAGCCTTTTTGGATTTCCTCCCCCAAACTCATTTGAAACAACGTCTTGTTTTTTGATGAAATATTGAGAACAAGGGTGTCAAAGGGATATGATGAAAAGAACGAATGGCCTCACCCACACCCCTCAGTCCTGCGACCCCAACAATAAGTCAAAACCTAAATAATCAAAACCACCAAAGAGAAAGAGAAGAGATCGAGGGGGAGCATCCATCTGATTTTTGGATCTGTTACAACATCTTCCCCTACCCACCTCATATTTGACCACGTTGCTCCTTTTCACCAGCAATCTCGGTTTTGGATATGTTATTGCATCACCATCGAGGACGATTGCAAGTGTTCCAGGTATCATGAACAATTGTAATAGAGAGAAAGAGAAGATGGTGGAGAAAAGGAAGAGAGAAGGGAGGGGGGGAGATATCGGTAGCCGGCGGTGGAATAGATCGTCGGAGAAACAAAGTTGGAGGTCGGAAACGGCGACTTGATTCTTGAGGGATGGAGTTTTCTTTTGAGGAATGGTCCTTACACAGGGTTGCTGAGTGTGTGTGTGTGTGTGTGTGTATATATATATATATATGTAACGAGGTTCGACCTCGTGTATTACACGGGGTAATTTAAAAAATTAAATCATGCCAAAAACCTTATATTACAGATATGAATGATTATCGAAAGTATGATGCTACTTTTCCAAGCTTTTTTCCCTTCAGAGTTTTTTTTTGCAGTTGGTTACAAAGCGTCTTTGTTTTAGACAGTTTTCACAAACGATGTTTTGCAAAAATTTAATAAAAAATATGAATGAATATTAAGAATTTATAAAACAAAATTTATAATAGAACGTAAATGAAATTATAGAAAAGTACGTAGTTAAAATTGATATGAAATTGCAAAGAGAAAATCATGACAATTTAGTGATTATTTGTATCAAATCCTATACTAATTTTAACAAATCTCATACTAATCACGACACATTAATTCGTATATATTTATGATATTTAATAATATAATTAAATTTAAATGTATTCAATATTGGGCTTATTTCGAAGGTATTGACGAATCGAATAAAATGGTATAATTTGTAAAAAATAAAAATGTTTTTTAATGCATTTTAGTTCATATACATTATTTATGTTTATATGATAAGAGTCTAAAATGAAAAATAAAAAAGTAAGGGATTAAAATGAACTACATACCTAATTATAAGGGTAGTAATGTAAGGTATAAATAAAAAAAATTGAATTAAGGAAAGATTTAAGGAGAAATGAATGTAGATGTGTTAAATGAACTTATAATGTAAAATACGTCCAGATACATGTTTATGTGGGAAAATGAAAAAATGGGCTCACAAGAAGATGACACGTGTCCTTCTAGTTACTTATTTATTATATGTATAGAATAGAATATATATATATATATATACTAAATATCATAATGTCAAGAAAATAAAATTAAAAATTAAAAATTTTATTTTATAAAACTTCATGATAGAAAAGATATATATATATATATACTAAATATCATCACGACATATTAATTCGTATATATTTATGATATTTAATTATATAATTATATCAAAAAAAATTCAATATTGGACTCATTTCGAAGGTATTGACGAAACGATTACAATGATATAATTTATAAAAAATAAAAATGTTTTTGTCAATGCAATTTAGTTTATATACGTTATTTATGTTTATATGATAAGAGTTTAAAATGAAAAATAAAAAAGTAAGGAATTAAAAGTAAACTACCTATCTAATTATAAGGGTAGTAAATGTAAGGTATAAATTAAAAAAAAGAATGAATTGTGGATTTGGTCCCTGTGGTTTTATGATTTCTTTGACCATGGTCCTCATTCTATGTTTATTGTGGATATAGTCTCTGTGGTATGCAATATATTGTGGCTAGGGTCCCTAAACACTAACATCATTAACTTTAAAGGGTTAAAGGCATCATGTGTCTTGCACACTATGGGTATAATAGTCATTTTACTTTTCTCTTTCAATTTATTTTATACACCTTTAAAACAAACAATATTAAATTGTGGATTTGGTCCCTATGCATCATTCATCATCTTTAAAACACATTTATCATCTCTCTTAAAAAAGTTTTCATCCAATCTTCATTGTCAAAGTACAAGAAAAACTACTTATTAAAGTGCAAAAAAAAAATTTAATTGCATTTAAAAATAACAATTGTTTGAACCCAACACTACATCCTAAAAAAGACAACCTATCAAAACAACAATTGTTTGAAACCAATATTACATCCCCAAAAAGACAACACATCAAAATTACAATTGTTTATATCAACATTTATGTAGTAATTGTTGGCAACGGTTTTGTTTATTTTCTTGACGACATCTAAGTGACTTGAGTAGGAAGTACATTAATCATTTTCATAAAATACATAGACCATTTGGAAACCATAATGTGGGAAAAGGCTTATATATATGTCAGTTGACATCTGTAAACACAAATATATTATGACATAGGAGGTTGAAAGGAAGACAATAGTGTCATAAGAGCATCTCCAATCGACCGTTAAATCGCCTATCAAAATTTATTTATACCAAAATTACCATTTTAACATTAATAATTTGTTTTTAAAATTAACATATTTATATTAAGTAAATTATATATATTAACATTTAACAGGAATGATGAACAGTAACTTACAGATTTGGTCCTTGAGGTTTTTAGTAAATTACAGATTTGGTCCTTGAGGTTTTATCTCCCTGTTAGATTTAGTCCTATGTTTGTAGAGTTACAGATTTGGTCCCTATGGTTTTATTTTCCTCTTGGATTTAGTCCCCATAATTTGTTGATTCCAAAATAGACTTTCGATTTTGCATTTGCGTAACGTTTTGGTCCTCAAAACTAAAAGTTGTTAGCTCCTGACCGTTAAGTAAATGACATTTCGATCATTTATAACTTTTTCATTTTCTAATTTAAATAAATAAAAGTTATATTATAAAAATTATTTTTATTATATAAGCATAAAATAAAGATCCCTTAACATGCATCGCATCTCAATGACTGTGTCTTCTCCAACCCAAAACCTTCCGCCTTCCCCATCAATCCAAGCACATAGTCGTAGGTGATTCACGCACCAATTTTTTATTTATTAATAAAGTAATTTATCATAATTTATTTTATGTTTAATAATGATGTAAAATTTGTTTAATTCATATTTTTATTATAATTTAATTTAGGTTTAATAACAATGTAACTTTTTTTAGGTTTAATGATGTAATGTACCATTTGCCATTTATTTTCGCTTCCTATCATACACACACATCATCCTCATAGGGCATTTTGTAAATTATAGTCATGCTGCTAACAGACACAAAATGTTTTGTTCTCATAATTGGTCATGCTCAAATTTATGGTCTTAATATTTCTTTCCATCCGCAGCAACGCGCGGGCATTAATCCCACCTCGTTATATATATATTTAATATATATTTGATGTTTTTTTAGAGTGTGATTGGAGTTGAGTTTTTTTTTTTGGTGCTGATGGACCCACCAAATTTGGTATTTTTGTGTTAAATTTGGTGTTGTGGTTTGAGATGCT
The DNA here is from genome assembly GCA_954870635.1 of Arctium minus. Lineage (NCBI taxonomy): Eukaryota > Viridiplantae > Streptophyta > Magnoliopsida > Asterales > Asteraceae > Arctium > Arctium minus. Next base: position 71,108,224 of record OX941094.1, on the reverse strand, counting down.
CTAAATAGTCATACTTGAATTACACACCAAGTCACTTGAAACTTGCTGGGGATATATACCCTTTCAATTAGCATTTTAATATCTAATGCACTATATAATGAAGTTTGGATCTCCAAAATAAAGATGATTATATCACATTTCCAAATGGTCTATGTATTTTATGAGAAGAATTAATGTACTTCATACTCACGTCACTTAGATGCCATCAGGAAAATAAATAAAACCGTTGCCAACAACTACTACATAAATGTTGATATAAAACAATTGTCATTTTGATGAGTTGTCCTTTTGGGGATGTAATATTGGTTTCAAACAATTGTTATTTTGATAGGTTGTCTTTTTTAGGATGTAATGTTGGGTTCAAACAATTGTTATTTTTAAATGCAAGTAATTTTTTTTTGCACTTTAACAAATTAGTTTTTCTTGTACTTTGACAATGAAGATTGGATGAAAAAAAATTAAGAAAGATGATAAATGTGTTTTAAAGATGATGAATGATGCATAGGGACCAAATCCACAATTTAGTATTGTTTGTTTTAAATGTGTATAGAATAAATTGAAAGTGAAAAATAAAATGACTATTATACCCATAGTGTGCAAGGCACATGATGCCTTTAACCCTTCAAAGTTAATGATGTTAGTGTTTAGGGACCCTAGCCACAATATATTGCATACCACAGGGACCATATCCACAATAAACATAAAATGAGGACCATGGTCAAAGAAATCACAAAACCACAGGGACCAAATCTACAATTCACTCTTAAAAAATTGAATTAAGGAAAGATTAAATAAGGAATGAATGTGGATTTGGTAAATGAACTTTTAATGTAAAATGCGTCCAGGTTCATGTTTAGGCGGGAAAATGAAAAAATGGACTCACCAAAAGGCGACACGTGTCCCTTCAGTTACTTATTTATTATATGTATAGATAGATTAGTTAAATTTTAATAAAACTTAAGAAAATTACAAAATGACCAAAGTAACCTTAAGGTTAACAGATTTTTTAACAGAGTTAGTCAAAGGGACTAAAAGTGAAATAGATTGGCAACCACAGTGACCAAAATTGTAATTAATTTGAAATAGGGACTACACTTGATAGTAGACGTAAACCACAGGGACCAAAAGTGTAATTTACTCTTTATTTTATTTATCTAATTAAGTTTTTGTAGTTGGTTTAGGATTATGATTAGTTTTGAATTTAATTTCATAGTTATCTTTTAGATTAGCTTAGACTATAAATATGATAGATTGTTTCATAATATTCAGTTTATTATTGATCAGTAAAAATATATTTTAGAGTTTTAACTTTAATTTTAAGAGTTTTCTCTTAATTTCCCGAGTGCTATGTTTGTAGGCTCGTTATCATAAAGGATTTAGAAGTTTGTCGATCCTTTCTGTAAACCTTGTTGCGTCAGTTGATATCAGAGCAGGATTCGCCTGTCCTTTTCACAAACTATGGCAGATCAACAACCGTCTACCAAAACAGATTTAGCCGAGATGACTACGGCCATTACCGCATCTCTAGACAACCTGACCACAGTTGTCAACCAATTCCTCGCCCAACTCAACAACGGCAACCGCCGGAGGAAGGACAGGTCGGTCAAGGTTCCACGCGAGAACAATATTAGCCATATTATGGATTCGTTTCTTTTTCTAGTCAAACAACCAACAGTTCCGGAAAAGTCACACGAAAAAGATAAAGTCTTGTCGGATAAATTCAAAGAGAAAGTCATCCTCGTGGTGACCTAGCCACAACAAAAAATCTTGACTGAAACCAAAGTGTCAGAACCAGATCTCGAAACAACCACCAAAGAAATCGAAAGTGAACCGGTTAAGAACATTCCTGAGCCAACGAAATCTTTGTTGCGAGAAGTCAAGAAGATTATTCCCGAAGATGATGCTTCCATCATTCCCGCACCCAAGGATCCTGTTCAAACCGAAACAATTCCCGGTAAAGCTACTTTAATCTCTTACCCTTTCAAGTTTGATAAAATATCGCTCATATGGAGACGATCACGACAACCTCCGTTGAGATTTGAAGACTGGTCAATTTTTTTGAATTTTGGAGGCCAGGTTGTGAATCCAATCGTTTTGAAGAAACGAATGTTCTACAGTTCGGATGAAGATGTTTTTCAAGTGAACTCGAGGACGAGTTCTTTTCAAGTGAGAGTGACTGATACAAAGACAATTCAAGAGTTAACAAGGTTTTTCACAGATCATTGGAAGAGTAGAAAACGAGCTCGAAAGAAGCTCGTAATTATGCATCGGAAACGGAAAACCACTCTCTTATGCGACTTCTCCCACGACATGGGTCGCATGTCGGGTCGCGGGCGTACCCTAACGGGTCCTGAACGAATTGCATTTATTTGTTTATTTGATTATTTTGTTCTTAATTAGTTTAGGATTATTATCTAGTTTTAGTTATTATTTATCAGCTTTATAATTAGATTAGGATTATTATTAGTTTATTTTATTTATCTAATTAAGTTTTATAGTTGATTTAGGATTAGGATTAGTTTTGAATATAGTTTCATAGTTATCTTTTAGATTAGCTTAAACTATAAATATGATAGATTGTTTTCATAATATTCAGTTTATTATTGATCAATAAAAATATATTTTAGAGTTTTATCTCTAACTTTAAGAGTTTTCTCTTAATTTCCCGAGTGCTATGCTTGTAGGTTTGTTATCATAAAGGATTTAGACGTTTGTCGATCCTTTCAGCAAACCCCGCTGCGTCAAAAAGACCTTTATGATATATGTAACACCCCGAATTTTGGTTTGGCCAGATTTGAAGAAAATTGGAAGCAGTGGCCCGCGCGAGTTGCCGCGCGGCTTGGCCCGCGCCATGACCCACGCGGGGGTCCGTTTGTTCACGGATCCGGTGTTCGGTGCGAGTCACCGCACGACTCTGCCTGCGCCATGACCCGCACAGAGGCCCTGAACGTCTTAAGTGATATTTCAGCCCCAATTCTCTCATTTCTCATTTCTTTTCTTCCAAGTTTTCTCTCTCAACTTCTCCCTCTTCATTAACTTCATTTTAGGGTTGGTTCAACCTCCATCTACCTCATTTATTGCTAGAGTTTAGAGCACCATCCAAGGATTCGGTTTTGGAAGCTTCACCTCCATCTTCATCTTCTCCAAAGGGTCAAAATCTAGGTTTTGGGTTTTCTTATAAAACCTACTTGGTGAGTTCCTACTACCATTTTCTAAACTTTATACATGTCAAAGCTTACATTTTGAACTCCTATATATCTCCATGGTTTTGGATTTAAGTTATTACATTTTTGACCTAACTTCAGTTTTGGGAGATTTTAGGGTTCCCAATCATTTTCAAGAAAAATAAAGGGTTTCATCTTATTTGAAGTAAAACGGAGTTTTACTTGCACATTTGTGTGAGTTACTTGAAGGAATGTATATAATCTCATTTTACGATTTTTCATTCTTATCAGCAGTTAAACTTGAAAATGCATTTTTTGGGTTATAAATGTTATTGAAACCATATGACTAACTATGGTTGGTCACAAATGAAATTGTGACAAGTCTACACTATTACTAGTGGATCCCTAGGTATTGAGTCGGCTTATATTATTGGGATGTCTTTCCCCCCTTTTTGTAGCTATGGATGCATTTGACCCTCGGGGGCCTTTGGTACCGTTATGTGAGATCGATTACTAGCCATGGGTCATAATGTAGTCCTAGTGAACGAGTATGACTTGGTTTCCTCGGGGGGCCTCCCTCACATCTTAGTACGGACCGACGTTGTTCGGGGCCATGGATTCCAAGTATTTAGCTCACAACTCGGATAGTAGCCTACTTTTGTGTTCCGCTACAATCCTTTGTAGCGAATGGTCCTTATGTGACAAAGATTTTCAATTGTAAACTAAATTTTCTTGAAAATGCTTCCTTTCGGTACAATTGTTTATGTCTCTCGAAATTATAAACTGTATGTTCTCACTAGCCTTTAAGCCTAACACTTTTTCTCAAATGATATGTATAACAGGTTCCCTTAGCGGTGAGTTGCCAAGGTCGTGAGTGACGAGCATGGTCTTGAGGCATTTTTTAAATGACTAGTATTTGATGTTGGGCATTTGTTTAAGTCCCATCTTTTGGTGATTTTGGGTCGACAACCGATGTAATCTAGATAGTTATGTTTAGATTAGTTTGTTGTTGATTTCAATATCCGTTCTCAGGTTTTTGTAAAAGTTTACTACTTTTCCCCTTTTTGGGAGGTTTATACCAAATGCAAATGTCATATTGCCTAATTTCCGAATTTTAAATTACTCTAATTTTTAGGGTGTTACAATATATTATAATAATATTAGGTTTATAAAACGTTAAAATTGTCTAAATTTTTTAATAGAACGTTTTACAAGACATAATTTTATATGGTCAATGATAAAATATCTTATTTATGTTTTTGGAGGTGTTAACAAGTTTTTTAGGATATCTTTTAAATAACGCGTCATATTAAATATTTTATAAAAGTAAGTGTAATATAAAAAGATATGTTTATAGGATACTTTTTAAAAATGTCCTATAAAATAGATAAATACAATGCTTTGTTTTGTACGTGCGCTAAAAAAACTTTTAAATAAAATATCGTATTAGCTATTTTATAGGACATTTTTTTGAAGTGTCCTATAAAAATGCATCTTTTTATAGGACATCTTTTTATAAGATACATTTTGATATATTATTCTATAAAATATCTAATATGACGTTTTATTTTAAAAAGAGGTCATAAAAAACTTGTTAAGACATACAAAATTGTCTTATATGTAGTTACTGCAACACTCTTAGATATGATACTTTATCGTTTGTTTCTATAAACTCAAGTCCTATAAAATAGTTTATTGGGACACTCGGACATTTTTGACGTACTATAAACTCAATTTTATTGTAGTCATCTTTTAGTCTCATATAGGTCACAACAAAAATGATATGCTTTGAATACAATTACCGGAAAAAAATAGATATGGTTAGTTAGGGGGTGTTTGGGATTGCTTATTTAAAGTGCTTATGCTTATTTGTAAAAGTGCTTATTAACTTATGTGGTGTCAAAAATGAGTTTTTAAAAAAGTGTTTGGATTAGCTTATAGTTGTACCAAAACGCAATAAGCTGTTAAGGAGTTTTTGAGTGTTTGGCAATTTTTGCTTATTTATGTAAAATTACCAAAAAGGACATTGACATAAGAACATCAAAGGCTTATGACATTAGGACCATTAGTTGATCACACTGCATGCTGAAAATAAGATAAGAATCATCCAAATTGTTCATGAGAACAGTTACCGCATGCTTTGAAAAGATGAAAACAAAAGCACCGATTTTGATTCTCTTCAGGTATGCAAATCGTATGAAAACAGTTAGCAAATCAGGTATGCAAATCGTATGGAAACAGATAGAGAGGAATCGAGAATACAAATCCAGAATGAACCAGATAGAGAGGAATCGAGAATACAAATCTCTTCAATCCAAATCCAGTTTCACTCGATTTTTCTGGATCTCATATCGCAAAAGACAGGTAAAAATAATACAAATCGGGAGAGATGGAGAGGAATCGAGAACGAACCAGATGAGAGGAGCCAAGCTTTTCTTCTCCGGTGTGAGAATCGTCCGGTCGTCCAGGGATCAGATGCTCCAGCCGCCCACAGGGAGATGCGATGCGAACCAGAGAGATGGAGACGATGATATGTATCAGATGCATGTTTTTATTAGGTTAAGGGGTAAATAGGTAATTTGGTTAAATAAGTTAATAAGGAGTTTCAAATAAGTCAGTTAGGAATGACTTATCAAAAACTGCTTATTTGCTAGGTGGAAAAGTCATAAGCCTTTTTGTTTTTTCTCATCTAAACACTTAAAACAACTTATTTGTTGTTTGAAACCACAATAAGTTAATAAGCAGTTTTAATAAGTAATCCCAAACACTCCCTTATTTCGGAATCAAGACTCCATGTGTTACAATAATCACTACTGCTATGACACTATTAGAGCCATATATACCTTAATTGGAGTGGGAGCCAGGGTCGTTTCTAAGGATTTTGATGCCCTGTGTGAAGATGCTAAAAAAATGCCCCCAAGCGGTTTCAAGTAAATAAAACGACAAAAGATACGATTTTTTAAAGGGTTTGGAACCTAGTCAAGCTAGGAGGCTCATCCCTACGCCGATTTTTATTGATTTAATAAAAAGTACAAAGGGGGAAATAAAAACCAAAACCTCATATTACAAAAATATATCACCTAAAACGATGTCGTCGTGCATTTCTTGAAGCAAAAATATCAATCAAAATTTCGTATTCGGCGTTCGCTAAAAAATACTTTCAATACTCAAAATTGCTAACCCATTTAGCTATTCTTGACTCATGGTAGACCGTAAATACGACTTCAATAACTTTAGCTTTGAAAAACTTCTTTCAGCGGATGCTACCGTGAAAAACAAAAAACTTTTAGCAGACTTCTATACCAAGCAGTTTTAATATCTTACAACAAAAACAAAAAACTTTATCCAAAGGTCAAGGGCAACGTATTCTCACCGCTTCAGGTCTTATAAGGCCTTGAAAGGTTGGGCTTGAGCCCGTGTTTAACATTTCATGATTGAAGCTCTAAGTCTTAAATTATAAACTCAAAGGCCTAAACTAAAAACATATATATATATATATGTATATATAGTGTTTGGTTCATTTGAGAAATGATAAATATATGAGAAATAGAGAAGTAATTCTAGCCATTCATATGGTCAAATCGGATTTGACTAGTCAAATATTGCGGCTTTGACCGGTCAAAAGTTGCGGCTTTGACTGGTCAAAAGTTGCGGCTTTGACTGGTCAAAAGTTGCGACTATCCAAAAAATAGAAGGACAATTTCGTAAATTTTACAAAACACACGGGTTGTGTTCATATATGAACATGTATAATTCGCATATGAACTATATGTTCATATATGAACCAGTGCAATTCACAACTGAACTCTTTTAACTGATTCATATATGAACCTTTGTGATTCATATATGAATCTGTATGAATCACAAAGATTCATATATGAATCAGTTGAACTAATTAACATATTCATATATGAATCTTTGTGATTCATACAAATTCATATATGAACTCATCCCGTGTATTTTACGAAATTACCCCTTTACCTTCTATAGACCACACAAGAAATTATCCGGTGCTTCGCGGTCAAAGCCGCAAATGTTTACCAGATGAATGACTAAGATTACTTCTCTATTTCTCATATATTTACCATTTCTCAAATGAACCTCTCCCTATATATATATATATATATATATATATATATATATATATATGTATATATGTATACAGGGGCAGGCATAACCTTGTAAAGGTGGGGGGAAAGGCCTTCACTTATATGTAAAAAATTTGAAATTTTATTGGTAAAATTTTATATTTTTTACTCTTATGTGCTTAGTTCCCCCAGTGGCCTAGTCCGTTTTAACGAAACCCCCTACTCTCTTGCTTGAAAGTCGTTTTGCCATATATTGTTACCGCTAGTTCTTGCTATCATGTTACAATGATAGTATTGGTTGATGATTTTGTTAAATACTAGAAGCGTACTCGCGCAATGCAGCGAGATACATCACGATTTTAATGTTTCGTTTTGTTTTTTATTTTTTTTGTCGATTTACAGTACGATTTTGGATGATTTTGAGAAAGTGATAATGTTTTTTTTTTATAATTTTTTATAATTTAGGCTTAATAATATAATGTTTTTTTATATAAAATAATTAAGTATTTTGTTATAATTCAATGATTATATTATATATTTTAATGACATCTAGAAACAATAACCAATTACATATTTAATAATATAATTAAAACAAATTTATAGTAATATAATATATTAATTAATAGTGATATATGAAAAGTCTGCATAAAAGGAAGGCCCTGCACATACCAAATTGGTGAGTATTAGAAGTCTGTAGTAGTAATATGTATCTTGTGCTTTGAAACTTGTAAATTTAGATATTTTTAAAATCTTGCATAAAATGATTGTACCTTGTGCCTAATAATTTGAAATATATCTCAATTTCTCGTTATTTTAGTTTTATATATGTTCAAACCAATTCATCTAAAAAAAAGTTATATAAATTAAATAATAGAATAGTTTGCTGTTCGGTTAACCGCTATGGTAAAAAAAAAATCGAAATCGAAATTTACCTTATTTAGTTAACCGAACCGTTTAACTTGCAAACCCAATAATCCGAAATCGTTTTGGTTTAGATGAGTTATTCGGTTTCAGATTTTTTTATACCTTAGGGCCCCCAATCACCTAAGTTTATGGATCCGCCACTATATATATATATATATATATACATATGACGAAAATTTGATTCCCCTACGGGCTTTGATGCCCTGTGCAGTTGCACGGTCTGCATGTGCCTAGGGCCGGACCTGGTGGGAGCTATAGTCAGAATTAAAGATAAGTCTAATTTTGTTCTTTAAAAATACACTTTTGTCAAAAGGAAAAATAACCTTTCTTCCAAAGATTTTTAAAAGTAACCTTTGTTTTTGTAAATGACTTATATTGTGATCCCATGTTAAATTTTTTTGGGTATGATTCATTTTAACTTTGAAGATACCAACTACAATCATTTATAGATAAAAAGATGAGGTATTCTATACCATCTAAAACAACTATTGTACATGAGAACTATTGAAAGGAAGGAATTTGTAAAAAAAAAAAAGAGTAATATCTAAACTTAATTGTAACTAATAATTTAGTATTATTGACCCAAATGGTCAGAATAAGCGGAGGGATTGGCCTCCTAGCCATCCCTCTCTCGCTTTTACACAAATGTCAATACCTACGCAAAAAAGGAGGGGTGCACAATTGCAGGGTGCACAAAAAAGGGGTGGTGTGCAACTGCGTACCCCTCCTTTTGTACGCACCTGCTACGTGTCGCGAGTACATTTTTATTCTTAAACAAAGACCTACCCCCACCAACCCTGATTTAATGCGATTTACTACCCATCCGCAATTGCGCACCCCCTTATTGCGGATTGCGCATCCCCCCTTTTTGCGCACCCCTCCTTTTTTGCGTAAGTATTGACATTTGTGTAAAAACGAGAGAAGGATAGCTAAGAGGCCAATCCCTCTGCCTATTCTAGCCATTTCGGTCAATTTCCCAATAATTTATACTCTCACAACATGGAATCTTTAATGTATAGATTATTTTTAAAAATAACATGTGTGAAAATATAGTGTTTATCCAGTGTTATTTTATACGAGAAATGCTATGGACTGTTTTTTTTGTGTGTGGAAGAAAATAGTCCTGAACTTTTCACATTTTAAATAGTATTGTGTAAACATTGTATTTTTTATATTTGTTGTTTCATATATGAAATAATAAATGAAAACGGTTTATAGGTTTATATGAATTATTTGGTTTATAAAAAAGACAACTCTATAAATGTTATAAATGTTTGATATATAATGTCTAGTCCACTACAAATTTTTCGACCTTTTCCGACGGCCAAATCAGCCGGAAATCCGCCGGAAACAGCGGGTTTTCGGCGGATTTGGTCGGTCGAAAACAGGGGCGCTGCAAACCTTGGTTTTCGGCGTCGTTTTCGACGGATTTAAGTTTTCGGCGGAATTTACGGCGGAATAATCCGCCGAAAACAAATTCGAAATTTTTTAAAATTTTAATGATTTGATTAATCCATAAAATTAATTTTAATAGTTTTGGGCGGATTTTCGGCGGAATATTCCGCCGAAAATAGTTTTTTATTTTATTTTTTTTTTTATTAATTATTTAACTTATTTTTTATTATTATTAAAAAAAATTGTTCGAAATTTTGCGGCGGATTTTCAGCGGAATATTCTGCCGAAAATATTTATTTATTATTTTTTTATTTTCGGCGGAATATTCCGTCGAAAATCCGCCGAAAACCTTAAAAATGAAAACCAGAAAAATCCTGTTTTTTCATTAAAAATCTTTCTATAAACCTGCTAAAAGTTGTAAAAACTGTCAAAACTATAAAAACATAAAATACAACTAACATAAATAAAACATAAAATACAAGTAACGTAAACATAACATATATTGTTCAATTGTCAAAGTACTGTTCCAAAATACATAATGGGTTGCGAAATCTTAAGCAAATATCATCACATGGATGGTGGCGGTGGCGGTGGCGGTGCCCCTGACGACTGTGAAGAATAGAAATGCTTTACCAATTCACACATATGCTCGTACTGGGCATCACGTTCCGCCCGACGTGCCTCTTCCTCCACCGCACGTCTCTCTTCCCGCTCCTTCAACTCCTGAAGTTGGGTCTTTAGATCCTCAATTTCCTAAAAAATAAAATAAAAAAAGACGTTAGAAGAAGTTTAACATGAATTATAAAATAAATTGATAAAACTCATATAATGAAATGTGGTACGCACCTGTCGGGAAGAAGAAGCACCACCACCCGAGGATGTCCCAACCAAGATCGCGTTGGGATCTGTGTGGTACCCGAACCCAAACGTACAACCTTTCTTCACTCCTCCAGAAACCTCCTGCCACAAGTCGGTATCAAAAGTCGGATGTTGGCTGGGGTCCTCGTCGTACCTCTGGGTGACACTGGTCGAATACCCATTCTGTGGTTTACAAAATACATACAAGTCAATTTCGACAGCATAACGACTGTAATGGGGACATACCCAACTATGTTAAACAATCCTAATGTTTGCCCAACAAATGGCAACCCAAACTAGATAGATATATACATAAAGGTCCTAAATGCACATATTGGGCTATTTGAAACATAAACCATGCATATAGAACATATAAGGTTGGGTTTGTGCGCATAAAGGCCCTAAATGCATGTATTGGGCTATTTGAAACACAAACCATGCATATAGAACATATAAGGTTGGGTTTGTGCGCATAAAGGCCCTAAATGCACATTTTGGGCTATTTGAAACCCAAACCATGCATATAGAACATATAAGGTTGGGTTTGTGCGCATAAAGGCCTTAAATGCACATTTTGGGCTATTTGAAACCCAAACCATGCATATAGAACAGATAAGGTTGGGTTTGTGCGCATAAAGGCCCTAAATGCACATATTGGGCTATTTGAAACACAAACCATGCATATAGAACATATAAGGTTGGGTTTGTACGCATAAAGGCCCTAAATGCACATAGAACATATAAGGTTGGGTTCGACAGCATAACGACTGTAATGGTGACATACCCAAATATGTTAAACAATCCTAATGTTTGCCCAATAAATGGCAACCCAAACTAGATAGATATATACATAAAGGCCCTAATTACTTACCGCAACCCGGCTACACCTCGTAGTCACGTAATCCCCGGATGAAGACGTGTTATCCGAACCCTCTATGACAAGACGGATGGGTTCATCCACGTCTTCGTTTCCCCCTATGGGTGCAATTCTATTGTCTTCTTGGAAAATCTCATTATAATCATCGTCTATTATTGTCTGTTGTGGTGGTTGAATTGATGGTGCTATTTCTCCATGTGCATACCAGTGAGTATAAGAAATCATGAATCCCTTTCTTAACAAATCTAAATGAACCGCCTCTCGTGTTTTATACTTAAGAAGAAGACATTTCTTACAAGGACATTTTATAACTATTTCAACCCCGTCGTATGCTCCACTCGGTAGCCTAGATTGCTCATTGGTGATAGCAAAATCCAAAAATCTTTCAACCTCAACACTGGAAACAGGATTTATTTCACCAGTCCTATTTACTCGTTTATACATCCATCCTCTATTGGTGTTAGTCGACATAGCTACAAATCAAATATAAAGTGTAGTTAGGTAGGAATTCAAAATTTGACTGTTTGGAAGTCAAACCATGCATATAGAACAAGCAAGGTTGGATTTGTGCGCATAAAAGCTCTAAGTGCACTAGTTTAACTGTTTTGGAAGTCAAACCATGCATATAGAAGAAACCTGGGATTGGATTTGTACGCTTGAAAGCTCAAAGTGCGCCTATTAGGCTATGTGAAACCCAAACCATGCATATAGAACAAACAAGGTTCGTTTTGTGCGCATAAAAGCTCTAAGTGCACTAGTTTGACTCTTTGGAAGTCAAACCATGCATATAGAAGAAACCCGGGTTGGGTTTGTGCACATGAAAGCTTTAAGTGCACTAGTTTGACTGTTTGGAAGTCAAACCATGCATATAGAACAAGCAAGGTTGGATTTGTGCGCATAAAAGCTCTAAGTGCACTAGTTTAACTGTTTTGGAAGTCAAACCATGCATATAGAAGAAACCTGGGATTGGATTTGTACGCTTGAAAGCTCAAAGTGCGCCTATTAGGCTATTTGAAACCCAAACCATGCATATAGAACAAACAAGGTTCGTTTTGTGCGCATAAAAGCTCTAAGTGCACTAGTTTGACTCTTTGGAAGTCAAACCATGCATATAGAAGAAACCCGGGTTGGGTTTGTGCGCATGAAAGCTCTAAGTGCACTAGTTTGACTGTTTGGAAGTCAAACCATGCATATAGAACAAGCAAGGTTGAATTTGTGCGCATAAAAGCTCTAAGTGCACTAGTTTAACTGTTTTGGAAGTCAAACCATGCATATAGAAGAAACATGGGATTGGATTTGTATGCTTGAAAGCTCAAAGTGCGCCTATTAGGCTATTTTAAATTCTTTTATAAAAATAAATGATTAATTATTTTCGACGGATTTTCGGCGGATTTTTATTTTTAATTCTTTTTAATTCTTTTTAATTCTTTTAAAGAAATAATTAATTAATTATTTTATAATGTTTTCGGCGGATTTCCGAAAGATTTTTTGTAATTCTTTTATAAAAATAAATGATTAATTATTTTCGGCGGATTTTTGGCGGATTTTTATTTTTAATTTTTTTAATTCTTTTAAAGAAATAATTAATTAATTATTTTATAATATTTTCGATGAATTTCCGACGGATTTTTATTTTTAATTTTTTTAATTCTTTTAAAGAAATAATTAATTAATTATTTTATAATGTTTTCGGCGGATTTCCGACCGATTTTTATTTTTATTTTTTTAATTCTTTTATAAAAATAAATGATTAGTTATTTTCGGCGGATTTTTATTTTTATTTTTAGTTTTTTTAATTATTTTAAAGAAATAATTAATTAATTATTTTATAATGTTTTCGGCGGATTTCCGACGGATTTTTATTTTTATTTTTTTTAATTCTTTTATAAAAATAAATGATTAATTATTTTCAGCGGATTTTTATTTTTAATTTTTTTAATTCTTTTAAAGAAATAATTAATTAATTATTTTATAATGTTTTCGACGGATTTTCGATGGATTTTTATTTTTTAATTATTTTATAAAAATAAATGATTAGTTATTTTGGCGGATTTTCGGCGGTTTTTAATTTTTATTTTTAATTTTTTTAATTCTTTTAAACAAATAATTAATTAATTATTTCCGACGGATTTTTGGTGGATTTTAATTAATTAAATTAATTAATTAAAATCCGCCGAAAATCCGTCGCAAATAAATAATTAATTATAATTAATAAGAAAAAATTAAAAAAAATTATTTCGTCGGAAATCCGCCGAAAATAATTGATTTTTTTTAAAAAATAAAAGAAAATTAATTTTCCGACGGATTTTCGGCGAAAGTCAAAGTGGTTTGACCCGTTTGACTTCCATCGGAAATCCGTCGAAAATTTCCGTCGGAAAAACCGCCGGAAAAAATCTTTTATTTAGTAGTGGTCGTGAATTTGTGATTCCAACTTGTGATGGAAATTTTGAAGTCGAGTTGGGTACTTGTCCCTAACGGGGTGGGTATTCCTCGGCTTATCGTGTAACAGGGTGAGGATGGGTATTCATTTTCATACCTGAAGCGGGGTTCGGGCAACAATGCAAGAGGTCGAAAATCAGGTTGTTTTGCCCAAAATCCTAATTCTACAATTGGTAGGTCACCGGGTTATTAAAATAAGTCAGGTATGGTACTACCCATCCTAATAATACCCGATATATATATATGTATATATATGTGTATATATATATATATAATTTGATTAATTATTTTTTTGTTGCTTGATAATTTTGTACTCTTAAATTTGCCATTAACTATAATTACATGTGGTTGGTTATGTTATCATGTGTTTTTAAAACTTCAGGCTTATTTGTTTGTTTTAAAACTAAAAACTCGTTTTTTTTTCTTAAACAGGAGCACAACGGTTCTCCATACCCGTCGGGGATTTTTTACCCCAAACCTTCTGGGATTAGGCGAGACAGGGGAGATAAAACAGTTGATAGATTTTTTTTATAAAAGTTGCATCCGCTAAACTTTTAAGGATGCTCATGAATGTTAGAAAATACAAGGAATATCAACCAAATAACCAAAAAAGTATCTCGAAATCAACCAAAAAATCTTAAAAATTTCTCGAAATCAACAAAAATCTTAAAAACTCTTGAAACTAATTCGCCTAAAAACACTTCGAACAACTTTACAAACATTTCATCCACGTTAAAGATGCACCCACTCGACAAAAATCCCAAATCCGCCGCTAATACCAATATCAATCAAAACTCATTTCACCAATAATGTAACCTAATTAATTTGCACATTAATTCATTTCAAACACAATTCATTACTCTAGGAAGCCAAAGTACTAAAACATACAAACAAACCCAAGTATACAAGATCTAACAACAACCAAATCAAATGGTAGAAACATATAAATTACATATAAAAGAAGAAACTTGTAATTAATCCTTCTTCTCATGCATGATCAAGAAATCTTTAATTCCCACCAACACTAATTCCCATACACATCTTCCATCATTTCCCACCCTTAGCAGCATCCACAGTCTCACTCACCCTCTTCGTCGTCGCCTCCGACGCATCTCCGGCAGCCTTCACCGTCTGATCTTTCGCCGCCGTCACCGTATCAACCGCTTTCTTCGTCTCCTCCGAAACCCTAGCCGCAGCCGCATTACCCGCGTCCACAACGCTTTTCTTCGCGTCGAGACTCTTCTCTACGACCGTATCCTTCACGATGACGGCCCCGTCGGCTGCTTTTCCGGCGAGATCGGTCGCGGTCTTCTGCCCTTCCTTCCATACATCTCCGGCACCTTCTCCCATTTTGTTTACACCTTCCGACATTTGTGCTTTGATGGAGGGGAAATTGGTCGTGGGTTTTGTGAGGGAGAAGGAGTTGGGGTGGTGGTGGACGGTGGGGAGGAGAGAGGAGCGGCGGAGAGAGACGGAGGAGATGGTGGAGGAGAGAGAGGAAGTGAGGGAAGATGTCATTGGTTGTGGTTGAAAACTATGATAGAAGGGTTGTTCTTATAGGGTTTCGAAACTTGAAGGTGTTGAAAAATGGCAAAAATTACCCCTAAGGTTTTTGGAAATGTTCGAAAGAGTCGTTGAAGCTAGATGTTTTAAGGTTTAGGTTATGTTTGGTAAAGTGGATGTTAGATAAACATATTCGATAAAACTAGCTATTATTTGATATATTAATCAAGTTTGGGTAAAAGAAATTAGTTGATAAATTAAATGATAATTTAGAATAACCAAAGAGACATGAAAAAAGGGATATATTTATCTCGAGTTTTTGTTTACTAGATCTTCAAAAAAGAAAAAAAAACTAAATTTCAAACTTTATTTTTTTTCTAGAAAAGTTATATTAAATTTCTATTATCAACTCATAATAAAAACTTACATTTTGTTATATCGCATAAATATATTACTAATTAATTAAAATACATTTTAGTTTATATGTAATTTATCCTAAAATACCATCTAAAACCCTAGATTTTGAGACACGTGATCTATGTCGACCTCCCTTTACATACATAATGACCACCACGTGAGGAAAGATGGGGCCCCATTTGTACGTCTTTCATTCAAGTCCATACAAATTTATTGATTTATTTCATTATTAAATAAATAATAATGTATATAAGATTCATTTTGAAATAAAAAGTGGTCGACATGACTAAAAGATATAATTTTGATAAAAATTTGATTATCGACGACATCAATCAGTTTTTATAAGGAACTTGTATAGAAGAACATTAATGTGGGGAGACATATTTTGCCTCATTCAGTGGCTGATGTTAGTAGGGTGCTCGGGTTTGAACCCACGACCTGTGAGTTTGTATTTGAGCAAAGTCGTGCCACCCTTTTTTTGCCAATTGAGGTATGAGTCAGAGGCGACTGAAATATGTTATATATAATCAGACCCCAAACTAAGAGCATTTTCAACAAATTGTTTAAAATGGAGAAATTAAATGAATGATTTTAGTCTAATTTTTGCGCCTAACATGTTCTCTAAAAGGGATAAATCATGAGAAAATGTGAAATTCTCAAAATACAGAGGGAAACTCTCCAAAAATGATTACTATGAAAGAGAAATAATTTTTATTATATTTTCACAAATAAGAAACATTGAC
Organism: Arctium minus; assembly: GCA_954870635.1. Classification (NCBI taxonomy): domain Eukaryota; kingdom Viridiplantae; phylum Streptophyta; class Magnoliopsida; order Asterales; family Asteraceae; genus Arctium; species Arctium minus. The sequence continues at coordinate 71,091,816 of OX941094.1, read as the reverse complement.
GTTAAATGTTTATGACAGATAAATAATATATTATTACATGTACAAAATATTTTAATAATATAATCAAATGTTGTAATCTCCAAGATGAAGAATATATGTTAGAGTTGGATTCTCCATTTTAAAGAAATTTGGAGATTTTGAGTTTTGATTCTTCAATTTAAAGACATTATGGAAATGCTCTAAGAACATTTGTAATAGGCAATTTTTATAAGCAAAAAGTGGAGTTATTATAAATCGGCTATTATTGAATTGTTTTGAGTTTTAGGTACAAGAACATTGGTGTTCTTATCTCAATTATTGCATTAAATATTATTTTATTAGTTTATAAATACTTTTTGACTTATATAGAGATTTTTGTAAGTGATTACCATTGTGGAGTTTTATAGAGATTCTTAGTTTATTGAATTGGTAATGACATGGCAAGAAGCCAACAAGGGTGATGGGTGACGAAAGAGCCTTTGGCCTAGTGGTATCGGAACTTTTGGCCTTCTAGGAGGTTAGGGGTTCAAACCTCACCAAAGGTGAGGAGGGTGTGTAAGTTTATTTGTTGAATTCGCCTTTTCACTCTCTTCCTTCAACGTATCCATCGATATATCCTTTATTTCTTCAGCAGCTTTTTTCACTTTCGAGCTTCCGCCTGTTTTCTCCGATGATTGTGCTCGGATGGGTGGGGTGGGGGGGGGGGGGGGGAAAGTGGTGGTGGGTTTTCGAAGGGAGAGTGAGTTGGGTGGTTGGTGAGGTGGGAGGAGAGAGAAGCGGCGGAGAGAGAAGATGGTAGAGAAGTAGACATGGTTATAGTTTGAAGAAATTGAATTGAATTGAGTTGAATGGAATGGAAGGGAAGCAAGGAGAGAAAAGGTGGTTTTATAAGGTTTTTGGAAATTGAAGGTATTGGAAAATGGCAAAAGGAGCCCTTAAGGTTTTGTGAATGTGTAAAGAAGTCCTTGAATTTTAGTAGCAAGTTATATTTTGGTCAGGAAGCATAATTTTCATTATAGTGAGACCATGCCATTCTATTGTTATGTGAGGTCATTGGTAATTTATCATATAGATTTTTTTAATTGTTACATAGTTTCAATAATTACTTTTGTTAAATCTATGCTCTTAGTTATATTTTTATTTCGTAAAAACATAAAAGAATAAAGTAAATATTATTCATATTCAACATTTATATTATTTTAAAGGTATTAAGAATTTATTGATGATGTATTTTGTTAAAGTAATAAATAATTTTTTGGCCATAGATTTACATTAATGGAATTTATGTATAAAAATACTATATAAAAATAAAATAATCAATATATATAGGGTCAGATTCAAAGGAAAACCTTAAAAAAACGGAAAACTGGGGAACACCCTGATAGTCATTCATCTGGACGGTATGCACTTGTGCATACAAATAATTTGTAACATGCACATGTGCATATGCACAAGTGCATATAATGCACAAGTGCATAAAACCAAAAAACACCTTAATTTACTTGTATGCATAAGTGCATACCATCCAGATAAATGACTACTAGGGTGTTCTTCAGTTTTCCATTTTTTTGAGGTTTTCCCTTGAACCTCCCTCTCTCTCTCTCTCTCTCTCTCTATATATATATATATATATATATATATAAAAGAAGGAAGATGAGAGAGAATCAAGGAGAGACTTCCATGGATACTTTAGAATTTTGTGGTGATTTTAATTTTTTTTAATAAAAATCATACATTAAATGACTAAAAATTTTCATTTTCTTTATTATTTTTACTATTACTCCTATTTATCTAATGTTTTTCACATTTAAATTATAAACACAACTCTTATTTTTCTAATAAACATATATTATTTACTAACATAACAATGTTTATAAATCAAAACTTATATTAAGTGAAAAATATTTAATATAGTATTTTTTTTAGTAGAGTTTTTTTTTTCCTTTCTGAATAAACTAACAATCTTTATAAATCAAATTAACCTAACAATGTTTATAAATCAAAACTTACATTAAGTGAAAAGTATTTAATATAGTATTTTTTAATAAAGTTTTTTTTTGAATAAGCTAACAATGTTTATAAATCAAAACTATATTTATTTATTTTTTTTAAAAAATTACTTTAATACAGTATATTTATAAGCATATATTATTTACTAACCTAACAATATTTATAAATCAAAATTTATAATAAATGAAATGTATTTAACATAGTATTTTTCTAATAGAGTTTTTTTTCTTTATTAATAAGCAAACAATGTTTATAAATCAAAACTTTATTTATTTATTTATTTTTAAAAATTACTTTAATAGAGTATATTTATAGGCATATATTAATTACTAACCTAACATCAATATCAATATATATATATATATTTAGAATTTTGTGGTGATTTTGAGTTTTTTTTAAATAAAAATCATACAGTAAATGACTAAAACTTTTTATTTTTTTTTATTATTTTTACTATTACTCCTATTTATCTAATGTTTTTCATTTTTAAATTATAAACACAACTCTTACTTATCTAATAAACATATATTATTTACTAACCTAATAATGTTTATAAATCAAAACTTATATTAAGTGAAAAATATTTAATATAGTATTTTTTAGTAGATTTTTTTTTCTTTTTGAATAAGCTAACAATCTTTATAAATCATATTAACCTACCAATGTTTATAAATCAAAACTTACATTAAGTGAAAAGTATTTAATATAATATTTTTATATTTATTTATTTTTTTTAAAAATTATTTTAATAGAGTACATTTATAAGCATATATTATTTACTAACCTAACAATGCTTATAAATCAAAATTTATAATAAATTAAAAGTATTTAACATAGTATTTTTTAATAGTTTTTTTTTGAATAAGCTAATATTGTTTATAAATCAAAACTTTATTTATTTATTTTTGTAAAAAATTACTTTAATAGAGTATATTTATAAGCATATATTATTTACTAACCTAACAATGTTTATAAATTAAAATTTATAATAAGTGAAAATTATTTAACATAGTATTTTTTAATAGAGTTTTTTTTTTTTTCTTTTTGAATAAGCTAACAATGTTTATAAATCAAAATTTTATTTATTTATTTTTTTTAAAAATTACTTTAATAGAATATATTTATAAGCATATATTATTTACTAACCTAACAATGTTTATAAATCAAAATTTATAATAAATGAAAAGTATTTAACATAAATAAATTACCATTACCATTAACAATATTGATTATTATGATTTAGATAACTTTATCTTACTAAATCATGATAATCGTATATTTCTATGTTGATTTCTCTTGCATCTATGTGTGTATACATATATAATAGCATATATATATATATATATATATATCGAAAGGAACATTGTTTCAATTTATTTAATGAAATTTTTTGACTGATTACATTAATTATTATCTACACAATTCTTACATGATAGTCATTACATATATTATTATTTGCACAAAACCCCATTATACATATTGTTTAAAAAGAACTTTAACATTAATTTTTATTAAATAGTTAAAAATTAAAAAAACTTATTATAACCTATCATTATATAAATGAAATACTTATGATAATTGAATACAATTCAATAACAATTATGATTTACTAATAATTATAATTTTATTTACTTTAATTCAATTTCTCTCTATATAAAGGTTGTAGAAAAGGTAATTATTTCCAAGTGCTTGAATCATTGTTTGTTATTTGATTTGAAACGTCATGGAGTATTCTTTATTAAACAACTTGAAAAATGATCGTGATGATTACATTATCAAAATTCGGATTTGTAGAATGTGGGAATGTCTAAACACAAAGAAAGGTGGGTAATTGATCAATTTAGACATGATTCTAATCGATGAGAACGTATGATGAAATTGCCAATTGTGTTACCAATTTCTTATAATTTGTCTCATTTGTTATCCACCTTTTTTTACAGAAACCTTAATGCATGCATCTGTGCATAAGAATTTGGTCTCAAGGTTTCGTCATCTATTGAGTGAGGGTGTTTTGTATTGTCTTAAAAAGTTTGAGGTTATTGAAAGTAAAGGAAATTACCAACCACTTTCAACTAAGTACAATATATGTTTTTTGACTTTCACTTTTGTAAAAAAATTAGAAGAATATGTAATAAAAATATCTGTCAATGGCTTTGAGTTTATATCTCAAAGTTTAGCTGAATCACGCATTAATGATGACACAATACTGTCAGGTTTATAAATCTAATTTATATGTTTTTATTTATTTTATGTATATATTTCATATTGTTATTTTTTTATTATATTTTTATGAAATATTTTTAACCGCTGATGATGGAAATGTATATATATATTTTTTCCATGTTGCTAATGCAACCTCAAAAACGTTTAGGATGAACTTTAACAACAAACATCCCAATCTCTACTTTTCATTTTCGAATATTTTTTTTGGATTTCACAACTTAGATTTTTTTTGGTTCGATGACTTATAAAATCGACCAACATTTATTTCTACCGCTACATTATTGATAAGCTTAAAAGATAATATCTTCATAGATTACACTATTCGTCGTACTTACGTTCATATAATAATCGTTTGATTCGTCGCACATGACGCGGTGTTATTACCTAGTAAATGGATAAATGGAAATTATTTCAATGAATTGTAGAGCTTCTTTGTGATAATCCATTTTTGGAAAAGGGACGAGAATGTGACCCATTTTTCAACATAAAACAATTTTGCAAATGACTCATCAGAGAATAGTCGACGCCTTATTTATAGAGTAGTTGACACAACACTCTACTCATTAATATTTGTAATCTTTAATAAATATAATGACTTTATCCCATTACTACCATGGTCAACGTCTCGATGATGATGGTTCTGAAACATCTTCATCACCTTATAACCTCATATATGATATATGTAACAACTTAAATACACTAACAACTAAAATATAGCATTACAACCCAATCCCAAATAAAATTTAATACATAAAACTCAACTCAAAATCCACAATGTTAATACATGACTACAACTGAGATAGTCTATGTCTACCCGAACTTCAAGCTTCCACTCGGTCTCTTCCACGACACCGCCTCCCATCTTTCCCTTGGACGAACTTCTAACTAAACCCTTACCTGAAAATGGTTTTAGTTTTTGAAAAGCGAGAGTTAGACCATGAGGTCTAGTGAGTTCCCTCTAGAAACAACATTCTCGCCACAACTAGCATTTATAGCAGTTTATAAACATTTATAAGCAATTCACAACTTTAAAACATTAAACGCATGTACGACACATGCTGATGGCACACGATAAGGTCATGCACACTTGTGACAACGTGTCTGGCTCACACTGCCTTTAACTGGGACCCCCCCCCCCCCCAATTGGCATAAACGGGACACCCCCCCCGGTATGAGCATTTGTGGGACACCCGCCCCTCCCCCCGACTTAAGCCATCACATGTCCACTCTCAAATGTATGCATACATAATAAATCACATTTCATATCACAATAAAACATGCAGTTTCATAATCATCTCATGCGTGACAATTCGTACGTCAACAACATTTTCAGTTAGAAAGACTCACATGTCGTCCTTACTTAAATCCTCCCCACTTACGCTTTCGACCCTTAGACTGAATACCCAAGGTAAAAAAAGTACAAGAGTGATCAGTCACCCGGTCACTTCTCGACATCGGATTCACATATGAAAACTTTCCTGAGTGGGTTCCTAGAATCACCCAAGAGTCCCACCCAGTTTTCCCGCCTCTCGGGTTTCCCACCCGATTTCCCGTCTCCCGGCTCCTCCCGGTCCCCCTAACTTCCAGGGTCCCTCGTGGTTCCTCCCCTCCCCTCCCCCGTCACCCGGGGCTTCTACCGGGTTTCAGCCTCCTGGGTTCCACCCGATCCCGACTCCTTGGACTTCCGTCTAGGCTTTCATCTCCCGGGACTCCCGTCCGGATTCCCTTTCCTCCCGAATTTGGCCATATCAGATTATCTCTTACCCAGACATGGCGATTCCCGGACTGTGCACAAAGAAAACTGGTAAAACCCATTTTTATCATATAATCATTTTGAAATCAAATTTAAGCCTTCAACTCAAGGGTTAAAAATCTAGGCTTCCTCCAAAAAGTCTTAATCGTTAACAATTAGCTATCAATAAGCTCAAACAATTACTTAGACTCTTTATTTGCCTCTAAACTCAACAATATATGAATCAAACTAAGAATCGAAACCGAGAGATGAGAGATAAGGTTACCTTCTTGAGGATTTAGAGTAGAATCTCCCTTCAATTGCTCTCTTCTTGATTTCTCTTCCCAAATGCACGCTTCACACACCCACTGATGTTCTTATTGTTTTCTCCTAGCCTCCAAGATGCATAAATGAATATAGATAGAAGCATTGGGGTTTTTAATTCCCCTTCCCACAAATTCCAAATAAGAACCCTAAACTTTAAGCTTAGGTCAGAACTTCTACTAATCACCCACTTTCTGTAAAATTAAGGTCTTGGTTATTACAATATACTTTACAGCAAAATAACGTATATATGCTTAGAATATGGTCAATTACATCGGAATCAAGGATCCACATCTTACAATCATTACGTACTGCTATGACATATAGGTAGAGTGATACCTGATAAAGAACGAACTTGAAAACTGAAACATGATCATGAAAATTAAAGGAAATAGATCCTTTAACCATGATTAAAGCACAAAACAAAAGACGTAAAAATTAACTTCAAGAACTTTTAAACGATTAATGTCGTAATTTATTATTATTTATGTTGACGATATATGTTTGGGTAGAAATTCCAACAGTCCACCGTCGTACGACCAACGATAACCGACACCCTTCCAGTAGGCGACCCCGACTAAACGACTTAAAACCTGTCTGGCAAATCCTGTCATACGACCTGATTTCAGTTATTAACTTATGACATACGTTATATCATGTTTAATGCAGGATTCAAAAGACATTCATGACCAAAGATTGTAACGGTTGCGATCATCAATAACAACGGACATAATGGACGCTATCATCAATATCAAACGGTTATTCTATTAAAGATACGCATTCAAGACTTGCCAACGGAAAAATAGAGTATAAATATGAAGATGAAACCTCACATTCGGGACATCTGATTCTTAGACTTTACAAAATCACGAATTACATTCTCAAGCTCACTCAGTTTCTCTCAAAGTTCATAAAACCTACTGCCGTTTGTTGCACGACGCACGACCAAAGTCTAAACGCACACAACGCACGACCGACTTGACTTTATTGTACTACTTTACATCGTATTACACTTGTAACACTTGTTATAAAGGACGACGTCCTTGATTGACGTCCATAGTGCACGACGACTCACACTCGTCGGCGGTTTTTACCCATTTCAGGGGTTTTCCGCGTCACCAATTCTCTCGTCTCATTTACTTTATTTTTCTTTATTGTCGTACGATTATTGGAGTTACTTTCTTTGGTTGGATCAGGCTTCCCATTGACCTTAAATTTTCCTTGGGAGTTTTTTGGCATAAACAGTTTGGCGCCCACCGTGGGGCCCCATCCAAAGAAAATCTTCGATAATCTTACGACGTACTAACGTTTTCCTTCAAGTGTTCTCTTTTTGCAGTCATTTAGGACAATGGCATTCCAAGGAACTCAAGATCATGTTGTGGCCCAGATGAACATGGAGCTGACTGCTGCCCGTGCCCGTATTGACGCCCTAACAGCCCAGGCTCGACAAGCGGCTGAAACCATCGAGCATCTAAGAAACCAGAGTGGAAATAATGTGACGGGGACTACGAATGCTTATACCGGTGCTTGGAACGTACCCCCTCCATTGCCTACTTATCTTCGTCCACCACCAGTTAATCCTGCGACCTTCATAGTCCCAACCATGCCTATGGCCTCTATGTCATTCAATGGACATGCCTCTGATTCCTCGCAGCAGACTAGCTTCAATGGATCAGGTTATGTTCCATTGGGTGTTCCAAGTGGTGTCCCGGTAGATCCCGTTGCACAACGATTGAAGCTTCTGGAGGAACAGAATAAGCGTGTCTTGTCGATGTTGGCCAAATTGTCGGGGGCAACAGGTCTAGTTGATGTCGAGCCACGTACGGGATTTCAGGCGTCGCCGTTTGTTGATGAGATCACATTGGTGGACGTCCCAAAGAAGTATAGCATCCCGACCTTCACCCCAAAATATTCAGGCGTCACTGATCCGACAGAACACGTCGCCCAATACAAACAACTTATGTGGACTGTCTCGATACCGTATCAGTTTCAAGAAGTCTGTATGTGCAAGAGTTTTGGAGCGACCTTGACTGGAGCAGCGTTACAATGGTTGATCAATCTCAAACCCAAAACCATCGGGTCTTTTGCAGAATTGGTGAACCAATTTTCTCAACAATTCGCCAGCAGCCGAAAAATGGAAAAACAGACGAGCGACCTTTACTATGTCGTACAGAAAAATGAAGAGTCCATCCGGGACTATTTTAACCGGTTCAACACAGAAATGATCGGTATCCGAAATTGCGACGTAAAAACAGCTACTGAAGCATACAAACGGGGTCTGGACGATAGTTCAGGGTTATATCTCGACCTTACGAAATATCCTCCAGAAACCTTTGAAGACGTACGAGCAAGGACGCTCGCTCATATAAGGGTCGAGGATGACTTCTCTTTCAGAAATAAACACTCGAGCGACAAGAAAGGCCTAGGTGTTAAAAATCCAGACTTCAAACCAAAGCCGACCGGTCGATCAGAGCCTACCAGACAGATTTCAAATGTCATATTTGAAAAGACAGGGCCGACGACTTCCAAATCTGTCCCGTATCCTAAGGTATCATCTTATGGCTTCCCTGGATCAGCCAAGGACGTCGTCGCGTCCCTGAAACAGCTTCAACAAAACATTCTATGGCCAAAGAAAAGCGATAAAGACAGTGATAAGAAAGACAAAACAAAATGGTGTGATTTCCATAATGACTTCGGTCATATAACGGATGATTGCATCGCCTTGAAGAAAGAATTGTCCTGGCTTAATTCGAAAGGTTATTTACAAGAATTAATGGAAAAGAATGATGTGCGTCCTACATCCCCAGAGCATGCCAAAGTGATTAATTGTATCACCGGAGGTTCTGATATCTGTGGAACCACATATTCAGCTGCTAAGATACATGCTAGTCGCGGTCCTTGACGTTCGACCAAGCAGATCTCGACGACGTACACCAGAAACATCATGACGGACTAATTATCCAATTGAGCATTGGAAATTGCCTGACAAAGAGGATACTCGTCGACGGAGGTAGTTCCGCTAACATTATCTTTTTTGATGCAGTGAAACTATGGGGATCGACAAATCCGAGATTACCCGACGCTCGATTACACTCGTTGGATTTAACGGAGGATCGACAAATACCATGGGGGAAATCACACTACCAGTATATGCTAAAGGAATCAACAGGCAGACGAAGTTCAACGTCGTCGACTGCTTATCGGCTTATAACGTTATCCTTGGGCGACCATGGATCCACGATATGAAAGTCGTACCCTCGACGTACCACCAAACCTTGAAATTCCCCACACAATGGGGAGTACAGGAGATCAAAGGCGAAAGAAAAGTTGCTAGAGAATGTTACAAAGTCTCTTTGAAGCCCCCGAAGCAGACAGTATAGCAATTACAGAACCAGGACGTTCCTGGGACTGACGACAATTATCGCTTGGAAGCTGTCGTCCTAAACCAGGATAAGCCTGTTCAGATGGTCTACATAGGTTCGACACTCGATCCATCCTTCAAAAAGAGACTAATTTCTTTTTTGCAGGACCACTATGATTGCTTCGCATGGACGCACGAAGACATGGTGGGCATCGATTCGAGTATTATTTCTCATAAACTCAACGTCGATCCATCATTCAAACCCGTTCAACAGAAAAGACGAAAATTTGCTCCTGAAATAAATAAAGTTATCAACGACGAAGTTGATAATTTGCTTAAAACAGGAAAGATACGAGAAGTCAAATATCCAGATTGGCTCGCCAACGTTGTTGTCGTCCAAAAGAAAAATGGTAAATGGAGAGTATGCATTGATTTCACAGACCTTAACAAGAGCCTGTCCAAAAGATCCATTTCCGTTGCCACACATCGATTCTATGGTCGACGCTACAGCTGGGCACGAATTGCTCACCTTCATGGATGCATATTCTGGATATAACCAGATATTGATGCATTCCGACGATCAGGAAAAAACGGCCTTCATGACAGATAAAGGTATTTATTGTTATAAAGTAATGTCTTTTGGTCTTAAGAATGCAGGTTCGACGTATCAGCGGCTAGTGAATATGATGTTCAAAGAACATTTGGGCGACACTATGGAAGTATATATCGACGACATGCTCGTCAAATCGAAACATACGGACGATCATATAGAACATTTGAAACAGTCGTTCGACATTCTTCGTGAATACAAAATGAAGTTAAATCCGACAAAGTGTTCCTTTGGAGTTCGAGCTGGAAAATTCCTCGGTTACATGGTCACACGACGAGGAATCGAAGCTAACCCAGATCAAATTAAAGCAATTATCGAGCTAAAATCACCCAGAAATTTTAAAGAAGTCCAACGTCTAATAGGACGTGTAGCAACATTAAACAGATTCATCTCTCGGTCGTCCGACAGATGTCAACTATTCTACAATATCCTGCGAAAAAACAAAGGATTCGAGTGGACTGATAAGCACGAAGAGGCGTTGCAACAACTCAAGAAATACATGACCTCACCTCCCTTCCTCTCCAAACCTGAGAAAGGTGAAGTTCTTCAACTCTATCTAGCCGTCAGTACTAATTCGGTGAGTGCAGTCCTTATACGAGAAACCGACAGACGACAATTGCCAATCTACTATGTAAGTAAAACTCTATTAGACGCTGAAACCAGGTACTCGTCTATAGAAAAACTTTTGCTTTCGTTAGTTATGGCTGCTAAGAAGTTACGACATTATTTTGAATCGCATCCTATAACTGTTGTAACTAACTTTCCATTGAAGTCTGTGTTAAGAAAACCCGAACTAACAGGACGATTAACTAAATGGAGCATCTACCTCAGTAATTATGATCTGGATTTCAAGCCCAAAACGGCGATCAAATAACAAGTCTTGGCAGATTTTGTTACAGATTTCAGTCCAGAACTAGAAGAAGCGACGACGTCCAATGAGTTAATTGTGGCGACTTTGCACGACACCACTTGGACGCTTGACGTTGATGGTTCGTCGAACATACGAGGAACAGGTCTGGGTGTCGTCCTATAGTCCCCACAAGGGGGCAATATAGTGTACTCCATACGATGCGACTTCAAAGCAACAAATAATGAGGCAGAATACGAAGCACTGATTGCAGGAATCAAAATTGCTCATGACTTGGGGGCAACACATCTGCATGTCCGAAGCGACTCGTCTTTAGTCGTTAACCAAATTAATGGAGAGTTCGCAACAAAAGATTCGAGGATGATTGCCTATTATAAAATAGTAAAAGAAGAAGCAAAGAAGTTCAGTCGCTTCATAATCGAGCAGATACCAAGAGATCAGAACACTCAAGCTGACGCACTAGCCAATTTAGGGTCAGCACTTAATCAAACGACATTCGACAATATCCCAATAGTCCACCTTGCAATACCATCTATCAAAGACGACGATAATACTCTGGTCGCGCCAATTAAGGAAGAAAATTCTTGGTCGGATGACATTAAAAATTATCTTGAGAACGATCAACTGCCTGACGACAGAATGGAAGCAAGAAAGGTTAGATTTAAAGCGTCAAGGTACATCATGATCAGAGGACAATTATATCGAAGATCTTCGACTGGTTTGAATCTACGATGTATTACCAACAAGACGCAAGTCCAGAAAATCCTACAAGATATGCACGATGGTGAATGCGGAAATCACTCAGGAAGTCGCAGTCTAGCCAACAGGATATCACGACAAGGTTACTATTGGCCGACATTAAGACAAGATGCGATCAGGTATGTGCAGTCGTGCGACGCATGTCAACGACACGTAGGTATGTCTCATAAACCGTCTGAACCCTTGCACTCGACTTTGATCTCATGGCCCTTTATGAAATGGGGAATGGACATCGTTGGGAAACTACCACCTGCCCCCGGGCAAAAGGTATTCCTTCTAGTTTTAACAGATTATTTCTCTAAGTGGGTCGAAGCAACGACTTTCTCCCAAGTTCGGGACAAAGAAGTCGTTTCTTTCATCCAAACTAACATCATTTGTAGATTTGGAATTCCATCTGAAATAACATGCGACAATGGAACACAATTCATCAGTGATCGGACGCGAAGATTTTGTGAGGAAAGGAACATCAAGTTGGTAACGTCGACACCTCGATATCTACAGTCGAATGGTCTAGCCGAATCAAGTAATAAAACTATTATCAATTCAATCAAGAAAAGACTCAAAGCTGCCAAAGGAAAGTGGGTGGAAGAATTACCTTCCATTTTATGGGCTAATCGTACGACACCACGTACGTCCACAGGACAAACTCCCTTTTCCTTAGTCTATGGATGTGAAGCTGTGCTACCTATTGAGGTACGACTACCGACCTCGATACATACGTCCGTTGAGCATAACTTGGTCGACCTGAGCTATGACCTTGACGCCTTAGAGGAACTTAGAGAAGCAGCGCACATCCGCATGGCATCACAGAAACAAGCGGTCGAGCGACATTTCAACAAAAATGTCCAAATCAAAGTTTTCGAAGAAGGCGACTACGTCCTATGTCGAGTATTTCAAAACACTCAAGAGCTCAATGCAGGTAAACTTTCCACTAAGTGGGAAGACCCTTACCAAATCTCTAGCGTCGTGGGTAAGGGAGCTTATAAAATCCAAACCCTCGACGGTCGAGATATCCCACGAATGGAATGCAATTCATTTAAAGAGGTATTTCTTTTAAAATCCGAATTCATTTCCTTTGGTTGTTTCTTAAGAAAAATTACAACTTAAGCATCGGAGGGTCGTTGGTCAAACCAACGACCACCCCACTAATGTTGTTTCTCGCAGGGACGTACGAATTAGTTAAAATCTTATGTTGAGTAATACTCATATGATCGTACGCATACGGTTGGTCATAGTTGTTGATAAAGGTTAATTCCTATACTCGATGTTCGTTATTTAGATCCGAGAACCATTATTACAATTGCATTTGGTCGATCGAAAATCCCAGTTGATTTCGTTAATGAATGACGGTATGGATAAATGTATGATATACAGTGACTTCGTATCATCTTAACTTACTTGATGTAACACCCTAAAAATAGGGATAACAAAAACTTTCCATAAATGGAGAAGTGGTATAAAGTTTGCCATAGCAAGAGCCTCCCAAAAGGGGAAAGATACAAATAACCGGTTTAATCACAAATCTGTAATTTAACGGATAAATAAACAACAACCAACTAATCTAATTTCTTCATCTAGAAAAGAGATTACAAAAGGGGTGTCATCTATTAACCCAAAACTTCCAAAAATAGTTCAAGTGCCAAAATCCCCAAGCTCTTGCTCAAAGCACCTAAACTTGCCTAGGAGCCGCGCCGCTAACACTTGAGATACACATCGACACCAAACAAGTGTTAGGCCAAAAAGCCTAGTGAGTTGGACAATAATAAGCATGCATGAACAGTCACAATTTCTTATCAGCAGTTAACCAATGTTCAGTTATATGTGGAGTCATTAGGGGAGACCCAAAGCACCAATCAATTCCACTCCAAAGAGTCGATGTACCTTGATGCCCTTAACAAGGAACACCCCAAAGGCCCGGCACACCCGGAGATCAGACCGTAAAGGAAACTTTCCGAGTGGCGGAGGTCTAGGCACATACCATCCCGGTGGTGCCCCAAGACTACATCCTCCTAGTGAACTTGCCTTGATTCGTCCAACATAAAGCATATAGGAGGTCCTTAGGTATATTTCAACCCAACATATTTCCATACCGACTACGGGTACAATGTTACCATCCTATTCTCGTGAAGTCCAACAAAAGTCCCAAATGACAATTATATTCATCATGCATATAAATATCTCACCAAAGTGGTATCCCAACTAAACCATCACAACACACATATATGCATACATTTAACATATCAAGGTACCCATCATATATATCCATGAGAAAAGCCCCAAATAATGGTACACATAACCTAAACCATAGCATATCACCAACATTCATATTTCCAATCATTTTCATCAATTAATCCCAAATACTTGAACACATAAAGAATGAAATAACAAATAGAAGATTATGATGTGTATCTAGTTTTAACAAAGGTTTAGTAAACTCACAATCTAGGTTTTTTTGACCAAAACCTAGAGAAGATGAAACCCTAGCTTTTGAAGAAGATGAGACTTGAAGAAGATGAAGATCTTGAAGGATGCTTCAATGAAATCACTTGGATGAACCTTTAATGATGATTTAAAGCTCTTATCACCCAAAATCTGAAAATTACAAGGTAGGAGACGAAAACCCCAAAATCAAGCTTTTGGATACTTGAGGAAGATGAAGATGGAGATGGTGGTGAAGCTTCCAAACCGAAACCTTGGATGAAGATCTTCACTCTAGCAATAAATGGTGGAAGATTGGTGGTTGAAGGAACCTTAGATGAAGTAGGTTGAGAGGAAGGGTTTGGGAGAGAATGTCATAAATGAAGAAGATGCGCACGGCCCGTGCGTTCTTAATGAAGGATGGCGCACGGGTCGTGCGCCGCACACAGAAGCACATCAACTTCTTCTCATTTGGTCAAATCCCGTTTTGGTCATAACTTCTTCGATATAGCTCCGTTTTCGCTACGGAAGGAACCGTTGGACTCGTAGTTGAATCATTCATCCATTCAAACTATAAAATTAAAGATTCAAGCCCAAAAATCAAAAATCTAATTTAACCAATGAAATTTCGGGGTGTTACAATCCTCCCCACCTAACGAGGATTTCGTCCCCGAAATCTTACCCTAACTAAACAAGTAAGGGTATCGTAACTTCATATTATCTTCGGACTCCCAAGTAATGTTAGCACCCCGATGGTGCTTCCATTGGACTTTAACCATGACTACGTCTTTATGTCATAACTTCTTCACCTTTGACTCCAAGATCGCCTCCGGTTCCTCAACGCAACAATTCCTATTATCCACCCGAATTTATGTCAAAGGGATAACGCTTTCCTCCTCGGCTAGGCACTTCCGAAGGTAGCATACATGAAATGTAGGATGTATTCCATCCATTTCCGGTGGTAAATCCAATCGGTAGGCTTGTAAACCAATTTTCTCCAAGATGACGAAAGGTCTAAGGAAACGAGGACTAAGCTTCCCACGTTTCCCGAAACGTATGATCCGCTTCCACGGAGACACCTTCAACATGACCCGGTCGCCCACTTGAAACTCAACCGACCTTCTCTTCTTGTCCGCATAACTCTTTTGTCGGTCTTGTGCCGCCTTTAGCCTCTCCCAAATCTCTTTCACCTTGTCCGCCGTCTCTTGCACTAATTCCGGCGCGGCGAATTGCTTTTCGCCCGCTTCTAACCAACAAACTGGGGTTCTACACTTCCGCCCATACAAGGCCTCGAACGGTGCCATTCCGATACTAGAATGGTAACTATTGTTGTACGCGAACTCTACCAAGGGTAGATGTGAATCCCAACTTCCCCCGAAGTCTATTACACACGACCTCAACATATCTTCTAATGTCTGGATCGTCCTCTCGCTTTGACCATCCGTTTGTGGATGATAAGTCGTGCTCAAATTCAGTCGAGTACCCAATTCCTTTTGTAAACTAGCCCAAAAGTTCGAAGTGAATCGGCTGTCCCGATCCGATACAATAGATTTCAGAACTCCGTGCCTCGACACCACCTCGTCAATATAAAGCTTGGCCAATTTTTCCATTGGCAAGGTCTCCCGCATTGCAAGGAAATGTGCACTCTTGGTTAGCCGATCAACGACTACCCAAATTGTATCATGGCCTCGCAAGGTCTTTGGTAGCTTCGTCACGAAGTCCATAGTGATGTTGTCCCATTTCCACTCGGGAATGGACAGCGGTTGTAAACTCCCATACGGCCTTTGATGTTCCGCCTTGACTTGGAGACAAGTGACACATTTCTCCACATAGTTAGCCACATCTAATTTCATCACCGGCCACCAATAATTTAATTTTAAGTCTTTATACATCTTGGTACTACCGGGATGTATAGAATACTTCGACTTGTGCGCGTCTTCTAGAAGTAATTCCCGGTTTCCACCCAACTTCGGCACCCAAATTCGACCTTGAAAGAGTTTAAGCCCGCGACTATCTTCCGTCAAAAGTCCACTTTGCTTTACCATGATCTCGGATTTGAGATTTTGCTCCTTGAGTGCTTCCCCTTGCCACGTCTTGATGCTTTCTACCAAACTTGATACCACGTCGATTCTTGTAAGGGACAATTTAACGCCACCCTCATGGCTCCTCCGACTCAATGCATCCGCCACCACATTGGCCTTACCGGGATGATAGAGTAGATCACAATCATAATCCTTTAGGATTTCAAGCCATCTTCTTTGCCGCATGTTGAGTTCCTTTTGATCGAAGATGTACTTGAGACTCTTGTGATCCGTGAAAAGAGTACACTTGGTCCCATACAAGTAGTGTCGCCACAACTTTAACGCGAAAACTACCGCCGCCAACTCCAAATCATGAGTCGGATAATTCTTCTCATGATCCTTTAATTGCCGCGACGCGTAGGCTATTACTTTCCCCCTATGCATTAGGACACACCCAAGCCCCATCTTGGAAGCGTCACTAAACACCACAAAGTCTTCTGATCCTTCGGGTAGGGATAATATCGGAGCTTTGCACAACTTCCTCTTGAGCGACTGGAAGGCTTGTTCTTGCGCATCGGTCCAAAGAAACTTGACGTTCTTCTATGTAAGAGAAGTGAGCGGTGTAGCTATCTTGGAAAAGTCTTGGATGAAACGCCGGTAGTAACCCGCCAAGCCTAAGAAGCTTCGAATCTCCGTCGGACTTGTCGAAGGCTCCCAACTCATCATCGCATCGATCTTTGCCGAATCCACTTTTACCCCGTCTTTTGATACCACATGCCCCAAGAATTGCACCTCTTGGAGCCAGAATTCGCACTTCGAGAATTTCGCGAACAACTTCTCCCTCCTTAAAACTTCTAATACTTCCCGTAAGTGTTTTCCATGCTCAGACTCATCCCTTGAATATATTAAAATATCGTCGATGAAAACGATCACGAATTTATCCAAGAATGGGCGACACACACGGTTCATCAGATCCATGAATACGGCCGGAGCGTTGGTTAGACCGAAAGGCATCACCAAAAACTCGTAATGGCCGTATCGTGTTCGGAAAGCCGTTTTCGGAATGTCTTCTTTCTTCACTCTCACTTGATGATATCCGGACCGAAGGTCAATCTTCGAGAAACATCCCGCGCCTTGAAGTTGGTCAAAAAGATCGTCGATACGAGGTAAGGGATACTTCTTCTTCATCGTGACTTTATTCAACTCCCGGTAATCTATGCACATCCTCATGGACCCGTCCTTTTTCTTCACGAACAACACCGGTGCTCCCCATGGTGACGAACTCGGTCGAATGAAGCCCTTCTCTAACAACTCTTGCAGTTGCGACATCATTTCCTTCATTTATGTCGGAGCCAAACGATATGGAGCTCGAGCTATCGGAGCCGCTCCCAGAGAGAGATCGATCTGAAATTCCACTTGTCGTTCCGGTGGTAATCCGGGTAAGTCTTCCGGAAAGACGTCTGGAAAATCCCGCACGACCTTCACGTTTTCCACCGTCTTCTTTTCCTTCTTCGCGTCCACCACGAATGCTAGATACGAAGGGTAACCCTTCGCTAAGAACTTCCGAGCCTTGAGAGAGGAGATTATAGGGTTGCAACCTTTTCCCTTTTCTCCATAGATGATGACCACCTTGCTTCCCTCCAAAGGCACTTGAATCATCTTCTTAGAGCAAAAGATGTCGGCCTTGTGCCTTACTAACTAGTCCATGCCTATGACCACGTCAAAACCCCCTATGGCCATAGGTATCAAATCTACCCCAAAAGGATTCCCATCGATTTCTATAGTGCAATTACAAACACAGTCTCGGATGATTACTTGATCTCCATTCGCTATTTCTACTACTAACGCATCGGGAAGGACACTAATAGGAGTAGTGAATTGCTTACAGAAGATTTCCGAAACAAAAGAACACGTAGCACCCGAATCAAACAAAACACGAGTTGGCAAGGAGTTTATTAGGAACGTACCCGAAACGACATCTGCGGCCTCCTTTGCCTCCTCAGTAGACATCCGGAAAGCTCAACTCGGTGCCCTTGGTGGTTGCTCGACTCTGGCCGTCGATCCCACAGAATTTTCCCCATTTCCCCCAATTAGATTTGGGAGGAATCTTTTCATATGCCCCGGTTCTCCGCACTCAAAACATACCGATCCCTGGATGGAACATTGTCGAGTCGTATGGTTCTTCTTACCACACTTGGCGCACCTGGTTGAACTGGAGTAAGTTTTTGTAGCACATGGCCCCGAGTGCTTTGAACTGCACTTGGAACACCACCGTTCCTCACGACGTTGATCAAACGCTTTCCCGCTAACAAAGGGCCTCGACTGACGAACGGGCCCAGATGGCCCTTCCCACTTCCGTTTCTCACCAACTAACCTCTTCTCATCCCTTTCGGCATTAATGTCGTCCTCAACGAGCAAGGACTCTTCGATAACCTCTTGTAACTTCGAATACTTAGCATTCCTTACCGCCGATCGCATCCCGGCCGGTAACCCTTGATGATAGGCTTTAATCTTTTACCTTTCATCGGGGACTAGATGTCCCACCAAGTTTAGTTTCTCCAAAAAGAGTTTGGAGTAGCCAACCACAGACAGGTTTCCTTTCTTCAGATCTCAGAACTCCCGTTCCAACTTGTCCATCGAACGCTCGCTACAATACTTGTCCATAATCTTCTCTTTGAACACTGGCCAAGTTAACTTAGCCAGAACTTCAGGAGTGAGGACTGATCGAGTGAGGTTCCACCAAATCAAAGCCTCTCCCCGAAGTAGTTGAGAAACAAACTTGACCCGTTGAGAGGGATCACACTCACTTGACTCAAAGGCCATCTCTACCTCCTTGAGCCAATACATACAAGCAACCGGGTTATCTGAACCCGCAAACTCCTTAGGGTGGCACCCCAGAAACGTCTTGTAAGTGCACCCCTTAGTCTTCGTCTGAATCCCTTCAGCGGATGGTTCCTCAACCGCTACCACATTTGGTCCACCCGACCCCACAATAATGTTTTCAACCATCGTCTCAGGTTGTCGGTGGCTAGCGTCTCGATCCTCTAGGAGTTTCATGAAAAACTCTTGTTGTTGGGTCATGGCCGAAGTCATGGCCAACTGTTGTTGAGCCAGGGCCGCATTCATAGCCAACATCATGCTATCCCGAAGCCGGGTCTCCATGGTAACTTCCTCCAGGATGGCAGTACCTGTGTTGAGGTTCCGGCGCGGAATATGCTCAGGCCCTCCTCCCAAGATTCTGGGTATAAGAATGTCATCGGAGGTTGCCCCCACCGGGGGTCGTACTGCTGCAGATTCCACTTCTGGTTGCCCCTCTGGCATATCTGGTAATCTACTTCGAGTGTTTACCATTGATCACTGCCACACAAGCACGAGAAGGAGATTGAGAAAAGACTAAGCGAGTTGAACTCATTGTACGTACTAATACATTCATCAATTATTATAATAATAGTAGACCAAGTATGCTCACGTAACAATGCATTCATAATAGCAGTAGCTAAGTGAAATTATGAACGAACCATACACAGGAATTCTTGTCACCATCATCACAACTTTCAATTACAGTAATTCCGTAATCCTAACGCTCTCCCCACCTAGGATTTCTACCCCAAGTGGACAGTGAAGTCATAAAGTCTAAAGCTTAAGTCTAGATACGCTAAACCATACCTAGTTCCCTTAAACTAAAGCTCTGATACCAACTTGTAACACCCTAAAAATAGGGATAACAAAAACTTTCCATAAATGGAGAAGTGGTATAAAGTTTGCCATAGAAAGATCCTCCCAAAAGGGGAAAGATACAAATAACCGGTTTAATCACAAATCTGTAATTTAACGGATAAATAAACAACAACCAACTAATCTAATTTCTTCATCTAGAAAAGAGATTACAAAAAGGGTGTCATCTATTAAACCAAAACTTCCAAAAATAGTTCAAGTGCCAAAATCCCCAAGCTCTTGCCCAAAGCATCTAAACTTGCCTAGGAGCCGTGCCGCTAACACCTGAGATACACATCGACACCAAACAAGTGTTAGGCCAAAAAGCCTAGTGAGTTGGACAATAATAAGCATGCATGAACAGTCACAATTTCTTATTAGCAGTTAACCAATGTTCAGTTATATGTGGAGTCATTAGGGGAGACCCAAAGCGCCAATCAATTCCACTCCAAAGAGTCGATGTACCTTGATGCCCTTCACAAGGAACACCCCAAAGGCCCGGTACACCCGGAGATCAGACCGTAAAGGAAACTTTCCAAGTGGCGGAGGTCTAGGCACATACCATCCCGGTGGTGCCCCAAGACTACATCCTCCTAGTGAACTTGCCTTGATTCGTCCAACATAAAGCATATAGGAGGTCCTTAGGTATATTTCAACCCAACATATTTCCATACCGACTACGGGTACAATGTTACCATCCTATTCTCGTGAAGTCCAACAAAAGTCCCAAATGACAATTATATTCATCATGCATATAAATATCTCACCAAAGTGGTATCCCAACTAAACCATCACAACACACATATATGCATACATTTAACATATCAAGGTACCCATCATATATATCCATGAGAAAAGCCCCAAATAATGGTACACATAACCTAAACCATAGCATATCACCAATATTCATATTTCCAATCATTTTCATCAATTAATCCCAAATACTTGAACACATAAAGAATGAAATAACAAATAGAAGATTATGATGTGTATCTAGTTTTAACAAAGGTTTAGTAAACTCACAATCTAGGTTTTTTTGACCAAAACCTAGAGAAGATGAAACTCTAGCTTTTGAAGAAGATGAAGATCTTGAAGGATGCTTCAATGAAATCACTTGGATGAACCTTCAATGATGATTTAAAGCTTTTATCACCCAAAATCTGAAAATTACAAGGTAGGAGACGAAAACCCCAAAATCAAGCTTTTGGATACTTGAGGAAGATGAAGATGGAGATGGTGGTGAAGCTTCCAAACCGAAACCTTGGATGAAGATCTTCACTCTAGCAATAAATGGTGGAAGATTGGTGGTTGAAGGAACCTTAGATGAAGTAGGTTGAGAGGAAGGGTTTGGGAGAGAATGTCATAAATGAAGAAGATGAGAAATGAGAAATATTTGGGGAAAATTCGTTTAATGCCCACACTGGGCTGCTGCCTCATGCGCACAGCCCGTGCGTTTTTAATGAAGGATGGCGCACGGGTCGTGCGCCGCACACAGAAGCACATCAACTTCTTCTCATTTGGTCAAATCCCGTTTTGGTCATAACTTCTTCGATATAGCTCCGTTTTCGCTACGGAAGGAACCGTTGGACTCGTAGTTGAATCATTCATCCATTCAAACTATAAAATTAAAGATTCAAGCCCAAAAATCAAAAATCTAATTTAACCAATGAAATTTCGGGGTGTTACACTTGACGTACGATAAAATGTAAGTTTGAAAAAGAAAAGCAAGTGACGAGCATTGACAGACAAAAGAAACTTTTTCATTTCCAAAAAGAAAAATTACAGGTATAAGAGACGACCACAGACGGCCGACCCTTAATAGTAAATCCGAAGGAAAATGAGCTAAAAAGGAGGAACGTCAGGTTGTTCCTGCACGACGTCGGTCCTTACTACTGCCACCTCTCCTACGCCATCGCTCTCCTCCAAGTCGTCATACTCATCAAGGTCCCTTTCGGTCCCTACGGTGTTGAGGTAGGTTTTTAGCTCTTCAGCGGCCGACGCCATGGGGTTCTTCCCGTTCAGATGACGCCTCATCAAAGTGGTTCGGGCCGTGAAACGAGAGAAAGCCTCGACTTGCTTATTCTCCATATCCAGGTCTTTGACGTCTCCCTCCAGCTCCTCGACCCTCTTCTTGAGGGACGCGACTTCGTCAGCAAAAGCAGCAGCAGCAGTGACGGCCTTAATCCTTTCGACCTCCAATTTGGTCGACGACGCCTCAAGCTCAAGGAGACGATCCCTAAGCTTAACCTTCTCACGATCCGAAATCTCTAGTAGACTCCGGGCATCGGTGAGCTCAGTCTTGAGGTTCTCGACTTTCGCCTTCTCAGCCTCGACCGCCTCCAGGGCGACCTTCTCCCTTTCGAGAGCCTCATCGGCCCTTTTCTTGACGTCAGGGAAAGACGCCCTAAGACCTTCCGTTTGAGCGAAGAAGCTCAGACAGGCTTGGAAAGCCTACACGACAGAAGGGAAAGAGTTAATAATAATGAAATTGAATAATGGAGAAAATAGAAAATAAGTAAAACTTACCATGAAAGAGAGACCAGCGATGTGCACCCCCATGTCCTCGACCCGAGACTCCTTGTATCGGTCATAGAAGGTCGGGAGGAGGAATTTTCCCAGGTGTGGAAAAATGACGTCCCTCTCGAGGACGTCATTTGCCATAAAATCAGATGGGAGAGTGACTTTAAAAGTCGTCTCTCCCACTTTCTCCTTGTTCCTTTCCTCACCCTTGGAGGAGGAAGAAGGTGTAAGGAAAGGCTTATTAACGCCCGACACCCCTGACGTTGGAGTGTCCTTCATCACCTGAGTCGAGCTTCCGAGCTCGACCCCAGCAACGGTTCCTTTCGATGGTGTCGTCCCTGCAAGGGACGACAGAGCAGCGTCACCCGTCTTCTTGGGCGAGAGTCGAGGTTTGCCTCGGACCCTTCTTGTGTCTACCCCCGCAGAAGGGGAAGATCTTTTCTTCGTCTTTTCCCTCCCTTAGCGGGCAAGTTCCAGTTGTTCGGCTCGTTTAAGGGCGGACGACTTCGCAGGTGCATCCCCTGAATAAAATAAACAAGTTAGACAAGAAGTCGCATACAATACAAAAATAAAGAAGTATTGTCGAACGACATACCAGACATCTCTTCTTATCTTTCTTCTTCTTTCTCGTCTTCTCTCTCTTCTTTCCTCTCTTCTTGACAAGAACCCTCGACGAACGTCGCTTCTCTTACAAAGACAGCCTCGTCTTCTTCGTCGTTTGATCGAGCAGAAAACGAACGGTCAACGATACTTTTTTCCAAGATTCTCTGAATCTTGTCGTAAGAATCTCTATTTGGCTTCACTTTAGTGAAGTCAATTACTGTCAAATAGAAAAAGAAACCATCAGAACAGATGCTATAAAAAATAAAAAATACAAACGCACGACAAAACGATAAACCTACCCGATTCATTCCATCCGGACGACAACCATTGGCTGTCCTCGTCGTTCACGGATGCCACTTGGATAAAAACATACTGGCGTTTCCAACCACGGTCCTTCACCGCAGTATTGTGCACTAGTACATTGTCTCCCTTCGTTCGAGGGAATAAACTATACCGGTGATAGTTATCCGGTCAAACGCTGTAAGCAGTCAGGAGGTCTTCAAGTTGAACGGAACCTCCCAATCGGCCGTAAGACGCTCGATAACCTAGACAATTCGCCAGAACTGAGGCATTAATTGTCCAGGCGTCAAATCAAAGGCATACAAAAAAGCCCTGGCCAAAGAACTAAATGGCCAGGTAAATCCTATCTTGAAGGGATATTCGTACAGAACGCATTACCCCTTCGGAAGCTCGTCCGGTTTTAAGTCTTCCGGTGTCATCAGATTGATTTCATCTGGAATCCTGGCTAATTTTTTAAAGTAATCTAAGTTTTCCTCTTCCCTATACACACTCACGGGTTCGGTCGACATCTGAAAATCTGGGATATTCAGGGTCGCACGCCAGTAACTAAGAATGTCCCAAGCTTTTCTAGGCTTTCAAGCTATGGACTTCTTACGCATGTAATCGACACAGAGGGAAAACTGGAAGTGGTACCTTAAGTAGAACTCTAAACCTCGAACTTAGAATGGAAAGGATTTTGATTGCTCGGAAAGTGTATCTCGCCAGAGTTATGTGATCTCTAAAAAAGGTAAGCATAAAAAAGGAGAAAAATAAGGACAATCCTTATTTATGCTGAAAATCGGAAAGCGAATCGCCGAAAAAACGAATCGCCAATCGCCAGTTGACACGTGTCAGGCAAACCACTCGAGTGCATCCATCGAATGCATGACACCTGTCCGATACTAGCTGTCTAACCGTTTACTCTGCAGGGGGTGACATCATGGTTCAGTTGGAAACAAACCGATTCGGTTCCATTCGAACTACTCGCGTTTCTTTTATGACACGTGTCCTAATTTTAAAATTTAAATTTCAAAAAAGTTGTCGCTTGAATTTTAAATTTGGGGGCAAACCGTTTGGGTAGAAATTCCAACAGTCCACCGTCGTACGACCAACGATAACCGACACCCTTCCAGTAGGCGACCCCGACTAAACGACTTAAAACCCGTCTGGAAAATTCTGTCATACGACCTAATTTCAGTTATTAACTTATGACATACGTTATATCATGTTTAATGCATGATTCAAAAGACATTCATGACCAAAGATTGTAACGGTTGCCATCATCAATAACAACGGACATAACGGACGCTATCATCAATATCAAACGGTTATTCTATTAAAGATACGCATTCAAGACTTGCCAACGGAAAAATAGAGTATAAATATGAAGATGGAACCTCACATTCGGGACATCTGATTCTTAGACTTTACAAGCTCACGAATTACATTCTCAAGCTCACTCAGTTTCTCTCAAAGTTCATAAAACCTACTGCCGTTTGTTGCACGACGCACGACCGAAGTCTAAACGCACACAACGCACGACTGACTTGACTTTATTGTATTGCTTTACATCGTATTACACTTGTAACACTTGTTATAAAGGACGACGTCCCTGATTGACGTCCATAGTGCACGGCGAATCACACTCGTCCGCGGTTTTTACCCATTTCAGGGGTTTTCCGCGTCACCAATTCTCTCGTCTCATTTACTTTATTTTTCTTTATTGTCGTACGATTATTGGAGTTACTTTCTTTGGTTGGACCAGGCTTCACATTGACCTTAAATTTTCCTTGGAAGATTTTTGGCATAAACAATATATAACTTTTTATAGCAAATATTAAATAAATTAAATAAAATTTTTTTTATCTACATATGTCAAATATCATAAAAATACTTCACATTGCATTAGCAATTAGAAAAATTGCCCCTCAATTTAAAAAATTTCTGTTATTTCAGCAAAAGTTTTACATACCTTAATTATTATTAACTTTTTTGAATTATATATAACTAGTGTTGGGTCCGTGCATTGTACGAAAGGATAAATTTTTTGTTGGAATATTGAACCGAGTTAAAATGAAACATAATTTCTCTGTTAACAGTTAATGAAATACAATGTGAAAAACGAATGTATTTTCATAAGTGGTTAACTTGCATATATTCTTAATCGTTTGTTGTTATGAATTTGTGCAATAATATTGGTAATAGTTTTGTATTATATTATTTAAAACTCAAACGGCATGTCTCACAATATATCACTATTATTGAAATAATTATAAATATGAACATACATTTTTACAGATTTTGCAATTTTTCTGAAACCTCCTCGACAACACTTGACAATCACTTTGAACGTATAAATCTGTAGATTAATTAACAACATTCAACCCACATCAAATATGACAAAGAAAATAAATGATTTCTATCTTTTGTAACCGACAACTCAACTGGTATAGTTCAAATTCACTCGGTACCACTTGAAAATTTATCTGACTATTGATTTCAAGACCTCATAGTATTAGTCGATAAAAATAAAGATATGTATATATCTTATTCCCCTACTTCGAAAAATATGATTGTGGATTTTGAAAAATATAAACAAATCCTCAGTAAATAAAATAAAATATAAAAAATTAGTTTTTCAAAGAAACAAAAATATAGTGGAATACCTTTTGTTCAGTTGCAGGTTCCGCCATTGACACCCGACCGTTCGTCTTCTTCTTGTACTCGGATGATACATAGAGAAGCTATATATATTTATAGTGAATGTAGAGAATATTTTAAAATCTTTTATTTTCATTTTCGATTTTACATTTAAATGTAAATATATTAAAAATATGGAAGAATATTTTTATATCTATATCGTTTCTATTTTATTTTCTTTACACTTGGTTAATTTGGAAATTATTGCGGAATATTTTTATTTTAAAGAATACGATAATTTATTAGTGTATCTCGTTATTTTTTATTTTTAATTCATATCAATCTTCTTTTTTATTCTTTTAATGATCGTGAAAAAAAATACGTGTAGATTTTATATTAGCAAAAAAAAATACGTGTAGATTTTATAAAATAAAATAGATTTTATATTAGCAAAAAAAATACGGAAGAAAAAAGAGTTTATATTACATCTCATTATGTAAAAAGATTTTATAAAATAAAATATGGAAAAATCATTATGAGATGTAATATAAAAAAAGTACGGAAGAAAAAATATTTTATATTACATCTCATTAATATAGATTTAAATGTAAAATCTACATTTAAAATAGATTATGCTAATATAAAATATATTTTATAAAATCTTCCACAAAAAAACAAATATTTATATTAATAAATGAGTATACATTCCACAAATAGATGATTATGTGAGATACTGTGCTTGTAAAGGTTGTACCAAAGCATTAAGAAATTGTAAATTAAGTAATTGGCTTTAATTAGTTGTACCTTGTGCTTGAAATGTTGTAATTAAGAGTTTTTATATCGTTTTTATAATATAGTATAGATATTGTATATGTATTTTGTGCGTACGTCAAAAACAAAGTAAAAATAATTATATCAATATTTGTATTATTTTAATGTTATTGACGATAATTTTTTATGATGTTATTTGTTGATGAAATAATTATTTTTGTAATCATATATTTGCAATATTGAATTTATGAATAACATAATAACAATATGATACACATATAAAATGAAAGTAAAAAAAGGATAAATCGAAACTAATTCATAAATGAAAAAAAGTGTAATTTTTTTTTTAAATTACAAATCAATTAATTGTGGGACTCTTTTTGACGTAAAAAAATAATCATTTTAGGAAAGCGACCCCTTCAAAAAAATAATAATAAGTAACACATTTTTAGCAAATGACTCATCAAAGTAGTCGACACCTTACTCAATAACATTTGTAACCTTTTAATAAAATCACCTCACCCCACCCCACTATATCTACCATGGTCGACAAAGGATGGTTCCAAAAGACCATCATACGACATCAAAACAATATTGAGTTTGTAGGACGTTGAAATTGTTTAAATGTTCTAATAGACTGTTTTATAAGACATAATTTTATATGATCAACGATGAAACGCTCTATTTTAAAAATATTGTAATATGTTTATAAGATATTTTTGGACATGTTAACAAGTTTTCTAGGATACCTTTTCAATTACGTGTCGCATTAAATATTTTATAAAAGATATGTCTTATAGGATAATTCTTAAAAGTGTCCTATGAAATAGATAATACGATACTTTGTTTTAAACATGTGCTAAAAAGCCTTAGAGTAAAATATCGTATTACATATTTTATAGGACATTTTTTTGAAGTGTCCTATAAACGCATATTTTTACAAGACACATTTTCATAAATTTTTCTACAAAATAGCTAATATGACGCTTGATTTTAAAAATGTCCTAATAAACTTGTTAGGACACCCATAATTGTCTTTTATTTAGTTACTGCAACACTCTTAGATATGACACTTTATCGTTTGATTCTATAAGCTTAAATCCTATAAAATAGTCTATTGGGACACGTAGACATTTTTGTTTTTTGACGTACTATAAACCCAATTTTATTATAGTCGGCTTTTATTCTCTTATATGTCACAACAAAAATGACATGCTTTGAATATTGTTAAATCAAGAATCCATGTGTTACAATCACTACACTCTATTAGAACCATATATACCTTAATTGGAGTGGGAAATATAGTCGGAATTAGAGATAAGTCTGATTCTTGTTATCAAAAAATACATTTTTTTGTCAAAAGGAAAAATAATATTTTTACAAAGATTTTTAAAATTAACCTTTGTTTTTTCAAAATATGTTATTGATTATTTTTTGAATCTTATCAAATTCCTTTTAATTCTCATTCAATCTCAATCAAATAAATTAGACAATTTTTTTAAACAACTTTTAATTTTTTTTGAAACCCTAATACAGATTTTGGTGTTAATTCATAAACTCACATATGATTTTGGCATTAAGGCTATATTTGGCAAAAAAAAGCTAGCTTATAAGCTAGATTATCAACTAGCTTTTTTTCCTGGTACATGTTTGGATGACTATAAGCTAGCTTATTGAAAAGCTACTCAAAGTAGCGTTTTGAAAAGCTAGCTTATAAGCTAGTTTGCCAAACAATGCCTAAGTATAATAGATGCGAATTTTGTTTAATTCATTTGTACTCTAATCACATGTCACTACAAGAAACTGCACTTTTACCGACGGGTTTGGGAAGTTCGTCGGTAAAAGAAACTTTTACCGACGACTTAGACGAAAGCCTTCGCTAAAAGTTTAACTTTTTGCCGAAGGAAAATGCCACCGACAAAGATGCACTTTTGCCGACGAATTTCGCATAAGCCGCCGGTAAAAGTTACTTACACCGACGGATTTCTCAAACCGCCGGCAAAAGTATCTTTTAAATTTTAAAAGACATTTTTACCAACGAATTTCATTAACTCGCCGGCAAAAGTTATTTTATTATAAATAATATTATTTTCACTTAAACTTTTGCCGACGGATTTCCCAAACTCGCCGGCAAAAGTTATTTTATTATAAATAATATTAGTTTCACTTAAACTTTTGCTGACGGATTTCCGAAACTCACCGGCAAAAGTATTTTTATATTATTATAATAAAAAAATTCACTTACATTTTTGCCGGCGAACTTCAAAATCCGTCGGCAATTGTATTTTAATTTTTTATATTTTTCTATTTGTACTTTTCCTAGCAAGGTTCCCAAACCCTATGGCAAAAATATTTTTAAAATTATAATGATTTTTAAGAACGTTTTTACTGACAAAAATATATTAATTTTGTTAATATTTTATACTTATTATATTGTAAAAGGCAAGATAAAAGTTAATCAATTTAATTTTTTATCAAATAAGAAAATCCAAATTTATTGTTGATTAAAATAGAAACCGCAATTGATGAGATTTTTTTTTCTGAATAAAGATGATGAAAGAGTATTTTGTTATGGCTCAGTAATTATGTTTTATTCTTATCAATGAGTTGTATGCTATGAAACAAATTGGCGCATTGTTGGTGGAGAGACAAACACGTACTGAGGCGGCAAAAACACAACCATACAATAATGTATCTCTTGGACAAAGTTATACAATAATTGGTCTTCAGAGTCGGAACAGGTTAAACAACAATTATTTATGCTATTTTTAAACATGCAATTAATCATGTCTTCATCTTAAATAGGCTATATCTCAAAGAAACAGGGAAAAAAATGGCCAAGGCAACATACAGTTCAATTAAAGCCACTGAAACTCACCAAGGCTAATACAGATCATTAAGAGTCACTGTAGCCCATGAAGGCTCACACTAGTTCATTAAGCGTCATTAAGTCAAACATGACCCATCAAAAGCTGATCAAGCTCTAATATAGTTCATAAATAATCACTAAGTCCCACACAACCCATCAAGACACATTAGAGTTCAATAACAGTCGTTAAAGCACATCAACGCTCATTCATATTCATCAAGAACCACTAAAGCCCATGAAGGCCCAATAGTTCATTAAGAGCCACTGTAACCCATCAAAATTCAATACGTTTCATAGAGCTATTGAAACTCATGGAGAATATATTCCATTAAATGTCACGTAAGCCCATGAAGGCCCAATCAAGTTCGTTAAGAAACACTCTAACCCATGAATGTCTAATATACTCAATAAAGAGTCATTGAAGCACATGAAGACCCAATGAGGTTAATTTATAGTCATTGAGTCCAATACAACCTATCAAGGCCCATTATAGTTATTTAGTCCAATACGGCCCATCAAAGCCCAATAGAGCTACTTGGTCCAATACAGTTCATAAATAATCACTAAGTCCAACACAATCCATCAAGACACATTAGAGTTCAATAAGAGTCGATAAAGCACATCAACGCCCATTCAAGTTCATCAAGAACCACTAAAGCCCATGAAGGCCCAATAGTTCATTAAGAGCCACTGTAACCCATCAAAATTCAATACGTTTCATAGAGCTATTGAAACCCGTGAAGAATACATTCCATTAAATGTCACGTAAGCCCATGAAGGCCCAATCAAGTTCGTTAAGAAACACTCTAACCCATGAATGTCCAATATACTTAATAAAGAGTCATTTAAGCACATGAAGACCCAATGAGGTTAATTTATAGTCATTGAGTGCAATACGACCTATCAAGGCTCATTATAATTATTTAGTCCAATACGACCCATCAAGGCCCAATAGAGCTACTTGGTCCAATACAGTTCATAAATAATCACTAAGTCTAACACAATCCATCAAGATACATTATAGTTCAATAAGAGTCGTTAAAGCACATCAACGTCCATTCAAGTTCATCAAGAACCACTAAAGCCCATGAAGGCCTAATAGTTCATTAAGAGCCACTTTAACCCATGAAAATTCAATACGTTTCATATAGATATTGAAACCCATGAAGAATACATTCCATTAAATGTCACGTAAGCCCAGGAAATCCCAATCAAGTTCGTTAAGAAACACTCTAGCCCATGAATGTCTAATATACTTAATTAAGAGTTATTGAAGGACATGAAGACCCAATGAGGTTAATTTATAGTCATTGAGTCTCATACGACCTATCAAGGCCCTTTATAGTTATTTAGTCCAATACGACCCATCAAGGCGGTCGGTCCACAAATACTATCAAGTTTTATCAATACAAACACATTAAACAATTACCAACCTGTTTAGATTAATAACAATGGTTACAAGATTGATCTATTGAAGCTCTCGATGTGTTCTCTCTGTTTTTCACCTTGAGTGTGTGTGTAAAAGTGATTTCTGATTTCTAACTTGTTAACTTCCTCAACACACTAACACTAATATCTAACTTAGATATTATCTAACAACTAACAATATAATATCTAGAATATAATATCTAGATATTATCTAACTAATTAACTAATAACAATAACAACTAACTTTGACTATTTATTACAAACGACTTAGACTTATTATTTAAGAGACGATTTTTCTGCTTTAGCTTCAGATTGCGATCTTCAGATTGGATGATCTTGATTCCAATGAGACTGTGCTCTAACAAAGGCTCATTAGAGTTCATTAAGAGCCGCAAAACCCCATCAAGACCCAATCAAATTCATCAAAAACCACTAAAGCCCATATATGAATGTCCAATACAATTCCTTAATAACCACTAAACCTATATACACACATACATATATACACTAAATACATGCATTATATTTATAAAGGAAGAATCATGTGAGAAGTTAAACATTTTGCGAGAAGGCAAGAAGTATAATATCATATATGATTACACGACCTCTAAGTGTGTTTAATCATATATGATTAAACGTCTATTTATTGCCAATATAACACATGTTTAATCGATTAAACTTGTATATCATATATGATTAAACACTTATCGCCTTCTCGTAAAATGTTTAGCTTCTCGTTTGAACCGACCCCTATATTTATATACTATAATTTGATTAAATAATTAACTATAGTTAAGATAATTTAGAGTTTTTTGAAAATTGAAATAAATTTGTGTTTCAAACTTGATACCGTTCATATAAAAAGGAGAATATAAATTTTTAAACCTTTCAAACCACCATTTTTTGTGTACAAAAGGAATAAAAGAAGTATTTATTGTAAAAATGGAAATAGTTTGTATGCATAATTGACACCTTTACATACATTCACACATACATACTTGTATTTACGAATAAAAATCTCATGTCCAAAAATCTCATTTCTCATTCTTGTTCGACCAATAATTTTAACACATCAGATTTTATATATTTTTGATTTTATTTCATTCAAGTTCATGTTATCTATCTGATGACGTGTATTCATGTGATTAGTGTACATGAATGAGACACGATAATTTGAGACAAAAGATTTTTATTATTTATTTACTACATACATAGATACATAAATAAATTAAATAAAAATTAAATAAAAATTAAATATTATGGTAATAATTTTAATAATAAAAATTTTAATTTTTTTATTTCAAATGAAATATCTGTTATTTAAAAACGATTATTTGAATTACAATTCAATATGTAACACCCCGAAGTCTTGCATTTGGTTACATAGGAAAAATGGAGAAAATTGGTTACTGCTGTGGGGCGCACGACCCGTGCGCCATTCCTTCACAAAAAGCGCACGGCCCGTGCGCATGGACAGAAAGTACAGTACGGGCTAAATACATGTTTCCCCAGATTTTTCTCATTTCTCATCTTCTTCATTTCAAATATTCTCTCCCAAACCCTCCCTCTTCATTTACTTCATCTAGGGTTTCTTCAACCACCAAACCTTCACCGTTTATTGTTAAAGTTAAGATCATCATCCAAGGTTTCGGTTTGAGAGCTTCACCACCATCTCCATCTTCATCTTCCCCAAGTGTCAAAAGCTAGATTTTGGGGTTTTCATCTCCTACCTTATATTTTCTAGGTTTTTGGGTTGGTGTGAACATTAAGTCATCATTGAAGGTTCATTCAAGTGGTTGCATTGAAGTATTCTTCAAGATCTTCATCTTCTCTAAGCCTCATCTTCTCAAAACTAGGGTTCCATCTATTTTCTGGGTTTTTGGTTCAAAACCTAGATTGTGAGTTTACTAACCTTTGTTAAAACTAGATACACATCATATTCTTCTATTGTTGTTATTTATCTCTATATGTTCAAGTATTTGGGATTTGGTTATGAAGAAATGTTGGGAATGTGGTTATGTGTGAAATGCCATGATTTACTTTATTGGTCGGATATTTGGGATTGACTTCATGAATGTACATATTGGATATTTTGACATGATTTGTGATATATGTGGTATAGTAGATGATAAATTGTACTTGGAATGCATTTTTGGTGATTTAATATCTAAACATTGATTATGTTGGTATTTGGGTCTCATATTGGACTTATGTGTTAGGATGGTAACATTGTACCCATGGTTGGTATCGAAATGTTTTGGTTGGAATATACCATAAGACCTCCTATATAATATGTTGGACGAACCAAGTCATTAGACACTAGGAGGATGTAGTCTTGGGAGCCATCGTGATGGTATGTGCCTAGACCTCCGCTATTCGGGGTAATGCCATGGTTGTAGTCCTCGGATGTGTCGGGCCTTTCGGGTGTCTCTTGTTATAGGGCATCAAGGTATATCGACTCTTTGTGTGGAACTTGATTGGTGCTATAGGTCTCCCCTATTGACTCCACATTTGTTGAACTGTGGTTAACTGCTGATAAGAATTGTAACTGTTCATGCATGCTTATTATTGTTCCACTCACTAGGATTTTTGGCCTAACACTTGTTTGGTGTCGATGTGTATCTCAGGTTCTAGCGGTGCCGGTCCTAAGCAGGTTTAGTTGCTTTATGTGAGAGCTTGGGGATTTTGCACTTGGACGTATTATGCTTTTGGAGTGAACCGTTGGGTTTATAGATGACAACCCTTTTGTAATCTCTTTTCTAGTTGTAGAAATTAGATTAGTTGGTTGTTATTTGTTGTCCGTTAAATTACAATTGTGATTAAACAGGTTCGTATTAATTCTCCATTTTTTGGAGGCTCTTGCTATGGCAATTTTAATATACCGCACGTCCGTTTATTTTCGGATTTTTGTTATCCCTATTTTTAGAGTGTTACAAGTTGGTATCAGAGCTTTAGTTTAAGTGAACTAGGTATTGTTTAGCATATCTAGACTTAAGCTTTAGACTTTATGACTTCACTGTCCACTTGGGTAGGAATCCTAGGTGGGGAGAGCGTTAGGATTACGGAATTACTTTAATTGAAAGTTGTGATGATGGTGACAAGAATTCTTGTGTATGGTTCGTTCATAATCTCACTTAGTTACTGCTATTATGAATGCATTGTTACGTGAGCATAATTGGTTTACTATTATTATGATAATTGATGAAGGTATTAGTACGTACAATGAGTTCAACTCGTTTAGTCTTTTCTCAATCTATTTCTCGTACGTGTATGGCAGATTGTAATGGTAAACACTCGAAGTAGGTTACCGGACATGCCAGAGGGTCAACCAGAAGTGGAATCTGCAGCGGTACGACCTCCTGTGGGGGCAACCTCCGATGGAATTCCCGTACCCAGAATCTTGGGAGGCGGACCTGAGCATATTCCGCGCCGGAACCTTAATGCGGATAATGCCATCATGGAAGAAGTTACCATGGAGACCCGGATTCGGGATAGCATAATGTTGGCCATGAACTCCGCCATGGCCCAACAACAAGAGTTCTTCATGAAACTCTTAGAAGATCGAGATACCAGTAATCGTCAACCGGAGACAATGGCAGAAAACATTGTTGTGGGGTCGGGTGGACCCAATGTGGTATCTGTTGAAGACCCATCTGATGATGGGAACAAGACGAAGACTAAGGGGTGCATCTTCAAGGCGTTTCTGGGGTGCCACCCTAAGGAGTTTGCGGGTTCCGATAACCCGGTGGCTTGTATATACTGGCTTAAGGAGGTGGAGATGGCCTTCGAGTCCAGTGAGTGTGATCCCTCTCAACGGGTCAAGTTTGCTTCTCAGCTACTTCGGGGAGAGGCTCTGATTTGGTGGAATCTCACTCGATCCGCCCTCACTCCGGAAGTTCTGGCCAAGTTAACTTGGCCGGTGTTCAAAGAGAAGATCATGGACAAATACTGTAGCGAGCGTTCGTTAGACAAGCTAGAGCGGGAGTTCCGAAATCTGAGGAAGGGAACTCTAACCATTGTGGGATACTCCAAACTCTTTTTGGAGAAACTGAATTTTGTGGGACATCTGGTCCCTGATGAGAGGTCGAAGATTAAGACATATCAACAAGGTTTACCGGCCGAGATGCGAACGACGGTAAGGAATGTTAGGGGTTTGACCTTGCAAGAAGTCATCGAAGAATCCTTGCTAATTGAGGACGACATCAACGCAGGGAAGGAAGAGAGAAGTCAGGCTGGTGAGAAACGGAAGTGGGAAGGGCCATCTGGGCCCGTTCGTCAACCAAGACCTTTTGTAAGCGGGAGATTGGGTGATCATCGTCGTGAGGATCGGTGGTGCCACAAGTGCAAGTCAAAGCACTCGGGGCCATGTGCTCCAAGAACTTACTCGGGTCCTGTTGAGTGTGCCAAGTGTGGCAAGAAGGGCCATGTTATTTGGGATTACCCTATTCGAGGGCCAGTTTGCTTTGAGTGTCGGGAAACGGGGCACATGAAGAGGGATTGCCCAAAGCTTGTGGGCGAAAACCGAGGAAATTCATTTGGATAGATGGCGAGGGTCGAGCAACCGTCAAGAGCGCCAAGCCGAGCTTTCAGAATGACTACCGAGGAGGCGAAGGAGACCGCTGATGTTGTTTCGGGTACGTTCCTAGTAAACTCCTTGCCTGCTCGCGTTTTGTTTGATTCTGGTGCTACATGTTCATTTGTATCGGATGTTTTCTATAAGCAATTCACCACTCCGGTTAGTGTCCTACCCGATGCACTAGTAGTAGAAATAGCTAATGGGGATCAAGTGATCATTCGAGTCCGTTTTTGTGATTGCACTCTAGAGATTGATGGGTATTCTTTCAGAGTAGATTTATTACCTATGGCTATAGGAGGGTTTGATGTAGTCATAGGTATGGATTATCTAGTAAGGCATAAGGCGGACATCTTTTGTTCCAAAAAGATGATCCAAGTGCCATTACCGGAAAATGGTGTGGCTACCATTTATGGGGAGAAAGGAAAGAGGAATAATCCCATTATCTCATCTCTTAAGGCTCGCAAGTTTTTAGCGAAGGGTTACCCTTCGTACTTGGCCTACGTTGTGGACGCGAAGAAAGAAAAGAAGTTGGTAAGAGATGTGGAGGTGGTGCAAGATTATCCGGACGTCTTTCCGGAAGATTTACCCGGATTACCGCCGGAGCGGCAGGTGGAATTTTAGATTGACCTCACCCCGGGAGCGGCTCCGATAGCTCGTGCTCCATATCGTTTGGCACCGACATAAATGAAGGAGATGATGACGCAACTTCAAGAGTTGTTCGAGAAGGGCTTCATTCGACCAAGTTCGTCAACTTGGGGAGCACCGGTTTTGTTCGTGAAGAAGAAGGATGGATTCATGCGGATGTGTATCGATTACCGAGAGCTAAACAAAGTCACGGTGAAGAATAAGTATCCTCTACCTCGTATCGACGACCTTTTTGATCAACTTCAAGGCGCGAGATGTTTCTCGAAGATTGATATTCGGTCCGGGTATCATCAAGTGAGAGTGAAGAACGAAGATATTCCGAAGACAGCTTTCCGAACTAGATACGGTCATTACGAGTTTTTGGTGATGCCTTTCGGCTTAACCAACGCTCCGGCCGTATTTATGGATTTGATGAACCGTGTGTGTCGCCCATTCTTGGATAAATCTGTGATCGTCTTCATCGACGATATTTTAATATATTCAAAGGATGAGTCTGAGCATGGAAAACACTTACGGGAAGTATTGGAAGTTCTAAGAGGAGAGAAATTGTTTGCGAAGTTCTCGAAGTGCGAATTTTGGCTCCAAGAGGTGTAATTCTTGGGGCATGTGGTATCAAAGGATGGGGTAAAAGTGGATCCGGCAAAGATCGAGGCAATGATGAGTTGGGAGCCTCCAATAAGTCCAACGGAGATCCGAAGCTTCTTGGGTTTAGCTGGTTACTACCGGTGTTTCATTCAAGATTTCTCCAATACCGCTACATCGCTCACTTCTCTTACAAGGAAGAACGTCAAATTTCTTTGGACCGATGCACAAGAGCAAGCCTTTCAAACGCTTAAAAGGAAGTTGTGCGAAGCTCCGATCTTGTCCTTACCCGAGGGATCGGAAGACTTTGTTGTGTTTAGCGACGCTTCCAAGATGGGACTTGGATGCGTACTAATGCAAAGGGGGAAGTAATAGCCTACGCGTCGCGACAATTAAAGGACCATGAGAAGAATTATCCGACTCATGATTTGGAGTTGGCAGCGGTAGTTTTTGCGTTAAAATTGTGGCGGCATTACTTGTATGGGACCAAGTGTACCCTTTTCACAGATCACAAGAGTCTCAAGTACATCTTCGACCAAAAAGAACTCAACATGCTGCAAAGAAGGTGGCTCGAGCTTTTAAAGGATTACAATTGCGATCTACTCTATCACCCCGGTAAGGCCAATGTGGTGGCGGATGCGTTGAGTCGAAGGAGTCATGATGGAGGTGTGAAGGTGTCCCTTACAAGGATCGATGTAGTATCAAGTTTGTTGGAGAGTATAAAGGTGAGTCAAGTGGAAGCACTTAAAGAAGAAAACCTCAAAGCCGAAGTCATGGTGAAGCAAAAGGAACTGTTAACGGAAGACGGTCGTGGACTCAAGCTCTTTCAAGGGCGGATTTGGGTGCCGAAGTTGAGAGGAAATCGGAAGTTGCTCCTTGAAGAAGCTCACAAGTCGAAATATTCTATACATCCCGGTAGCACCAAGATGTATAGAGATTTAAAGTTAATGTATTGGTGGCCGGTGATGAAGCAAGATGTGGCTAGTTACGTGGAAAGGTGTGTCACGTGCCTTCAAGTCAAAGCGGAGCATCAAAGACCGTATGGAAGTTTGCAACCGTTGTCCATTCCCGAGTGGAAGTGGGACAACATCACTATGGATTTCGTGACGAAACTACCGAAGACCTTACGCGGTCACGATACCATTTGGGTGATTGTAGATCGACTAACCAAGAGCGCGCATTTCCTTGCAATGCGGGAAACTTTGCCAATAGAGAAATTGGACAAGCTCTACATTGATGAAGTGGTGTCGAGGCACAGAGTCCCGCAATCTATCGTATCGGATCGGGATAGTCGCTTCACATCGAACTTCTGGGCGAGCCTACAGAAAGAGTTGGGCACGAGATTGAATTTGAGCACGGCGTATCATCCTCAAACGGATGGTCAAAGCGAGAGGACAATTCAAACGTTAGAAGATATGTTGAGGTCGTGTGTGATAGACTTCGGGGGAAGTTGGGACTCACAACTACCTTTGGTAAAGTTCGCGTACAACAACAGTTACCATTCTAGTATCAGGATGGCACCGTTCGAGGCATTGTATGGACGGAAGTGCAGAACCCCGGTATCTTGGCTAGAAGCGGGCGAGAAGCAATTCGCCGGATCGGAAATAGTTCAAGAGACAGCGGTCAAGGTGAAAGAAATTCGGGAAAGGCTAAAAGCGGCTCAAGATCGACAGAAAAGTTATGCGGACAAGAAAAGAAGACCGGTCGAGTTTCAAGTGGGTGACCGGGTCATGTTGAAACTATCTCCATGGAAGGGAATTATCCGGTTTGTGAAGCGTGGGAAGCTTAGTCCTCGTTTCCTTGGACCCTTCGTGATTCTAGAAAGAATTGGATTGCAAGCCTACCGTTTGGACTTGCCACCGGAGATGAATGGGATACATCCTACCTTTCACGTATGTTACCTTCGGAAATGTTTAGACGAAGAGGAAAGTGTGATTCCTTTGTCGGAAATTCGAGTGGACAACGGGAATCGTTGTGTGGAAGAACCGGAAACGATCTTAGAATCGAAAGTGAAGAAGTTACGTCATAAAGACGTAGTCATGATTAAAGTACAATGGAAGCATCATAGGGGTGCTAACGTTACTTGGGAGTCGAAAGATGACATGAAGAAGCATTATCCTCACTTGTTTAAGTTAGGATAAGATTTCGGGGACGAAATCCTAATTAGGTGGGGAGGATTGTAACACCCTGAAGTCTTGCATTTCGCTACATAAAAAAAAGGAGGAAATTGGTTACTGCTGTGGGGCGTACGACCCGTGCGCCATTCCTTCACAAAAAGCGCACGGCCCGTGCGCATGGACAGAAAGTCCAGCACGGGCTAAATACATGTTTTCCCAAATTTTTCTCATTTCTCATCTTTTTCATTTCAAGTATTCTCTCCCAAACCCTCCCTCTTCATTTACTTCATCTAGGGTTTCTTCAACCACCAAACCTTCACCATTTATTGTTAAAGTTAAGATCAACATCCAAGGTTTCGGTTTGAGAGCTTCACCACCATCTCCATCTTCATCTTCCCCAAGTGTCAAAAGCTAGATTTTGGGGTTTTCATCTCCTACCTCATATTTTCTAGGTTTTTGGGTTGGTGTGAGCATTAAGTCATCATTGAAGGTTCATTCAAGTGGTTGCATTGAAGTATTCTTCAAGATCTTCATCTTCTCCAAGCCTCATCTTCTCAAAACTAGGGTTCCATCTATTTTCTGGGTTTTTGGTTCAAAACCTAGATTGTGAGTTTACTAACCTTTGTTAAAACTAGATACACATCATATTCTTCTATTGTTGTTATTTATCTCTATATGTTCAAGTATTTGGGATTTGGTTATGAAGAAATGTTGGGAATGTGGTTATGTGTGAAATGCCATGATTTACTTTATTGGTCGGATATTTGGGATTGACTTCATGAATGTACATATTGGATATTTTGACATGATTTGGGATATATGTGGTATAGTAGATGATAAATTGTACTTGGAATGCATTTTTGGTGATTTAATATCTAAACATTGATTATGTTGGTATTTGGGTCTCATATTGGACTTATGTGTTAGGATGGTAACATTGTACCCATGGTTGGTATCGAAATGTTTTGGTTGGAATATACCATAAGACCTCCAATATAATATGTTGGACAAACCAAGTCATTAGACACTAGGAGGATGTAGTCTTGGGTGCCACCGTGATGGGACCTCCACCATTCGGGGTAATGCCATGGTTGTAGTCCTCAGATGTGTCGGGCCTTTCGGGTGTCTCTTGTTATAGGGCATCAAGGTATATCGACTCTTTGGGTGGAACTT
This sequence comes from Arctium minus, assembly GCA_954870635.1. NCBI lineage: Eukaryota > Viridiplantae > Streptophyta > Magnoliopsida > Asterales > Asteraceae > Arctium > Arctium minus. The sequence goes on along the minus strand of OX941094.1, from coordinate 71,051,594 downwards.
GATTGGTGCTATAGGTCTCCCCTATTGACTCCACATTTGTTGAACTGTGGTTAACTGCTGATAAGAATTGTAACTGTTCATGCATGCTTATTATTGTTCCACTCACTAGGATTTTTGGCCTAACACTTGTTTGGTGTCGATGTGTATCTCAGGTTCTAGCGGCGCCGGTCCTAAGCAGGTTTAGTTGCTTTGTGTGAGAGCTTGGGGATTTTGCACTTGGACGTATTATGCTTTTGGAGTGAACCGTTGGGTTTATAGATGACAACCCTTTTGTAATCTCTTTTCTAGTTGTAAAAATTAGATTAGTTGGTTGTTATTTGTTGTCCGTTAAATTACAATTGTGATTAAACAGGTTCGTATTAATTCCCCATTTTTTGGAGGCTCTTGCTATGGCAATTTTAATATACCGCACGTCCGTTTATTTTCGGATTTTTGTTATCCCTATTTTTAGGGTGTTACACAATAAAAACTATAACTTAAATTAAAATTTCCCAAAAAATTTGTCCCGCCTTAATTTTTCCCTCCCTAAAAAAACCCTCCTCCAATTTATTCCCACGTTTTTTTCTTCTCCCTATGACTTCTCATATCCTATTCACCGTCTCCCTCTTGGTACGCCTCAAACCCTCACCGAACCTAATCTCGATCTCTCTCGGTCGATCTCTCTCGGTCGATCTCTATCGATTTCTTTTGGTCTCGATTGGCAAAGTCAAAGTGTGTCTGCATTGATTTCAGGTATAGCGATCGATTTATCTCCAACCTAATCTCGATTTCTCTCTAACCTAATCTCGATATCTCTCCTGATTTAAGGTTTGCAATCGATTTGTTTATGGTTATTACTAAACTCTTGATTTCTCCCTTGATTTAAGGTTTGCAATCAGTTTCTCTCCATTTTTTTGCATTAACAACTGTTGCCCGTGCAGGTGAAGATGAAACTGATGAAGGTATTATGTCCTTTCTATTTTATGCTTGGGTGAGTTTTAATTTGGGGATTTCTCATTTTTAGGATTTTATATATATATATATATATATATATATATATAATCATTGGAACTGTTTGGGTTTAACCCAGCCTATCACACCAGTTGTCTATAGTCTTTTACCTGAAGCCAAAAAATGCACCCTTTCAGTTCTCTTCTACTACCCTTCTTATGGTGTTGCTTTGTTGCTGTTGCAACCCTCGGATGCTGCCCTTGGCCGTCGTTGCTAGAGACAATGAAACACACAAAGACTAACAACTAGGGATGGTAGGATTATCGAAAATTCCTTTTATTGCCCTTCTGTTAATCTAGCTTGGAAAGCAATTAAAATCATATTGCATCTGATTACTGTTACAGTGATGAAGATGCAGCCCCCATATACGACAACAAAAAGTTGGTCCATACTATAATCCTTGGTTAGTCACTCAAATCCTCGGTTAGTAAAATATTCAGATGTCTACATTTTATTAGTAATGATGCTTTGATTAGGGAAGTATTTGTTGGAACTCCTAATCCTTTTCTTGTTGTATTTCCATATCAAATTCACCATTTGAGGTGACCTACCTGCCCATTTTCTATAGAATTTACTCTATCTTCTCTCGCTCTTTATAGTAAGTTCAACTTAATTAACCATTTACTGTTTTGTTTGATGGTTTCCTATTTTTATCGACATTGATTACGATGGATTTGAAGTTTCCTGATCTGAGTTTTGTGTTTTGTCATGGTTTCCTTTTAATTTATTCAATTATTTGTTGATAGATTGTAAGTTAGTTTAAGGTTTTGTGGGAATGCGCTAGTTAAATGTATGGTACTCATTGTTGTTTAATACGATCATTTTGATGCATTCAAAGTTTCTTGATTTAGGATTTGTGATTCGTTGTTTCACTTGACATGGGTTAATTTTTGGTTGATTCAATCTTCTTCGTTCAATTGGAGTTTTATTTGTTTGACATGCATTGTTAGTACAATTGTTCCATTTGTAGTTTTTGATATCTGAATTTCTCCGGATTATTGATTTTAATTGCTTGACATTCACATGATTTGAATCATGATGTGCTTTCAGTAGTATGGAACTATGGAATCAATTTATTAGAGTTATTTATATAAATTGTTGATGTCTACATGTATCTGAATTGGGGGCTCTGAATCTTGATGTGTTTTCAGTAGTTGGAACTCAATTCTTTAATGTTAGGGTTGTATGCATGCAATTACAAGTTGTACTTCAAGTTTGGTTTGTTGTACATTGTGTTTGTTGGAAGTTATTTGTTTGAGGTTTTGTATCTTGATATGTTTCAAAGAAGATACCACCATAATTTTGCGTTTGCTCTTTCTTGTATTGGAGACATGTGTCTGAAATATGATTGCAATAACCCATATTCAATTTTTCCTTTTTATCGATCCACCAAAGCTTTAGCTTTAATTTATGAGATTGATTGCAACTTTGTGTGGGTGTCTTTGTTCCTGGGAAGTAGAAGGGTTTAATAACAGGGACAGAGGAGAGGAAGCTATGGGTTGTTATTTATAGCAAAGGAAGAAAATAATAATATTCATTACTCATTTCTTTGTACATTCTAGATTGACATTTGTATCATATTTGGTTCCAATTTGAATAATTTAGGGATCAAATCAAAAAGGATGATGTGAAGGTTTAAACTGTTGTTTTGGATAAACCGAGTGCAGATCTCTTCCCCAGGCAAATGTGTGTTTCTTCAAAGCTTCCATCAAGGTCTGTTTGGAATCCACCATTTTACTTCAATGTTACATGCTTTTTGGTATCCACCCTCGCAAAACATAACTTTTGCCTATTATTTTGTGTCTACGTTTTCTTCCTTACACAAGCTCAACATGATTTTTGATGCAACAAACATAAGAGATAAGATATGAATGAGATGAAGAAATTGTTTCAATAAATTTAAGACCGTACACCGGAATTAAAACCATATCTTTTCCCACCATTATAATAAAATAATGAAATTAAATTGTATTAATATAGTTAATCTTATAAGAAAGTTAAACAATCAAATCATACAATAATATTATGTTTTATTTATTTTGATATCATTATATGTGTGTATAAAAATATTGTTATATTTTTTATCGTAAAAGGACAAAAAAATGGCAAATGGCTAACATGGTCTTTGATTTAACGGAGTTAACGGAGATGTTAGTCAGAAGGACCATGGCCAAGACAAAATGAATACCACAAGGACCAAATCCACAATAAACATAGAATGAGGATCATGGTCAAAGAAAACACAAAACCACATGGACCAAATCCACAATTCACTCTGTGAAATATATCAAATATAAAAATCTGTCAAATTAGTATAAGTATAAAGTATAATCACATGTGATTTAGTGATGTATATTACGCTTAAACAACCTGTCCAATTTTTTACAATATAGTCATATGTGATTTTGGGTTGCATATTATATCTAAACAAGTTGTCCAACGCATTTATCATATAATCATATGTGATTTTGGGTTACATATTTAGGATTTGCTTAAAGAAACAAATAAAATCAGATCAATTACCGAAATGGTTTAACCGATTTGCTTGAATAAAGAAAAATGATAAATACGATTTTGATTTAAATGACTTGTTATCCCTTATTTTTTATGAAGTCAATACTATCCTAAATTAATCCATATCATATATAATATGACTTTAATACTCTTTTAATCTAAATTTTGAAAAGTATTATTTTCGGAATTATTATAAAAAATGATTGGCTGAAAGTTATTCCTTTATTCCTTTAAATAGCTTCCATTCTCGTTTGAACCCACCTCTGTATATATATATATATATATAGGGGTCTTTCAAAGGAGAACTAAGTTATTTGTAATAACTGTGAGATCCAATCTTAACCACAAATCAGAAGATAAATTAGGAAATTTTTAATTTTGGTAATTATGGTTTAAATTATAATTAAAGGGCAAATTAGGTATTCTAAAAATATGTTTTCTCCTCTCTCCTGCCTCCTCTCTCCAACGAACTTTTTTCTGGTGAAACTTTTTCCGGCGAATTTTTTTCCGGCAAACACATGCATTCCGTGATGCCTTTAACAAAATAACGAAAAAAAAAGACATAGTGTGATACACTTAATAAAGCAACAACATCTGATACATTGTGATACACTTCATAAAACAAAGGAAATACATTGTGATACCAATGTAATACCTCGTTGTGATACCAAATGTGATATCCTATTGTTATACCAAATATGATACCCCATTGTGACATCCTACTGTTATACCAAATGTGATACCCCATTGTGATACCAAATGTGATACCTCATGATATCCTACTGTTACACCGTGATACACTTTGTAAACATTAAAAAATACATCGAAAATACATGATAGCACACTATGATACCATTGTGTAAACATCGAAAAAAAACCCACCATCGCCACCACGTTCAGAGTCAGACGCCAAAACCACCATTTTCGCCATTGACATTGCCACCACTACCACCCATCCGATGTTTCCCCTGAAAACAGCTCCTCCTCTTCCTGGTTCGTCACCGCCATCGTCACCCCCCCCCCCCCCCCCCCCCCGCTGTCGCCTCATCCCACAAACCCCACCTCCGCCTACACCCGCCGTCGCAACAATTTCTCCGACGGTGGCTCTGTCGCCGGAATCTTGCGAAGAGGAAAATGAGATCTGGTGCTGGCCTCCCACCATCGCCTCATCCCACTTCAATATCGGGACATTTTCTTTGATTCAAAACCTTCAATATCGGTAAATCTGAAGTTTTCAAAAATGGTGTCGATGAAGATGTAAAAATGGTGATGGTGTGATGGAGAAATGGTGACGGTGTCGATGGAGATGTAGAAATGGTGATGGTGTGATGGAGAAATGGTGATGGTGTTGATGGAGATGGAGAAATGCTGATAATGTCGATGGAGATGGAGAAATGGTGCTGCTCTTTTTTACTTTTAACATAAAGAAATGGTGATGGTGTGATGGCGACTACAGGAGAGGGTTATAGCTAGGGTTATGAGTTGTCAATTGAAATTAAATTACCATTATACCCTTTATTTTATTTTACTAAACAACATTAATTATCTTAAATGATTGGCTCAAATTGGATCTCACAGTTATCACAAATAACTCATGGGGTGTTTGGTTGGAGGTATTGAGAGATCAGGAATGGGAATGATAATGAAAAATGATGTTTGGTTTGATATAATATAATGGGCCCATTACCCCAAACCCATTAATTTTCATTCCCGACTAAATTGGGGGGAATGAAAATCTTATTCCCGCTCAGTCACCTTTTCTCATACACCCTTCATCTCTCGATGTTGGATGAAACATATTTTTTTATTTTCATTTTGAACGACACATATTTGTATTAAAAATATTATATAAAATAATTTTTTATTGATTATATTGGTTTAACCAAACAACATCAATGCAATGCTCATTCCTACTCTCATTCTACTTCATTCCCATTTTCATTTTCATTCTTATTCCTTAAAATGAACCAAACGCCCCCTCAGTTCTCATCTGATTAGGCCCTATATATATATATATATATATATATAGAGAGAGAGAGAGAGAGAGAGAGAGATGAAAGTACTCCATCTCTTTTGATCAAACAACTCATATTAAATAGAGTTTTTAATTTTAAGATGTTTAAGGGTAAAAATGGAAGATAATTTAAAGTCACGCCTACCATATTTGACTTTTTATTTTCTTTTTTAATTAAAAACTTTTACCCAATTAAAGTTTAAAATAAATTATCTTAAAAATTACTAATATTTTAATCAAACAAATTACATAAAAAAAGAGAATTTTGTGCTCTTCAATATGACATCCATCTCGATATAGTTTTTTTTTATTATTATTTTAACCGTGTTTTACGTGAAATGCTATATATGTGTTTATATTCATTAAGAATATTTATATATACATTCAAGTTTGTACAACACCTCGACAACGTAAGTATGTAACTCGACATCAACTTCTTCAACACTTTCTTCAACGTCGTAAGACATCACGTTTCTTCAGCACCGTAACCCAACACCCATCAAGACGAATCGAGAACCTATCGAGTAATTCTGTTGTGAACCGGGAAACAAAAGAGAGTTCGTCACGTCTCCACATCTTCACAGGCTATTCATGTATTATTCATCATACATTCAGGGTGAATAATTCACAATTCATGAATTCGTGTATTATTCACCATGAATATTGCGTAATTCATTCTGAATACTATATTATTCATCATGAATAATGAATGGGCGTTCACATTTGTTATTCATACTGAATGTGGGACATCCGGTGATGTGCATACATATTCATAATGAATTAAACCAAATTTCGGTTGTGAATTGGGAAACAAAAGAGAGTGAACCATGTGTCTACACCTTCACGGGTCATTCATATATTATTCATCATGAATAATGTATCATTCATGATGAATAATACAACATTCAGGGCGAATAATACAACATTCATGATGAATAATTATTTATCATAAATCGTGTATTATTCATCCTGAATACTGTATTATTCATCATGAATAGTGAATGAACGTTCACCTTTGTTATTCATACTGAATGTGGACACCCGAGGACGTGCATGCATATTCATAATGAATATAACACATATATAGATTTTCACGTTAAAAACGGTTAAAACGAAAGAAAAAAACTATATCGAGATGGATGTCATATCGAAGAGCACGAAATTCTCGTTTTTTTGATGTAATTTGTTTGATTAAAATATTAGTAATTTTTTAGATAATTTATTTTAAAGTTTAAGGGGGTAATTTTTTAATTAAAAATAAAATAAAAAGTCAAACAAGGTAGGCGTTGATTCAAAATTCCAATTTTATCCTTAATCACTTTTCAATTAACTTTATTATGTATTAACCATTGATTAGTTTTCTAAGTTTTGATCAATGGTTAAGATTTGTCCTTATGTGCACAATGAAAGATGAGTTTTCATTTGAACATATGAGTTTTCATTTGAACATACTCATATATATATATATATATATATAATGTCTAGCCGTAGATTTGTGATTCCAACTGGTGACGGGAATTTTAAAGTCGAGTTGGGTACCTGTCCCTAACGGGGTCGGTATTCCTCGGCTTATCGAGTAACAGGGGAGGGATATTGATTTTCATACCCGAAGCGGGTTCAGGCAACAATGCAAGAGGTCGCAAATCAGGTTGTTTTGCCCAAAATCCTACTTCTACAATTGGTAGGTCACTGGGTTATTCAAATAAGTCAGGTACCCCTCTCTAATAATACCTGATATATATTTTAATATATAATTTGATTAATTTGTTTTTTGTTACCTAATAATTTTGTAGTTTTAAATTTGTCATTTCCTATAATTACATGTGGTTGTTTACGTTATCTTGTGTTTATGAAACTTGAGGTTTATTTGTTTGTTTTAAAATTAAAAACTCATTTTTTTTTCTCTTCATTTAACTTTTTTTCTTAAACCGATACCATCTAGGTTTCCCATACCCGTTAAGGATTTTTTTTTACTTAAACCCGTCGGGAATTAGACGAGACAGGGGGAATAAAACAGGGTCGAGGTCGCATTCCCAATCCCTTATTCGCCCCGTTTCCATCTCTAATTCCAAGACTCACTCAACTTATATATTTTCATAAGTAGAATTTTATTTTGGTATGAAAGGTGCACCGCCAAACTTTGAAAGCTACTCAAGTACATTAGAAAATACAAGAAATCAACCAAATAACCGAAAAAAAATTCTAGAAATCAACCAAAAACCTTAAAATTTTCTCGAAATCAACCAAAAATCTTAAAAACATATGTTTATTTGCAAAACATTTAATTGACAAAAATATGTTTATTTGTTTCGGAAGTTGGGGCTTTCACAGAAACCCTCTCTCTACACGTACAATGAGTAAAGGTAAGGTCTTCCTACATCTTATTACCGGCCCCCTACCTCTAAGTTGGATTTACTGGGCCCGTTTGATATTAGCAGACAATTAGTCAAGCATAAACAACTGCATGTCAACACTTGCAAGATCTCGGCTCAAGTAATGAACTTTAAAGTAAATTAGAGTAAAGATTGTATCTTTTTTTGTTCATTTCATAGAAAGAGATTAAAAAATACCCCAAGATTCTGACTTTGAATTTATTCTCTTTATTTCAGTGTATGATGATGATGATGATATCGTTTGGAGTTGAACAAGGCCAAATTCTTGATTCTTTTGTAGTAGGAGAACAATTTGGGTATCAGATGTTTCTTGAAAATAAACATGAAAATGTTATCATGGTTAAGTTTCTATTAGCAGTGAAACTAATCATTACTTTTTGTTGTTATAAAATACAGTATCAAACACTTAAACAACTTGATAATGTCGAACTCGACCTAAACGACATTGATATGGATGGCAATCAGCAACATAACCACAAGCGAACAACCACGATTCCAAGTACAATATTAATTCTTATATTGAACAAAATTAATTCTAAAGGTACTTGTGTGGTTGTAGAAGTCATAGAGGGAAACAAAAGCAAAACAAATAATTATGTGGACTGTGTTTGTTAGTATTTATAAGTTAAAACCACAACCAAGTCAAAGCAACCATATACCTTAAAACCAATAACTTTGGGGTAGGTAACTCCGTCCATGTCAACACACGACATCGCCGGTCCCAAGCCCGGAAAGGAGGAGGGCTTACCTTTGCTTGCTATCTCTGTGTTTCTCTTAATTAGACGTTATCTATATTTTAATATGGATTCATATAATGTTATTTTGGATCCTGGTCGATACAAAATTGGAAAAAAAAAAACACTTTCTTACACAGTTGTGGGCGGAACTGTGTAAAAAGACAAGACATTTTTTACATGGTTTTGCATTATAAAAAAGTTCTATCTTTTTACACGGTTCTACTAACAACCGTGTAAAATTGAGCCATTTTTAAACTTTTTTTGCACATTTTTACACGGTTTTGGAACCGTATAAAAAATGGGCCATTTTCACACGGTTCCAAAACCGTGTAAAAAGCCCTTTACAACCATGTAAAAAGGCTTTTTTTGTAGTAGTGATATTACCCGGTTAAAAGAACCGGGTTTGTCATATCGGTAAAGATAACCGGGTTGTATTAAGCAACATTCATGCCAATTTCTACTTAGATACTACCCGGTGGATTAATAAAAACCGGGCTCTGTTAGGCAAATACAACCCGGTTGTTCAACCGGGTAGTATAATAGTGACATTATTACCGCCCCCTTATAGGACCCAGATGTATAACCGGATAGTATAACCATTTCTCTATTAGAAAAATACAAGAAATCAACGAAATAACCGAAAAAAAAATTCTAGAAATCAACCAAAAACCTTAAAGTTTTCTCGAAATCAACCAAAAATCTTAAAAATTCTCGAAACAAATTCGCCTAAAAACACATCGAACAACTTTACAAACTTTTCATCCACCTTAAAACTACACCCACTCAACAAAAATCATGAATCCACCACTAATACCCACATCAATCAAAACTCATTTCACCAACATAAACTAATTTGCACATTAATCATCTCAAACACAATTCATTACTCTTGGAAGCCAAAGTACTAAAACATACAAACAAACCCAAGTATCCAAGATCTAACAACAACCAAATAAAATGGTGAGAAAAACAAATAAATCATACATAAAAGAAGAAACTTGAAATCCTTCTTCAATTCTCATGCATGATCAAGAAATCTTTAATTCCCACCACCATTAATTTCCTTGCATCTTCCATCATTTCCCCTTAGCAGCATCCACAGTCTCACTCACCCTCTTCGTCGTCGTCTCCGCCGCATCTCCGGCAGCCTTCACCGTCTGGTCTTTCGCCGCCGTCGCCGTATCAACAGCTTTGCTCGTCTCCTCCGAAACCCTAGCCGCGGCCGCGTTACCGGTGTCCACAACGCTTTTCTTCGCGTCGAGACTCTTCTCTACGACCGTGTCCTTCACGCCAACGGCCCCATCGGCTGCTTTTCCAGCGAGTTCGGTCGCCGTCTTCTGCCCTTCCTTCCATGCATCTCCGGCACCTTCTCCCATTTTCTTTGCACCGTCCGACATTTGTGATTTGATTGAGGGGAAATTGGTGGTGGGTTTTGTGAGGGAGAGGGAGTTGGGGTGGTGGTGGACGGTGGGGAGGAGAGAGAAGCGGCGGAGAGAGGCGGAGGAGACTGTGGAGGAGAGAGAGGAAGTGAGAGATGATGTCATTGGTTGTGGTTGAAAAATGGTGATAGAAGGGTTGTATTTATAGGGTTTTAAAACTTGAAGGTATTGAAAAATGGCAAAAATTACCCCTAAGGTTTTCAGAAATATTCGAAATAGTCGTTGAAACTAGACCCTTACAGTTTAGGTCATGTTTGGTAAAGTAGTTGCTAGCTGATAAACCATTAATGTACGGTAAAACGAGTTATTAGTTATTACTCTTATTTATATGATAAACTAATCAAGTTTGGTAAAAAAAAAAATTAAAATTAAATGATAATTAAAATTAAAATTAATTAAAAAAAAAAGGGAAAAGGGATATTTAAGTAAAGGAGAAATGACATAATTGAAAAACATAGAAGAAATTTTTTGTTGTTTGTTATTTGTTTTGTTTTTGTTTTTATTAACACATAATTCTCTTGACATGTTTTTCTCAAAGTCTATATTTTTACTATAAAATATTTTGACATTTTTTTTGTCATGACAGACACTTTTAAAAGCATATTATTAAGCATAAATTACTTTTATAATTATTTTAAAATTTATGGTTATAACTTTTTATAGCATATGTATAACTTTTTAAACTCTAAAAAACTAATAAATTAACCATTTGATAAACATATTCAAATAAAAATTAATCATCAATCTTACTACTACTTTATTATTATTTAAAATTTCATTAAAAAAATAAATTAAATTATATCTTTATTTATTAATTTAGAATATTCTAATTACAATAAAATTTTGATGAAACAAAATTTTCATCAATCCTAGTACTACTTTATCATTATGTAAAATTTCATATTCAAACAAAAAATAATCATCAATCCTAGTACTACTTTATCATCATTTAAAATTTCATCAAAAAAAATAAAAATAAATTATATCTTTATTTATTAATATCCTAATTATAATAAAATTTTGAATTAAAAGACTATAAAAATAAATTTTATAATATTTAATTTAAGCGTCAAAATAGTAATATATGTATCTCGAGTTTCTGTTTACTGGATCATTAAAATAAATAAAACATGTTCAAACAATTATAATTTATATTTCTTTTTATTTATTTCAGACTTAATTTTTTTTATAGAGAAGTTATATATATAGAGAGAGAGAGATGGAGGATAATGCGAGAAGTTAAACATTTTGCGAGAAGGCGAGAAGTGTTTAATCATATATGATTATACGGCTTGTAAGTGTGTTTAATCATATATGATTAAATGTCTATGTATCATATATTATTAAATACTTCTCGCCTTCTTGCAAAATGTTTAACTTCTCATTTGAACCTACCCATATATATATATATATATATATATATATATATATATATATATATATATTACATTTTCATTATCAACTTATAATAAAAGCTCACATTTTGTTATATCGTATAAATATGTTACTAATAAAAATTAATTAAAATGTATATGTAATTTATCACAAAATACCATCTAAAACCCTAGATTTTCATACACGTGATGTAACTAGTTTGGATCATCTTTGTCGACCTCCCTTTATACCCATAATGACCACCACGTGAGAAAAGATATGGGGACCCATTTGTAATTCTTTCATTCACGTTCATACAAATTTATTGATTTATTTCATTATTCAATAAATAATATACTTAGATTCATTTAGAAATAAAAAGTGGTCGACATGACTAAAAGATATAATTTTGGTAAAAAATTGATTACCGACGATATCAATCGGTTTTTATAGGGAACCTGTATCGAGGACATCAATGTGGGAAGACATACTTTGTCTCACTCAGTGGCTGAGCTAGTGGGGGGCTCGGGTTCGAACCCAGGACATGTGTGTGTTGTATTTAAGCAAAGTCGTACCACCCCTTTTGCCAATTGAGGTATCCATCAGAGGCGACTGAAAGATGTAATAATCAGACAACAAATCAAGAGCATCTTCAATAGATTGGTTAAAATGGAGAAAATGGATGATTTAGTCTAATTTTTACTCCTAACATGTTTCTCTGCAATGGAGAAATCATGAGAAAGTGTGTGAAATTCTCAAAATACGGAGAACTCTTAAAAAATGATTATTATGAAAGAGAAATATTTTTTTTATTATATTCTCACAAATAAGAAACATTGATGTTAAATGTTTATGACAGATAAATAATATCTTATTACATGTATAAAATATTTTAATCAATGTTGTAATCTCCAAATGGAGAATATATGTTGGAGTTGGATTCTCCATTTTAACGAAATCAGGTGATTTTGAGTTTTGCTTCTTCATTTTAAAGAAATTCTAAAGATGCTCTAAGAACATCTGTTATAGGTAGTTTTTATAAGGAAAAAATGTAGTTCTTATAAATCGCTATTATTGAATTGTTTTGAGTTTCAGGTATAAGAACATTGATTATTATCTCAATTATTGCATTAAATATTATTTTATTAGTTCATAAATATTTTTTACTTGTATATCCACATTGAAAAATACATGAGGCCCACAAGGAGCCAACAAGGGTGATGGGTGCGGTATGGAGCACGGGCTATGATATATATGGCTGTCAAAGAGAGTGATGTCGTTTAGGGTGCGTTTGGTACGCAGAACAAGGTAGAACAGGACAGAACAGAACAGACTTGTCCTATGTTTGACATGACCATATGTGGGACACGCTATAACTAAGTGGAACAAGCATGGGACACACTTATCCCACTCCAACCCCCTAGAACTAAGTAGAACAATAATATTTTGACTAATATACTCTTTGTTAAAAACCAAAACCTTAAACCCGAATAGTCCAAAATCCGAATCCAAACCGAAAATAAGGTGTTTTTGCAAAACCCGAATACCTCGAAATCCGATAATCCGAAACCCGACATTTGGGAGGATATCTGGGCTCGGATTGGGTTTGATCGTTGGCCACCCGACCCATCCGAAAACCCGAAATAACATACATCTATATTTTAAATATTATATATATATATATATATATATATATATATATATATAATTATCTTTTGAAAATCGTAAATTATAGTCTGTTGAAATCTTTTCTAAATTTTAAACTTGCTATCTATTTCATCAATCGATTGTAATCATCCTAAAAAACGATTGAATTCATATCTAACTTTTGCATTATATAATACCCGAACCCGACCGACATCAATCCAAAACCCGACCAACCCAAACCCGAAACAACCTAAAATCCGAAACTTAAAATTTGGGTTTTGATTTCCATATCCAAAATCCAATCGTGATAAATTAGTTGTATGTTTTTGATAATCCATTGCACTATATATTATTAATGTAAATTAGTTTGGGAAATTAATTAAAATGGGCGTATTTCAAACCCGTATTACCCAAATGCCCCAAATCTCGTTAAATTCGCTGAAATACCCCTTTTGTCCAGGATGCGAGGCCGGGATGGGGCTCGATCCCGGGATTGGTTGCGAGGCCGGGAATCCCGGGGTTATGTCCGAGAATCCCGGGGTTACTTATTTAACTTTTTCATTTCATTCATTTGTTAAAATAGTTCTGGTCGGAATCAATCATTTCATTCATTTGTTAAAAATTTATATATTTCTTTATGTAGCATATTTGATTATTTCTTAATTATTAAATTCAGTCAAACGAAATCCAAGATTTTCCTCCGTCAATTTTCTCCAAGTCAAAATCATTACTTAGGGGGTTTCCCGGACATAACCCCGGGATTCCCGGCCTCGCAACCAATCCCGGGATCGAGCCCCATCCCGGCCTCGCATCCCGGACAAAAGGGGTATTTCGGCGAATTTAACGAGATTTGGGGTATTTGGGTAATACGGATTTGAAATACGCCCATTTTAATTAATTTCCCAATTAGTTTTATGTGATGTAATTTATGATTTTTCATCAGAGGTAAATTCGTCATTTAATCAGTATAGTCCTGTTCTGTCCAGTTCTGTCATGTCTTGCCAAACGTTGGACAGCTGTCCTGTTCTGTTCTGTCCCGTCCTGTTCCATCTTGTCCTGTCCTGTCCTGTCTGTGTACCAAACGCACCCTCAACGCGAGGGTTTGGAATTGAATGACGTTAAGTTTGTAAATGGTAAAACTGATTTAGGTTTTTTAATCCTAATTGGTTACAAATAGCTTTTTGGGTTTAAAAAATGTAGGTAATTAAATTTTAAAAGTTTAATAATTTATTTATTCAAAAAAAAAGTTCATAGAATCATTCAAAATGAAAATGTTTTATTCATTTAAAGAAGAGTTCAGCGACTTGATTATTTAATATTGGGAAAGTTAATTGTGTTTTTCTGGACATCTCCTCCCCCAACACACACACACACACACACACACACACATATATATATACATATATAATAGGACCAGGTTCATGTGAGAACCACAAAAAAATTGAGAACCGAAGAACATGTATATTCATTGGTGCATATATACTAACCAAATTATGTATTCATTCAGTGAATATATTCATTAATCAATGTCTATTATGTATGCAAGTATATATATGAATTGATGCATATATACTTACTAATGTATATGTTGATATGCATTAACGAATGTACATGTTTTTTCGGTTCTCAAATATTTTATGGTTCCCACATTAAACCCCCCCCCCCCCCCCTACACACACTAGTTGTGAACGTACCCATGTGATACAACAGGATGCAATCACTATCATTGGAACACAATAGTTAATGACACTTGCACAACCAATCACATAACATGTGAGATTTAGAATTGAAAACTCTATACTCCAAATAATGACAAGAAGATAATTTTCAATAGCTCTAATTACAACAATGCCTAGGAAAACTTATATTCAAGGCATGTGAAAATAAGAGATATATAATTGAAAGATAAATCATCTTTTTGTCAATTGATTATGAGGTATAAATCCAATGGATTATATATACTATACCCATCAAAATAAAAGGAACAAATGACAAACTTATATCCGGGTAAACCAAGTTTATTCTAGTACATCTCATCAGTTCAAAATTGTACTCAAATACATCCATAAAAAGGAGCAAAACCTATAAATCTTCATCCCTTATATTTACAAAAGGCACACGTCTTAATTTCAAAATGAGCTAAGCGGTACATTGTAAGTTTTCTTTTTGAAAAATGCAAATAGTCTACTCATATAACAGAAAATGGCAATTATAAATGGTTAGAGACTTAGAGTACCTCAATTAAAACAAGATTAAATAAGATCATAATTTACTCTTCGTATGTATGTTTAAATGTCTAGCTTTGATGCAAAACTTCATAACATCCATTACAAACTCTACCAAATGCTATAATAGTTCGACATCACAAAGTAACCATAAACAAAACTCAATCCGCAAATCCTTAAATCACAACGATAATTTGACAAGATTACCTGCAATATTAGAATACAAAGGTTCTACATACCCGATTATACTATGGCATTTTAATAAACGCCTACACTATTATAAATCAATTCATCTAGGTTTTAAGAAGAAAGTAGTATTGACTTTCTTTCCTGCATTTGATGCTATTATAAAAAGTACCCAATTCCATTATCCATTTCATGCATAGCTTTATGAGTATATAAAACTTTGATCAAAATATAAACATTTAACTACTAAATCCAAAGTTGGAATGGAATAAAAGTGAACCAAACTTCTTGGGATCTGTACAATGATAACACATGATAGATGATAAGCAAAAGAAAAATATCAACCACTAAGTTAATTATCTGGTTCTTTAGAAATGGAAAATTGATGGATTGCTACCATTTTAATTCGGTTTTAAAAACACATAGAACCCTAATCCATTTTTATGGTAACACAGAAGTGAAAATGGAGAAGGAAGATGGACACAAAATAAGATGGTTAACAATTGCATGAGAGGAAAAGTAATTATCTCGAATGGAATCGATCGATAGAGAAAGTGATGGATCCATAATGAAACTAGGAGCCTAAGGGGGCGTTTGGTTTACATAATGGAATTCGATGGAATTGGAATCCATCGAAGTAATTTGACTTTGAAGGAATTGGAATTGAATTTGATGGAATTTGATTACGCGTTTGGTTGGTAGGAATTGGATGAAATTCAATTCTTTCACTTTAAGCAAGGAATGATGAATTCCTTGATTTGTGGAATTCAATGGAATTCAACGGATTCCATCATTATCAATATCTGAACCAAACAAAGGAATTGGAATTTGGTCAAATGAATTATTCATTCCAATTTCTTCCAATTCTTTCAAAATCCATGAACCAAACACCCCCTAACTGTATAGGTATATGAAATTGAATAAGGAATCATGATAGTTGTAGCTTGAATAATCATCTTGGGAAATTAATTTGTGAATTGACACTTTGGAGAGAGAAGTCTGATATGAGCGAATTCTGAGAGGTGTGTTTTAGGGAAATGATGTATGAGAGAGTGTTCCAACAACTTCCCCAAAATTTCTCTAAAACGGAGAACTAAAAGTCAAAATTACTAAAAAGATTTACAACCATCTCCAACAGTTTCCCCATTTTAGAGATAAATCATTGATTATATTATTAAAATATTCTATATATTTAATAAAATATTATTTCTCTAACCTAAACAATTCATTTCAAAGTTTCTCATTGGTGACATATAATAAAAAATAATTTCTCTCTCTTGGTAATCATTTTTGGAGATATCTCCAAATTTAGAGAAAAATGTATTCTTTTTCCTTTTCTCCATTTTGGAGAAAGTTTTGGGGAAGCTGCTCGAGCTCATTTTACACAAAAATCTCCATTTTCTTCATTTTCTCCGAAATGGAGAATTTGTTGGAGATGCTCTAAGGTTGTAATTAAGATATTTTAATAAATTGTGAATAAAAAAGTAGTACCATATGTGATTTTGTATAGGTCATGAGTAATCATATTTGATTTTATACGCAAGTAATTGTAAAATCACATGTGATTTATTCGTTTTTATTTTCTCATATATATATATATATATAAAAGTGGCAAATAACATCACATTTCAATATTCCAACTACCATGCATTTCATAATTTGTACTTAATTATTGATCTTTTTTGTACTTAATTATTGATCTTTCAATTTCCCTTCTAGCAAATGAACTTACACCTTTCATGCTTACTAATTTCCTTCATCATGTCTTAACTACAAATTAATATTCTTGTATTTATGTATTTCACTTGATAACCCTATGTACTTAATCATTTCTTTTTTAAAACGTAATTCATAGGTTGTTTTGAGATTAAAAATGATAAAAAGATCTAAATTCTTTTTTACATTTTTCACCATAACTTTTTTTTTCTCACGCGATGCTTCGTCTTTCTATATTTTTAATTAATTTGAAAACAAAAAACACATAACTTAACTTCATAATTAACCATGTTAACACCATATATATCAAAACAAGTTATAAACACCACAATTTTTCTATTTAAAGAATATTGGTCATCACATAATAATCTTGATCATCTATGATTTCCCATTAACAGCATCAACAGCATCCCCCACTCTCTCCTTCGTCTCCTCCGCCACATCTCCGGCAACATCCACCGTCGTCTCTTTCGCCGCCACCGCCGTAGCAACACCTTTATCTACCACCTCACCACCCTTATCACCCACCACCTTAACACCCTCTTCAACACTTTCCTTCACCTCAACACCCTTCTCTACAACCTTCTCTTTCAAATCACCGGCTCCGCCCGCTACGTTTCCGGCGATCTCGTTCGCTTTTTCCGTCATCTCCGCAACCCCTTCTTCCACCATTTCCTTCCCTTCTTTCCACCCGTCCGCGGCGAATTCCATCGCTTTTCCGACGCCTTCTTCGGCCTTCGATTTCCCGTCCGACACGATGGTTTTCGCGTCTTGTGCTACGCCGTCGATGAAGGTGGTGATGTCTTCGGCGGAATGTGCGCGGATGGAGGGGAAATTTGTCGGTTTTGTGAGTGAAAGGGAGTTGGGTGGTTGGTGGGTGGGTGGGAAGAGGGAGGAGCGGCGGAGTGCGACGGAGAAGGTGGTGGCGAGGGAGGAAGCGATGGAGGCAGCCATTGTTGTGGGTGAAGGTGAAAGTGAAGGTGAAGAGAAAAGAGTTGGTTTTATAGGGTGTTTTTTTTAAGGTATTGGAAAATGGCAGAAATGATCCTTGAGGTTTTGTGAAACGTTTGAATAAGTCCCTGAATCTAGGTTATAGTTATATTTTAGTCAGAAACGATATTTTAGTGGTAGGGAGAGTGTGAGATCGACGTCGACTGCCATTAATGAATAAAGATATCTATCAATCAAAAATGGATGCTAGATAGTTATGGTGGATCCAAGATATTTACCGAGTGTGTATTTGAGGTGAATTTAATTAAGAGCATCTCGAATGCAACATTTTTATAAATAAAAAGTGTAGTTTGCTTGTAAAAACTATCATTATAGAGGGTTCTTATAAGAACTTAACCTATTTTATGTTCTTAAATAAGAACTTTGGTTCTTTCATAAAGTTTTTGAGAAGTGATACTTTCTTTATTTTTTATTTTGATTTTCTTGACTTTATGACTATTAATATATATTAGTGTAACTTAGGGGTTGTTTACCAAATTTTCCATTAAGTCTTGTATGGATAAATGTGTCTGTCTGGATAAATTGATGCTGTTGTTTATTTTTTTATCTGAATTAACAGTCTGAATAACAAAAATGACCAATTTACCCCTGAATATGAATTTTAAGCTGTTTTATAAATTGTTGTTTATTTTTTAAGCCATATATTCATAAATTCATTGATATAATCCAAAAATCAAACAAAAATTCATTAAGTACTTAAACTTTCAAATTCAAACACAATGTAGCCAAATTCAAACAAAAAGTAGCAAGTAAAAAACAAGTTTGAAATCGACATTGTAGAAATCATGGTTACAAAAATCTACATAGCAGAAATGTCGAGCAACTATGGAGAAGAAACAAGTATGGAACAAAAATCGACTGAAAAAACAAGTAAAAAACAACAATCGACTGAAGAAAACAAGTATGGAACAATAATCGACTTAAGAAATAAGTATGGAACAACAATCAACTAAAGAAACAAGTATGGAACAACAATCGAGTATGGAGAAGAAACAAGTATCAAACAATCGGTAAAATCATTACCTTTGGAGAAATCGACCAAAGGAAATTATTGTCTAGGATTGAAATTGAACCAGTAGTGAATTGAAATAGTGTAATCGAACCAGCAATGAACTCGAAGCAGTAAAATCGAACGAGCGGTGAAGGTGAAATCGAAATCGAACAAGTAGTGAAGGTGAAATCGAGCACCTAGGTTTTTATTGCGTGATTATTGAGTATGAAGGTAGACATGTCTTTATTTTTAAATGGTATAAATGTCAAAGATGTGTCTGAATGGGGACAACACATTTTTTCCCTACTTAGTGATTAAGCCGGAAATGTTTGCACGAATAAACCGATTTTGTCATTAAGCCCCAAGTAAACACTCCAAACGTCTGCACGAATAAGCCGGTTTTGTCATTAAGCTCATTAAGCCCCAAGTAAACACCCCCTTATTTGATTATTATTATTGATCTTGGAAGAATCAATGAGACCTCCAATAAGAAGGTTCTTATAAAAACTACCATCATAGACTTTTAAAAGACTTCTTAATTGGTGAAGTTGTTTTTAAAAGAGTTCTTAATTGGTGAAAGCCGGTTAAAGCATTCATAAGTCCACCGTAGTCATATATGCCAAAATGGGCGTGTTTTAGAAAAACAAAATTGGTGAAGTTGTTTTTAAATTTTCATATATTTTTTTGTTATATCTTATGTATAAATTTAATTATTGTAAATATATTTGTTTAAAAAACTAAATTAATATAAAATGTCAATACCTTAAATACGAAAAAAAATATTAAATTTATTTAAGAATACTAATTCTCTCAGATATTTAAAAAAAACAGTTTTTTAAATTATAAAAATAAATGAAAGAAATAAATAAATCATTTTTATATGCAATTTATTATATATCGTCGACTTAAAAACCGAGAATTTTTTTGACACTTTTTGGTCGACCTCTCTTTATATACGTCGAATAGCTCTCATCCACACACATCTTGACTGCCACGTGGCAGATGGAGCCCCATTCCCATATGTATTCACAACACAAGCAACGACTTCTTTCCTTTACATCCCAACAAATATATTGATTTAATTCAATTAATTAGTAACTCAATATCAACCCAATACCTATGGTTTAAAGATTTTATAACTAGATTAGAAATCTCTTGAAATACATTTTATTTAGAAAAACAACTACTAAAATACAATACAACAATTACAAACTATATCTTCAAGAGGTTTGAAGTTATGTATTACAAACTAAACTCTAAACCTATACTGGAATGCATAAGAAGATTGAGAGAGAAACTCGTTTGTGAAAAGAAAAAATGAGCCGAATCACAAAATTAGGTTAAGCCACCTAATTTATATTAAATGAATATTTGCAACTCGGTCCTTCCAGCTTTAGCCCCTCGACTCTTTAAAAATGCTCCGCTAACCTCCATCTTTTCCTAATAGTGAGGCGCAGTACCTCACTTTCACCAGAATCAACTACGTACAAAATCAGTCCCTCAACACCTACAAATATTATGTAACACCCTCAAAATCCGGAATAACAACTTATTTAAAATTTCTAAATACATCAACAAATACCTTGAACTACAAACATAAATTGAGAATCAACCTCAATATTCACATTCATCTTATACATACATTCTATGAACATGATGGGTGTTACTAAACCCAATAACAAATACTATCTTCAATCTTGCGGAGGACTTAATGTCCATGCATAGTCTTTATCTCCAAACTGGGACCTGATGCACATGCCGACAAATAAAAAGAGTTAGACTTAACGCCTAGTGAGCTCAAGAGTTTTAACATGAATGAATAAATCTTTAAAAGCAATGAAACCAGTTTAAAACGAGATCCTTCGAAATAATATACTTTAAAACGGAAACGACACATTTTCCCACAAATACTATCTTCAATCTTGCGGAGGACTTAATGTCCATGCATAGTCTTTATCTCCAAACTGGGACCTGATGCACATGCCGACAAATAAAAAGAGTTAGACTTAACGCCTAGTGAGCTCAAGAGTTTTAACATGAATGAATAAATCTTTAAAAGCAATGAAACCAGTTTAAAACGAGATCCTTCGAAATAATATACTTTAAAACGGAAACGACACATTTTCCCACAATATGCACTTTTAAAGACAATGCTCCCAAACACACGTTTCATATAAAATGATTCCATCCGGAACTCACCCAAGATGGGGTCATAGTTCGACATTCCAATTCATGGAAATGTAAATAATACCTTATATCCCAAAACACCCAAAACGCGGGCGGGACATAATACTCGACCCTTAAATAAAGGAAAACGATTTATAATAATATGGTACGCCATTGGAAATATGTAACTCGAATTAATACTCACGCGACCATAAAGTATAAGGAAATCCAAATACCGAAACGTGGAAACGACGCGGTCCATTCGACTTTAATATACGTGGGAAGAACCCAATATTAGAGCCAACATTTACCGTCAACCACTAAAACTCAAATTGGTAAAATACTACATTACCATATAAAATACCATGAATCAACGATGAAGAGATCCGTATACACCGAGAATAGAAAACACGTAAGTAGGTCGTTCACGCGACTTCCTTGCATATCATCTAAACGTTTTCATCTTGGGTGGCGAGAACACGTGAATGGGGCCACCCGTGATGTTTGTTGGATTTCACCACACATCCCGACATCCTGGACCGCATGCCTCTCACGACATCTCCCACAGACCGTTTAATGCCTATGGCCTTACTCCATTGGAGTTCCACTTTCGAGGACTTACAGACATGGATGCCTATCCAACCTAGACGAGTTCCAACTCTGTGGCCCGAGCCACATATTCCTACTCGCTAGAAAACCCGAGTGGTCACTAAATGTAACCCAAAACCTCATGCCTTACCAAACCGATAGACTTACGTGCCTATGGATCCAATACAACATTGTCTAACATTACATGACTCTAATTGAATGACCAACGCACTCAAAACATGTAACTCACCAACGATACGAAATTAATCGTCATCTTATTCAAAACCCCCGCTGGTTATAAATCCGAACAAATGTCCACACGACTCATTTTAAGCCAACACCGAGCTAAGATGTTTAAAATCCATTTGACCAATAATTATCGGTCCTCCAAATAATGAAATGTCTTTAAAATAACGTTTATGAAGACACATATCTCAAAGACGAGATTAACCCAAACTCCACGCGAAATGGGACTAACGATTTTCCAAAGGGTTTATGAATGCAAATGTACCAAAATGCATATAACATGAAATAGACTTCATTTGTACAATCAATGATGCATAATTCATGAGAATAGCTTTTACTTGTACAAAATCACCATGAATGTGAAAACCATGCTATTTACTCGTTAGAACATTCAATACCCAAATATGAGCATTTTATGAGGTTAACACAACCCAAGTTCACCAAATATAAAAACTTATCAAAATACTCACTCTTTGACAAATAACCAAGTAAAACATATTTTACTTCAAAATACTCCAAACTTATCAGCAGTTAACCATTTCGTATAAAACACTTTAAAATAACCATTTTGGCATGTACACCATTTTCACAAATCAACTTGAACTCACCTTGCTAGATTTAGGCTAAATCTAGATTTTACCCACTTAGAGCTTTCCTTGAAGAAACTTGATTCTTCAAACCAAATCTTCCAAAACCTAGATTCATAAGGTTCCAACCACAAATAATCATAATCAATCACTTAGAATCATTCCCCAAACATTTTATACCAAAATCCTTAAATGTGGCAAGAACCCTAATTTTGACCCAAAACTCCCAAAATTATCCAAACCGAAATTTAGAGAAATCAAACACTAAGAAACCATCAATGGAGCATTTATAACTTATTTCATGGTTTAGAAATGGAAGGGATACACTTACCACTTAGGTTTTGATGAAAACCTAGAAAACCCAAAAATTCTTGAAGATGGAGGTGATGATGATGAACTCTTGATCCTTGCTTCCACTCCACCACCAAATACTTTTGGATATTCCCAAAACTAACAATCTAACCTTTAAAAGCTCTCAAATACGAATCCATAGCAATTTGAATCGCCAAAATCGGAGTTGTGGTGAAGGAGATATGAGAAAATGAAGAAAATGGTTGAATTTCGCGACTTAACAGCAGCCTGGGCCCTTTGTGCGACTTTGCCATGCGACAATGCCCAAGGCATTATCGCATGATCATTGTCGCTGGTTCTCTCAGCTTTCTTCTCGTTCACTGTTTCGGCCGTAACTTCTTCGTTATAGCTTCGTTTTTGCTCTAGAAAGAACCGTTGGACTCGTAATTGAATCATTTATCCATCAAGACTATAAAATCAAGGATTCAAGCCCAAAATCAAATATCTTATTTTTCCTTAATATATCGGTTTCTGTATTAACTTGAAAAGATACCTTTCGAAAATCGGGGTGTTACATATTACACACAAACAGAATAAGTTAGAAACAAAGACAAGATTGGTACAAACAATGATTTGTTTTGAGTCCAAACTATAGAGTTTGTACCCCTTTTTTGAATTACAGTAACCAAGATGAACACATTTTTCAGAACGTGATGAAAACTTATCTGAAACATTGGGTCTAACAGCAAAGCATAAACATCCGAAATTTCTAAGATGAGCTAATACAGGTGCAAAACCAAATACTAACTCATATGGACACTTACCATTTAACACAGAAGAGGGAGTTCTATTTATTAGATATGTAGCAGTCATAAAACACTCACTCCACATATTTAACGGAATATTACCCTGAAACATTAAAGCCCTGGCCACATTTAACAAGTGTCTATGTTTTCTTTCAACCACTCCATTTTGTTGATGAGTGTAAATACAAGAAGTTTGATGTATAGTACCATTAGTTTTACAAAACGCACCTAGTTTGTTATTAACAAACTCAGTACCGTTATCGCTCCTGAAAATCTTAACACCTTTTCCAAATTGATTGATCAGCAAGCTGTGGAAAGCAACAATGTTGTCAAAGACTTCATCTTTGCTTTTCAATAGATAAACCCAGACAGACCTGGTATAATCATCTACAATAGTCAAGAAAAACCTATAACCTTCCTTACTAGGAATCCGATAAGGTCCTCATATGTCTAAGTGAACTAATTCTCCTAGAGCCTTGGAGACATGATTGCTCAAGACAAATTTGTCTCTTGTTTGTTTTGCCTTATGGCAAATATCACAAGGAACAGACTCATGATCATTACCTAGATTAAGAGTGTCCTTTAAAATTCCTAAAACTTGATCAGCAGGGTGTCTAAGTCTACTATGCCACAATTGACGAGAGACACAACACACTATAGACATATTAGTTTTAGGTGACGTAAAGGACTCACCCTTAAACAAGCGATCAAACAAGTATAAACCTCCTTGTTCGCTACCAGTCCCCACAATTTTCTTGTGAGGAGAACCCTGGACAAGGTAACACTTGTACTCATCAAAACCAACAAAAGTTTTGCTATCTGTAGCAATTTTATGAACAGATAGAAGATTAACATGAAATTCAGGAATAACAAGAACATCAAACAAAACAACTTTATCATTCAATCTAAAATTCCCTATTTGATTAATTTTGGCTTCATCTCCATTAGGCTGAGTTACTTTCAAATTTAAATCTGATATGTCAACAACATTTTCAAGGTAAGAAGTGGTTGAAGTCATATGCTGGTTAGCACCAGAATCAATAATCCAACCATGACTAGAAATATTAGATGAATTAGTAGATTTTGTCATATTTATAGAAAACATACCTGCCATATTGACAACAATGTTTTCCGTCTGGTTATGATCAAGAAGAGACAATAACTTTGTGATTTGATCCTCTGTAAGAGTTTTGGAAGAATTTTGACCACTAGCCGGATTGTCAGTAGAACAAGCATTGTTTGAAGTCAGTTTAAAAGAATTCTTATTCTTAGTAATTGAAAGTCTTTTGGAAAACCAATCAGTTTATAGCACCTTTCTATGGTATGCCCAGTTACACCACAATGCTTACATACAAGAGTAGGTTTGCCTGTTTTTTTTTTCTTATTTTCATTAGCCTTTCCAAAGAAGGATGTGTTTTGACTTTTCGGATCTGAGGATCGAGTCACACCGCGATGTGACTCTTCTCGAGAAACCAAAGAGAAGGCAGTCTTAACAGAGGGAAGGGGATCAGTAGTTAGAATGTTGCTACGTATATGAACATAGGCATCATCTAATCCCATCAAGAATTGCATCAATTTAATCAGCTGACTATGTTTAGTGAAATCATGAGAAACATTGCATGTACAAGAATGAAGTTTGATTAATGCATCAAATTGTTTCCATAAGGCATTCAAATTATGATAGTAGTCAGAAACAGGAGCCCCATTTTGGGACAAAGAATTAATTTTCTAGTGTAGGTTGAAAGTAACAGACCCGTCAATTTTGTCTTAAGTTTCTTTCAATTCAAGCCAAACCTCAGATGCTACTCTAGAAAAGACTTGGCTAACAAACAAGTCATCAGAAACAGAATTAAGAATCCAAGATAGAACAACAGAATTACAACGATCCCATTGCCTAGCCAACACATCATTATCAACAGATCTATCAACCGTACCATCAATAAAGCCAATTTTATTTTTAGTCTCAAGAGCTAGTATCATGGCACAAGACCACACTTTATAGTTCTCAGTACCATTAAGTTTTATTGACAAAATAGAGGCTCCTGAAGTTTCACTAGGATGAAGGTATAACGGATCCCCAAAGTCCAGTTTGGCGATCAACGATTGTTGTGCTGGCTCTTTGGAGGATTCAGCTACTGTCATAGTGACAACTCAGGATAAAAAAACACACACACACGGACAAAAACTGAGTTGCTTAGAGACAGGATTCCTTGCCACTCGAGGTGGTAGGTCAAGCCAACAACCCAGGACCTAAAACAAAAGAGGGGGAACACAAGGAATAAGGAAGAAATAAGACTTACAGAGAAAGAAGAGCCTGACAGAGAATAGGTAAACAGCTTACAGATCGATCCTTAAGAGAGAGAGCAGCGGAAGGAATGAGCAGATCTAGAACCTTAACAAGAAACCAGAGTGGGTGAATAACAACACCCACAGATCTGACCAGATACAACAACCTGGACAAACAAGTGACCACACAGTCCTTTAATGGCCAAGAACAATGAGTAATCAGATCACAACTAAAGCTCATGTCACTAGGACCTAGTCAAATAAGCATCGAAATTCTTCTGCAAGTCACAAAAAATGAAAAAAAAAACAGAAACCAAAAAATGTTAACAGAAACGGGGAAGAACATATGATACCTTTTTCAGTCCCAAAGGTGGGAAATACCACCAATCGATGGCTCTGATACCATCTTGAAATACATTTTATTTAGAAAAACAATTACTAAATTACAATACAACAATTACAAACTATATCTTCAAGAGGTTTGAAGATATGTATTACAAACTAAACTCTAAACCTATGATTGAGAGAGAAACTCGTTTGTGAAAAGAAAAATTGAGTTGAATCACAAAATTAGGTTAAGCCACCTAATTTATATTAAATGAATATTTGCAACTCGGTCCTTCCAGCTTTAGCCCCTCGACTCTTTAAAAATGCTCTGCTAACCTCCATCTTTTCCCAATAGTGAGGTGCAGTCCCTCACTTTCACCAGAATCAACTACGTACAAAGTTAGTCCCTCAACACCTACAAATATTACACACAAACAGAGTAAGTTAGAAACAAAGACAAGATTGGTACAAACATGCTTACCTTTTAGTAAAATCAAATTGCTTTGGGTTGAGTTATTTCACATTGGGTTGGGTTGATCGGGTTCGTCAAGTTTTTTAGCACCCCTAATGTGAATAATTGGTTTATTTTAAACATCACTTTTCCTTGCAATACGACATTTGAAAAAGTATCCCTATGGCAAACTGCATTGCATATTCTACAAGTTCTAAGCACATTTGTGTTGTCGCAGTTGCCCTGCTTTCCAAAACCTTCACTTAATTATCTTCAACTACAGGTCTACTATGTCAGGTGAATATTATTTGTTGTCATATAATGTAAAATACACACTACAGAAGATTGTCCATTATAACACTAAAAGATGTTATTAAAAGCCAACAATATTAGACATATATGGATCGATCATATTTAATTGACTTAGAGGTGAAATGCTAGGTATTAGTATTGTAACAATACAATTTATTGGCACATAAATTAAGAAAGCATATAAAGATTAAGATATAAATCAGATTAAGTAAGAGACAATCCAATACTAACCCAAGTTCATTAATAGAGATCCCATCATATATATATATATATATATATATATATATATATATATATATATATATATATATATAAAGAAAAAATAATTCAAGTCTAGCCGAAATGAGACTCGAACGTGCCTCCTCTAACAGAGGCTAGACGAGCGTTAATTGCCCCAGAGTGACAAGAGGGGCTAGAGTCTAGACGGGTAAGAGCTAAGCGTGAACAGATTGTCTAGAGTGTCAAGTCCCTAGAGTGGTAAACTTTGTCTCTGATATCATGTGAGAATATGTGAAACCCCACATTTACTCTCAAAATAGCCTTTGAAGAGATGGAGGCTCCGTCATATATAGAGAATAAATGGTCTAAATCTAGCCGAAATAGAATTCTAACAAATAGAACTTTACTTTGATATCCTACATCAAATGTACAACTTGCTCGAACGTACAACCTACTAAAAATAAATAAGCTTGATTGCTTACTTTTTTTTTGTTTTTAACAACATGCTCATCGTAAAAGATGTAATAACTAAGTACATGGTTGAAAATAACGATCAAGAGAGCATTTATGAGTTCTTTTCCTTAGGTCTTAACTGTATTTTTTATATGTCACTTGATAACCCTGTTAATAAAGTATATAGCAAAGTTGAAAACAAAAATACATAATTTAACTTAATAACCATGTTAATTACATATTATAACAGTTAATCACAAGGGTTGTGGCGTACTGATTAAGGCCCTGGGGATGTGGTGGAATATCTCATTTGTCCAGAGTTCGAATCCAGGTGTACACAACAATTGTGACCACTGAGGTTTAATCAGGGTTGATGTATTACATTAATAATTTGCCAAGGGATTAGTCTAGGTATAACCTAGGACACCCTTTCCAAAAAAACATATTATAACGGTTAAGAATACATAAATAAGGGAGTAAATTACATTTTTGGTCCCTGTGGTTGTTATTCATTATCAACTTTGGTCCCTCTTTTAAACTAATTACACTTTTGGTCATTGTGGTTAATATTTTGTTTCACTTTTGGTCCCTCTGACTAACTTTAGTTAAAATTGTTAGTTGACTTAAGGGTATTTTAGTCCATTTACCTTTTCTTTGTTTTAATAGATTATATAGCAAATTACAATTTTAGTCCATATATATGGTTTGTCTTTTTTATTTTTCGTCTTTCATACATTTTTTTATTTTATACCCTTATTATATTAATTAATTATAAATTTAATAACAATACATTAAAAATACATATTTCATTTTGTAAATTACACTATTAGAAAAGTATTGTCGATATGTTTAGAATAAGTTAAATTATTGAATAAATTTTTTACGCAATTTATCCGATATATATCTGCAAATTTGTCTATACTAATCTTTAAAACAAACTTTTCTATTTTAAGTTGTGTTAATCATTTTTTTTATTTATGTACAAAAATCGAAATTTATCTATGCCTATTAATGAAAAAATGTATGTTTTCATATATTTCATTTAATTAAATGTTTTTTAAATGTGTATTAAATAAAAAACATTATAATATAATAATTATTATTTTGTCAAAATATAAACTTAAATTTGTCATAAGAAAAATAAATAATCAACTAACAACCACATATTTTCATTACGCCGTTCAAAAAAAAACAACCACATATTTTCATTATTTATTCATTTTCTCATGAATCAGTATATCAAAAAATAATGAGTTACAAGGTAAAATATGCATGATTCATAAGTCTGCATTTTAGATCCAACTAAGCAATAAGGTGGCGTTTGGTACACATACATAATTGAACTGGATTGAACAAGACAGAACTGGATGAGACAGGAGTAGACAGGACAAATACTATCTTGTTAATTGGTTATTTATTTTTCATTCCGTTAAATTTAAGTTTATAGTTTGAAATAAATCAAATAATAATTATATTATAATGTTTTTTTTTTATTTTATACACATTTAGTTAAAAAAAATATACGAAAATGATGCATTTTTTATAATAGACATATCTATATTTCGATTTTTTTCTTATATAAATAAGAAAAAATGATATATTTTTTTAAACAACTTAAAATAGAAAAAGATTAGTGTTGACGGATTTGAAGATATTTATTGAATACATTGCGTAAATTTTTTAAAATATTCAATAATTAACCTTTTTAAAGATATCGACAACACTTACTAATGGTGTAATTTACAAAATAAAATATGTATTTTTAATGTATTGTTAAAAAATATTATTAGATAATTAATATAATAAGGATATAAAATGAAAAATGTAGAAAAGACAAAAAAAGAAAAAAATAAACAAATCATAAGGACTAAAATTATAATTTACTATATACTCTAATAAAACAAAACAAAAATGAAAAAAGAAAAGAAAAAGGTAGATGGACTAAAATACCCTTAAATTAACTAAATATTTTAATTAGAGTTAGTCATAGGGACCACAATTGAAATAAAATGGCAACCACAATGACCAAAAGTGTAATAGTTTAAAAGAGGGACCAAAGTTGATAGTGACTGACAACTAGAAGGACCAAAAATGTAATTTACTCTAAATAAAGTAAAGAAAAGTTAGGAATCCACCACTGGGCACTAGTCACTACAACAAAACTGGATTTATAGGATACCTAAAATGTATAAGCGTGCTAATAGTATATTGAGTAAACTACGATTTTCGTCCCTATGGTTTGATGTTTATAACGATTTTCGTCCCTGGTCTTTAAAATCTGCTCATTTCATCCTTATGGTTTTCATTTCCTTTCGTTTTTCGTCCCTGAGTCTAACTCTGTTAAAAAAAAGCAAGTTAATGAAGGGCATATTTGTCTTTTTACATATTTTTGTTTTTTCCTTAAACATTTATTAATCGATATACTATATTATACACACATATAATTATATACCATATGTGTATATGTATTAACTACCCTTCAAATCAATCCGTCGTTCCTTCCCTGTTCCCACCGCCTTCACCGACGGAACCAACTTCATCGGTGCAACCAACCAGAACCACTCCCATAGTCCCTTCCCCATTCCCGATGAACCAAAACAATAACCATCTCAAATTGTTCTCTCTGTGAACTACCACAACCCTTATTCTCATTGAGAACCAGAATGACAACATCTCTCGTTAACTCCAGCATCTCCTCGCCCATCTCAAAACCTGAGGTCACAAGTCAAAAAGATATCACTTTTGATTTCCTTCCCGTCCCTTTTCTTCTCTCTCCTTTTTGCTCTTAACATGTCTTCTTCCCTCCACCCCCACCACCGCGCCGATCCAAAACCACAGAGGCACAGACTCATCTCGATTTTCTTTAACAGTAAGCAAACTTTATTACCAAAACAAAAGTTGCAGTCTACAAAACAACGAACAAAGACACAGAGCCATGGAAACCACGACCCAACAAAGACCAAACCTAAAAACAAAACAGGTTACAGAGGAAAAGTTTGCGAGAAACAAACATAAAGAGAACCATTAAGACTCGACAACCACAACCCAAACTAGATTGAAGTCCTTTCAACCATATCAGTCGACAACCAGAAGTCATACCGAGACTCGTCTCGATTTTGTTTTTGGCAATCAATGTTCTGCCTTCCCATTCGAATTTGTTTTTGGTTTTGCATAGTGAAAATCACACCCCCGTTTCCACCAAAAAAACCCCATCTTCTTCCCATCAAACCTCTTCACAACACTACAAATTTGCGATTCCTCTTATCCATTTCACTTGTACAAATCTGCACACCTGTTTATGGTTGATTGTTATTTTGATTTTGGTTTTGATGTTTGTTTCGTATTTTGATTTAAAGGGTGAAATCACAGAGGGGAGGTCAATGGGGAGGTGACGGAGGTCGTCGGAAGGAGAACATGGAGGGGGATAAGAAGGGTGAAGGAAGAAGCGGGGAGAAAAGGATTTGGGTAGTATGGTCTCGTTCTGTGACTGTGATATTTAAATCACAATGATACTGTTGCAAAAGACGGTGGGGTGGGATTTTTGGGAAGATGGTGGGGGTAGAAATTGAGATGGGATGGGGGTGGTAGATGGCTAGTGGCTACCACATATATATATATATATATATATATATATATATATATATATATATATATTACATGTAATATTATGTTATAATAATATAATAATATATATTTAACAGTCTTTTAATAAAGGATTTAATAGTTCTTTAAAAACATAAAGAAAAATAAAGAAATATATTAAAAGACTAAAATACCCTTGATTTAACAAGGGTTTTTAACAGAGTTTGTCAAAGGGACGAAAATAAAATAAAATGCAAACCATAAGGACAAAAAAAGCAATTTTTAAAGACCAGGGACGAAAATCGTTATAAACATCAAACCACAGGGACGAAAATCGTAGTTTACTCTAGTATATTTTATACAATTTAAGTTTATATGACCAAACTATAAAATTTCTAACAAATTTAATTCTAGTGTTACAATAGGTTTATAGAATGATTTTGGACGTTTTAACAAATTTTAGAATGCTTTTAAAATAAAATGTCGTAGTAATTATATTAGATTTCATATTTTTTAATGGTTGGAGAAGATGAAGATATATTTTTAGGAAAAATTAATAATTAAAAAAAGGAAAAAAGACAAAATAGTGATAAATGGCCAAAATGCCCTTGAGATAACTTGGGTTAATGAATTTTGTTAGAAGGAGGGACTCAATAGGTGCAAAAATGTAAACCACGAATCTCATCTTTGTATTTATTTTGATTTTAAGACTAAGGTAGGTAAAAGGTGTGACCAAAGGGACTAAATTTGTAATTGACTCAAAATTAGAGTAAGTTACATTCTGGTCCATGTGGTTTACATGAAATCACGTTGTGCATACCCAAATTGAAATAATGATGGAAAACGTTTTTTTTTTGGAAAACGTTGTTGTGGATTACATTTTCCACACACCTTGGGTTCTTTGCCCTAATTCTGTTAAGTTTTTCTTACTTAAGTAGGTAAAGTCGTGCGGGGGTGGGGATCTCTTTTCTCCATGACCATCTTGCCTCCTCTATTGTCATCTTTGTCTGACGAAGGGAACATAAGATGATCTCTACCCTTTTTGGATTTTTAAATTAGATATTTGATTAAGGGTTTATTTGGGATTACGATTTTAGGGTTTATTTGGGTTTTTGATTTTGGTCTTGATTTAAGGGTTTGATTTTTGGTGTTTGAAAATTTATACACTAATATTTTATGAATTTATATAATAATGTTGTTCATGTTTAATTTTTGTTGGTGATGGTGAGAGGTGGGTAGCGATGGTAGTGGTGGTGTATATATACATATACATATATATATATATACAGATGGTGGATTCTATAATGATTGCATAGTGATGAAAGATGGAGGAAGAAATTTGAAGGGGGGGGGGTTCTAATTTGTAAAGTGTGGGGGGTGGCATTAAAAAAATATTTTCTTTTTCCTAGGTTAAAAATAAGGGAAATTGGCTGAAATAGCCATATTACACTACCTATTGCACCTCTTAGCCATTTCTCTCCCCGGTTTACAAAAATAGACCTAGGTCCGCAATGGCGGACCTGCAGGTCCGCAATCCCTCCCTAAACGACAAAAGTACTTGGCGGCTCTACCCAGGTCCGCAATAGGTTGGGTCGGGTAGGTCCGCCATCCGTAATACAAACACGTGGCACGCTCAGGGAAACCCTAATCCAGATCCGCCATTGCGAACCTAGGCTAGGTCCGCAAGTCTTTCTTATTTTTTGTGTTTTTCTAGTTTTTGACGTACGTTTTCGTTGCGGATTTGCGTTATTTTTTCCCTCAATAATTGTCAGTTGTACAGTTGAGTGGGTGTACCTATTGAATACTTTTGAACAATTTTGAAACCGTGAAGTTTTCTATAAGAATAGGAAACTTGAAAAGGGAAGGTAAGCAGTTTTGCAATCTGAGAAAAATTTGTGTTTTCTTGATTTTCTTTCATGTGTTTAATCTTTGTTTTCTTGAAGATGAGTTATGTTTCTCAAAAAGTAAAGTTACGTATTTTACTGATCGACCTATGGTTCGCGCCATGGTTCCGACAACTATCACCCATCAAAGGTTGGTTAATTATGTTCGAGAGAAATGTGGTATGGACTCTATTGTTGGTACCACCAAAATTATTTACAAATATTCTGGGAAAATCGTTGAGTTAAGAGACAATGTCGATGTTTCGTGTTTCCTGCAAAATGCTATGGCTTTAACAAATCCGCCAACACTTTACATTTACAACGATTACACGATGGGGGCGGAAGCAACGTTGGTGGTGGTTCGAACACCAGAGGCGCTCCTGATGTGTATGCCGAGCAAAATCAAACATTTTACATGCCTTAGTTCCCCGAGCAGAATCAAACATCTTACATGCCTCAGTTCCCCGAGCAGAATCAAACATCTTACATGTCTCAGTTTGATTCCGCTTTTCTTCCTGAACATGGTTATGGTATGAGTGACTATAACCCCGATGTTGTTCCTGAGACAGAAGAACCGGTAGACGAACGAGAAGATGAGGAAGACGAAGCCGAAGAAGAATTTCATTAAGACCCCGATGAATCTCATGTTTATGACCTGGGTCTTTCTGATGTTGATACGGATGAAGAAGAAGAAGAAACGTCTGAACCCAGTCCTGTTAAATCATATGGTGGGATAAATAATTTCTTTGGTATGCCCCCCTCCCTTCCAAAAGACCGAGAGCCCGTCATCACACCAAACGAAGCACCCGTACATTATAACCGTAGTAGAAGAGTGAATGTAGGGGATGTTTTTCAAACGAAAGACGAAATGACCCTCACTATCGGGAGGAAGACCCTTGAAGAGGGTTTCCAGTTTAGAGTTAAAAGATCTTCAAAATCCCGATACGATGTGAGATGTGTGCAGCCTAATTGTAATTGGCGTATTTATGTTGTGTGCATACAGAATACCACTATGTTCCACGTACAAATTATGAACGACGTACACACTTGTTCAAGGACCCAGATGAATCCCAACCACCGTAACGCCAATAGCAAAGTATTGGGACACATAATTTTGCCTAAAGTGAGTGATGAAAGCCGGAGAATGCGTGGAAAAGACATTGTGAACGACATGAAGGTGTACATGCACCTAAATATCTCATATTGGCAAGCTTGGTGTGCGAAGTCTTATGCGCTAACCCTTGTGCGGGGTACCCCCCAGGAATCTTTTAGCCGACTCTCTGCGTTCTTCTATAACTTGTAGCTTAATAATCCTAGTACTTTCACCCGAATAAAGACAGATAGTACAGGACGTTTTGAGATGTGTTTTGCTGCCCTTGGTTGCTCCGTACGTATTTTCTAATGTTTTGCCTCGACCAATATATTTTTTGCATTAATAGTTATTGTCTGTAATTTTCTAATGCCTAAACCATGTAATTTATGTAGATTCGGTCGTTTCTAGGACACTTGCGTCATGTTTTTATAATAGACGACGCTCATTTGAAGGGTCCTTACTTGGGCACAATGTTCTTAGCCGTTTCTATGGACGCCAATAACCAAATTGTGTTGGTCGCTTTCGGAGTGGGTAGGTCTGAGAGTGGGGAGGCATAGACTTGGTTTTTGACGATGTTGAAGGAAAGTATCCAAGAACCGGAAGGGTTGGTGTTCATATCCGAAAGGGCTTTATCCATAAGCCAAGTTATCAACACGGTGTACCCAAATGCCCATCATGGTTTGTGTTGTCGCCATTTGCTGATGAACGTAAAAAGCAGGGACAGTAGGGCCAAGTTTAGGAAGGGTATGTTTTGGAAAACATGTAAAGCGTACATGGAGGAGGATTTTGAACGTAAAATGGAAGCTCTGCGACGCGTTATACTTGTTGGAGCGCCATTTATGGACGCGGTTGGCAAGGAGAAATGGTCACGGGCATATTTCCCTGGAATGCGTTACAACATAATGACTTCAAACAGCGTCGAGTCGGTCAATGCATTGTCTCGTTTTGCTCGGAAACTTCCTATCGTGTCCCTTATGGACTACTTCCGAGAATTTCAACAAGACTGGTATTCAATTCGTCGGAACAAAGCAGGTTTTCATAGTCAACTTATCCACTGTTATTTTGGTTTGTCACAAAAATTCACAACATATTTGCAATATTTTAATCTTTCGTTTTTCTGCAGCGAGATGGGTAAATGCTCTCCCCTCAAAAATAGAAAAAAATGTTAGAAAGAGACAGGTGAAGTCGGAAAGGTTTATTGTCCATGAAATAGGTCATGGCTTATACGAAGTTCAAGATTCCGGTAGGGACGCGAAAGTGGATTACCATCGTTATAGTTGCTCTTGTAGGAAATGACAGATCTCCGGTTTACCTTGCAGTCATGCAATCGCCGTGGCCAGGCATGAACGGTGTACATATGCCATCCACATGGTATCGCCTTACTTCAAAGCGGATAATTTTCGGGCCACATACTCAGAGCTCATACATCCGCCTGGGCATCCTGATACATGGGTTGTTCCAGACACTCCGCTTATGACCGTTAAACCACCGGTCTACAAGAGACGCGCTGGTAGACCGAGTAAGCACGATCGTATCCCATCTCGTGGTGAGAATCCCACACCGAGGAGATGTACTCGATGTAGAGAAAACGGACATACTCGGACTCAATGTCAGACACCTGCACCAGTGAATCGTGGAAGCCAAAGAGCATCTGGTAGCCGTACTACTCAACCAATGCCTACCGACGATGGAGGCACTTATAGACATCAAACTTTTGATTTAAACGTTGATCTGAACGAGTAACAATGTATGTAATGATCGTATTGATTATAATGAATAATGTTCGTGTATCATGATAGTAAACAAAATGCTACACTTTATTACTTAACCCAATGATAGAACCGATCAACGGAAATCTATCGACTACTACATGACAAGGTTAATTTAAACAAAGTTCGGAACATTAACATTCAAACACAAAATGATAGAACCAAAAGGTAAACTAATATCACTTTGGGTAGAGAGCTTTACACCTAATGATCCAATCATCCTTTTCATTGATCATGTCCTCTATGCGTGCATAGTTTTCTTTGATATTCTTTATTTTGTTCTCGTCTTCCCTAATCTCTCTCTGCACCACCGTCACCGTCTGCTTCTTTCTCTCGACGACGGTCTCTAACTTTATCTGCTTGGACCTGTTCTTCCGCCACAGGTCTTTGAGCTTGGAAATCTCTATCTCTGTTTGTCGTATGGATTCCCTCGTCCCCGTCGGCATCCTTTGAGAAGGTGTATGGTTACGAGAGGGGGGGGCCTTCATATTCACGTGTCTCTACATATCAGTCATATGCGTCGTTAAATTCCTCTTCCTCCTCCTCTGTTATTGGAAAATCGGCTGAAGTTTTTCCAAAGTTACTCCACTCCTCCTCCGTTTGGGATGGTTTCCAACCTATCCTTGAACTTCCATCCATCAATGGTTGATGCAAACGAGAAGTTCCATCCATGTAAGAAGAAATTGTTTAATTAATCTGGTGATTCACAATGTGTTTGTTTTTCTATGGTTTACAACAACTCAACCATGGGGTACTTATAGTCGTTCAGGTCCTCCATTGCGGAGGTGCACTAGGTCCGCAATTGCGGATCTACAAGATTCTCCTGTAATATTCGGCTGAAAGATTCGCCTAAAAATGTGTAGGAAGATTCGCCTGAAAAGGCTTACACATCTGTCTAATATATTTTGTGGTTTTAACAATTTATATTTTATACTACTATAAAACAAGTATCGGAGACACTATTATTTAAGAGCATATCATAAACACGTTCTCATTCGAGACAATATTATAGTTTCAAACTTGCTTATTACAAACATACACGGTCATTTAAATGTCAATGTACGGCTACACGATGCTTGGTTTTTCTGGAATCCCCACCGACTTCTAATATGCTCTGGTGATACGAGTCCGGAAGTGTTAAGCTCCACTCTCTCGTTGTACACTTCAATTACGGTATGGCCGTCAACGTACTGACTTATATTGGCTACATCTTCATCAGTAGCCAATGATTGCAGTCCTGTCAATAAGTCTCCATTCGGCCTTTTGAAATACAACTTATAATATTTTGGTTCGTCGTAACCTAGTTCTTTCATGATCTGGTGAAACAGTTGCATAGAAAGATTGTCGACATCTAACATGTCAACATAGATTTCTAGACCACAGAAGTAGTGTCTTCTAGGTAGTTCCGTAAAATACCCTTGATGGTGGACTTTCATGGTAAACATTTGTGAATAAGCCACTATTGATAAACATGAACAACATTAGCTTTCGACAACATTTAACATTAGCAAAACCAAAAAAAAAATGAACAATAACCATATAACTCGGTGGTAGTGTCTGGAAGAGATTGAGTTAAACATCTGAAGTTCCAAACATGAAGATTCGGAGATGCCATGTAAGAAGAAATTGTTCAATCACTCCGATGGTTCACACTGTGTTTGTTTTTCTATGGTTTACAACCAGTCAACCATGGGGTACTTATAGTCGTTCAGGTCCTCCATTGCGGAGGTGCACTGGTTACGCAATTACGGATCTGCAAGATTCGACTGCAAAGTTGCAGGTTATCTTGACCAAATCTAGGTCCGCAATGACCAAATCTAGGTCTGCAATTTCGGATCTGCAAGATTCCCCTGAAAGATTCGCCTGAAAAGTTGCAGGTTGTCTTGACCAAATCTAGGACCGCAATGACCAAATCTAGGTCCGCAATTGCGGAGATGCACTAGTTATTTGGCTATAAATACTCACGTTATTTCCAACTTACAAGTCACACCATCCACACACCTGCAACTTCAACTTATATCACATGGCTGGAAACCGAGCCTCTTTTTCAAACCCCCTTCCTCACAAACAATGCTGGAACGGATGAGACAATCCGTAGAAAAAGCTGAGGCAAGGATCGAGGAACTCAGTCAAATGTGGAAAGAAATTCTGTTCAAGAAGGAAGGGTACTTGAGAAGGATGGATGCAGACAGAGAAGAGATAAAAAGGTTGAAGCGAGAGATAAAAGATAAGGAAGACCATATTCGTTACGACAACGAACGAGCCAACAAGATTGTCCAAGAGTTCGCAGTCATGCAAGCTGAGATAACCGAGAAACAAAATTGGCTGATCAATGTAAAACAATTTATCCTTAGATGGTGCTACTGTTGTTGGTTTGGTATCTGGCCTTTGTATGTTTATGCTTTGTACCTGTGATTTCTATTTAACTGTTTCGTACTTGTCCGATGTTCTACTTTGTTCGTAAATAAAACAGTTTCGTATTTTGTGTGTTTTGATGAGTTTTAAATGTTATTACTGAGGTAGGCGGTCTCGGAGCCACGGAGGTAGGCGGTCTATGAGATACGGTGGGGGCAGTCTAGGAGTATAAAACTGGGGACTATCGTACACCCCTCCCACCCGGACCACCCCACCCATAAAGGATGACCCAGGCATGTTTGGGCCAACCATACCGAACTCCCCTGACATGTCTGGGCCACCCACACCGGCCGTATTTGACACTCCCTGCATAACGAAATAAATAAATAACGGTACAATATCATAGAAAAAAAATAAGTTAAACATTAACCGATTGATGAGACTTACCGCCTGCTGGTGGGAGGGGAAAAAGCGTGCGACGGATCGGGCATCCTGGGTGATGAAACCCAGGTGTCCACGCTCGAGGCTCGCTGTGGTGGACGAAAAGCTATGTACAAATACCAATTGTTAGTAAGTGTAAAATTAAATACATAATTAAAATTAAATACTTGCATGCCACTGTTGCATCTCACGGTACATATCCTGCATATGAGTATACATATCCTGTTGACCACCCCGCCACACATTTATATCATTGACAGACCCCTCTAGACGATTTGTTCTTCCCTCCAAGGTGGTCAAACGATCCCAATATGCAGTATAAGGATCACTGGGTGGCATGCTCATATGGGGGGACTCATGTTGGGATGCCTGATGGATCTCTGGGCCAAAGGTCCCCCCCCCCACTAGGGTCGTGGTAGAAACCAACACCGTCACCACCATCACCACCCTCGTCGTCGTCATCGTCATCGTCGCCGTCACCGCCGACTTTCGTCCTCTTTATCTCCTGCTCCTCCATCCCTTGGAAAAATCGGTGGTTAATTTGATACTACTGGAATGCCTCCTCCTCAGGGGTAGCCATAAGAAGGCCAATCGGTGCCCGACCCTCCAAATATTCATAATCTATAATGTTAGACATAATTAATATTTTCAATTATTAAAAAATACGTACCTGTGACACATCAAGTATAACCGCGATATGTCTACTATCAAGGATAATCATCCTAGTCCAACGAACACCCCTAGGAAGCCTGGGATGCCTCGTAAAAAACCGGGAAGCAGCAGGAAATGTCTCCAAGATCCAAACCTGCGAGTTACAAGTTGTTAAAATATGGAATGCATTAACCATGTATAAGTTTAGTAATAGTAAATCAACTAACCTTGGACGCATGTAAAAACCTTGTAAGTGTCAACTTCGGCTGCTCCGGTGAACGTCTCCGGATGGCACCGGACATCTGCCGAAAGGTGGGTTCCCAGACATAAGAACCCCAAGGAAATCGGTTAAAAAACCGATAATCCTGTGCTACAGTAAGCACGGTGGCAGAAACAGGTAAATGGCCTTGTCGACCAAGAAAGAAGACCTCCACCATCATGATCAAGCAAACATGGACAACATCATCGTCCGTAAGCCGATCTCCATCTCCCAGTGATGAAAATCTACTATCTACATGGTGAATCAGCAACCTGTCCACATCACCGAAAACCCAACGGATAAAATCGGAGCTCCTCTGCGCCTGCCTCTCTGGCAATGACAGAATCTCTCCAAAGCGGAGTCCTGTCATGAGGCAGAACTCCTCCGCCCAAATCTCAGCGCATATCCTCCCACCTTGAAGAACATATTGTACTCCACATCATTCTTCAGGAAAATCTCCATCCGTAAAACAGTGTGCATGAGTAATGGGTCATAGGAGTAGTTCTCCATCAGCAACCAATGACCAAAAACCGTTTGGCACAAGATCTCCAGCCTTCGTGGGCTCAACTTACTCTTAATCTGCTCAACCACGGTCAACTTTGACCTCAACGTCAAACTAGGTGCCTAAATTGTCAAATATTAAAGTTAAGGATCCTAATATGGGATTTTTAAAAGTTTAGGGACCTAAAGCGTAATTTATTAAAGTGGGAACGTAAAGTGTCATAAACTAAGGTTTAGGGACCTAAAGTGTCAATAATTATAGTTTAGTGACTTAAAGTGTCTAAAATTTAAGTTAAGGGACCATAAGTGTGATTTATTAAAGTTGGCACATAAATGCAAGTCTAGGGATCTAATGTGTCTAAAATTAAAGTTAAGGGACCATAAGTGTAAGAATTAAAGTTTAGGGACCTAAAGAGTCATATTTTAAAGTTAAGGGTCCAAAAGTGTCATAAATGTAAGTCTAGGGATCTAATATGTCTAAAATTAAGGTTTAGGGATCTAAAGTGTCATTAATTTAATTTTAGGGACCTAAAGAGTCATATATCAAAGTCTAGGGACTTAAAGTGTCATAAATTAAGGTTTAGGGGACCTAAAGTGTCAATAATTAAAGTTAAGGATCCTAATATGAGATTTTTAAAAGTTTAGGGACCTAAAGCGTAATTTATTAAAGTGGGAACGTAAAGTGTCATAAACTAAGGTTTAGGGACCTAAAGTGTCAATAATTATAGTTTAGTGACTTAAAGTGTCTAAAATTTAAGTTAAGGGACCATAAGTGTAATTTATTAAAGTTGGCACATAAATGCAAGTCTAGGGATCTAATGTGTCTAAAATTAAAGTTAAGGGACCATAAGTGTAAAAATTAAAGTTTAGGGACCTAAAGAGTCATATTTTAAAGTTAAGGGTCCAAAAGTGTCATAAATGCAAGTCTAGGGATCTAATCTGTCTAAAATTAAGGTTTAGGGATCTAAAGTGTCATTAATTTAATTTTAGGGACCTAAAGAGTCATTTATCAAAGTCTAGGGACTTAAAGTGTCATAAATTAAGGTTTAGGGGACCTAAAGTGTCATAAATTAAAGTTTATAAAAATCATACTCAAACAATGTTAATAAACACATTATATACAAATTATGTTAATAAACACATTATATACAAATTATGTTAATAAACACATTATATACACATTATGTTATTCAAACAATGTTAATAAACACATTATGTTAATATACATACAATCGAAAAAAAATATAAAATAATATACATTATATAATCGAAGGAAAGAAAAAAAAAACAGGTCCGCCAGGTCCGCCACCGCGTGTAACACCCTTAAGTCTGAAGATAACAACTTATTAAAATTTTTCTAAATACATCAATAATTAATTTGACTACAGACACAAATTGAGAACTAACCTCAATACACACATTCATCCTATACATACCATCTATAGAAAGGACAGGTGTTACTAAACCCAATAACAAACACTATCTCCAATCTGCGGAAGATTCACCAGCTACTTACTCTTGTATAACGCTAAGACTCAACTCCTCATGACACTTGCTAGAACCGAACCCCCGATAGAAACCTGATGCACATGCCAACAAATAAAAATGTTAGGTTTAACGCCTAGTGAGCTCAAGAGTTTTAACATGAATGAATATATCTTCAAAAGAAAGGATTCAGTTTAAAGCAAGGTCTTTCGAAATATTATACTTCAAAATAGAAACGACACAATTTCCCATAATATGCACTTTTAAAGACAATGCTCCCAAACACACATTTCTTGTAAGACGATGCAACCCGTAACTCACCCAAAACGGGGTCATAGTTCGATAATCAAATGTGCTAAAATGTAAGTAATACTTCATAACCCAAAACACCCAAAACTCGGGCGGGACATAATACTCGACCCTTAAATAACGGAAGACAATCCATATGAATATAATACGCCATTAAAACATGAAACTGAAGCTTATACTCACGCGACCATAAAATGGAATGAAATCCAAGTATTAAAGCATGGACAATTAAATATCCAAAGTACCGCGGGCCGACAACGGGGGATACCCGTATCCGTTGAGAGTGGAGGAACACAAAAGTATGTCACTCAAACAACGTTGGTCGCATGACACTTCACGACACGAACGCCCAAGTGTCCCCACGACTCCTTGACAAGTTTCACCCAAAGAGACAACTGACCTTAGCGAATACCACCAAAATTATCGCCAAAGGCTCGGCACACGGGGGATACAACGACGGCATTGCCCCACACGGCGAAGGCCCCAAACGCCCATCAGAGGACTACCCACAGTCATAATAGCTCAACCGGGCTCAACCCTCCTAGTGCCTACTTGCAAAGACAAGGTCATAAACCATGAGTCCCGGAGTCCAACCCCGTACCACCCAATTGACCATCAAATAAGACTGACTTATGTGCCTATGGATCCAATGCAACACAGTCTAAAGTTACACGACTACTCCTGAATGACTAAAGCACTCGAGTCTGTAACTATCGATAATATGCAATAAAATGCATTAAGATGTAAATCACAAATTGGACTCAAATCGAGCCATTAAAACCGGACAAATGTCCTCAAGACTCGTTTAAGCCAATACCGAGCTAAAATGCTCAAAATCCATTTGACCAACAATTACTAGTCCCCCCAAATAATGAAATGTCTTTAAACAACGTTTACGAAGACACATACCTCAAGGACGAGATTAACCCAAAACTCGACGCATAATGGGACCAAAGGTTTTCCAAAGGGTTTATGAATGTAAATACCCCAAAATGCCTATGACATGAAATAGACTTCGTTTGTACAAAAATCACCAAAGATGCATAAGTCATGAAATGGACTCTATTTGTACAAAATTTCTAAGAACCCAAATATGAGCATTTTATGGAATTAAACAACCCAAATTCACCAAATATGAAAACTTATCAAAATACTCATACTTGACAAATAACTAAGTAAAACATATTTTACTTCCAAAAACTTATCAGCAGTTAACCATTTCATATAAAACACTTTAGATTAAACATTTTGGCATGTACACCGTTTTCGCAAATCAACTTGAACTCACCTTGCTAGATTTAGGCTAAATCTAGATTTTACCCACTTAGAGCTTTCCTTGAAGAACTTGATTCTTCAAACCAAATCTTTCAAAACCTAGATCCACAAGTTTCCAACCATAAATATACATATTCCACCATAAATAATCATAATCAACCACCAAGAATCGTTTCCCAACCTTATACATGAATACCTCAACTGATACCGAAACCCTAACTTCCATAAATGAAGAGAATAGAAGATTACCTTAACCCAGGCTTGAATCCACCAATCAAAACACCTCTAGTTCACCAAAATGTATACAAACCTCCAATCTACGAAAGGGAGAACAAAGGGTGGATGAAACCCTAGAAAACTTTGGTGAAGAAGATGAAGTGGGAGAGATGAGGAGCTTACCACCACAAAATACTCTTGTATACTCCAATATACTTACAATCTCTTGCTAGATCCTTGAAGAGCTCTCAAAAACAAAACCGTGGCAATTTGAATCACTGAAATCGGAGTTGGGATGAAGAAGATATGAAGAAATGAAGTTTTGGGTGAAATGGGGTTGAAATCAGGTTTTTAACCCATGCTGATGCTTCTGAGTTGCGCACGACCCGTGCGCTTTTTGTGAATGGATTCGCACGACCCGTGCGCCGTACAGACCGTGAAGAATATGCCTGAACACTGTTTTGGTCATAACTTCTTCGTTATAGCTCCGTTTTCATTCCGGAAAGAACCGTTGGACTCGTAATCGAATCCTTCATCCATTTAGACTATAAAATCTAGGATTCAAGACCAAAATCATATATCTTATTTTTTTCCTTTAAAGCTACTGATTTCAGTATTAACTTGAAATGATGCTTTTCGAAATTCGGGGTGTTACAATCCTCCCAACCTTAAGGGAGATTTCGTCCTCGAAATCTAGCACCAACCAATCACCCAACATCGCCCTTGGAGAGATCTATTGATTCTCTATCCCAAAAAGAAATACCTTCCCGAAACCTTACCTCATATACGAATCCCGATTACATCCCGGTTGACGTTGCCACAGAATTCCACATAACAAGCTGCCATAAACTCAAATTCTAAGGTTCAATGCACCTTACCGGTGACGAAAGAGCATCGAGTCCTGATTAATTCATTCCCCCATCAATAAATTTTCAGTTGCCTCCCAACCTTAGATTGAACATATCCCTCAAGATAGCTTACGGCTCTGAGCTAACCACTCTCCCAATGGTACCCCAGAGTGAACTTGACCTTACACACCTCTAATCGCCCTTCGTTGAATCACATTACACTCTTTTCTTGCCTTATATGAACACAATAAATTCTGTAGAAACGACCCAATTATTGATTAACCATACCCCTTTCAAACCCATGTAGCCACATCCATGACGACTTTACCCGAG
Organism: Arctium minus; assembly: GCA_954870635.1. Lineage (NCBI taxonomy): Eukaryota > Viridiplantae > Streptophyta > Magnoliopsida > Asterales > Asteraceae > Arctium > Arctium minus. Next base: position 71,006,625 of record OX941094.1, on the reverse strand, counting down.
TGGCGACTGAATCCATATGTATAACTGATAAGCTGATCATCTGCTGCTGTTACAAAACGATTCTTATGATCTCAACAAATCAAGGATTTTTCAATAAGAGATTCCTACCTAAGGTCCATAACGATATCCTCACCAAATATCCCCCATAAGCAACACCTAACAAGGCTTATCGTCCTTTCTTCCACGAAATTTCACATCAACAAATTTGATCCTATTCAGCACAACAACAAATCAAATCCTCAAGCTAACCACCCAAACACAACATTTGTAGATAGCAAGTTATCCCAAAATTCGCGTATACATAACCCTCATAATGTATTCTAACATCGATTGCCGAATCAGCGAAACTTCGTTGATTACAAGATTATCAACGATTGATTCCTAGGTATCAATACCTACATTTCTTAATGTTGATAAAGTTGACCTCTTAAGGCGCACCAATGTGTCCTTCAGGCAACTGGTTAACCCATATTCGGTTAACACTCAACTCCGTTCCAACACCAACCTCACAAAATCCTCTAATACAACCTTTATCACCATGGAAAAGCTTATACACCTCTGTACTTGATCATCAACACCGAATCTTCTTTCAAATTTCCATCGCCGAAAGGTCATTATTTCCCATGATCCAACCGAGATACTTCCGAACATTCCAAGATCTTTTGACTTCAAGAAAACAAGTCGACACCTAGGACTAAATGGTGACCTCGAAAAACGCGGGCATCCCACCTAAAATTTCGATCCAGATGGATAGTCGCACTAAGGATGACCCCAAACGGAGTGCTAAAAATCCCAAATCTTACATTTCTAACAAACAGACCACAAGAATTTTCCTTTGATCGCGAAACCCACGAAGACGGTACACCATCAACACAAACCATGATGTCACACCGATGAGCACACCACCAAAACGAACCCAATCTAATCGCAGATAATCACCTAAGACCTTATCCCACATGATTACCGAAGTATAAAATCACCCCTTAATTAACTGGAAGGACTTAAATCTACTATTTCCAAAAATACAAACGCGCACAGATCCGAAAACCCAAGTCCAAAATCAAGACAGACCGCAAGTCAGATCATCCGACGTTTCAACTCTCAAGGACTCCCTTAGGCCCTAATTACAACTCCTTTCACGACGGGGTTTAAATCTATAGGCCCTATGAGTTCAAGGTTTTTAGCTAAGATGTCGATTAAAACTTTTATAAAATTTTCAAATACATAAGCTTTACAATAATTGGTCGTGCAGTAAAATCCACCACCGATCACTCGATAGGTTGAAAATTGATCACCGACGCTACACATATAAAACCATCAACAAAATTCGTCTGATCTGTATTTACGTTAATAAAACGGTAGCAAAAGATGTGTAGCAAAATTCACACTTTAATCATGGAATTAAATTCTTGTACCCCGAACACGTGTAATAATTGTTCGTACAACTCCCAAAAGAGAACTTCACAACTTTTAACTTTTAACTTTCCCTCCTTTAACCAAAAACGTTGTGACATAAAATTTTCAGCAAACCCCTTTTGTATCAGTTTATTCCCCAAAGCTCGGTGGAACGATGGGAACGCAAATAAATCCTCAAGTCGAGTTTAAAACTTTGAGCCACACAGATAAAACACATTTGACCAAATTAGTAACTATGACAACATGAATGCTGATAACTCATTTATGTGCATTGCTGAAAATTCCTAGTAGTAAAATCAATAACTGAAATATGCTCAGAACAAAAGTTTTATCTGAAATAACATAAACCTTTTAGATGTTTACTCACTCTAACGGCATAATTTAATCCAAATGCAATTAGCATACAACAACTGACGTTTCTCAAAACAACATGGGAGGTGACATCTTTAGCAAAACTCTTAAGTTAATGCATGCAATAATGCAGGTACACTAATTCCAAAATTTAATTACGCGATGTAAAAGTCGTACAATATGATACCATAAAATCCCACTGAACTTTCATAAAACTAGTAAATGCTAAAATCAAGCGGCGTCAAAATTTTCATTTGCCAACATGAAGCATAAGACAACAATAAGTCTGAGAATGTTAAAACTCCAAGACCATAACGTACGATAAAGTGACTCTTTTTGACAAAACTCTCATGAGACACGACGCCCAAAAAGCTCGTAAATCTACACGCAATAAAGTTAAAACTCACACATCGCAAAGTACACTCACGCGCCCCAAAATGTCGTAAAATAATTTTCTATAAAATTCAACGCCACTCGCGCAGACTCAAAATTCCCAAGAAAGTTCAGACTCAAGAACGTGGGAACAACTCTTCCTTTAAAACCTTAACATACGTGGAGGAGATCCAATGTCAAAGTTAAAAATTCTACAGTTACTTGCCCAATGCCCCATATGGCATTAAAACACGGATCTTATGATGTACCAAAAATAGCGTTAAACACAAAACAGGGACGGAGAGATTTTCAATATAATTTGCAATCACATGCAACAAAACCGTTCTATGCATGCTTAAGCTCACGGTTCAAAATCTGATGAGTGCTAAATGTTTTACCAAAACTTTGCAACATAAATCACTTTATGTTTTGAAAACATGAGAAACAATTTATGTAAACTTATTTAGAAATAAGTCTTGTGCATGGATTTGGTCGGCATGCAACATCTTAGGATTGTGCTTCTCAATTCATACTATTGTCATTCGGATGCATCGAACATCTTAGAGCAACAAACCCACTAATTCGGTTAACTTACAATCTCTTCTCGAAATAAAGTTGGTTCAACAACTTATAGTGCTACTCCAACCAAATACCCTGACCCAAGATGGTCAACTTAATGCATTCATCGCACTTACCCAACATTCCCAAAGTGACATTGCTATAAACATCAACCTTTCCTTAGATCACTCGCTTAGAAACTTTCTCGCTACCCCAACGGTCATCATACTAAGGTAGTTCAAGCATACATATGTAGCACGTAGGTTCACCATAACACTGGCCAGGTGCCATTATGAACGTACAGTACATAGTCATCCTTGCGACCCTCGACAAGTTTCCCGTTTCTAGCGACTCGATCAATCCTCAAAATATCTTATCTTAGGGTACCCAATGTGCAACTTCACTTACAATTACTTATAAGAACTATAGTTTGAGTCTAGGCATCCAAAGATCAATACCTAATTCTCTCAAACTTAAGCTCTGATACCAACTTGTAAAACCCTTAAGTCTGAAGATGTAACACCCTAAAAATAGGGATAACAAAAATCCGCAAAACAAACACGAGGTATACAAAATAGCCATAGCAAGACCCTCCCCAAAATGGGGAAATGTATAAACATCCTGTTTAATTACAATTATAATTTAACGGACAACAAATAACAACCAACTAATCTAATTTCTATAACTAGAAAAGAGATTACAAAAGGGTTGTCATCTAAGAACCCAAACGGTTCACTTTCAAAAGTATAATATGTCCATGTGCAAAAATCTCCAAGCTCTCACCCTAAAGTAACTAAGCCTACTTAGGACCGGCGCCGCTAGAACCTGAGATACACATCGACACCAAACAAGTGTTAGGCCAAAAATCCTAGTGAGTTGAACAATAATAAGCATGCATGAACATTTACAATTCTTATCAGCAGTTAATCAATGTTCAATATATGTGGAGTCATTAGGGGAGACCCAAATCACCAATCAAGTCCCACCCAAGAGTCGATATACCTTGATGCCCTTAACAAGGAACACCCGAAAGGCCCGGCACACCCGAAGACTATCGCTAAGAAAATTCCCCGAATGGCGGAGGTCTAGGCACATACCATCACAGTGGCACCCAAGACTACATCCTCCTAGTGTACTGACTTGGTTCGTCCACATAACGCATATAGGAGGTCCTTTAGGTGTATTTCAACCCAACATATTTCAATACCAACTACGGGTACAATATCTCCATCCTATCATCATGAAGTCTAACAAAAGACTCAATGACAAACATGCTCATCTTACATATAAATACGGCACCAAAATGGTGTTCCAACTAGAATCATCAGAATACCCATATATGCATACATTTAACATATCAAGGTACCCACATTATGTATCTATGAGAAAATCCCCAAATAATGATACATATAACATAAATCATGGCATATCACCCATTTTTACATTTCTAGCTATTTTCATAAAGAAATCCCAATCACTTAAACACATAGAGATAAAGTAACAAATAGAAGATTATGATGTGTATCTAGTTTTAACAAATATTTAGTAAACTCACAATCTAGGTTTTGAACCAAAAACCCAGAAAATAGATGGAACCCTAGTTTTGAGAAGATGAGGCTTGGAGAAGATGAAGATATTGAAGAATACTTCAATGCAACCACTTGAATGAACCTTCAATGATGACTTAATGCTCACACCAACCCAAAAACCTAGAAAATATGAGGTATGAGATGAAAACCCCAAAATCTAGCTTTTGACACTTGGGGAAGATGAAGATGGAGATGGTGGTGAAGCTCTCAAACCGAAACCTTGGAGGATGATCTTAACTTTAGCAATAAATAGTGAAGGTTTGGTGGTTGAAGAAACCCTAGATGAAGTAAATGAAGAGGGAGGGTTTGGGAGAGAATACTTGAAATGAAAAAGATGAGAAATGAGAAAACTTGGGGAAAAATTGTATTTAGCCCGTGCTGGACCTTCTGTCCATGCGCACGGGTCGTGCGCTTTTTGTGAAGGATTGGCGCACGGGTCGTGCGCCCCACAGCAGTAACTAAATTCCTTCATTTTTCCTATGTAGCCAAATGCAAGAATTCGGGGTGTTACAATCCTCCCCACCTAATTAGGATTTCATCCCCGAAATCTTATCCTAACTTAAACAAGTGAGGATAACGTTTCTTCATATCATCTTCCGACTCCCAAGTAACGTTAGCACCCCTATGATCCTTCCATTGTACTTTAATCATGACTACGTCTTTATGACGTAACTTCTTCACTTTCGATTCTAAGATCGTTTCCGGTTCTTCCACACAACGATTCCCGTTATCCACTCGAATTTCCAACAAAGGAATCACACTTTCCTCTTCGGCTAAACATTTCCGAAGGTAACATACATGAAAGGTAGGATGTATCCCATTCATCTCCGGTGGCAAGTCCAAACGGTTGGCTTGCAATCCAATCCTTTCTAGAATAACGAAGGGTCCAAGGAAACGAGGACTAAGCTTCCCAAGCTTCCCAAACCGGATAATTCCCTTCCATGGAGATACTTTCAACATGACCCGATCGCCCACCTGAAACTCGACCAGTCTTCTTTTCTTGTCTGCATAGCTTTTCTATCAGTCCTGCGCCGCCTTTAGCCTTTCCCGGATTTCTTTCACCTTGTCCGCCGTCTCTTGAACTATTTCCGGCCCGGCGAATTGCTTTTCGCCCGCTTCTACCCAACAAACTAGGGTTCTACACTTCCGTCCATACAAAGCCTCGAACGGTGCCATTCCGATACTAGAATGGTAGTTGTTGTACGCGAACTCTACCAAAGATAGATGTGAGTCCCAACTTCCCCCGAAGTCTATTACACACGATCTCACCATATCTTCTAGTGTCTGGATCGTCCTCTCGCTTTGACCATCCGTTTGAGGATGATATGCCGTACTCAAATTCAGCCTAGTACCCAACTCTTTTTACAATCTAGCCCAAAAGTTCGAAGTGAAACGACTATCCCGATCTGATACCACAGATTGTGGAACTCCGTGCCTTGACACCACCTCGTCGATATAAAGTTTGGCCAATTTCTCCATTGGCAAGGTCTCCCGCATTGCAAGAAAATGCGCACTCTTGGTTAGCCGATCCACAATTACCCAAATAGTGTCGTGACCGCGCAAGGTCTTCGATAGCTTTGTCACAAAATCCATGGTGATGTTGTCCCACTTCCACTCGGGAATGGACAATGGTTGCAAACTTCCATATGGTCTTTGATGCTCCGCTTTCACTTGAAGGCACGTGACACACTTCTCCACATAGCTAGCCACGTCTAGCTTCATCACCGGCCACCAATAGTTTAGCTTTAAATCTCTATACATCTTTCTGCTACCGGGATGTATAGAATACTTCGACTTATGCGCTTCCTCGAGAAGTAATTCACGGTTTCCCCCAACCTTCGGCACCCAAATGCGCCTTTGAAAGAGTTTGAGTCCACGTCCATCTTCCGTTAAGAGTTCCTTTTGCTTTGACATAACCTCAGCCTTGAGGTTCTCTTCTTTAAGTGCTTCCACTTGACTCGCTCTTATGCTCTCCAACAAACTCGACACTACATCGATTCTCGTAAGGGACATTTTGACACCCCCATCATGGCTCCTTCGACTCAACGCATCCGCCACCACGTTGGCCTTACCAGGATGATAGAGTAAATCATAATCTTTCAAGAGCTCAATCCATCTCCTTTGTCGCATGTTGAGTTCCTTTTGATCAAAGATGTATTTGAGACTCTTGTGATCGGTAAAAAGAGTACACTTCGTCCCATACAAGTAATGTCGCCATAACTTTAAAGCAAACACTACCGCCTCCAATTCCAAGTCATGAGTCGGATAATTCTTCTCATGATCATTTAATTGTCGCGACACGTAGGCTATTACCTTCCCCCTTTGCATTAGGACACACCCAAGCCCCATCTTGGAAGCATCACTAAACACGACAAAGTCTTCCGATCCCTCGGGTAAGGATAAGATCGTAGCTTCGCACAACTTCCTCTTGAGCGTTTTAAACGCTTGCTCTTGTGCATCGGTCCAAAGAAACTTGACATTATTCCTTGTAAGAGAAGTGAGTGGTGTAGCTATCTTGGAAAAGTCTTGGATGAAACGCCGGTAGTAACCCGCCAAACCTAAGAAGCTTCGGATCTCTGTCGGACTTGTTGGGGGCTCCCAACTCATCATTGTCTCGATCTTTGCCGGATCCACCTTTACACCGTCCTTTGATACCACATGCCCCAAGAATTGCACCTCTTAGAGCCAGAATTCGCACTTGGAGAGTTTTGCAAACAACTTCTCCCTTCTTAGGACTTCGAGTACTTCCCGTAAGTGTTTCCCATGCTCGGACTTATCCTTTGAATATATTAGAATATCGTCGATGAAAACGATCACAGATTTATCCAAGAATGGGCGACACACACGATTCATCAAATCCATGAACACAGTCGGAGCATTGGTTAAGCCGAAAGGCATCACCAAAAACTCATAATGACCGTATCTCGTCCGGAAAGACGTCTTCGAAATATATTCGTTCTTCACTCTCACTTGATGATAACCGGACCGAAGATCAATCTTCGAGAAACATCCCGCGCCTTGCATTTGATCAAAAAGGTCGTCGATGCGAGGTAAGGGATACTTGTTCTTCACCGTGACCTTGTTTAACTTCCGATAATCTATGCACATCTACATGGCTCCATCCTTCTTCTTCACGAACAGAACCGGTGCTCCCCAAGGTGACGAACTCGGTCGAATGAAGCCCTTCTCCAGCAACTCTTGAAGTTGCGTCATCGTCTCTTTCATTTTTGTCGGTGCCAAACGATATGGAGCACGAGCTATCGGAGCCGCTCCCGGTGTGAGGTCAATCTGAAACTCCACTTGCTGCTCCGGCGGTAATCCGGGTAAATCTTCCGGAAAGACGTCCGGATAATCTTGCACCACCTCCACATCTTCTACCGACTTCTTTTCTTTCTTCGCGTCCACAACGTAGGCCAAGTACGAAGGGTAACCCTTTGCTAAAAACTTGCGAGCCTTAAGAGATGAGATAATATGATTATTCCTTTTTCCTTTCTCCCCATAAATAGTAGCCACACCATTTTACGGTAATGGCACTTGGATCATCTTTTTGGAACAAAAGATGTCTGCCTTATGCCTTACTAACCAATCCATACCTATGACTACATCAAATCCTCCTATAGCCATAGGTAATAAATCCACTCTAAAAGAACTCCCATCGATCTCTAGAGTGCAATCACAAAAACGATCACCCCATTAGCTACTTCTACTATTAATGCATTGGGAAGGACACTAATAGGGATGGTGAATTGCTTACAGAAAGCATCCGACACAAAGGAACATGTAGCACCCGAATCAAACAAGACACGAGCAAGCATGGAGTTTACTAGAAACGTACCCGAAAGGACATCCGCGGTCTCCTTTGCCTCCTCGGTAGTCATCTGGAAAGCTCGACTCGGTGCCCTTGATGGTTGCTCGACCCTAGCCGTCGAACCCACAGAATTTCCACCACCTCCTCTAACTAGCCTTGGGCACTCTCGCTTCATATGCCCCGGTTCTCCGCATTCATAACATACCGACCCACGGAGGGAACACTCTCGAGTTGTGTGGTTTTTCTTACCACACTTGGTACACCCGATTGGACCGGAGTGAGTCCTTGTAGCGCACGGCCCCGAGTGCTTTGACCTGCACTTGTGGCACCACCGATCTTCACGGCGTTGATCACCCGCTCTTCCACTTGCAAAGGGTCTTGATTGGCGAACGGGCCCAGATGGCCCTTCCCACTTCCGTTTCTCACCAACATGCTTCTTCTCATCCCTTTCGGCATTGATGTCGTCCTCAATGAGTAAGGACTCCTCAATAACCTCTTGCAGAGTCGAACACTTAGCATTCCTTACCGCCGTTCGCATCTCGACCGGTAACCCTTGATGATAGGCCTTAATCTTTGACCTTTCATCGGGGACCAGATGTCCCACCAAGTTTAGTTTCTCCAAAAAGAGTTTGGAGTAGCCAACAATAGACAGATTCCCTTTCTTCAGATCTCGGAACTCCCGCTCCAATTTGTCCATCGAACGCTCGCTACAATACTTGTCCATAATTTTCTCTTTGAACGTCGGCCAAGTTAACTTAGCCAGAACTTCAGGAGTGAGGACTGATCGAGTGAGATTCCACCAAATCAAGGCCTCTCCCCGAAGCAGTTGAGAAGCAAACTTGACCCGTTGAGAGGGATCACACTCACTTGACTCAAAGGTCATCTCTATCTCTTTGAGCCAATACATACAAGCAACTGGGTTATCGGAACCCGCAAACTCCTTAGGGTGGCATCCCAGAAACGCCTTGTAGGTGCACCCCTTAGTCTTCGTACTGATCCCCTCGTCAGATGGTTCCTCAAGTGTTACCACATACGGTCCACCCGACCCCATAATAATGTTTTCAGCCATAGTCTCGGGTTGTCGGTGGCTAGCGTCTCGATCCTCTAGGAGTTTCATGAAAAACTCTTGCTGTTGGGTCATGGCCGAAGTCATGGCCAACTGTTGTTGAGTCAAGGCCGCATTCATGGCCAACATCATGCTATCCCGAAGCCGGGTCTCCATGGTAACTTCCTCCATGATGGCGTTACCTGTATTGAGGTTCCGACGCGGAACATGCTCAGGTCCGCCTCCCAAGATTCTGGGTACGGGAATTTCATCGGCGATTGTCCCCTCAGGGGGCCGTACAGTTGCAGATTCCACCTCTGGTTGACCCTCTGGCATGCCTGGCAACCTACTTCGAGTGTTTACCATCACAATCTGCCATACACGTACGAGAAATAGATTGAGGAAAAGACTAAACGAGTTGAACTCATTGTATGTACTAATACCTTCATCAATTATCGTAATAATAGTAAACCAAGTATGCTCACGTAACAATGCATTCATAATAGCAGTAGCTAAGTGAAATTATGAACGAACCATACACAAGAATTCTTGTCACCATCATCACAACTTTTAATTAAAGTAATTCCGTAATCCTAACGCTCTCCCCACCTAGGATTCCTACCCCAAGTGGACAGTGAAGTCATAACGTCTAAAGCTTAAGTCTAGATACGCTAAACAATACCTAGTTCACTTAAACTAAAGCTCTGATACCAACTTGTAACACCCTAAAAATAGGGATAACAAAAATCCGCAAAACGGACACGAGGTATACAAAATAGCCATAGCAAGAGCCTCCCAAAAATGGGGAAATGTTACAATTGTAATTTAACGGAAAACAAATAACAACCAACTAATCTAATTTCTCCAACTAGAAAAGAAATTACAAAAGGGTTGTCATCTAAGAACCCAAACGGTTCACTTTCAAAAGTATAATATGTCCATGTGCAAAAATCTCCAAGCTCTCACCCCAAAGCAACTAAGCCTGCTTAGGACCGGCGCCGCTAGAACCTGAGATACACATCGACACCAAACAAGTATTAGGCCAAAAATCCTAGTGAGTTGATCAATAATAAGCATGCATGAACATTTACAATCCTTTAAAGCTACTGATTTCAGTATTAACTTGAAATGATGCTTTTCGAAATTCAGGGGTGTTACACCGCGCCAGGTCCGCAAGTGGCGGTGGTGGAGGTGGTGGTGGACGTGGTGAGGTGGTGGTGGACGTGGTGCTGTGAGGTGGCGGAGGTGGTTCAGTGGGGGGCGGAGGTGGACGTGGTGCTGTGGGGTGGCGGAGGTGGTTCAGTGGGGTGGCGGAGGTGGTGCAGTGGTGGTGGCAGAGGTGGTTCATTGGTATATAAATGTTGTTTAGAAGACTTACCTTTAGTGTCATTGTTCACACGTGTTGATTTGGGGAAGCACGAACCGAGATCCGACAAAAAAACGAGCGTTAAACAATGTTTTCCTTTAAAAAAATCGATGTAGGGTATGGTGAGGGGACCAGTCGTCTGGTTTTTATATAAAAAAGGGTAGTTGGGGTGGGGTGGGGAACCGTGTGGAATTAAATATATTAATTAAAAAATGAAAAAACGGCGGCGGACCTGCATTCGGCTTACCCGAGAGTGACACGTGTCCGAAATTGCGGATGGCGGACCTACCCGACCCATTGCGGACCTGGGTAGAGCCGCCATGTATTTTTGTCGTTTAGGGGCATATTGCGGACCTGCAGGTCTATTTTGGTCAATTCGGTCGAGAAATGGCTAGGAGGTACAATTTGTTGTTTAATATTGCTATTTCAGCCAATTTCCCTAAAAATAATTTTTTTTTAACTTTCTATTATAGTTTTTTCGGGTAAATATTTGTCCGGTCCCACCAAGTAAAAAAGAAACTTGGATATCAATAAAAAAAATTAAAAATTTCTCTCGAAATTAATAAAAAACGAAAAGGTCTCTCGAAATCGATAAAAAAATTAAAAATATCTCAAAATCAACCAAAAAACTTTAAAAATCTCTCGGAAAGGTGGAATTAGGATAAAAACACGTCGGTCGACTTTACGAGCATTTAATTTACCTTAAAGGTGTCCCGAATAGACCAAAATTGTGGATCCACCACTGCTTGGAGATGGTATGAGAACGATGACGTCTCGTAAGACGGTGAGATCGAGGGAACAAGAATGAAGAGACCAATGGTGTTATAAAATCTGGAATGAAGGACCCAAGGAATGTATAAAAATATAAACCATGTGAACGTTTTTATAATTATTTCTTTAAGGTATGTATAATGTGATTTTATGTAAACCACATGGAACAAGAATGCAATTTACTCTAAAATAATGGCCTTTTATCTTGAATCTATTGAGATATGGCAAAAAGCCCCCCAAGATTTGTGAACCTTAATAAAAAGGTCCCTAAAACTAGCTTCTTTATACATTTTAGTCATTGACCATATATATTCATGGAAGTGAGATTTGTATTGCGACATAAAAATGAAAATCAACAATCTTGGAGATAATTTTAGATACATCATACTTCTATCATTGCATTATAAAAAAACGAGATTGATTGTGTGTGAGTTTAATTATTACATTTGTCGTATATATATACTTTAAAAAAATGAGATTGATTAAATAAAGTTTCAAAAAATAAAAAGTAAGAAAAGAAAATTCATCATCTCTTTATTTATCCCTATATAAAGACGACTCTAATTAGTCAATTAAAAGGATTTTAACACCATTTTTCAAAAATCAAATTAGACAATTCTGATTGTCAAATAAAACGATTTTAACACCATCTTTTTTTTTTTTGAAATAATTTTAACACCATCTTTTAAAAACCAAATTTGGAATGATTTTCGTATGCTAATCCAGAGATATGTAAATAAGAGCATTTGAATTAAATATTTAAAGAAAAATCAAACTCGAAAAATCAAAATCCATAAAAAAGATATTACATTAAACTTTATTAACTTTTACGGTTTAGATATTAGTCTATTACATGAGTAAATTACATTTTTGGTCTTTGGTATGTGATTTACTATCAAGTTTAGCAGGGTCGTGCAACAGCATGTTACAAAGGTCCAATTGAACAGGGTCCCCAATTCTAACTATTATGGGCCACCAGATATATACTATACTATTTTTATTTAGCCCAAATTGCAAATTCCTAAATCCTAATCTTCCATCTCGATTATCGCCCAAGAAAAAGCGACAGTCGGCAAGCATTCGGCGTTCAATCGATTTCGATTCCCTCTTCTCTCAATCTCGCTTCCAAGTTCCAAATCGCCGATTGAAAGTCCCAAAGATGGACGATTCAGTTCCTCAACGGCAAAGACAACGTCTAATTGCAAACGGCTTCTTCTTCCTCCTCCGTATAATAAGACAGGTACATTCGGATTCTGCCTTCTTTCTTCATTCTTGAATCTTGGTTCTTTCTTCTAATCGCAAACGGATTCTGCGGTTTCTGCCTTCTTGGTTCTTTCTTCTTAATACGATTTGGTCCATTTGGAGATTTGCAGATTTGGGAACTCCACTTTACACTTGGTTCTTGGCTTTTTGCTTCCAGCTTGTTAATACAATGGAATTGGACAGTGAACAGTGGTCGTGCATTCGATAGAAAGGTAATTTTCACTTTTCAGATCAGTTAATCAGTTCTAATAATCTAATATCTTAATTCTTAAAAATTCGATTTTATATGTCTTAATTCTTAAATTCGATTTTATATATCTTAATTCTAAATGTCTAATGTAATGTCTTGTTATTTTTGTGTAATTTAGTTATGGTTTTTAGTACTTGTTTAGATTAATAGGTTTAGGTTAATTACTTTAATTGATTTAGAAATTTATATGGTTTTTCTTATTTTCCAATTTGCAGTACAATCAAAAGCTTTGGGCATTTCATCTTTGGCACTTGGGAGAACTATTGAGTATTGAACCAATAATCAATATCATCCTCAAGTCTTACTGTCTCAAGCCAGGTTGTTTTGTTCCTTTACATCTTTTACTTATTTTGAGTCTCATTATGTCTTCTAGAGTTAGAAAATATGATTCTGGATGTGAAAAACGTAAAAAGAAAAAAAAGAATTGAAGAGATAATAAAGTCTTAAAGAGGATCTCTTGATAAGTTTGTCACTAAAGAATCACAATCTTCTCGTGATAATCAACATGTTGATGCGTTTGATGAAAATCCTAATTTGGAGAATTTAGTTGGCAATCAAAATGACTCTAATGATGATATTAATGTTGATGATCCTACTAATGTTAATGCAAATGCTTCTAATGATGTTCTTGATGATACTAATGTTGATGTTAATGTTTCTAATGATGTTTTTGATGATACCAATGTTGATGATGCTACTAATGTTGATGCTAATGCTTCTAATGATGTTCTTGATGATACCAATATTAATGCTAATGCTTCTAATGATACTTTTAATAATACTGATATATTTGATCCAAGAAATTGGGACTTTTTAGATTGTAAAATGATTGATGTGCTAGTTGCTAAGGGTCCTAAAAGAGACTTGTCTGTTAAAAAAGGTCCTAAGGACAAATTTTCTAAACGATTTTCTGCCACATGGTATACTAGAATTTTATCAAATGGGGAGAAGTGTGATAGAGATTGGCTTGTCTATTCGGTAGAGCTCGATAAGGTGTTTTGTTTTTGTTGTAAAATTTTTAAGAAAAGACATGGAAAAGGTCAACTAACAAATGATGGATTTGGTGATTGGTCACACCTTAGCACTAGACTTAAAGAACATGAAACGAGTATAGATCATTTAATGAATATGAAAACATGGTATGATTTTCGCCTAAGACTTCAAAAGAATCAAACCATTGACAAAGTTGCTCAAAACCAAATTGAGAAAGAAAAAGGTCATTGGAAAAAAGTCTTAGTAAGAATTGTTGCTATTGTGAAGTTTCTTGCAAAACATAACCTTGCATTTCGTGGCACTAATTCAAGATTGTATGAGAAAGGCAACGGTAACTTTTTAGGCTTATATGAAATGTTGGCCGAATTTGACCCAACTATTCAAGATCATGTTCAACGTATAACTAATGATGATATGCATTTTCATTATCTTGGCAATAGAATTCAAAATGAGTTAATAGATTTGCTTGCTAGGAGAATCAAGTCTGAAATTATTAAAAAAATAAAAGAGGCAAAGTATTTCTCCGTCATTCTTGATTGCACTCCCGATATAAGTCATCAAGAACAAATGTCTTTAATATTAAGGTATGTAGATGTCTCTTCTAAAACTGTTAGCATTGAGGAGTCTTTTCTAGGATTTTTGGAGGTCAATGATACAACCGGCCAAGGTTTGTTTGATGTCTTACAAGATGAGTTAAAGTGTCTTGGTCTAGATATAGATGATGTGCGAGGACAAGGTTGCGATAATGGTTCAAACATGAAGGGAAAACATCAAGGAGTACAAAAGAAACTACTAGATATAAATCCTAGAGCTTTTTACACCTCTTGTGCTTCTCACAGTCTTAATTTGACTTTGTGTGACATAGCAAATACTTGTGGTAAAGCTAGAGATTTTTTTGGAATTATTCAGCGTATTTATACAATATTTGCTAATTCTACTAAGAGATGGCAAGTTTTTAAAGATAATGTGAAAGGATGGACAGTCAAGTCATTGTCAACGACCCGTTGGGAGAGTCGTATTGATAGTGTAAAAGCTATAAGATTTCAAGTTTTAGATATAAGAGAAGCTTTACTTCAAGTAGCTGAAATTGATAACGATTCAAAAATAAGAAGTGAAGCAAAGTCTTTAGCACAAAACGAGCTTGGTGATTTTGAGTTTCTAGTGTCAATAGTGGTTTGGTATGAAATGTTATATGCCGTAAATTTGGTTAGCAAGCAATTACAGTCAAAAAATATGCTAATTGATGTTGCTATTGAACAAGTCAAGGGGTTGATTTCTTCTTTTGAGAAATATAGAGAAACCGGATTTTTAGATGCTTTAGAATCGGCAAAGGAAATTGCTACCAAATTGAATATTGATCCATTGTTTCCTCAAAGACGTGAAATTCGAAGAAAAAGACATTTTGATGAAAATCCGAGTGATACATCTGAAATTACTTCACAATCTGCAAAGGAGTCATTTAGAGTTAATTATTTCTTATGTGTTGTTGATCATGCAATTGCTTCACTAAATAGGAGATTTGAACAATACAAATAATATGAAAGTGTGTGTGGGTTCTTATTTACTTCCGATAAGTTGTGTTCTTTAGATAATGCGTGTTTGAAGTCTTCTTGTACTAATTTTGAAATTGCACTTAAGAAACAAGACCAATCTGATGTTGATGGGAATGACTTGTATGTGGAATTGAAGTTACTTCAAGATTATTTAGCGAATCAAAAGATGGGATCTGTTGATATTTTAGAGTATTTGAAACGTGTTGGACGCTTTCCTAATGCTATTATTGCTTATAGAGTTTTGTTGGCTATTCCTGTAACTGTCGCATCTGCAGAAAGAAGTTTCTCGAAGTTGAAGTTGCTGAAGTCGTATTTGCGCTCCACGATGACACAAGAAAGACTTAATGGACTTGCCTTGATAGCAATCACTACTAAACAAACAGCCTTTTCCGGCGGAAGTTTTCGGCGGAATATTCCGCCGGAAAATTTTCGGCGGATTTTCGACGGTTTTCCGACGGAAGTCACCATGGTCAAACATCGTTGACTTTAGCTGAAAATTATTTTTTAAATTATTTTTAAAAAATAAAATAAAATTTTTGGCGGATTTTATTTAATTAATTTAATTAATTAATTTTCGCCGAAAATCCGCCGAAAACAGTAAAAAAATTATATATTTATTTTTTTTAGAAAACTTAAAAAAAATAATAATAAAAAAATTATATATTCCGCCGAAAATCCGCCGAAAACCACAAAAAATTTAAAATATTTATTTATTTCTTAGAAAATTTTTAAAAAAATAATAAAAAAAATTTTGATTCCGCCGAAAACGCTAAATTTTTTAAATATTTATTTATTTTTAGAAAAATTTTAAAAAAATAATAAAAAAAAATTTGATTCCGCCGAAAACGCTAAAATTTTTAAATATTTATTTATTTCTTAGATAAATTTAAAAAAAAAAAAAAAAAAATTGATTCCGCCGAAAGTCCGCCGAAAACACTAAAAATTTTAAATATTTATTTATTTCTTAGAAAACTTTAAAAAAATATATAAAAATATTTTGATTCCGCCGAAACACTAAGAAATTAAATATTTATTTTTTCTTAGAAAACGTTAAAAAAAATATAAAAAAATTGATTCCGCCGAAAACACTAAAAAATTAAATATTTATTTATTTCGTAGAAAACTTTAAAAAAATAATAAAAAAAATTTGATTCCGCCGAAAACACTAAGAAAATTAAATATTATTTTTTCTTAGAGAACTTTTAAAAAAATAATAATAAAAAAATTATATATTCCGCCGAAAATCCGCCGAAAACACTAAAAAAATTAAATATTTTTTTTTCTTAGAGAACTTAGAAAAAATAATAGTTAGTATTTAGTGGATCCCGTTGGTCTTTAATGGATCTGATTGGGATTTTAACGGATCTTGTTGGTCTTTAATTGATCTGTTTGGGCTTTAACGTACCTAGTGGGGCTTTAATGGGTATAATTGAGCTTTAATCGATCCGGTTGGGCTCTAACGGTTCTAGTTAGGCTTTAACATATCCGATTGAGCTTTAATGGATATAATTGGTCTTTAACGTACCTAGTTGGCCTTTAATGGATCCACTTGGGCTTTGACGTACCCAGTGGGTTTTAACGGATCCAATTGATCTTTAATGAATTCCGTTGTCCTTTGATGGATTCGATTGAGCTTTAGCAGATCTAGTTGGGCTTTAACGGATCCAGTTGGTCTTTAATGTACCCATTTAGGATTTGACGTACCCAATTAGGCTATAACGTATCCAGTTAGTATTTAAAGGATCCATTTAGTCTTTAATGGATTTAGTCAGGCTTTAACAGATCTAGTTGGGCTTTAACGTACATAGTTGGGCTTTAACGTACCTATTTGGGCTTGAACAGATCCAATTGAGCTTTAATGGATCCAGTTGGTCTTTAACGTACCCACATGGGCTTTAACGTACCTAGTTGGGCTTCAATGGATCCAGTTGAGTTTTAGCGTACCCAGTTGGTCTTTAATGGATACGGTTGGGCTTTAATGGATCTAATTGGGCTTTAATGTACCCAGTTGGGCTTTAACGAATCCATTGGACTTTAATGGATCCGGTTGGCCTTTAACGTACACAGTGGGGCTTTAATGGGTAGAGTTGAGCTTTAATGGATACAGTTGGACTTTAATGGATATATTGAACTTTAACTAATTATATTGGGGTTTAAAATGTTTTATTATGCCTCAATGGATTTATCAGGCTTTAAAGGGTTATATTGGGCTTTAATGGATATATTGAACTTTAACTAATTATATTGGGGTTTAAAATGTTTTATTGTGCCTCAATGGATTTATCAGACTTTAAAGGGTTCTATTGGGCTTTAAAGGGTTTCATTGGGCCTTAATGGATCTATCGGCGTTTAAGGGGTTTTATTGGGCCTTAAAGAGTTTCATTAGGCCTTAATGGATCTATCAGGGTTTAAAGGGTTCTATCGGGCTTTAAAGGGTTTCATTGGGCCTTGAGAGATTCTAATGCGCTTTAAAAGGTTACATTGGGCTTTAAAGGGTTTCATTTGGCCTTAAGGAATCTATCGGGTTTTAAGGGATTCTATCGGGCTTTAAAGGGTTCTATTGGGCTTTAAAGGGTTTCATTGGGTCATAATGGATCTATAAAAGGTTTAAGGGGTTTCATTGGGTCATAATGAACCATTAAAGCCCTTAGAGGCCCAATAGTGCTTTAAAGGGTTAGTTTGGCTTGAATGAATATATATAGCTTTAAAGGGTTCTATTGGGCATTAAAGGGTTTCACTGGGCATTAATAGATCTATTGGGCTTTAAAGGGTTTTATTGAGCCTTAATAGATCTATCGGGTTTCATTGGGCCTTAATGGATCTATCGAGTTTTAAAGGGTTTCATTGGGTCTTAATGGATTTATCGGGGTTTAAAGGGTTAGTTCGACCTGAATGGATCTATCGGAATTTAAAGGGTTATATTGGGGTTTCATTGGGCCTTAATGGATCTATCAAGTTTTAAAGGGTTTCATTGGGTCTTAATGGATTTATCGGGGTTTAAAGGGTTAGTTCGGCCTGAATGGATCTATCAGAATTTAAAGGGTTCTATTGGGGCTTTATTGGGCTTTAAAGGGTTTCCTCGGGCGTTAATGGATCTATCGACCGACATCAACCCGAAACCTGACCAACACGAACCCGAAATCTGAATTCGGGTCTTGATTTCCAAATCCGAAATCCGATCGGGTTTTTGGTTTTGCTACCCGAACGGCCGAACCCGCCCGACCCACCCGATGCACACCCTATAAAAGACCCAATTAAAATATTGGAACTTTAAAACTTTAAAATTTTAACTGGTTTAAAATTTTAAAATACTTCAAATTAAATCTAGAATTTCAAAATTTAAGTTGTGAAAATTTTCAACCTTTTGAATTTTAGAGTTTGAAAATTTTCCAAAAAACTTAATCCCATTCTCCCCCCACTCCCCGCCCTTTAATCCTCCCACCCCCTCCATTTCAAAACCCTAGTTACGTCGCCCCATTTGTCTCTCCCCCTTGCTTCTGACGGACCACAACCAGACATCTCCCGTCGTTCTCCTCCTCTTCCATGCATCCACACTAGCACCGCCGCCTTCCTCCAGCGACACCACCACCGTCGCCTTCCTCCAGCGACACCACCACCGTCGCCTTCCTCCAGCGACACCGCCACCGTCGCCCTCCTCCAGCCAAACCACCGTTACTGTCGGAAATCCACGTCTCGAGGGACACGTCGAGGTTCCGGTACACGAACCGGCAGGGGACGAGGTCCGCGATCTGGATCTCGAGGGTGGTTTCGGAGACTATGAAGCTGGGGTTTGAAGATGTGAGGTGGGTGGTGATTATTCCCTAAATCCTTTCTATAATTTTCCTCAAAATCCATCCCCCAGTCAAAAATTTTGGTGACTCTCATCGTCGTCCAACTAGCGGCAGCAGCAACCAGCAAGCCGGCCGACGATTCCCATTGTCGTCCAACTAGCGGCAGCAGTAACCAGCAAGGACCTCCTTCCATTCCGCCACTGCAAAAGCCGAGAAAGTCTTCACAGATATCAAAAAATCCGATTCCTCCACCGATCTAGGTTTATATCTTCTCTCTCTGTTTATAATCTCATCTGATTTCAAATGTTTCATATGTAGGATCATGATGTTCACTTTAGTAATTAGAAGAATGATCGATGGAGACAAGAAAAGAATCAAAAGGAATTGGAATTCCAGCTTTATCTTTTCCCCCTTTTTACTGTTTCTGGTCTTCCTTTGAAAATTTATATTTTCACATGGAATTTGCCATTGTTTTAGTTCAATAACAGTAAGCAATATGATTATTTCCAAATGAAGGTTTAATAATAACAGAAGTATGGGCCTAGTTTGCATAACTGAACACTTATGGCTTTTTGGTTTAGTTCCAGATTTAATAGTAATAGAAGTTTTGGTTATGCTACTGGGTAAATCCCTCTGTTAATATGCTACTGATAACATTTGTTCATGATTTAATTTTGATCATTGATGGGCTTTCTTTGTTAATTTATTCTAACATTTGGGTTATGCTTAATTAGTACTCTTTTCTCTTGCAATTAGTAGTTAACAGGTTTCGTATTTGGGCAGATTACCTTTTGGTCTTTTCTTGATTGTGTTGTAAAGAATCAGGGACTTTGTTTAGCTAAATCTAGAGTTATGTGTATATGAACTTCTCTGATTGAAATTGTTTGTTTCTTGTGACCAAGCTATATGCATGTTTTCTCAATTTTGATATCAGAGATCGTTCTTACAGGGCCAGTCTACTTGTATATATATATTTTTTGTTTAGAGGTTATGTTTCTATTGGTTTACGACATTTTTATTAAAAGTGATTCAACTACTAAGACTTGCATATTTCCATTTATAGAACATCTCGACTTCGCCTAGCTGACTTTGGAGTTCTGCATTGCAATGAAGCCAATGGGAAACTAACTGGTTTTACTCGTGATTGAAGATTTCAGCAGGTATGCATAATTAGGGGAATGAACCTTTATCATATGCAAAGTTGACTTGAGATGAATTATTGCCACAATTAGAGGCTGGAGATGAATTTCTGCAGGTTTTTATCCTTGGGACATATCATCGCTACCTTTTTTTATTGTATACTTCTTTTATTTAGTATATTGTGTAGGGATGTGAACGGATCGAGCCGAGTCAAGTAGCATGTTATTCGAGCTTGGCTCGAAAAATTAATATCAGGCTTGAGCTCGACTCCATCTCGATTTACTTTTTCAAAGTCGAGCTCGAGCTTGATTTTTTTTTTCAATGTTTGAGTTCGATCTCGATGCTCGTTTATAAGCTTGAACTCGAGATTGATTAACTCGTTTATTTTCTCAAGCTCGATGACTTTATATTTTGATTTTATAATTTGTAAACATATAAAATATGTTGGGTCAAAAAAGGTATGCTCGAATATCTCGACTTGGCTCAACTCGTAAAGTTTAATCGAGCTTTCGAATGAATCGAGTTTAACACTGGTCTTATGGAGCTCGACTAGTTAAGTTAAGCGAGCTTTATTTTGTGTTCGAGATTGACTTGATCTCGAGAATTATTAAGCTCGAGCTTGACTAGTTTGTTTCAAGCTAGACTAGTTTACATTCCTAATATTGTATGTTGATGGTTTTTTTATTCGTTCTTGGAACGTGAGTCATCCTTCAATTCAGAAGCCAACCATGGCAATGCCAAAATGTTATTTGATTAACATAGATATCCTATTTTTGTGGTTGCAGATTGATAAGGCGTGCAAAGCTAAGAATGGACCTCATAACGAAAGAGAAGACCCGAAACACCACTTACCAAGAACGTAAACTTGGGATCATAGAGGAAGCTAACAAATTCACCATTCTATTGAATTGGTTGCTTAGTCTGTACCGCCAGACTACATTGAATTTAGTTTACAGATTTGAGATGATATTGTATTAAAGACAATAGTGTTTTTTAATGGTTTTTGCATATGAATTACCAATGTTTTTTAACAGGTTTTTATACAGATTTTCTGTATTTTTAATTATTTTTT
The DNA here is from genome assembly GCA_954870635.1 of Arctium minus. NCBI lineage: Eukaryota > Viridiplantae > Streptophyta > Magnoliopsida > Asterales > Asteraceae > Arctium > Arctium minus. The sequence continues at coordinate 70,985,287 of OX941094.1, read as the reverse complement.
TAAAATTAAAATATCAATTACTGACGGATAATCCGTCAGTATGGTTAAATAATATAATTTAATATTTAAAATAATTTAATTTAAATAAATTTACCGACGGCTTAGTCGTCGTTAATCCGTCGGTAATACTGATCGTAGGTAATACGTCGGTAATCCGATGGATCTTACCGTTTACCGACGGATTGGGCCGTCGGAAATTTCTGTTTTTTTGTAGTGTAAATAATTTGCGGCTGAATATTCTGCCGAAAATCCGTCAAAACATTTTCACCAAAATATGTTTCTTTAAATTAATTAAGAATAAATAAAAAATAAATATTAAAAAGTTTCGGCGGAATTTTGGCGGACTATTCCGCCGAAAATATTTAATTTTTTTATTTAATTAATTAAGAATAAATAAATAAATAAATATTAAAATTTTCGGCAGAATATTCCGCCGAAATTCCGCCGAAAATGTTTAATATTTTTATTTAATTAATCGACTTATTTAAAAATTAAAAAAAATTCGGAAAAGTTTCCGGCGGAAAAATCCGCCGAAAACACAAATTCCGCCGAAAAACATTTTTTGCAGCGCCCCTGATTCCGTCCGGCCAAATCCGGCGAAACAGTGATTTTCCGGCGGATTTTCGGCGGATTTTGGGCGTCGAAAATGCCGTTTTTTTTTCTAGTGAATTGAAAGTGGATTATTGGAGAATGTGGAATATGAAGATTTGATTGACGACTTCATTTCGAAAAATGCTAGAAGAATGATCTTGTTTAAGTGAAGTTCACATGTTACTATATCATTATAAACATTTTTTGCCCTTTTAATTTGTAAAACATTTAGTACGTTATGAACTTTTATAATCTTTTATAATTTATTTCTTTATTACTCGTTTTACCGTCCAAATGTGTAACAGGGCCCCCAAAAAGTTAGGAACGGCCCTGAAGTTTAGTCCATATTTACTATAATAAATTTGGATTTATATGATGCCAAAAAAATTTAAGCGTTTTAATAAATGGTTTTATAAGACTAGAAAATAAAGTGTCATATGTAAAGACGTTGTAATTAACTTCTAGAACGTTTTTGTGCATCATAACAAGTATTTTAGGACATTTTATAAAACAAAATATCGTATTAGTTATTTTATATGACACTATAAAAAAATGTGTCTTATAAAAGGTTAATTAAAATAATTGTACAGTCCTATACAAAATTGAGTTTATAAGACACTTTCTCAAAAATGTCTTATTAAATAATTAATATGACACTTTGAATTAAAAGTATCATAAAAACTTGTTAAGACAACCAAATTAAAGCGTCCTATAAAGTTATTACTACTTTTTTAGATGAGACGTTTTATTTTTGGTCCTACAAACAAAATTTTATAAAACAGTTTATTTAAACGTTTTAAAATTAATAACATCCTATAAATCCAACTTTATTATATAAAACAGATTACAATTTGTACTTACCATTTTCTTTCACTTTTGTTTTCTTCAACTATCTTTATATATAAAACTTTAACTAGAAACAAATATATAATTCTATTAAGTTACAAAACTGCATCAAATCTTGTATGAAGTCAGAAGAAGAAAAGGATAAGTGATATGATGAAGCATAAGAACCCTTCAACCTCTCTCTTACACGTATCAAACCCTACAACACGTGGCAACCAGCGAAGCTGCCATCTGCCATCCACCTCTCTTCATCCACCTTATATTCAGAACCTTACCACAAACAACAATGGCGGAAAGATAAACATCACACCAAAAAAAACAACCCAAAAACCAATAACATAAGAAAATTTTATTCTCTGTAGCAGATTGAAAAGTTTTGTTAACAATGGCAGCAATGCATTTCACAAGAACTTCAATTTTCAACGTTTCAAAAGCAAACATACCTCGTTTTACTTCTTTTCCATTCCCTCAGAAACCCTCTAGGGTTTGCTTCACTTCTGCCTCCAAATATTCACAGGTATCATTCTTTCTTTCAAGAAACAAAGTTCATTTGTCATCACAAACGGTTTATGGAGAATTTGTTTTTTTATAGCATATGGCTGAAACATATCGTTGCTAAAATCACCTTGTTGAAGCTCACTTTTCTTTCAAGAAACAAGGGTTTTAGGATAGACTTTTTTTTAAAGGGTGTCTTAGGTTATGTCAGCCCTGATGAATTCAGTGGGCACAATTGTTGTGTAGATATTTCAACACATCCCCCTGGCTTTAACCACTACGCCACAACCCTGGTAGTTTATAGGGTCGACTTTTGTTGTAGCTAAATGTCCAGTTGTCATCATAAACGATTTATTGAGACAACTTGTTGTCGTTATAGCATATGGCTGAAACATGTCGTTGCTAAATTTGCGTCGCTGAAGCTCCGTTTGTGAATGGGTTTTCTTATATGTTTCGTTTTGATCTCTTGTTTTCGTTTTGATCTCTTGTTTTCGTGTTTTGTGTGTTTAGAGAAAGCATGCAAGTGAAGAAACCAACAACGGCTACAACGAATCAGATCGTGAAGCGATCGACTACGAGAAGTCGTCGGAGATGGGACGAGATGCGAAGAACAAAATGTGGGAAGGTAAAGAGAGAATGAAAGAAGGTGCACGCGAAGCTAAGGACATACCGATGGACGGTATGAAGGAAGGCAAAGAGAGGGTGAAAGAAGGTGTTACGGGAATGAAAGATAAAGCGAACGAAATGGCGGGAAAAGCGGCTGATCGAGCCGACGACGTGAAAGAGAAGGCGAAAGAAAAGGGTCAAGAGATGAAGGAAGGTGCTCGAGATACCGCAAACGTGGCCGCCGATAAGGCCGGAGAAGGGAAGAACAAGGCGGTGGACATGGCGAAGGCGGCGAAAGACAAGACGATGGATGCGGCCGGAGCGGTGGCGGAGAAGACGAAGCAGACGGTGGTAGGGGCTTGGGATGCGGCTAAAGGGACGACGCATAAGATTAAGGAGAGCGTGGTTGGGACGTCGTCGGACGATGATGACGACAATTGGGGTAACGATCCTTTGGGAAAACCGAAGGTGAAGGACGAAGATGCGGCGAATTTGAGGAGGAAGGTTGGGAATCTTGATCATGAGAAGAAGGATTTCTAGTTTCTTAATATTGATACTTTTGTTTTTTCCCCATTTATTGGGTAGTTCTTAATTAGATCTTGGATGCTAATATTAAGTGTTGGTTTCTTTTGGCCGTTTGGCTATACTTGTGATGAAATAATTGTCCAAGAGTGAAGAATTATGTTAATATAATGTGCAAAATATGTTATACTTGAATGAAAATGGATTCCATATATACAAGAATATGAGGGTCGGACGACACAAGCTATAGCGACGATAAATAGATTTTTAGCAATAAGGGATGTGTTCGGTGGATAATTGTTTTGACTAAATTCCAATTGGTATCATGGATGAATATTCAATGCAAAGGACTGGCTAAAAATCATGTGGGATGGTTGTTTAAAAACTCAATCTAAGTTTCTAATATCTAAATAGAACCTCAAAATTCGTATGTTTCGTTTGCCCTTTTGGACATTTTTTGGCCACTCTGTCCGGACAAAGGAAACTTCAGGACTGGTCATTATTAGTCAATACCCCCGTCGCAGCTCTTCTGGACGGCGAGGTTCCTACCACTACGCCGTTCATATGCCCCACGATGCCAACTTTGCGGTAATGAGGGCCACAAAGCAAATCAGTGTGCCGATTATATTTTGACTCGACGGAACACGAATGCCAATTTTGCCGAAGCTTTTAACAGCTCGTGTTCCCTTGCTGGCTCCGATGTCTCAGACTGGTACATGGACTCCGGCGCATCAGCCCATATGACTCCATCCTCGGCTAGAACGGATGCCTCCACCTCCTACCACGGTAATAGTCGTGTTATTATTGGCAATGGCCACTCTCTTCCAATTACTCACACAGGCACACGTTATAAATACAGAAATCACTTTACGTGATATACTTGTGGTTCCACAACTCACGCGGAACCTTCTTTCCATAAGTCGCCTTACACGAGACTTACCTGTTGATGTTATTTTTTCTGAAAATACCTTCTCTATTCAGAACCGACGGGACGACACAATCTTGGCAACCGGGAGACGTAGTGGTGACTTGTATACGCTACGGACTATAGATGCGGCACTTCTTTCAGATTTACGCGTTGTACCTAGAAAAGGCTCTTTCAAATTGTGGCACGAGCGGCTTGGTCATGTACATCCACGTCTTATCTCAATATTGAATAAACAAAAACATGTCTCTCTTTCATCAATTTTACCAACACCCACTATTTGTGAATCATGTGAACTCGCCAAGAGTCACAAACTACCTTTCACACCGGACACTAAACGTTCGTCTCATGCATTGGACATCGTTCACTGTGACATTTGGGGCCCGGCTCCCGTTACTTCATCCGAAGGATATCAGTACTATATTATTTTCGTTGACGATTTCTCCCGTTTTGTTTGGATGTATCCAATGAAACTAAAAAGTGAGGCTTACGATATTTTTTGCCGCTTCCGGGTACTTGCCGAAACCCAACTTATGCGAAAAATCAAACTTTTTCATAGTGATGGCGGAGCCGAGTTCACTAGCCATCGGTTCAAAAATCTTCTCCACACTCACGGCATCCTTCATCAACTTTCATGCCCCTACACACCATCACAAAACGGTCGTGCAGAACGCAAGCATCGTCTCATCACTGAGACGGCACTTGCCATGATGTTCCATTCCAAAGTGCCCCTACGCTATTGGTTTACAGCCTTTGCCTCTGCTGTATTTTTAATAAATCGCCTTCCTACACCAATTTTGAACGATTTATCACCGTATGAAACACTACACAAGCGTGCCCCAACATACGATATGTTCCATCCCTACGGGTGTCGCGTCTTTCCATGCCTACGAGACTACACTCAACACAAGTTTATCCCTCGTAGTCGACCGTGCCTATTTCTGGGGTACAGTTCTCAATACAAAGGTTTTCTTTGCCTAGATGAATCTGCTCAACGTCTTTACATTACACGTCATGCTAAATTTGATGAGACGTTCTTTCCACATGATACTAGAACTAACCCAACACCCATATCTGCGTTGGAATATAGTAAATTTTTAGACCCATATGAACAAACTGCCCCATTAGCAACCGCATGTCCCGACCTACCCACTTCGTCCCCCTGTACGATTTGCTCCTCCGACACCTCGACAACCCCATCATCGACTCACAGGCAATCCTCCCCTTCTATGGGATGTCTACCAACACCTGTTCCGACACCATCTGTGGTCACCGTGACTCCTCGAAAATCTCATCCAACGTATTCATACAACCTTTGCAATCAAAGATCTCGGTCGCTTAAACTACTTTCTCGGCCTTGAAGCTACATATACTTCCAACGGCCTGTTTTTAAGCCAGCAGAAATATGCCCACGATCTCCTATTACGAGCAAATTTGCACGAGAGCAAACCTATATCGACCCCCATGGTTGTCGGCCTTCATCTCAAACTCTCCGGCGAGCCGTTTGATGACACCACCCTTTATCGCTCTCTAGTGGGTGGTCTCCAGTACCTCACCATTTCACGACCGGATATATCCCATGCCGTGAATACCGTAAGCCAATTCATGCATCAACCCATGACCCACCACTTTCAGGCCGTCAAACGAATCCTCCGCTACGTCAAAGGCACATCACATTACGGTCTTACCTTCTCTCATGCGCCGTCTTATGACATACTTGCCTACTCCGACGCCGACTGGGGAGGGTGTCCGGATACATGGCGCTCCACATCGGGTTATTCCATTTTCCTAGGACCGAATCTTATAATGTGGAGCTCCAAGAAACAACCAACAGTTGCCCGTTCAAGTTGTGAATCTGAATATCGCGCACTTGCAAATGTTGCGGCCGACGTTATCTGGACTACGCATCTGCTTAAGGAACTTCATATCCATGTTCAACGTCCACCAACGATTTTAATCGACAATAAAAGTGCGTTATTCATCAGTTCAAATCCGGTTGCTCACAAACGTGCCCGACATATTGCCCTCGATTACCATTTTGTCCGAGAGCTGGTTCAGCAAGGAATTCTCATCACACAGTTCGTACCGAGCCACCTCAATGTTGCTGACATCTTTACAAAGAGTCTATCACGAACTCTGTTTTTACTTTTTCGTACCAAGCTTACCGTCGGACCACAACCGCCGTCTGCTTGAGGGGGGGGTATTAGTGATAGACTTGTAACATGATTAGGAAATCAAATTCCTAGTTAAACAGGGGACTAGTTGAAGATTCCATAATTGTAAATATTTTTCATATATATATATAGATACATATCCCTTAGTGGGATACAGAGAAAGTGAGAGAGAATTTCTTTCTATTACAATTTTCAAATATTCTCAATCATGTGTGTAAGTTAAACTTACGGGTTGTTTGTTTTTTGAAAAAAAACTCTTAATGACTCTTAAGCCTGAATCATTCAGACATTTTTACACACCACCTCTTATTAATCATAACTAAAATAAGACTTCAGACTTTAGACCTCTTAAAAAACAAACAACACCTTAGTTTCATTATAGAAATACATTTTAGAGTATAAGTTGTAAGTTTTTTTGTTTTCACCATCGATCTAAAGGATACGTCGTATAAGGAAGATTATTTAAATCAATTTCATGAAAGGGATAAAGCTAAATTTGGGTGTTGATGTTTTCCATTTAAAAAAATTCTTTCAATTTTTCCTAACAATAGCAATAGCAAGATAAAATCAATGGTTTTTTTTTTTTTAATCAATAATCAATGGTTTTCATCAATAGCAACAACAAATTAGCAATGCTTACTTTTTCAATACCAACATTTTCTACCAAGAAGTAGCAATCAATAATGAGTCAACGATTCAATAAAAACAAGTAAACATTCAACATTACCATTTAGCCACAAAATCAGAACACATTAACAAGTACCAACGGCAGTTTATCAAATCAATAACATTATAGCAAGCAAAATCAAAGAAATGAATGGAAAAATAAAGTATCTGAGGTGGAAAACTCGAGGTGTTTTACCAAGGGCTGAGAATGGAGAATCTAGAGGGGAAGAACGAGAGTGTAGTTTGTGGCTCAGTGATGCTATGGAACGCCGACACTACCGAGAATGCAGATGCGAGAACTCGAGAATGGAGATGTGATTATGCCGTTAGCGAGATGAGACTTGAGTTGTCTTTTGGAGATGCGAGAGACCAGAGTGTGCGTTGTGTTTGATATTTAACATTGAGAATGAAGATGTCGGAAGCGATACGGTTTGGTAATTGGGTTCGGGACATTAGATTTTAATTGGAGACATTATAGGAAATTTACGCAAGGAAAAATTGAATACTTTAGTGAACCTTTTTGTTGGATCCAAGTGCCCCTACCACATGAACATAAATATATCCCTCAATACATACATGTATAAATAAATAAATATATATATATATAGGGTGCGTTTCTTTTGCAAACCAACCAATTTGTACAAACTATGCAAACCACTATATTAGGAAACAATAGATATATTTATGGATAATGATTATGATTCATTAATAATGATTGTGATATATATGGAAAATGTTAAGTTTATTCATTATAATCATGATTTTAAATTAGGAAATGTTAAGTTTATTCATTATAATCATGATTTTAAATTAGGAAACATAATAAAATCATATATTCATTAGACTTGATGAACGGCTAAGATTGGTTTGCATAGTTTGTACAAATTGTTTGGTTTACAAAAGAAACGCACCCTATATATATATATATATATATATATATATATATATATATATATATATATATATATATATATAGGGGTAGGTTATTATGCAACCTTTTACATGGTGCAACTCATTCAACCCCTTTATCCACCACTCATTTTATTTTCACATTTTTAATTAAAAAAGTGAAAATAAAATGAGTGGTGGATAGAGGGGTTGCATGAGGTTGCACCATGTAAAGGGGTTGCATTTGAACACCCCTCTCTCTATATATATACATATAGACGAAGAATTGTGTGAGAAGTTGATGTTAGCGTGAGAAAAGTGAGAAATGGATCTGAACCGTTAATCACTTTTAATCAAATGCCCTCGCATGAATTGCGGCATAGAAGAGAATTGATCCGATGAATCGTGGTACATCTTATCTCGATGTATCTCAATCCTAATATTCATCAATTTCTCATCCAACGGTTGATAACCATTTTTCACATTTCTCACATTAACATCAACTTCTTACCGGAACCCAACCCTATACATACATATATATATATATATATATAGAGAGAGAGAGAGAGAGGAAGGATCATGCGAGAAGTTAAACATTTTGCGAGAAGGCGAGAAGTGTTTAATCATATATGATATCGCTGCCTGTAGGTGTGCTTAATCATATATGATTAAGCTTATGTATCATATATGATTAAACACTTCTCGTCTTCTCGCAAAATGTTTAGTTTCTCGTTTAAACCTGCCCCTATATATATATATATATATATATATATATATATATATATATATATATATATATATATATATATATATGGTCAGGTTCAAGAAAAACTCTAAATAAATAGAAAACCGAAAAACCGCGAAAAAAAAAACGAATGAAAAAGTATATGAATATGGATGTCAAATTAACGAGAAAAATATGATCGTTTAGTTGGTGTAATTTATTTCGCTCGAATTTTGTTCATTTTTCGTATTTTTTCGAATAAAAAATAGGGGGTGAAGGTTTTTTTAATTTAAAAAATATTGTTGTAACCGCATGTTTAATCATATCCATCAGATCATCTAATCTAACGGTTTTTTTGGAAGGCATAGCGGCATCGAACCAATGTACGACTACCACGAACACACGCACGCACACCTCCCCGGCGGTTGATAAGGTGTTTTTTAGTTTTTCATTTATTTGAGGTTTTCCCTTGAACCTCTGTCTATATATATATATATATATATATATATATATATATATATATATATATATATATATAAATATATATATATAAATATATATGGGGGGGGTGGGGGGGTTGGGTTCCGGTGAGAAGTTGAGTTAACGGTGAGAAACATGAGAAATAGTTATCAACCGTTGGATGAGAAATGTACACACATTAAAATAAGATGCACCAGATCAATTCCCTTCTAAGCTCCAATTCATGGGAGGGCTTGAAATTAAAAGAGATCAACGGTTCAGATCCACTTCTCACCGTTATCTATATATGAAGGATGATTTATGTTTTGGATGGTAAATTAAAAAGTGACATTTAAAGTGTAGATTGTAAAATTTTGATACAATTAAATTATAATTTGTAAAAAAGTAAATAAATAATGACAGGCAAAATATGGAACATTTTAACATAAATAAGGGTAATATTAGGTCACGTCTGGTTCGCAGATTTTTAAGGAATCTGATGGAATTGGAATATTGAATTTCATTTACCAAATTTCATTTCTTTGTTTGGTTCGTTTTTCTTTTTCACGGAAAAAATCTCTAAATTCAATCAAATTTCACAAAATGAGTGAATTTAACATTCCTTAGCAACTACAAGGTATTTTGATGGAATGGAATTATTTTTATTCATAATACCACATATGTCCTTAATCCAATATAACCTAATAACATAAAACATATCTGATTAAACCACGCTTCTATCGTTTCCTTCTCCAAACCGCCACTGACCACAACAGATCTGAACCACCGCCGTTCTGTAGCACCGCCGACACCATCGATCTGAGCCAACACCAACCACTATCGATCTAAACCTCAATAGTTGGATTTCAATTTCAAAAAATTTCAAAAAAGGGTATTTTGGTCATTTATCAATACTTCGTTCCAATTTAAAAGCGACATTATGTGAACCAAACAGACAAATTTCAATTATTTTAACATATTTCATTCCAATGTTTGTCAACCAAACAAATGGTCAAACCTGATAACATTCATTTCAAATCTTTCAAAGTCAAATTATTTGACAGATTTCATTCCATGATAAAACATTATATGAACCAAATGCCTCCATAGTATCCTTTAAAATTTATTTTACAAATTTTTTTAATTAATATTACATGTGGAAAATTATATTAAATTTATAAAAGTCAAAGAGAAAAAAAAAAACATTAAAGTCAGAAGACCAGACACCTGCTCACACACCCCACATCTTGGATAAGTTGTGTTACTAATATGGGATTCTAAATGGGAAATTTGGGTTTATATGCTTATGCTTAATGTGTCTTTTATATATCAAAAATAGGCTTTAATGTTTTCTTGTCTTATTATAAAAATATGTTTTTAGATATAGATTTAATATTTAAATATTAGACAAGTTTTTTTCCATGAAAATGGTCATCATGAATAGTCCACGAATGTTCATCTTCATTATTCATGATAAATGTAATCACCCGTGGACACGTATCACGCTATCCTTTGTCACCCAATTCACAACTGAAAACGGGTTACCAAACATTCCATCTCTCTCTCTCTATATATATATATAGAGAGAGAGAGAGAGAGAGAGGGAGGATCAAACGAAAACAACAACTATTTAAAAGAACACGAGAACTAACAAAATCATTAGTGATTTTATATTAACGCGCAAAAAAGTCACACGAACCTGAATTCGCGGCCAAAGTCCCTTTTTTGCGCGTTAATGTAAAATCACTAATGATTTTGTTAGTTATCGTGTTCTTTTAAATAGTTATTGTTCTCGTTTGAACCCGACTCTATATATATATTATGATAGAGTCATTTATATGAAAAGAGATTCTAATCCTAGTTGGAAAAATGACTATTTGTTACATGACAACATATTTTTGTATTGTTTAGTTTTTGAAGATATAACCAACTAGAGAAGCAATATTATATAAATCTCCTTCCTCATGTTGCATTAATAATTTGACGGGTTCAATTGTTACACGATATTTTCCCAATTCTTACTCGATGGTCGATGAATTTACATTTATTGAACATATCGAGCATACAATAAGCAACACAGTGTTACAAATGAATTTTTCTTGTATCTTGAAAGTTGAAACATACAAGAGAATCAACTAAAATTTACATTACTATACAATTAAAGATGTAAATACTAGTTTTACATCTATCGAACCAATCAGTAACACAATGCTACAAATAAACAACAGAAGCTCCAAACGCTCAATCAATATTTCTAATTTGGGGTTCAATGTCCCAACACTTGACAGTTCGAGCACCTCCACCTATTCAGGTTCATCTTGTACTTTGAGCTTTGTTTTAGGATGATTGATATGTATCCTTTGTTCCATGAGATGTGCCGAAAGTGAAGAAAGCTTTGGTTTTTCTTTATGAACAAACGATACATATCGATTATCTTAAATCAAAGACAGCTGATATTCTCATCGGCATCAGTCATAGATATCGATGTATCAACAAATGGTCATAGACGACTCTGATGGATCGACATGTGCTTTCTATTTAACTAACTTGATAACCCATGAAAATATCATTTTTCCAATGTTCTTTTTTTCTATAAAAATACTTGAAATGGAGATCTCTTTTATGAACATGTTTAAATGGTTGGCCAAATCTTTGGTTTAAGATCATAGGTCATCTTATTGACCTCAAGCTCTACAAACAAGATAGTTGCAAATTGTTACATTCTTCTATGTCGAGATTGACGAACTCTTGACATCTTTAAAAATCCAATAATAATCATTTGCTTCTCAAACACCATTGTAAGAAACAAATTAGCTAACCTTTGAATCTTGATACAACAAAATAAGGTCAGAAAGTTGGGACTCAGAAAAACAAAATTTATAGTTAATCGAGTACCTATTGAGTTTTATCGAACTACTACAGCAAAACAATCAAATTGATGCAACTCGATGATGCTTGACGCAAAAACCCAAAAGGGACTGTTTGGTTTGCCATATTTGGTTGGATTTGGAGGGATTTGGAAATAAGTTTTATTCCAATTCTGTGTTTGGATTTGAAATCCTACAACCAACAAGTTTAGAAATCCCTGGGTCCGTTTGGTTTTATTCCAATTCTGTGTTTGGATTTGAAATCCTACAACCAACAAGTTTAGAAATCCCTGGGTCCGTGTGGTTTGTAGGAATGGAATAGAATGGATTGGATTTCCTATAGCGATTTGGATTTGGAGGGGTTTGGAATCATTTTGTGTGTTTGGTTTGTAGGATTGGAATGGATTTGAATTCCATTATTTATAAAAAAATCATTAAAAAAATTATGAAAAAATATAAAAGTAATTAAATTATCTTTTATTTAACTGATTATTAGAAAACAAGTGTTTTTAACATATTTTTAAACATTATTATATACAAATCCTATGAAATCCTTTGAAATCAAAATCCTATGTTGGAGGATTTCAAAGAAATCCTAGGACTTCAAAATCCCGACAATCCTGCAAACCAAACACGGGATTGAAATGGATTTGAAATCCAAATCCCTCCAATTCCAATATATTCCGGCAAACCAAACGCACCCTTAGAGATGACTGTCATTTTAAATCCAAATCTCATGGATTTCAATTATTTCCATCACATCTTTATCCCACCCTCTTTTATCAAATCTGTACTAATCTCATTGCCTCCAAACAAACAAATTATTTATAAAACAATAAGTTTTTATAAAAAATTAAATTCCATTCTGAATCCTACAAAACCAAATAATATTTTTAAGAGAAGAATGAAATTCAATTCATTTTAAATCTTACAAATCAAACACACTTTAAAGATTCCAATTTCCAAATTCCCACTGCGAAATCCAAATCCCTCAAATACATTCCGTCAAACCAAACGACCCAAAAGGTATCAAATATCAAACATCATTGATGACATTATGAGCTTCATCTTAAACCTAAGGGTGCGTTTGGTTTGCGGGAATGGATTGGATTTCAAGTAAGGATTTGGATTTGGGGGATTTGAAATCTCATCCCATTGCAAAGGATTTTCAAATCCATCAACTTAAGGATTTTAAAGAGGTCAAAGGATTTCAAATCCGGTCAACAAATTCCTTTCCTCCAAACCAAACAAATGATTGGAATGGATTTGAAATCCAAATCCCTCCAAATCCATTACAATCCCGCAAACCAAACGGACCCTAAGTATTTATTCATAACGAATTATTTAATTTCTTCAGAAGAATTGTCTCATCTACTTCCTTTTGAATGGCAATCAAGGAAAGGGAGTAGATGAGATGTAACTAAACCTCTTTTGTAAGTTGGTGAACGTAAACTGATCCGAAAACCCACAGTTATAAAAAGAAAAAAAAAAGGATGAGATGTACCTAAACCTCTTGAGTGAGAATAGAGAAAAGAACAAAGAGAAGATGGAATAGTAGTGTCAATAGGAATGGGCTGTAAAGTTTGATAGGGAGTTGTATTTTTGTAATAAAACAATATAAGCATATTTTTCCAATTGTTGAGTATTGAGGCATACTTTTGATATAAGAGCTACATTAAACATTTAAACTCAAATTTACATTTATTTTACTAAATAAATCTCTCTTTTTAAGCCAACTAATCTATAATCGATCGAGTATATGAATTCAATGAGTACAAATTTGAATATATACAAGACATGAATCTATTTCATGTGTTGTAAACTTTGCCTTCCAAAACTACAACAAAATTCAGTTTATTGAACGTCTAAAATGTCTAAATATTCTGATAAAATATGTTTATAGGATTTGTGTTTATAGGATCAAACGCCACAATGTTCTATCTAAAAGTGTTACAATGGGTTTGTAGAACTTTTTTTGCCATTTTAATAAGTTTTTTAGAATATTTAAAAAAAAGTGTTGTATTTATTTCATTTGATACTTTTGAGAAGTGTCCTATAAACTTATCTTTTATATGACACTTTTTAAAAAATGTCCTAACAAACTTGTTAAGATACCCAAAAATATCATATAAACTTACTGTAACACTCTATAAACCCAAGACATTCTACTGGTTCGTCCTATAAACCTAAGTCATATAAAACACTCTATTAAGACAATTACACATTTTAAGCATCTTATAAACACAAATTTATTATCTTATCATCTCCCAAAGTCTTTATAAAACACTATTAAACTATTTGGGTCAATGTGCCACATGTATTTAAGTTTGTTTTTATTAACAAGAGGACAACCATGAGAAGGACAAAAGGTATCCCACATCCTTTTTATCTTTTAGATTCAACAAGAAAAGCATCAAAACCCCATTAAAGTTCCAATCTTTCTTCTCCATAATTTCAAGTCCCAATCTTTTCCACCCCATCATTGATCTTAGTAACAAAAATGTCTCATAACAACAATGATCTTGATGATGATGATGATGAGATTGAACAACATCTACTAGATAGAATCAAACATGCCATTAAAACCCCAATTGAAAACAACGATCTAGTCACCAAATTTGTATCCGTTAGATCCGAATTCGATGACTTGTTCAAGATCCTCACAAAAGCAGAAAACCAAATTCACAAAGAAGATTGGTTGAGTGTAAGAAGAGAGAATCTTTATTACCTCAACAACTTGTTAACCGAATGGCGAATGATCAAGAATAATCAAACCTCATTCTTCTCGAAAGAAAGCTACGATTCACGTGACAACATCAAGAAAATCTTGAAGAAGATCAAGAAAGAACTCAATGGTGAAGAATCAAAGCCAGGAGATGATGTTTCTGAGAAGTCTAGAAGTCATCATCAAGAACCCAATCACACAATCTTTGAAAGAAACAAGAAAGAGGTTTATAGGTGGAGTTCAAGGTACCCACCAAGAAAAGTTCATGGCTTTGAAGATATAATCATGGGGGTGGAAAGAGATCTTGTTATGAGAAATCTTGATGCACCATTTAAGGTGTTTGGGGTTGTGGGTGTCGCCGGAATCGGAAAAACGACACTTTGTCAAGCGATTTTTGATCGGTCAACGATCAAGAATCGTTTTTCGCCGAGGATTTGGGTGTGTTTGTCGAAGCAATCGAGAACAAATGAACCGAGAAAGGAGATTGTTGTGAGGATCTTGGAGAGTCTTGGAATGGAAGATGAAGTGATTAGAGATGTTGGAAATGATTCGGATTCACTCCGGCGACTTATTCTCCTTCTCCGGCTTCAACTCATCGGAAAAAGGTATTGTTATATATATAGTCTTTATAGTGAGATTTGTCCCACGTAGAAATAACAGGTGGAATCTTAATTACTTGAATAAGTGAGCTATATCCACATTAGAAGAGGGATAAACTCTTTCTTAGTTTATAATCTTTAAACAACTTCTAGAGTTGTTTAAGAGATCAAATGAACTAAGAAGAATTTGGCCTTGTTGGGTGGATTTTACAGGTACATTTAACGGCCAAAAGATAGTACTGGCAGGTTGTGCGCGTGTGATTTCCAGAAAATACGATTTTTTAGTGATGGAAAACAGTGTGTTAAGCGGGTTTCATGCGACTTGAGTCGCTTGAAACTCGCATGAGACTGCAGTGCGTTAAACATACAGTGTGTCAAGCGACTTCTGTGCGACTTAACCCGCCAGAAAGTCAAGTCTGCTGGATCACATTGGACGTTTTTTCCGACTGTTTTGACAGGTTTTTAATTGTTTTGACAGGTTTTTAATTGTAAATTGATGGTAGATAAAATTTAAAGGTAGTTAACCTTATCCAAATAAGTTATATACCAAAACCTATGTATATGTGTTATATGGGTTGGGTTCCGGTGAAAAGTTAAGCTAATGGTGAGAAACGTGAGAAGTGATTATCGACCATTGGATGATAAATGGACGCACATTAGGATGAGATGCACCGAGATAAGATGCACTGAGATGAACCAGATCAATTCCCTTCTAAGCCGCAATTTGTGTTAGGGATTGAGATCAAAAGACATCAACTATTCAGATCCACTTCTCACGTTTCTCACCGTTAATTCAACTTCTCAGGAGTCCTTCGCCGCACTTTCTAATCATTGATTTTCAGCATTTTTCTTTCGATCACCCAATTTGTTCTAACAGGTACTTGATTGTGCTTGATGATGCTTGGGATCACAACGATTTCTTCTTGAATTTGACTCAGAAGCCACAATTGGACGAGAATTGGGGGGAGGAGTTGGCATACGCGTTGCCAAAAGGGTGTGGTGGAACAATCATTTCGTCGAGCAGGTCGTGGCCATTACTAAAGAAGATGATCGGAAAAGATGCTAACGTGCACCATTTGAAACCGCATAACGACGAGATTATTGATGAGATATTTAAAGACACGGTGATTGGGTATGATGATGATCAGAGGGAATTTCCGCAGTATTTGAAGGAATTGAAATTGGGGATTTTGAAAAGGTGTGAAGGGATACCGTTGGCTGCAAAATTGTTGGGTAAAATTGCTCGGGAACAGTTGCCGGTGAAGAGGGAATCGGTGCCGGCGATAACCGGTGGAGGTCGTGAGAAGAGACCGGTGTCTTCCGGTGGGGACGCCGGTGGTCGAGATGGTGAGCGCAAGGGGGATTTGGTTCAGAAATCGAAGCAGAAGAATGGTGTGGTTCCGGTGCCGTCTGATCCGGTGGGATAAACGGCCGATGAAGTGGCCGGAAATCAAAGCTCAATTGCAAATTTGCAATTTGCAAATATTTATGGATTTTTTTTTGTAATTAATAAAATAAAGATGGAATTTTGATTTTGATATTGGCTTTAATAAAAAGAAAAGGTTAGGGGTTGTATGACAGTTGTTGAATAGTTTGGTGCAGAATAATTAAAAGACTCTTATGATATAGTGCTAAATAAAATAAGATTGTTTGCTAATTTTTCAGAATGAAATGAGGGCTCTGAATGATTAAGGGAGAACCAAGATACAAAATCACTAAAAAGGTTTTGGAACCATTAAGAGGTAGACATTTTCTTTGTCAAACAAGATTCACCTCTTAGCGATTCATATGTTGCCTCTTAATAGAACCATTAAGAGGTAGACAAACAACCCCTTATTTCTTTTTGAAGACCCTATCTACACATTAGAGATGTCCAAATGGACCCGACCTGGCCCGGGACCAGGACCATTTGGGACGGTCCATCAAGAACAAGGTCCGGTTGGGGATCGGTTATGAGACCGGCTTGGGATCAGCCCGATTTTTTATTTAAAATTAATTTATAAAATTATTTTTAGATGTATTTTTAAAGGTGTTTTAAATTGTATTTGATTGAAGACCAAAATGTATTTTTAAGTGTCTTTTATTAAATGTATTATAATTATAAAAAAGGGAAATTAATTAAAATGACCGTATTTCAAACACGTATTACCGAAATGCCCTAAATCTCGATAGTTTTGTCGAAATACCCTTTTTGGCCGGGATATAGGGTCGGGATGAGACCCATCCCGGGGTTGTCAAATTTTTTGAGAAATAGAGGGGTTACCCCGGGATTTAGGGAGATATCCCGGGGTTGGGGGTGAAAATTTTAATTGAATTTAGCATATATCCCGGGTTGGGCGATTATATATGATTTTAATAGGGAAATTAATTAAAATGACGGTATTTCAATATCGTATTACCAAAATGCCCTAAATCTCGATTGTTTTGCCGAAATACCCTTTTTGGCCGGAATGAGACCCATCCTGGGGTTGTTAATTTTTTTGAGAAATAGAGGGGTTACCCCGGGATTTAGAGAGATATCCCGGGGTTGGAGGTGAAAATTTTAAATTAATTTATATCCCGGGTAAAAGATTATTCTAAAATGCGTTAAAAAGATTATATCCCGGGTGAAATTTTTGATTCAATTATATATGATTTTAATATATTTATATATATATATATATATATATATATATTTACATTTTATACCCCTATAATTATTTAGCTAGTTACTTTATACCTTTTACTTTTTTTATTTTTCATTTTTCATTTTTATCATATTAACACATATAATCGTATATTAACTAAAATGCGTTAAAAAGATACGTTTTAATTTTAACAAATTACACCATTATAACCGTCTCTTCGATACCTTCGAAATGAGCCCAATATGGAATATTTTTGGATTTAATTATTTATTATATATTATATCTGGTTTAGTTTTAATATCATTATTATTGTAAAAACTTTTAAGAATTATCGATTATACAGATACGACAATTTTAATACATTTATTTTTAAAATGAGATTATTTGAATTTTATTTTTATTATATATTATATCTGGTTTAGTTTTAATATCATTATTATTGTAAAAACTTTTAAGAATTATCGATTATACAGAGACGACAATTTCAATACATTTATTTTTAAAATGATATTATTTGTTAGTTTTACATGAATATCATTAAACCACTACCAAAAATCATGTAAAACTAACAAATAAGGTGGGGGACTCCCATTAAGCATATTAAGATGCTAACAAACATGTCTTAAATTTGTTCAATCATTTCATCTTATGTTTTTACCTGATTTTTTTTTTATCATTGATCCATTAAACATAAAAATAAAATTCAAATATCCTCATATTAAAAATAAATGAATTGAAATTGTCGTATATGTATAATCGATAATTATTAAAAGATTTTACAATAATAATGATATTAAAACTAAAACAGATATAATATATAATAAAAATCAAATTCAAATATCCTCATTTTAAAAATAAATGTATTAAAATTGTCGTCTCTGTATAATCGATAATTATTAAAAGTTTTTACAATAATAATTGTTAAACATAAAAACCCAATCAATCAAGCTAATTACTCAAGATATCATCATTAAGATCAAGAACTAGAGAGAGAAAGTCTAGAGAGAGAAAGTAGATCTTGAATTACACCCTCTAGAATTACAATATGCAAAAGCTCTAGTTCGTTACTTCATGATTACAAAGGAAAACCTATATATACTCACTAACTAATACAAAGCCTTAATGGCTAAGAAAACTAAACATGTTTTGACTAACTATTACAAGGTCAATGTTGACTTTTACATATTTGACTTTCCTATTAAATCTTGGATACAATATTTAGACTTAACAATCTCCCCCTTTGTATTCAAGATTTAATAAAAAATTGATGCAGATCTTCAGCTCTTGATTCTTCATCTTTCATCTCTTGAAGCTTTCACAAACTTTGCTCTTTTGCTGCTTTTGAAGAATCTTGGAAAGTCTTTTTAAACTTTGAAGCTTTGGAAATTCAACATGCCTTGAACAAAACATGAAATTCTTGAAACTGCTTTGAAACTTGAAACTTCATTTCTGAAAAATCTTTCGTCTTTAAACAAAATTGTATCTTCATCACTTTGATCACTGAATCGTCTTCGGAAGAACAAACCTTCTTGAAACTTGAAATTCTTTATCAGAAACTTTTGACTTTGAATCAGTCTTTGAAACAGCAGCGGAAACATTTTGAATTTAAGACTTGAACTTTGAACTCGAACTCTGAAATTGAATCTTTATATCGTTCTCCCCCTTTTTGATGATGTGAGCATCAGATCATCAAAATTTCTTCAATTTCAGCTCAGACTTTGATAACCCCTTTGAAACAATCTCCCCTTTGATAAATGTCGTACTTTGATCTGAAAGAGCCGAATCATGAACAGTATATATCCGAATCTTTTCAAATTCAGACATAATGAGCGTGTAACCCTGATTCAACAAATGAAACAGTTAGAAATGTCTGTTAGTAACACTAAGTTACTGTGTACAACGGATGTACAATGTAAGGAGCTGGTTTGATGTTGACTCCCCAGGACTTCCATTCAATCATTGAAAGACACAAGGTAATTCTATGAATATTCTGACAGAAAAACATATTCTCTGTGTGCTCGTGCTTGTGTTTTGAAAGAATTAGCACAATGATTGTGTTTCATAAAGCTCAAAGTATGTAAATCACTGAGACAACAATGATTATATATGGACTCAATGTGCATGAGAAAGGGTCGAAGGTGGGGCAACTTTCCTTCTTTTTCAATATCAGTATCTTCCAAGAGAAGATCCGATAGATTATGTGCTGCTTCCCCAGAAAATGTGAAACATTCTCTTTTTAAGAAAAGAATGAGTAGCTGGTGGGGTTGTATGCAAGATATGGCATGGGCTATTTGCCTATTTCAATGATGGTCACTAAAGAAATGTGAATCAATCAGTAATGTGGCTGCCCGGCTCAGAAAGATGTTTGGTGCAGAGTTATGATATTCTTTTAACTCTGTTCTCACACCCTCTTTCTTTTAAACATATAAGCTCACGTCTAACCAATCTCTCATTTCCATTTTACCTCTGCTCACTCCCACACTCAATTCTTTTAAACCCCTCTCCCCACAATCACTCAAAGGATTTCTTCCGGGGTAGGAAACACTGGTTATCGTGAATCCATGGAAGATCTATTAAGCACTCACACTGAATCCCATGTTCCTAAAAGTGCATGCTGGTCAATGATTATTCTTGACATGTAAAGCACAAGAAATCATATGTCAGTGTATGTATGCTCATTGAAAAATATGAATGAGATTTGAGCATTTGATCTTTGAAGATTTCTCAAAACAAGGATATTGAATAAATGAATATGAAGTCAAGAGAATTGTTTTGAGAATCTGACAATGAATCAATCAGATCAAATCAAATGGTTAGGGTATCAAAGAATTGGATATTTGTTTATATGAACAAATATAAACAATTTATCAATGAAAGTACAAACATGAAAAAGATGTATGATGCTCATCAACTTTGAACTTCAAACGGGGGTATTACCATCGAAAAATTGTTTGAATTTGAGACATGGTAATAACAATTTCAAATAAAATACTGAACCGGTGTGTATGAATACTTGACAGTATATGGACAAGATAATACACAAGTATTGATCTTTGGAAACACATGGTCAGTTAAACATTAAGCTCAAAATTTTAGAAAAACATTTAAAAGCACACTTCTAAATTCATAAAACTTTTGAGAATAAGAAGTGGTTTGAACATTTCAGAAATTGTTTTTCATGTTCGAAAGTTGTCCTTCTTTCAAACAATCTGAGATCTAGATCAGAAGATTTTTACCTTTTTCAGCTCCCCCTCAAATCATGATCAAATGATTTAAATCTTTTGAGCTCCCCCTGGATATTAGCACAATATCCATCTTTGATCATTGAAGAACGGGTCCTGATTTGTCATGTGATCAGAAGCCACTTTATTCATATTATTTATTCAAAAATAAAAGACAGAAAGCAGTAAAACGGTTTATAGAATGAGTTCTGATCTGAAATAACCAGAAGTCATCACCTTTACTCCCCCTTAAATTAATCATCTGAAATATATCATTTAAAACAGGATAGAGATCAAACACTCCCTTTGAATTGTTAGACCATCAATATCAGAAAAATCTAGCATTGAAAAAGTATAGGATAGAGATCAGATCAATTCACTTGGGATGGAGACCATCAATATCCATCGGATGCAAAAACACAGGAGTAAGGTCTTTTTGATCTCTGAGGTACGGGTCCTAAGCTGTTTTGCTTAGAAGCCATAATCTTGACATTGAGGTACGGGTTTTGAACTGTTGTGTTCAAAAGCCATTTTGACATTGAAGTCCGGGTCTTGAGCTGATTTACTCAAGAGCCATTTTCTTACTCCCCCTTGGAGTGAGGTGCCTGCAACACAGAATCAGATTTCGGTTTTGGTACCCACTGGTATTTGGGTCCATAAATGTTAGTTGCAGTGCGTGTGGGGGATACAGAGTAAGAACCATACCAGTAATGATCATTTGTTTTATGAAAATGATCATGTGTACAACAAATAGAACAATAAAATTTCTTACCGTTAGGTGCTTTGTTCTTCTGTGCTTTGTGTACAGGTACACATGATTTCATCTCTTTCAGCTCATTTTCCTTATCATCTTTGACTGGTTTCTTTTGCCAAACCAGTTTCTCTTTCTTGAAACTTCTTCTTGGATAAGTATCTGATCCATCTAAAAATTCATCATAGAAAAGGTTAGTGTGACGAATCTGATTAAATGATTTGACTGACCTTTTTGAAGAGACAGATTTATGATTTGAACTTGAAACAGATTTTTCAAGCTCTTTGATCTTTGAGGCGAAGTTGTCTCTTTCTTTCACAAGCTTGTCAATCTTTGACTTGAATTCAGACTTCGTCTTCTGCTCTTTCAGCGCATCTGCAGACAGTTCAGACAATTTTGAAGTTAGCTTCTTGATTTCATTCTCAAAAATTAACCTTTCTTCTTCAAACCCTTTTTCTGACTCATTTCGCTGGCCAGATAATTCTTTAAAGAACCCTACATTCTTTTGTTCTATGGCCTTCTTCTCCTGAGCAAATTTCTCTCTTTCCAATATCAGTACTTTCTCAAAATCTGAGATTTGTTGAGAAAGCTTAAGGCATTTAATCTCCACTGACTTCTTTTCTTCATAACTCTTCTTTGAGAAATCTGAGAACTTCTTTGAAAAAATTTTCTTTTCATTTTCAAGATCAGCTTTATTTGCATCAAGCTGTTTTTCCAAATCAGATAAATTATTTCTCAGCTCAATGTTCTCAGATTCCAATCTCTTTATCTTCTCTTCATTCTGCCCAACACTGATATTCTTTAAGGTACTGAGTTCTTCTTCCAGTCTGATGCTTTCTTCATAATGCTCTTTTGACTTTTGTGAGTGAAAGTCAACAGCATAATTCAGATTAATCTTCTCTAATTCCACCTTTCTAATCTTCTCTTCAAGTTCAGCAAAATATCCCATCTTGAATGAGTACATCAGCTTGATATGAATGATCGTTCCAAACTGTATATCAGAAAATCAGAAATCAGATTGAATTGAAATCTTAAAAAAAATATTTCGTGAAAATTGAAATTTGAACAATACTTGTTATTTCGTGATGTAGAAAAAAAAAATTCCAAAGATGACCAAAAAAAAATTTCCAGACTCGCACAACTCAAGGTATTCGGGTCACAGAAGAATTCGGATCACAGAGGAATTCGGGTCACAGAGTTTCAAGAAATGTATAGGAAGGAATGCGTGTCAAGAAGGATACGCATTATGAGGAATGCGTGTCAAGAAGGAAACGCATTATGAGGAATGCGTGTCCTGAAGCTTGAAGCTATGCGTGTTCAGAGAGATCCGCACTTTGATGAAATGCGTGTATAGAATGACCCGCATTCTAACATGAATGACCTGCATATTCTATGAATGACACGCATTCTAACATGAATGACACGCATTCTAACACTCGACTTAAAATTCTGCAATATCAAACAAAACAATGAAATAAATCCAAACAAATTGCACAAGAATGATCGAAAACAAGTTTTTAATACAATTCAATTGCTAATTTTGATCAAAACACACTAAATCGAATAATCTTGATCAAGAACAGTGACAGAACACGTTTTTCATGAAAATCTCAAAAATCAAAAATTGAAACCGATTTTGTTTGAATTTCAAGATGGAATCAAAACAACAATCAATCACCAACATAAATCGATCACAATGAAACCAATTTCTTGCATTAAAAATGATTTTTCACTGAAAATTCGAATGAACAGTAACAAACTCGTTTTCTTGAAAAACTTTTGAAAAATTCAAATTTTCGATCCAAAAACACCAAATTTCAATTCAAATCATGATAAAATCTTTTCTGAAAAGTTTGGTTCAGCTCTGATACCAATTGTTAAACATAAAAACCCAATCAATCAAGCTAATTACTCAAGATATCATCATTAAGATCAAGAACTAGAGAGAGAAAGTCTAGAGAGAGAAAGTAGATCTTGAATTACACCATCTAGAATTACAATATGCAAAAGCTCTAGTTCGTTACTTCATGATTACAAAGGAAAACCTATATATACTCACTAACTAATACAAAGCCTTAATGGCTAAGAAAACTAAACATGTTTTGACTAACTATTACAAGGTCAATGTTGACTTTTACATATTTGACTTTCCTATTAAATCTTGGATACAATATTTAGACTTAACAATAATAATATTAAAACTAAACCAGATATAATATATAATAAATAATTAAATCCAAAAATATTCAATATTTGGCTCATTTCGAAGGTATCGAAGAGACGGTTATAATAGTGTAACTTGTTAAAATTAAAACATATCTTTTTAACGCATTTTAGTTAATATACGATTATATGTGTTAATATGATAAAAATGTAAAATGAAAAATAGAAAAGTAAAAGATATAAAGTAACTAACTAAATAATTATAGGAGTATAAAATGTAAATATATATATTAAAATAATATATAACCGAATCAAAAATTTCACCCCCGGATATAATCTTTTTAACGCATTTTAGAATAATCTTTTACCCGGGATATAAATTGAATTAAAAATTTCAACTCCAACCCCGGGATATCTCTCTAAATCCCGGGGTAACCCCTCTATTTCTCAAAAAATTTAACAACCCCGGGATGGGTCTCATCCCGGCCCTACATCCTGGCCAAAAGGGTATTTCAACAAAACAAAAGAGATTTAGAGCATTTTGGTAATACGATATTGAAATACGGTCATTTTAATTAATTTCTCATTTTAATATATATATTTACATTTTGTATCCCTATAATTATTTAGTTAGTTTACTTTATACCTTTTACTTTTCTATTTTTTATTTTACACTTTCTCATATTAACACATATAATCGTATATTAACTAAAATGCGTTAAAAAATACGTTTTAATTTTAACAAGTTACACCATTATAACCGTCTCTTCGATACCTTCGAAATGAGCCCAATATTGAATATTTTTGGATTTAATATCATTTATTATATATTATATCTATAACAAAAACGTGTTTGAAATACGGTCATTTTAATTAATTTCCCTAAAAAATGTATTTTTTCGTGTATTCGATTGACCCAATTAAATATTGTAAAGTATACTTGATTGACCAAATTATTTATAACAAAAACGTATTTTTTTAGTGTATTTTATTGACCTAATTATAAAAAAAACGTATTTGTTAGGGGTTGTTTGTTTTTTTTAAAACCTCTTAATGACTCTTAAGTCTGAATCGTTTAGACTTTTTTATACACCACCTCTTATTAATCATAACTAAAATAAGACTTCAGACTTTAGACCTCTTAAAAAACAAACGACGCCTTAGTGTATTTGATGGACCAAATTTTTTAAAAAATATTTTATATGTTAAAAATCAATTAAAAATTAAAAAAAATTAAGTGGGAACGATTTGGGCCCGACTCGGCACCGAAACCAGAAACGGTTCTCATAATCAAGCCTTTTAAAGCTTAATCGGGCCGAAGTATTTTCGTCAGGACCGGTTACGAAAACACTGTTTGGGACCGAGACCAATTTAGGTCCAGTCCGGGACCTATATTTGGCAATCTCTACTACACATAGATGCACAAAAAAGTTAAAGCCTAAGGTCGGTTCGATTCGAGCCCAAGACGAAAAAGCCCGAAGCCCGATTTAAGTACAAGTTAAGAAAATTATTGAATCCTAACCTTACATAATATAATTACAACAAATCACTAATATAAAGAGTTCCTCAATTATATAGGTTTAATGGTATCATTTTGATTCCATATCATATTTGCAATATAATTACGAATTTCTCACATCCTATGAAACCACCCATTCGCATGTTAAGGAATGTAACGATCTCTTTAAAATTATTAATTAGTTTAACCAAATTTGAATTTGAGAAATTTGTCACATTAAGTGACAAACTTTAATAATTGTCACACATAATATGAATAAAATCAAAGTTTGTCAACCGTAAATGTTTTAGTTAATTACTCCATCTGTTCCAAAATTAATGTCCATAATAAAAAAGACACACAATTTTAGAAATGTGTAATTATTACACCTTTTAATCAACAAAATAACAGTTTAATTTACCTTTAATTATAAAGAAGTAATTATTTTCCATCATATAATTAAAGTTAGAATTGAAAATTTGTTACTATTTATTTTGAAAATAAACACTTATTTTGGGACAAATATATGAAGTTATTTTATGATAGAGTATTTTTATTAAAATTATTATCAAAGTTTTATTAAGAAACGAAAGAAATATAGCTTTAATATTTATATAAGATACAAAATACTTTTAGTAAGTTTTGATCCACTAAATTTATTAAATAAAAATATATAAAACTAATTAATAATTAATATTAATTTATAACAATAAATAATAATAACGTGCATAGTAAGAAAAAATCGAGAAAAAAAACTAGAGCTTATTTAAAGGGAAATTGACTGAAATAATTAATTTCATCAAACAAATTCATTTTTTGGCCACTTTTCAGAACATCTTCTTAAAATAATTAGTCTTTAGCAAATGATTTACGCATTTACGTAAATACTGATTTTCAAAAGAAAAAAAAAATCTTTTTGTATACACATAAGGGTTCTTTACACAAAAATTTGAATCCTTACATAAAAATCTGAATCTTTACCAAAAATATCTTATTTCTTTTTATTTGAAAATCGAGCTTACACAAATACATAAGACATATACCTAATCTCTACCTAAAATAAGAATTCAATTAAAAAGTAACTAAAAGATAAAATTGGTTGAAGAGATTTGGTATTTTAATCAATTTCCCTTCAATATTAGTTTAATATATATTCATATAAATGTTTTTATTAAATTATGGAAATAAAAGATTAAAAAAAAAGTTGTTATTTTATATATAGGAAAAACTTATTGGCACCCTAAAAACCTTATATACATCCCACCTCACCTCACCTCCACCCCACCCCACCCCACCTCTCATAATTAATTCCATGTATTTGACTTTCTTATTTTATTTTAAATTTTCAATAACTTTTTATGTTTCCAAGATAATTTACATCTAAGGTTAGGTGTAAATAATGGGTTTTCTTATTGGCACTCCACAATTCTTAAATACACTCCATCCCACGCCACCCCTCCTCCCACTCCACCTCCCTTCATTAATCATTACATTTTTTTAATTAATCATTACATAATTATATTTTAATTTTAATATTATATTTTTCTAAAACAAATTTAATATTATATTTAACTTTTAATAATAATAAGTCAACTATATATATATATATTGTTTTTGATAAATATATAATGTAATACTATATTAAATTTAAAACATGTTTTAAAAAACATAATCTTTTTTCCAAAATATATATAATTTTTAAATAAATTAAAAATTATAAATAATCGTGACTTACTTGAGATTAAGAAATATTTTTTACATTTGTTAGTTTTTATTATTTAGAGTAAACTACGATTTTCGTCCTTGTGGTTTGGTATTTATAACGATTTTCGTCACTAGTTTTTAAAAATCGGTTTTTTTTCAGTCTTTGTGGTTTCTCTTTTGCTTCCATTTTCATTCATCCATCCAACCTATTTAAAAATGAGGCATTCATGCTTTAAAATCTAAAAATTGATGGAAGTAAATTACATATTTGGTCCTTGTGGTATTGAGGTTTTACAAACTTATCCCTTAAATATATGTTACTCTTTTTATTTTTTATATTTTAATACTTTATATATATTTATACTATAGTAAAAAGCAATTAGCATAAATCTTAAAAACTATTTTCAATGCATATTACTTAAAATTTAAAATTATTATGCATCACGTGTAACATCACAGGCCAACCGTACCAGATATTGTCCGCTTTGTTCACATACTCGGACTCACGGTTTTAAAACGCGTCTGGTAGAGGAGGTATCTCAGTCCCTTATAAGGCAACTTTTGTTCCCCTCCCCAACCAATGTGGAATCTTACAATTCACCCCCCTTGGGAGCCCAGCGTCCTCGCTGGCACACTAGTCCGGCTCTCGCCTCTGATACCATTTGTAACATCCCAGGCCAACCGTACCAGATATTGTCCGCTTTGTCCACACACCCGGACTCACGGTTTTAAAACGCGTCTGGTAGAAGAGGTATCTCAGTCCCTTATAAGGCAACTTTTGTTCCCCTCCCCAACCAATATGAGATCTTACATCACGTAGCACTATGCAATACATATTACATAAAAATCAAGATTACAAGTTAATGAAGAATAGATAGAACTAGGGGTGTAAACGAGTCGAGCTTAACTCGTTTGCACCCCTAGGTAGAACTATCAAAGGGCCTTTGACCTAGCTGTATCGAAGTCTTTGGCCTCCTAGGAGGTCAGGAGTTCAAACCTCACCTAAGGTGATGAGGGTGTGTGAGTTTATTATTTGCATTGATTTTTTAATTATAAAATAGATTATTATTAAAAAAACATTATTATTTTCTTTGGATAGTTATACAAGTTATAAATAAATTGATCTATAAAATAATAATATAAAATAAAATAATATATGATATTATAGCATTATGAAAATTTTAAAATAACCCAAAAAATTATTAGTTACAGCTTAAATACAAAAAAAATACATTTTTGAAGTAATTATATTTAAGCGTAATTTCAAGTTCAAGAATATAATTAGTTAATACAGTTTAAAATTTATCAGAATTTGTATTTATATTACCATTATTTAACAATAATTATAAATATAAACTATATTTTAATTAGTATTATATAATAGAAAAAATATTATAATATGCATGTATATATAATACATATAATATAAAGATATAATACTTACAAACTATAATATAAATAATAAAATATAATAATAATAATAAAATATCTTGGTGAATAATTTGACATTTTATTTTTATAAATATTTCAATTTCCAACTAACAATAATGATAAGAAATAATAAATATAGTCAAAATTTTACACATCCTAAGGTAATTTACATCCAAAGTAGAGTGTAAATAATAGGACCCTATATATATTTGACTTTGACTTACAAATTGATGACAATGATGGAGAACCTAGCATTTATTTCTCATCCAATGTTTTCAATTAATGAATATATAACTTTTTGTTTTTAATATTTATTGCACCTAATATATAACTTTTTGTTTTTAAATAAATGAATTTGTTGAGCCAATATAAATTAGGGAAAAATTCAGAAAAACCCAATGGACTTTAGTATTTGGAGTGATTAAATCCCTAGACAATTTTTTGGAACAAATAAGTCCTTAGACAATTCAAAATGCATTAAATAAATTCTTGGACTTTTGGAAACCTGTTAAATACATCCTTATTACTTAAAAATGTAACTTGCAACCTAAATAACAGGTAAAACTACAAATTGAAAAAAAAAACAAAAAAGATATCGCCGACTTTATCATCCTACAAATAAAAAAATGGAGAAATTAACTAAAATAGTCAATCTCATCAACCAAACACATTTTTTAAGCATTTTTCAAAGTCTCTTTTTAAAATAGTCAAAGTTTAGGCATAATTTTTTTTGTCTTAAGAATTGTTTTTGACAACAAAAAAAACAACTTCAAAATAATTTGTTATTTAATTTACTTTATATCTTCTATTTTTCTTTTTCATTTTAACTCTTTTATTATATTAACACACGTAATCGTATATTAAATAAAATACAAAAAATACGTTTTTTTTTTACAAATTATACCATTATAATTTTCTTGTCAATACTTTTAAAATGAGTCTATTATTAACTTTTTTTTTATTTAATCTCATATTATTAAATATCATAAATATGTACGAATTATATTTAATACTTACACATTCAATCATTTATGGTTATTTATTTAATAATATAAGATTAATCTGTAACTATAATAATATAAAGTGTAAGTATTAAAAATAATTAATATATATTTAGGATATTGAATAGTATAAGATTAAATTCAAAAACAATATTGAGTTCAATCTGAATGTATTAACGAAACGATTATTGTAATTTGTAAGAAAAAAAACTAATTTTTTTGATATATTTTAGGGAATTTAATTACAATACCCAAACATCAAAAATCAGTACCCAAAATGCCCAAAATCTTAAAGTTTTTGCTAAAATACCCAACAATCCCGTGTTTTTGGGTCGTGTAAATGGGAAAACGTGGGGTTCTGTTTTTTTGTCCGTGTATCCAATGAAACATGGGGAAAGCACGGGGTGAAGCGATTTTGGTTCGCGTATGGGGACAAAACACGGAGTTACCCCACGTTTTAATTGTGTAACGCGGGGTTAGGCCTCTTCACAAACACATGGCTGGAACAATTAAAACGCGGGGTTAAACTTTTTTACATAAATATCTTATAATGTAGTGTGTATATATATACATTGAATAAATAGGAAGAGGGGGGCAGAAATGGTGGAATTCTGTTGCAAACCATTTGCATTTCCAATTTATTTATTATTTTGTAAATAAAATAATTAGTGGAAGTTAAAACGTGTAAGAACCCCCCACCCGCGTTACACAATTAAAACGCGGGGTAAACCCGTGTTTTGTCCCCATACGCGGACCAAAATCGTTTCACCCCGTGCTTTCCCCGTGTTTCGTTGGATACACATACAAAAAAACAGAACCCCGCGTTTTCCCATTTACACGGCCCAAAAACACGGGGTTGTTGGGTATTTTGGCAAAAACTTCAAGATTTTGGGTATTTTGGGTACTGATTTTTGATTTTGGGTATTTTAATTAAATTCTCTATATTTTAGTTAATATATGATTATGTGTGTTAATATAATAAAATATAAAATGAAAAAATAATGAATATAAAATAAATTAAATAACTAATTATAATTTTATAAGGATGCAAAGTGTAAATTTGTAGGTGACATTTTTTTTAATTTGTAGTTTTACCTGCTATGCAGGTTGCAAGTTACATTTTTAAGTAATAAGAATGTATTCATCAGGTTACCAAAAGTTCAAGGATTTATTTAATAGGTTTTGAAATGTCCAATGACTTATTTGTTCAAAAAAATTGTCCAAGGACTTAATCACTCCAAACACTAAAGTTCATTGGGTTTTTTTGAACTTTTCCCTATAAATTAATAGCATTTAATTAAATTAATTACTTCATCCATCCCAAAATAAATATTCAGAGCATCTCCAACAGCATTGCTAAATTTTTTCTAAAATAGAGAATGGAAAGTCAAAATCTCTAAAAACATTTTCTTCTAACTCCAACAACTTTTCTATTTTAAAGAATGTATCATTATTTATATTTTATAATATTCCATAATTTATCATACCAATACACTTTTTAAAAAAACTTAAAGTAAAATGTTAAAAATTGAATCCTGATTGAATAAAATAATATTTTATCTCTCCAATTTAGAGATTATAGAGAATTCTCTATATTTAGAGATTTTTTGATTTTTTTTTTCTATTTTAACAAACCATATAGCAAAGCTGTTGGAGAGGAATAGCAAAGAAAAAATCAATTTTTTCTATTTTAGCAATGCTGTTGGAGATGCTCTCATAATAAAAAATACATAAAGTTTTAGGAGTGTGTAATTATTACACTTTTTAATTAACCAAAATGCAATTTTATCCTTAATTAATAATTATAGAGGGATAAATTTTATCTATCACATAATTAAGGGTAGAATAGGAAAGTGTACATTTACTTTTTGAAAGTAGATACTTATTTTGGGAGGGAGTAGAAAAACTTTAACTTAATGAAAATAAAAATAATTATTGTGAATTACTTATGTAAAAGAAATCGCATGGAAATATATTATTGTAGTAAGATCATTGTAAATACATAACATAAAAGATATTCTAAATTAAATTTATTAAATTATTAATATATGATAAAGAGATTGTCACGATTGCTTGTTTTTTTTAACTTGATTTATCTCATGTTTTTGGAATGAGACTATGTGAGCTTGTAAGGGGGTTGCTAGTTACAAACCCTTTTGTACAAATATTAGTTTATTATATTATAACCATATGCGCTCCAAAAAAATGGCAAATTGCATCAAAATATAACAAAATTGTCTTAGTTCCTATTTAGTGTAACAAACAATTTTTTTTACTCATTTTGATCGGTAAAATGTTGATCTTGTAACATTTGATGACTTGGATGCCATCTTGTTAATCAATATATTTTTTACCAGTAACCTATTGATCCATTGTTAGTATTTTTTTTTCAATAGCGATACCTTCAAACTCGACGTACACATCATCAAATATTACAAGATCAGTAGGTTATCGATAAAAATGGTTACGATATAGAAAACTTTGAAAGTTTGTAACATTGATTGAGAAAAAATTATTCGTTATAATAACTTCGATTAAAAACAAACTTGTATGCATACGCGTTGTTTTGCCCTTAGAAAAAAAAGGCTCATAACGACGTTGTTTTGTATACTATGTGCGTAGAAGTTTCCATTAGCTTTCAATTAAATGTCATACTTCAAATAATCAGCTTATAAATAGGCTTGAAATAATGGGGAAAATCATACAAAAGAAAGTAAAAAATCTAATAGGGGAGAAAAAGGTTTTACTATCAAGAAAGAAATGTCTGATGAGATGAGTGCAAAACAATCTCGCGTCATCCCACCTTCCTTCCCTCCTCCAAGCTGCCCTCGTTGCACCTCCTATCGCACTAAGTTTTCTTACTATAACAACAAGGATGTGTCGCAACCACGCTATTTCTGCAAGAATTGTAGTCGTTTTTGGACTCATGGAGGAACCTTTTGTGATGTTCCAAATGTCAAGACCAATTGGAGGCTGAATAGCACCAAGATCACATCATCTTTCTCTAAAAGTGAGAATTGTCCAAGTTTCTGTGATCCACTTTTCACTATTACACCATCATCATCATCATCGTCGCCACCAGCACCACCACCATCAAAACGCCTCCATTTATCAGCTCTAACACCATGCCCAACCAATGATAGTAGTGGTGGTCATCATTGCCCACCATTGCAACAACTTCCACCATCCTTCATTTTTCCTCCTTCTCCCTCATATGGTTTTTGGATTCCTCACTTCCAACCATCACAACCACAAGCACCATTACCAAATTCGAATATAAGAATGATCAACGTCCCTCATATCCACAACAACACCATTGTCACCAATCGTTTCTCATTCAATAATGAAGGCTCGCGAAGAACCTGACACCAATGATTGAATAGACCTTTGTGATATAGAGATTGAAGATGAACCTTAATCTATAACTGTCTAAAAGTTTTTATGTTTATCTTTCTCTTTAGATTGTCATTTTAGTTTAGGGTTTATGTTTTCCGGTAGGAAGATATTTTCTTTTCTTAAAAAGATAGAATGTTAAACCATTTTGTGAGGGGTCTATGAGAATTGTTCCATGGAATTTATCTATAAAATTTACTTTATTTCATAATATTTTTCTTTAGTATTTACTTCCATTTATTTAATTGATGATTCTGAAAGTAATAATACACTAAATTAGTTTTTTTAAGGGTTTCCCAGACTATGCCCAGACTAATCCCGGGGTTTCATTGATAAACTCAGTGGCGACAACTTTTGTGTACGCCTGTAATTGAAGCCTGGGCAGATGGGATATTCCACCACATACCCCATGCTTCAACCACTACGCCAACTCTTGTGGTTTACACTAAATTAGTTGTATACATGTTTAATAACAAACTCATTAATGAATAGTGTGAACCCAAAGATATTACATGATTTGTTGTTGTAACGTATTAGACTTCAATGCACTTGATTGACTCGTCTTGGCTCCTTGTTTTCATTCATTTGGAAAAGAACCGTCTTAAACTAGTGATAAGCGTAATCGAGTATCTATGCCATATACGTCTGTGGCTAGTTGATTCTGAGTTCTAACTATTTTAATAAGAATTTTACAATGTTATGATCATATAGTTAGTATTATGCCTTTAAGTTCAGGACAACAATGATTTAGTTGTTTTCTGTTGAAGGTCCCTGTTTTTCTTTTGTCATCTATCAATTTTGTCTTTTTTTCTTGATCGGAGGGGTCACCCCCCTCTGTATAAAAAAAATACGCTAATTATTAAACAACATTCACAAAATATAATGTAACATTTACACATTATAAATATACCTTCACATTTTCTCACCTTCTGACGAATACGAAAGTTTCTCACATGATCTTTGATTACACATAGTTATGGTGAAAATCAAATGACAACCACAAATACGTTATGAACCCGTGAAAACAATTCCAAACCATTGAATAAGTTTGATTTTAAGTTATGATTCATATCATTTTACATGCATTGTTCTTATATATGTATATGTGTTTCATGTCTGAACGTAGTTTCTTGTTTCTTTTTCACACGCAAAATAATCATGAATGTTTCATATATGAAACAACATTGTATAAATACTACGGTCTTGTTTGTTTGTTCATTTTAAGCTCTTAATCACCACTTATGTCTTATTCGGTTGGACGTTTTATACTTCAGATTGTTTCTTTTTCCAAAACCTCTTATCTCTTAATATGGCCTGGACAAAAAAGTGATAACCCTATCTCTTAAATCTCCTCTTATTTCCGTTCAACACCATTCTTTTGATTTCAACGTCGGTTTTAACCCAGATGAACCCCGAATTTGCAAAACTCAAAATATGAAAATTGTAGATCTGTGTATTGGATTTCCAGAACATCTTGAATCACTTAAATCGGGACTTCGGTGTGTGAGATATGATTAAAACTCCATAGCCTCGCAAATCTTCCAACACCCTTCTTTTGTTTTCTTTTTTTTTCGTTTCGTCCTTAGATCATCGATGCTTACTTTAATTGACGTACTTAAGTTGAATTTTTGAGAGATAACATAGACAATTATACATATTCATAAGTTTGTCAGTTTACAAAAACAAACAGTCTTATTGATTCATATTTCAGACTTCAACACCACCTCTTAAAAATCAGAAGTGAAATCAGACTTCAGACTTCAACATCTCTTATAAAACAACCTTCACCTACATGTTTCACATGTATTTTATAATATGAACAACGTATGAAAACCAGTTTACATGACCAAATCTATAATTATTTAAAAAATTATCCAAGGGAGCCAAATACTATTTTCCTAAACCAATTCCATAGTTTCTATGGCATGTAGAGATGGCCTAATTGGGCCCACCCGACTCGGGACCGGTTAGGACTGGGACCCATTGAGACCTATACGGACCAGTTATGGCCGACAGTCCAGGACCGGTTATACTTTTTACGAAAATTCATGGTCCGTCTTGGCCCATGATCAATTATACATAGGTCTGGTTTTAAAAAAAATATTTTTTTATAAATTATATATCATGTTTTTCAAGATTTCTATAAGTTTTTAAAGTTTTTTAGTGTTCCATAGTACATTTCAAAGATCGTAATTATAAAACAATGTATAACATTTTTGTGTAAAAATATTTAAAGTATGTTTGAATGACCGAATTAAAGATTTTAAAGTGTATTTCAATAAGATAATGTCAAAAAAAATTCTCAAACCAAGATTTTTAGTTCAAAATTGATTTTTGAAAAAAATAAATTGGGACCACTTTGGGTCCGACGACCGGTTATAAGGACCGGGCTTTGTACAAGTGTTTTTAGTCAGAACCGGGACCGATTACGTTGAGACCTGATACAAAAGAAATACCTCGGACCGCGACCGATTTGGACCTGACCCATGACCAAGTTTTTGACAACATTATTAAGTGGGCCTTTCTAGATTAGCACCCATTATTAAGTGGGCCTTATGACAGCATTTATGGGCTTATGGCCCACACTATATTTTTTATAGCAAACCTAAATCTACAATTCTATATTTCTATATGCATTTTTATTATGAATTTTAATTTACGGTTTTAAATGTTTAAATAAGTTTCTTCTAATTTTTAATTTGGTAATTTGAAAATTATCATTAGAATGTTTGAAATATACAAAAATTTTAGTTTATATTATGGGTGTTTACTGCTCGATTCGGTTGGGTTAGTAATGAAAATGTGAATCGAACTGTATAATTCAGATACTTGTATATTTAAACCGAAACTTAATGGTATATTAAACCGAACCGTAATAAAACAGTTACCCGTTATTCAATTCATGGTTACCGGATTTGTAAAACATAATGTAAGAATAATATTAAAATAGAACATTTAAACTAATAATACAACAACTAAATAAAAATAATCCAAGTGTATAAATTAAAATAAGTTTAATTATTTAAAAACACCAATTATTTGTTGATATTACTTCTCACAACTTCAAACCACCAAAACATAAAAGACTTTTTACTCTTTTAACTTTAGGCTATTAAATAATATAAATATTTATTCTATTATATATATATATATATATATATATATAATATATTTAGTTAGCATCCACGTGTACCTATAATTCAAAATCGAGATGGACCCGTTCTTTTCTGATATTTTTTTTAGTTTTCGGGTTTTTTTGTTACAAATCAAGCGGTGCAACTCGTTTTCTCGGTTTTCCAGTTTTTATGAACATCCCCAGCTCATATTAACTTCAATTTTTTTACAAAAGTTCAAATATGTTCAAACTTCGATCATCAGATTAGAAATTAAAGTGTCATTTGTTTTTTAAGAGGTCGAAAGTCTGAAGTCTTATTTTACTTCTGATTAATAAGAGGTGGTGCTGAAGTCTGAAATCTGAATCAACAAGACTGTATGTTTATGTAACGTCTTGAGACGTCTTGAGAGAAAGAAGAACATATGAACTGAGGTGGCGATAAGATGTTTTAAGAAGTTAGGTCACCACTTCTTATTTTAGACGTATTTAAGAGTTAAGAGGTTTTGAAAACTAGAAGAAAAAAAAAATGGTCTAAATGTAAAAATGTTTGAACGATTCAGACTTAAGAGTCATTCAGACCCGTTCCTGACATTCTATAGGCCCTGGGCGACCTGTGAAAATGGGGCCTCGATAAGTACGATAAAAAATTTCAATATGTTGTTCTTATCATTAGATTAACATCGAATTTAGAAAAAAAATACTAATAATTCATATAAAACCATTTTTCCAAGTATTCCTAGATGTAAAATCAATCAAACATTATTTATAAATTAATATTATTTACCATATCATTTTTACATAACACTGTAAATTTGTTCCACCATCAAACACATCATATGATATACCTTTAATATATAGATTGACATCATTTTGGGTGAGAGTTTTGACTATTCGGAATAACACTTTATGTAAATCAGTTGGGTTTTCATGTCACCTCATGTTAATGTTTTCATCATCATTTTAAATTTAATTTAGAGTTAAAACAAACTTTTTATTAACCATCAATCTTAGAATCTAAAGACCACGTTGGTAATAGTTTGAGATCTTATTTTTGTTTTAGAGATATGGGTCAATATTAAAACAATGGTATTTATGAAATCCTAAATATAGATATAAGTTTGATCGTCTCAT
The DNA here is from genome assembly GCA_954870635.1 of Arctium minus. Lineage (NCBI taxonomy): Eukaryota > Viridiplantae > Streptophyta > Magnoliopsida > Asterales > Asteraceae > Arctium > Arctium minus. The sequence continues at coordinate 70,948,165 of OX941094.1, read as the reverse complement.
TTTGTTGGTAAAAAATTTCATTAGAGTTAATAATAAGAAATATATACTATATTCTAATACAAAAATTGAATTCATGCGGATGCAGGGGCGGATGTAACATGTACAAGGTGGGGGGGATGAGCCCCAATTTAAAAAAAATATTTTTACCTAGGTTAAAAATAATTTTTTTTAAACTTCCTATCATAGTTCCTCCCAGTAATTTTCCGTCTGTGCCCCACCAACCAAAAACCCAAACAAATATCTCGAAATCAACCAGAAAACCGAAAAAGTTCGTTGAAATCGACAAAAAAAAAACTTAAAAATCAACCAAAATCAACCAAAAAAATTTAAAAATCTCTCAAAAGTGTGGAATTAGATTAAAAACACATCGAACGATTTTGCGAACCTTTAATCCACTAGGCAAAAATCGTGGATCTGCCATTGTGCTGATGGAATAATCAAAAGAGTTAGTAAAAGATGAATTATGCAAAATATATCAAGGTTTTTTTAGACAAAGTAGTTTTATATTTTGGTACTGAATAAAAAAACTTAGAGGAACCATAAGCAAATAAGCATTGTAATAACCAACTCAAAATTTAATAAGTAAAAGTTGGGTGGAAGTTTGTTAAAAGTTTTCTAAGGAAAGGGGGTTAAGTGTAAATATCTACCTTACATGTTTGTAATAGGGTTTTTGGGTCTTGTTCCATTTGCGGCTGAGAGAGAGAGAGAGAGAGAGAGAGAGAGAGAGAGAGAGAGAGAGAGAGAGAGAGAGAGAGAGAAGCAGGGAAGGAATCGGTCGATTGGAGTGAAGAAATCAGTGGAGGTCGAACAAAGAAAATTCTCACAAGGTAAGGTTTCTGAATCTATCATCTCCTATTGGGTTTTCAATCAATGATTAGTCCATTGGAAGTTGAAGTCTGATAGCAAAGTAACCTGGGATTGAGAAAATTTGGTTACTGTGTCATTCCAACTAAGATCAATTAAGGAGTAATTTAGTATTGGTAAATTGAATGAGAAGTGTAATGGAAACTGAAAGGAATCAATATATTTTTATTAGAATTTGTTTAGTAGCAAGAATTGGGGTTTGTGTTTGTATTCGAGATTTGTTCGAAAACCCATAATCGCCCTGGTCGATGTTGGGTACCGGTCGAAGCAAATGTAGGTCGAAGCTAAATGTAGGTCGAAGGAAATGTAGGTCGAAGCTAAATGTAGGTCGAAGCAAATGTAGGTCGAAGGAAATGTAGGTCGAAGCAAATGTAGGTCGAAGGAAATGTTGGTCGAAGCAAATGTAGGTCGAAGGAAATGTAGGTCGAAGCAAATGTAGGTCGAAGCTAAATGTAGGTCGACTGCAAGACCCGGTCATTGGTGAGTACCGGTCGACCGCAAGGCTCCGGTCATTTAATGTTACCGGTCGACCGTAAGGTCCCAATCGGCAAGTGTATCGGTCGAAGACCCGATCAGAATTGGGTACCGGTCGGCACCTCGGTCGGCTGAGTTTTTGGGCCATTGTGGGTCGAAGTCCATCAATCTATGTTGGGAACTTGTTAATTAGTTTTAGTAATTAATTAGTGGGAAATTTTCAGGAATAGAAGTCATTGGAATTTCGAGTTATGTTCACTATTATATGATAGTTGAATGAAGGGTTTACCCGTCTATGTTTCCATATAGGTTTCCAATTGGTATATTCGGGTAGACGCAAGATCTAAGTTGAGGACGACAAGTGAGTTTTCTGATCTTAAAACCTCGCAAATTCATAAAGTTATTTCTTGAAACCGAAAGTTAACTAATGAATTTATTTCAACTGTTTAACTTTGTGAGAAGCTACCTATATCTGTATCTCTATTTATGCGAGCATATTATATGTGGAGTTCTTTTTATGCATTGCGAGTTTAGTTGTTAAATAAATGTATGCATACATTGTTGTGAGCGGCTAAAGACGGGGGGTGTGGCCCGCCTGTACTCATACCGGGGGGTGTGTCCTGTTTATGCTATATGGGGTGTGTCCCATCTAAGGCAGTATGAGACAGACATGCCGTTACTTTGTGACGGTAGTGTGTGTCGGAAGTGAGTTTTATGTGTAGTTATGTTTTTATAAACTGAAAGAGTTTATATATCCTAATTTTTATTAATTGTGATAGTCCGCTTTTGAGGGATCTCACTAGACCATTGGTCTAACCCTCGCTCTTTTAAACTGTAAAAAAAAAAACTTTCAGGTAAGCTAGGGGCTGGTGGTTCGGGTAAAGGCAAGGAGAAAGTTTAAGAAGCGTCCACGATAGAGGACTCCTGAATAGTTTCTTAGAATTTATATTTTCATTATCTCAGTTATGTAATAGGTTGTTTTATTGCAAACCTTCAGATATTACTGTCGAATTGAGCCGATTTTCGGAATGAGTTATTTTTATGTCAGATACTTTCTTTTAGTAGAGTATTGGGTTGTTATAAATACTATAACGATCAATGAACTTTTTACATATTTTATTCTCCAATGTAATTAACTTATACATGTTTGGGTCTTTAATATAATATTAAATTCTTTTTGGTGACCTATTAGATACTTAATAAAATTGTGTCTCTTTTATTTACTAATTTCTTGTAACTATTACTATATATACTATATAGTATTATACTAAAAAATTGGGCCCCTATTTCTTGTGGACCTTGGGCGTGCGCCCGGCCCGCCCTCCCCCAAGCACGACCGTGGAGTCATTAAGAGGTTTTTTTTTTTAAAACAAACAACCCCTAAGTTATGAATTTAATATGGATTAAACCTTGTATATGACAAGTAATATAGGGGTATAAACAACTATAAAATAAGTTGACGATTTATCAAATAAGTCGAGATGGAACTCGATTTGAGCTCGATGGAGTTAAGCTTTTGTTAAGTTCTAGTACAAAATGAGCTCGAAATATGTAATTAGTCAAGTTCGAGTTTGTAAAAGTAGGACTTGAATTATAATCGAGTTTTTTGAGCAATGTGCAATACTTTTGGGTGAAATTTGAATCAGTCTTCCTTTATTGACCGAAGACCCCAAATTTATGCTTTTAGTTATTTAAGCTTTAACATAGAAATTGTCTTATCGAGTATATTGAGCTATTTGAGTTCTTCAATCTTTTTTCTCAGATTGTGCTTGGACCTGTATTAATAAGACTTGCTAAACTACTGAATATAGTTCAAACTCAGGTCGACTTCTTTGCAATCGTAGGTAAATAAATTGTTGGACAAATTTCATGAATTTTTTACAAATACAAACAACGATATATAAAATATTTTTTAAAAAAGTAACCAAATAAACATGAAACCAAAATTTATAGTAGTTTGGATAACAGTTTAAATCCATTAATGTTATTCTTTCAAGATATCATAAAACTTTTACAATATGTAGTAAATTGATTTACGATCATTTTTGTTTAAACGAGGCAATTTAGGGTTTATGTTAGAATTTTCATGTAAATAAATCATATATTCACGACAACAATATCTAACGAGAGGTACCAAAAGTGTTGGCTACGAACCACAAGTTGCATGCAGTTGTATTTTTTTTTAATATTTGATTAATGCGTGATGAATTATTGTGTTTATATGAAGATGACATTGATTTGAGTAAATACCTGCAATTTAAGAAATTGTGAACCTGTATAATCACCCTGCAATTTTGTTGCTTAAAAATGTGCCATGTATCAAACATTGAGGATACAAGCTTGCATCAAGTGATGAGAATTTCTGAAGCTTGAAGCTACATGAGAGAGGGAAAAAATCTTGACGAACATGTTGTTGAAGTTATGCTACGATAGAAGGTTTTGTTGTGGCTTGACTTTGTTGTGTATCGTCTGACATAACTTTGTTATTTTAATAAATGTTTGGTTAAAAATGTTTTCAAAACCGGTAATACGACATGTCTGGATTCAAAGGTGTTATAACAAATCCAATGATAATATATCAAAACATGTTTAGTCCAATGGCAAGGTAACATCCATGGGGGGTCAGTGGATGGTATCCCTGACTACCAGGGTTCGAATCTCGTGGCAAACATGTGGCGATATCCGATCATGGGCTTGTGTTTCCTTAGTTGGGCCGGCCCATCGTCACCGGGGATTAGTCGGGTGACACCCTTAAGTGGGAGTCCGGATACCCCGGGAACGTGTGTGTGTTGATGCCATTCAAAAAAAAAATCCAATGATAATATCTTAAAATGACAAAAATACCCCTTATAGTAAAATGTATGATGCTAATAACATTATAAATTTTTAGTGATTAAAACATTAAGAATCTAATGCATCATTGTAAAATTTTAATAAAATCAAAACTAAAATTTTTTAATTAAGTTTTTAAATTTGACAAAAAAACTCCTATACCTTGCATCAGTTCTAATTAATAATTTTTAAATTAAATATAATTTTTTAGAAAGACAAAATAATATAATAAAAGCAAAAATTTTAACAACCCTACAAAGAAAATATGCAAAGAATAGATATCAAATAGGGAAACAAGCCAAACTTCCCAAGAAAACGGGTAACAATACAGAAAACAATGACTAAAAAGAGGAACAACAGGGGAAACAACAACACAACCTCAAGAAACAGTATAAGAGTAGATCTAAACCATATGTTGTATGTCTTCAAAATAGACTGATCTTTGAGTCCCGAAAAAATCCAATAAAATGATTAATGAAATTTGATGTCACCAAAATGATTACGAGAGACTTTACCCCTTGAAGATGTAAGCATTCTTGAATTTCCAAATAGAATAAGTCGTAATCAAATTAAAAGAACCGATTGTCATTAAATTAAAGGAAATAATGATGATTTTTATCATTGTTAATCAAATTTATCATAAAAGATACTGATTAAAAAGTCAGACATTTCTTTTAACGTTTTTATTTTTTTAAATTTCATTTTTTCAAAACCTTGGGCTTTTCCAAAGTAATTTGATAAATAATTTTTATAATGAAAAAAAAAAGTAACATATATATGACATTTAATACATCAAGTAACAAAAAGAGAAAAAAAAACATATATGACCATGATTGCAATTGCAAACACAAACACAAACTCCTTAAAAAGACAATGATAATATATTTGCTACGTTAAAATTGTATTTATAGGACATTAAAAATGTCTAAGCAAAATTTAATAAACTGCGTTATAAGATTTAGTTTATAGAAGCAAACAATAAAGTGTCATATTTAAAAGTATTGTAATAAGTTTACAGGACGTTTTTGGACTTAGAACATTTTTTAAAATAAAAAAACATCGTATTAACTACTTTACATGACAATATTTTGAAAATGTGTCTTATAAAAAGATGTGTTCATATGATACTTTTCAAAAGTGTCATATGAAGAACTAGTACGACGTTTTGTATTAAAAGTATACAAAAAAAAATTGAAAGACGCTCAAAAGCGTCTTATAAACTTATTAAAACACATTTTGATATGATTTTTTATTGTTTGATTCTATAAACTTAAATTCTTTAAAGCCGTCTATTGGAACACCTAAAAATTATATATTGGCGTCCTATAAACCCAAATTTATTGTAGTAATTACTACTTAAAATTACAATTAAAGACATATTTTTATCAAACTTTAAATTGAAAAAAACAAATTAAAAACCTTTAATTAAAAAAAAAAAAGTAATGATAATATGCAAGAATCTTAAAAGATTTGCATAATTTAATAATGTTACTTTAATTCATATGATGATAAAAAAATTATAATTTTTTGACTTTTAATTGTTTAATTATTTGCTTTTTAAATTGCATAGCATGATTAAGTGAGCAATCCCGACTCATTTACATAAATATCAATAAATAAGTCGAATTAATAAATTTAGTTAAAAAGAGAACGAGTTAAACAATTTGAAACTTGTCAAAACGTATATAAATATTTACCACATTCTAATTTCTTATTACTAATACTAATCATATAGCTTTTATAACAATAACTATTTATAAAATTAAAAAATGTGCAAAAATGTTGATGGGTCGTCAACCTGACCTGGTTCGACAAAAATTAAAAATTGTCTATTCTAACCTGTTTTCTACCTGTCTGGATTATCCATTGAACACCTCGGTATGACTTATAATGAAATTAGGTAAAAGAAAACCTTACATAGCATAAACCATAATATTATTTACCTATTCAATTTACCACTCATTAACCTACGTAAGGCTAATTAATGTTGGTCTGGTTGTGGTTGTTGGGGAAGGGGTGTAGAGATCAATGGAGAGGAGAGGAGAGAAGAGTGGTCGAACTTGGATAAGAATGCGAGATCGCATGAGAGCTCGATTTTTTTAAGTAATATTTCGACCATATTCTGCTTGGGTATCACGAAATTCACTCGAGGATAATCTCAAATTAACCGGAATCGTTTCTGGCAGAAATCGATCATATTTAAACACCTAGAGAATCGTAACCAATCCTATATTATTAATGATAATAATTTCCCATTTAATGGTACTGATTGTTGGATATTAATGTTGGCGGTTACAAATTGAAGTCAAAAGGAGTGGTTACAAAACCAATTCACAGAGCACCGCGGGGGTAGCCGCGCGGGGGTAGCCGCGCGGGTTAACCCGCGACACAACCCGCGCAGACCACTGTTTTCGTCCCCACTTCACAGAGCACCGCGCGGGTTAACCCGCGGCACAGCCCACGCGGGTCACTGTTTTCGACCCATTTCTAGTGCACAACATGGGTAGTCGCGCGAGTTAACTCGCGACACAACCCGCCCGAGTCACTGTCTCGGTTACAAAACTGATAAAACCGCCAAACGTGATCATCCAACTATCCCGGGTCATAGTTAGCTTACACGAGCGTGCACTCCACACCTCCTAACTCGTGTTATAGCTTAGCTACCAACCCCATTATTATCTTGTGAATCCAATTACACAAAATGAACCGATGATTTCACTAAAATCACCAACATTCCTCCCCCATTTTAGTGCAATCCTTGATTCACAAACAACAGTTAATATAGGAAACAAACTCATACCTAAATGAAAATATCTAAAAGATTGAATTTCCATCTTAGTACATTACACATTTCAAATACTCGAGAATCCGGGTGTCCTATGGATTGAACCCTTCAACCCATTTGAGTACCAGAAAATAACATACACATGAATTTAAAATTCTCTAAAGTTTAAAGTTTGACACTATACAGGCCATGTGTCCTTATCCATTCGTGAGTGCATCAAAACCTTGTCCAAGCTTCTTGAAGCGGCCACACTCCGCACTCATATAGGTAGTTCCTTTCATCATGCACCTGCACATGCACTTTTACAAAAGAAAATTTATCTCATTCACTTGCAGTACCGAGCACATACCTTGGGATGATTATTTTGTGCTCCAATCCCTTAGAGTGAGCTTTCCCATTGAATTCAACTTCTAACGTTATATTAGAAGGGAATTGGGTATCTCACCGTTAGGGATTTAAATGGACTTTAATCCCATCCCTATTACCGACTTATGAACCAAGTCCCTAGCTAACCCCTTCGTCAAATGGTCCGCTAGATTTTGTTGTGATCGAACAAATTCAACCGAAATCACCTCATTCGTGATTAGCTCACGAATCATGTTATGTATAACACCTAGGTGCCTAGACTTGCCATTATATACTTGACTATAAGCTTTAGCCAAAGTAGTCGCACTATCACAACGGATAGAAATGGGTGATATTGGTTTCGACCATAACGGAATTTCGTAGACTAAATTCCTTAGCCACTCCGCCTCTTTACCGGTAGCGGCTAATGCCACAAATTTTGACTCCATAGTCGAACTCGTGATGCAAGTTTGCTTCTTGGAAGTCCATGAGATGGCACTTCCCCCAAGTAAGTACACCCAACCACTCGTAGAGGAGTGATCTTCTAAGTTGGTGATCCAACTTGCATCCGAATATCCCTCTAATATCGAAGGAAACCCGACATATGACAAACCATAATCAATGGTTTTCTTCAAATATTTAAATACTCATCTTATCGCTTGCCAATGATGTATAATAGGATTGCTAGTATACCTACTCAACTTACCTACGTCAAAAGCGATATTCGGCCTAGTGCTTGTCATGGCATATATCAAGCATCCAATAGCCTTTGAGTACTCGATTTGTGACATCGCTTCACCCAAATTGGGCATAAGCTTCACACTCGGATCAAATGGAGTACTCACCGGAGAACAATCAAAGCAATTAAATTTATCTAATACTTTCTCAATGTAATGAGATTGCGTAATTGCAATCCCTTTGTTCTCACGCTTGATCCTTATTCCAAGGATCACCTCCGTCTCTCTCATATCTTTCTTGGAGAAACTTGATGACAAAAACTCTTTGGTTTTATCAACTTGATTTTGGTTGGTGCCAAAGATCAACATGTCATCAACGTATAAGCAAATGATTACTCCGTTACCGGATGTGTCAAATTTGCTATATACACATTTGTCCGCTTGGTTTAACATAAAACCGTTGGACAAGATAACCTCATCCCATTTTTGATGCCATTGTTTGGGTGCTTGTTTAAGCCCATACAATGATTTTACAAGTTTACATACCTTATGCTCCATCTCGGGCATAATAAAACCTTCCGGTTGTTTCATGTAAACTTCTTCCTCCAAGTCACCATTCAAGAATGTCGTTTTGACATCCATTTGGTGAATCACTAAATTGTGGATAACTCATAAGGTTATCAACAATCTAATCGTGGAGATTCTTGCAACCGGGGCATAGGTATCAAAATAATCGATGCCTTCCCGTTGCCTAAAGCCTTGGATTACTAATCGATCTTTGAACTTGTCAATTGATCCATCGGCTTTCATCTTCCTTTTGAAGATCCACTTGCATCCCAACGGTTTACAACCCGGTGGCAAGTCCGATAATACCCAAGTATTTTTCCCCATGATGGAATCCATCTCATAATTTATTTCTTCTTTCCAGAAAGCAATATCTTGAGACTTCATAGCCTCATCAAATGATTTTGGATCTTCCTCAACACTATAACAGTAAGAGAATTGTGACCCAATATCATCTCTTAATCCCTCTACCAAGTACACATGGAAATTGGGACCAAAGGATTTTTCGATCCTTCCTCTTTTGCTCCTTCGAAGTATCGAAGATTCGGTTGAAACAATTGCTTATTCTTCAACCTCACTAGTTACACTAGTACTTGGAACAAGGTCCTTCGCCCTAGGTATTAAAGATAATCTAGTCTCATCAAATAAAGCATCTCTCGATTCTATAACGGTGTGAATCGATATAGAATCATTAGGTTTAGTAACATAGAACCTATAGGTCTTGGAATGCTCGGCATATCCAACAAAGATGCAATCAATGTCTTTCTCACCCAAAGTTTTTCTTTTGGGTTCGGGTAGTCGAACAACCGCCCGACAACCCCAAACTCGAATATAATTCAAGTTAGGCATTTTCTTAAACTAAAGTTCATATGGGGTAATCTTGTTCATTTTATTGGGAACTCAATTTAATAAGTAACAAGCCGTTAACATGGCTTCACCCCAAAATCCATCACTCAATCCCGAGTAGGATAACATAGAGTTCACTATTTCTTTGAGAACTCTATTTTTCCGTTCCGCCACACCATTTTGTTGTAGTGTATAAGGCGTCGTGGTCTCATAAATGATTCATACGGATTGGAAAAACATGGGGTCGTAATATTCTCCACCACGATCAGTGCGTAAACATTTAATAAAACCGTTTATTTGCAATTCAACCTCCGTTTTATTAATTTTAAATTTTTTTAACGGTTCATCTTTTGAGTGCAATAAAAATACATAGCAAAATCGAGAAGCGTCGTCAATAAAAGTAACGACATACTTTTTATTACCAAAAGACGGAGTTGAATGCAAATCATAATTATCACTATGAATTAATTCAAGCACCGACGAATCCCTTTTCACATTAGGAAAATGTTGTCTAGTGATCTTTGTCAACATGCAAGTTTTACATTTTTCGGTTTTAATGTCAAAGGTCGGAATAAGACCGTCCTTTGACATTTCAACCATTCTTTTAAAATTAACATGACCAAGCCTTGCATGCCATAAAATAGAATCAACACATTTCTCATTTGCAACATAAACAGAATTTGAAACAAAATTATTTTTATTCAAACTCAACATAAACATGTCATTTAACAAATAGCCAAATCTTACAAAAGAGCCACCTTTTGACAAAATAAACTTGCCGGACTAAAAAACTTGCCTATATCATAACTTATTCAAGACACTACCGGAAACCAAATTCTTTCAAATTTGTGGTACAAACAAAACGTCAATAAGTTCAATTATTTTGCTAGAACTAAACTCTAGCCTAACTAAGCAGCGTCCAAGAATGAGAGCATTTGACTCGTTCCCCATGTGTAGCACGGATCCGTCTTCAACCGGTTCCAAAGAGGTGAACCAACGTCGATCCTTGCACAAATGACTCGAGGCACCTGTGTCAATTCATCAAACATCATCATCATCCTGCACGTAAAATGATTCGGATATTAGTGGTACATAATTCAAATATGAATTAAAACCAAAGTCATTAAACTGACCTTGTTGTGGGTGTTGATTCTTGGATCATTGCCCACCACCACTTGTGCTTGCTCCATTCTTATTCTTGACAACCCGACAATCCCGCTTGAGATGGTCGGTCATGCCACAAGTTCAACAGGTTAATTTAACCTTTTTGTTGGGCCCTTTCTTGGCTTCATTGAACTTGCGTTTTCCCTTGAAGTTGTTGGATTTTCCCTCTTCTACCATGTTCACCGAAGGGGCAGAAACCTCTTTTATCTTAGGTTTCTCAGTCTCTTGTGCCCGAAGAGATTCCTCTATGCGCAAGTGACTACCGAGTTGTACAAGAGATAACTCTTCCTTCTTGTGTTTCAACATGTGTTTGAAATCTTTCCAAGAGGGGGGCAATTTATCAATTATGCTCGATACGGAGATGGATTCGTCCATCTTCATATTGTGTTGAGCATATTGGCCTAAAATGCGTAGGAGCTCATTGTATTGGTCCATCACACGCCTTGAGCCCAGAATTTTGTAATTATTAAAATTACTAACGAGGAACTTCTTACTAGAAGCATCCTCCACCATGTATTTGGACTCAAGAGAGTCCCATAGCTCTTTGGCATATTCGACATTTTGATAAATGTCAAAGAGGGGGTAACACATACCGTTTAAAATGTGGCCACGACAGATGTAGTCGTCGTTCTCCCATTTGTCACGACGTCGGGTCATCTCCAACGTCTCGTCTTCCATCACCTCCGACATCGGAGTGCTCAGCACGTAGACGACCTTCAATGTTGTCAGCAAGAAGTGCATCTTCTTCTGCCATCGTCGAAAATCGACGCCTTAAACTTCTCCAGTTTGGTGAACTTGGTCGTCATATCTCTCACGAATTGATCACTTGCCATCTCTCTCACGATGAGGAAATATCACTTAAGATTGTTGGGGAGGGGGTGCAGATATCAATGGAGAGGAGAGGAGAGTGGTCGAACTTAGATAAGAATGTGAGATCACGTGAGAGCTCACTTTCCTTAAGTGATATTTCGACCCTATTCTGTCTGGCTATCACGAAATTCACTCGAGGATAATCTCAAATTCACAGGTATCGATTATGGCAGATCGATCTTATTTAAACACCTATAGAATCGTAACTGATCCAGTATTATTAATGATAATAATTTCCCATTTAAAGGTATTGATTGTTGGACATTAATGTTGGCGGTTACAAATTAAAGTCAAAAGGAGCGGTTACAAAACCAATTCTCAGAGCACCGCACGGGTTAATCCACTGCACAACTCGCGCAGACCACTGTTTTTGTCCACACTTCACAGAGCATCGCGCGGGTAGCCGCGTGGGTTAACCCTCGGCACAACCCGCTCGGGTTACTATTTTCGTCCCACTTCTAGTGCACGGTGCGGGTAGCCGCGCGGGTGTAGCCGCGCGGGTTAACCCGCGGTACAATCCGTCCAAGTCACTGTCTCAGTTACAAAACGGATAAAACCACCAAACTTGACCATCCAACTATCCCGGGTCATAGTTAGCTTACACGAGCGTACACTCCACACCTCCTAACTCGCGTTATAGCTTAGCTACCAACCACATTATTATCTTGTGAATTCAATTACACAAAATGAACCGATGATTTCACTAAAATCACCAACAATGGTGGCAACATGTGCTTGAACCAAAAAGAACAGGAACCTAATGTTTATGTGCTAAAAACTTATTGAAGACAACTATATATTCGTTTATACAACTAATTTGAAGCTAGGGTTAGCTTTTTACCTTGAATCAGAGTTTTCCTGAAGAAGTTTCAATCTCAATTTTATACAAACCGATCTTTCCTTTCTTGGTTTTTGATCGAATTGTTGTGTGAGGCATTAGACTCATTTTTGTCTATCTAAACTTTTATCTAATTTTTATCTAAACTTTTGATATTCAAAATTTTGGGCATTTATGCCCATTCCTTGATTAAACAAGTTGTTATTCAAACAACCATCTCTGTCAACAATTACTATTTAAAACATTCTAATAACCATAAAAATATCTAATTTTCAATAACTTGGTATTAACCTCTTGCACATTTCTTAACAAAACACAATACACACACATAGTGTGTGTTTGTGTGTACGACACACACACATGAAAATTATTATGTTAAGGTGTCTTAATGCAGAATACCAAAAGACCAAAATGTCTCTCTTCACAAAAAAAAAGATGTACGGTCATTGTCATTAAGTTGGATCAAACACGATAAAAAAACAACTGTTGCAAAGTCGCTCCCACCGAAACCTAAACCTATATATATACACACACATATGAATATGGTGTCTACAAAAGATGGTTTCTTTCCCAACGATGGTAGTAAATAAGATTTGACAGCCAACGATCTCATGAAAGACCTTACGCTACTTTCTCTAGCTTTAAGACTTATAACAGTTATTAATGTGTGGCATACTGACGAACATATAAGATGGTGTCCCGAAATATGATGAATTCAACTATCTTTACTATATTGTAAAACACTTACCTAATGTTTTTAAAATGTCTTCAAAATCAGTTTACAACTTATTATTGCATAAGTACAACTTTTAAATTAAACTCTATGTTTGAATTCTAAACTCTACAAAACCAACTTATAAACACGTTAAAATACCAGATAAACGTTGAGTCTTACTAATACAGTATAATATTAATCTATAAATTTTGAACTTTTTTTCCTTTTTTGATATGATATAGAGTTTCGTTAATTTTCAATTCTCTAACTATAATAAAATTTTACATTCTCTGCATTGTACGGATATATAGCTAATATGTAGGAAACTATCAAATTCTTTTTTACAATATACTAGAAGCGTACTCGTGCAATGTAGCGAGATACATCACGATTTTAATGTTTTATTTTATTTTTTTGTCGATTTACAGTACGATTTTGGATCATTTTGAGAAAGTGATAATGTTTTTTTTATAAATTTTTTTAATTTAGGCTTAATAATATAATGTTTTTTATATAAAAAAACTAAGTATTTTGTTAGAATTCAATGATTATCTTATATATTTTAATAATATCTAGAAAAAATAATCAATTACATATTTAATAATATAATTAAAACAAAATTATAATAATATAATATATTAATTAATAGTGATACATGGAAATGTCTGCATAAAAGGAATACCATGTATATACCAAATTGGTGGGTGTTAGAAGCCTGCAGTAGTAATATGTATCTTGTGTTTTGATACTTGTAAATTAAGAGATTTTTAAAATCTTGCATAAAATGATGGTACCTTATGCTTAATAATTTGTACTCCCTCCGTCCCAAAATAAGTGTCCACATTTCTATTTATGTTTGTCCCAAAATAAGTGTCCACTTTCAAAAATTAAATAACTAAATTCTCACATTTACCTTTAATTAATGCACAAATATATGAGAGTTGTGAAGAAAGAGAAAAATTAAATAAGGGTATATATGTCATTTGGTGAGAAAAATGTGTAATAATTATGCATGTCTAAAACTGTGTGCCAAGTCAATCGTGGACACTTATTTTGGGACGGAGGGAGTATTTAAGAGTGTTTTATTCGTGCTTTATAATATAACTAGAAGCGTACTCGCGCAATGCAGCGAGATACATCACGATTTTAATGTTTTATTTTATTTTTTGTTTTTTTGTCGATTTACAGTACGATTTTGAATGGTTTTGAGAAATTGATAATGTTTTTTTTATAAATTTGTTTAATTTAGGCTTAATAATATAATGTTTTTTATATAAAAAATTAAGTATTTTGTTAGAATTAAATGATCATTTTATATATTTTAATGACATCTAGAAAAAATAACCAATTACATATTTAATAATATAATTAAAACAAATTTATAGTAATATAATATATTAATTAAATGGTGATACATGGAAAAGTCTGCATAAAAGGAATGTCATACATACCAAATTGGTGGGTGTTAAAAGTCTGCAGTAGTAATATGTATCTTGTGCTTTGATACTTGTAAATTAAGAGGTTTTTAAAATTTTGCATAAAATGATGGTACCTTATGCCTAATAATTTGTATTTAAGAGTTTTTTATGTGCTTTATAATATAATATAGATATAGATGTGTTTTGATACTTGTAAATTAAGAGATTTTTAAAATCTTGCATAAAATGATGATACTTTATGCCTAATAATTTGTATTTAATAGTTTTTTATCCGTGATTTATAATATAGTATAGATATAGATATGATATCGATCAATTATAATTCTTAAATTAATCCATAAAAATTCATGCAAAATGTCTGGTCCACGTGCTCTTTTTATACATTATCACATATTTGTGTACCTTTGGTGCACATACGTATGATCTTCATCATGCTCCTCATAAAAGCTGAAGTACTACATTCATAACATGCATGCGCATAAAGGTAAGTTTTTTCTTTTTTTTTAAATGCTAAAATGTAAAGCTTTTAATGCATATTGTATACTAATATATATATATATATATAGTGTTTGGTTCATTTGAGAAATGGTAAATATATGAGAAATAGAGAAGTAATCCTAGCCATTCATATGGTCAAGATCGAATTTGACTAGTCAAATATTGCGGCTTTGACCGGTCAAAAGTTGCGGCTTTGGCTGGTCAAAAGTTGCGGCTATCCCAAAAATAGAAGGACAATTTCGTAAATTTTACAAAACACACGGGCTGTGTTCATATATGAACATGTATAATTCACATATGAACTATATGTTCATATATGAACCAGTGCAATTCACAACTGAACTTTTTTAACTGGTTCATATTATGAACCTTTGTGATTCATATATGAATCAGTTGAACTAACTAACAGATTCATATATGAACCTTTGTGATTCATATATGAATCTGTATGAATCACAAAGATTCATATATAAATCTGTATGAATCACAAAAATTCATATATGAACCTTTGTAAATCACAAAGATTCATATATGAATCAGTTGAACTAATTAACAAATTCATATATGAATCTTTGTGATTCATACAGATTCATATATGAACTCATCCCGTGTATTTTACGAAATTACCCCTCTACCTTCTATAGACCACACAAGAAATTATCTGGTGCTTCGCGGTCAAAGCCGCAAATGTTAACCAGATGAATGGCTAAGATTACTTATCTATTTCTCATATATTTACCATTTCTCAAATGAACCTCTCCCTATATATATATATATATATATATATATATATATATATAAAGAGAGAGAGAGAGAGAGGTTCAAGGGAAAACTTAAAAAAATGGAAAACTGAGGAACACCCTGATAGTCCTTGATATGAACGGTATGCACTTATGCATATAGGTAATTAAGTTGGTTTTTGGTTTTTATGCACACGTGCATATATATATATATATATATATATATATATATATATATATATATATATATATATATAAAGAGAGAGAGAGAGAGAGGTTCAAGGGAAAACTTAAAAAAATGGAAAACTGAGGAACACCCTGATAGTCCTTGATATGAACGGTATGCACTTATGCATATAGGTAATTAAGTTGGTTTTTGGTTTTTATGCACAAGTGCATTATGCACGTGTGCATGCTACAAATTACTTATATGCACAAATGCATATCGTCCAGATGAAGGGCTAACAGGGTGTTCCTTAGTTATTTTTTGGAGGTTTTCCCCTAAACCTGACCCTAGATATATATATATACACACACATAAAATATCATATTCAAATTAATGAGAAAGTAGTCGACTTACAAGAAATGTGAGAAAGGACAAATCACATTTGATTCCATACTAAATCGCATGTGATTTACAAAACGTCTAGAAGGGTCACGTTGACCAATCCTTCTGGACGTGACCCTTCTAGCATTTTTACGAAAGTAAGAAATGAATGCTAAAGAAAAATGTTCATATGTAAATCACTGGAAAATGCATTTGAAAATACATATGTAAAAACATATGAATAAGTTGTAAAGTTGATTCACACATGCATCTTTAAATAGATTTTTTTTCCAGATTTTCTCGATAATCTACAAATGATTGAACATTCCTTTAACTTTTTCTTCTAACATTCTCATGATATTTATCCTTTTTATTTGAATATCCATATATATATATATATATAGAGAGAGAGAGAGAGAGGGAGGGAGGAAAGATCAAATGAGAACAATACATAATTAAAAGAACACGAAAATCAACAAAATCATATATGTTACATTAACGTGCGAAAAAGCCACGCAGACCTAAAGTCGCGGCCAAAGTCGGCCGCGTGGCTTTTTTCGCGCGTTAATGTAAAATCATATATGATTTTGTTGGTTCTCGTGTTTCTTTTAAATAAATATTGTTCTCGTTTGAACCCGACTCTCTCTCTATATATATGTGTGTGTGTGTAGGGAAGGGAAGGGTCCAAATGAGAACACATTCATTTTATGAAAACGCGAGAACACTCTTTTACTATAATCAATCAAATGTGATGCTATAGTTCATCATATATGATACATATGTGATACTAAATCAGAGATGTGAGCAACCTTTGGTGCGGCCTAGGTTGCGGGCCAAATCCCACACACACCACTAGGCCCTTACCTGTAGTATTACATGTGATAAAGGTGTTCTCGATGTGATACTATGATCCATCACATGTGATATTAAATCAGAGACGCAAACAACATTTAGGGTGACCTAGGTCATGGGTCAAGTCATCTGCACACCACCGAGTCTCTTTTCACTTATATTATCACATGTGATAAGGGTGTTTTCGCGTTTTCGTAAAATGAAGATGTGCTTGTTTGAACCTCCACACACACACACATACACACACACACACACACACACATATATATATATATATAGAGAGAGAGGTGAGTTCATACGAGAACAATATCTATTTAAGAAAACACGGGAACAAAGGACTACATACAAAATCATAGTCGCCCGCGTCCATTTTTTTGGCCGTTAATGCTGAATATATATATATATGTGTGTGTGTGTGTGTATACGCGAAAGATCGTGTGAGAAGTTGAGTTAACGTGATAAGTGGATATGAACCCTTGATCACTTATAATCTCTAACTCACCCATGAATCGCGCTTCATAAAATAATTGATTTGGTGCATCTCATCCTAATGTCCATCCAACGGTTGATAACCACTTTTCACGTTTCTCACGTTAACTCAACTTATCACCTGAAACCAACTCTCTCTCTCTCTCTCTCTCTATATATATATATATATATATATATATATATATGGGTTGGGTTCTGGTGAGAAGTTGAGTTAACTGTGAGAAACATGAGAAATGGTTATCGACCGTTGGATGAGAAATGGACGCACATTAGGATGAGATGCCCCGAGATGTACCATATCAATTCACTTTTAAGCCACAATTCATGGGAGGTTTTGAGATTAAAAGAGATCAACGGTTCAGATCCACTTCTCACGCTTCTCACGGTTAACTCAATTTCTCACACGATCTTTCGCCATATATATATATATATATATATATATATATATATATATATATATATATATAAATGCTTAATCATTTAAGAACTTCAAAATTTGTAAGATCCATGAGATTCATCATAAGCCACTAATTTGAAATAATTAATGTTATTTATCAAATAAACATTAGTGCATTTTTTTAGTGAAGCCAAATTCCAAAAATAGCTCTCTCACTCTCTTCTCTTATCTCTACGTAACACACACATACCTAATTGAATGTGTGCATAAGGTGGACACATTGTGAATACAATGTAAACAATCTTAAGAAATTCCTTGTTGGGGTGTTCACATTGTGTTTATTTGGTGTTATAAAGTGGTAGGTTTTGTTAGTTTAGTTGGTGTTCACAAAGTATACCAGATCTTGTAGATTCAGAATGTGTTCATAAACTATAATAGTATTGTTAAGAAAATGTTAATAATGTGTTCACCTTAAGTGCACATTCAATTGTATGTGTACATATATGTTACGAGAGAGGGGAGAATGAGAGAAGAAGGTGAAGAGAGAAAATAGGAAAGAGAGAGGATGTTTTTAACATATATTATTTTTTTTATTTTTTTAACCATTTTTTTGTGGTCTAAAATAGATCTTACGGATCTAACAAATTCAGAAGTTCTTTAAAGACGAACCCTATACACACACACACACACACATATATATATATATATATATATATATACACGGGGATGATTAAACTTAAACATAGCCAAAATAAGAAAACACAAAAACGGGATTGAAGTCAATACGGTTAGGGAACACACCCAACGCAAAGTGAGCAGGCGCCTAAGGTCTCGGGCCAAAGTCGCATGAATTATATGTGATGTGGTCGTTCTCATATTCTCTTATTTGCCATTATTCTCATTTAAACCAGACTATCTATACTATATTATAAAGTGACATAAAAAACTCTTAAAAACAAATTATTATGCACAAGGTACAATCATTTTATGTAAGATTTTAAAAATCTCTTAATTTACAAGTATCAAAGCACAAGATACATATTACTACTGCAGACTTCTAACACCCACCAATTTGGTATAAGCAGGGCTTTCCATTTATCCATACATTTCCATGTATCACTATTAATTAATATATTATATTACTATAATTTTTTTAATTATATTATTAAATATGTAATTGGTTATTTTTTTTATAGATGTCATTAAAATATATAAGATAATCATTGAATTCTAACAAAATACTTGATTTTTTTTATATAAAACATTATATTATTAAGCCTAAATTAAACAAATTTATAAAAAAAACATTATCACTTTCTCAAAACCATCCAAAATCGTACTGTAAATCGACAAAAAAATAAAATGAAACATTAAAATCGTGACGTATCTCGCTGCATTGCGCGAGTACGCTTCTAGTATACATATAATTACACAAAAAACTCAAATAATACATCAATTAATGTTTCACAATAAATATGTTAAATCCTTCTAATCAAATATCTTTCTACTTGTCCTTTTAATAACAAGAAAAAAAAAATCAAGATCTACATACATACCATCGATCGGCTTCTTGTTAACATTTTCATTGAAGAAAAAAAGTTTTTTAGTTTGAAATTTTACAGAAACAACCGATCCACTATTTAAAAAATAAATAATAAGGCATTATTTGGCAAAGAAAAGTTAGCTTTATAAGCTAGCTTTTTTTCTTGTTACATATTTGAATGACTAAAAATTAGCTTATTGAAAAACTACTCGTAGTAACGTTTTGAAAAACTAGCTTATCAGCTAGTTTGCCAAAGATTACCTAAATCTACATACATCTTATTCTAAAAATCTTATATATTAAATCAATTTGATTTAATTTGATTAAAAAGAAAAGTTTAGACATGAGTGGGAAGGGGCACGTGCAAAAAACAGCTTTAACAAAGAGGGTTCAATTGGGTGCACATGACACATGAAAAGAAGGGGATAGATTTGGACCACAAGAACTTGAGTGTACAAAATAATTATACAAATTATTAACAAAAATATTCTTTTGAAATATTAATTGGATATTATTTTATGGATTTTTTTTCTTTATTTTTTATATATTAAATAAAATTTATTATTAGATTTTCAATTTTTTGTGATATACAAATAAAAAATCACCCCATTGAGAATTCTTGTATCCTTTATGGACGACTATGAACATTCGAGTTAAAACAGTCATTCTCAAATAAGTAAAATAGAATAGAGAGAGAAGCGACAATCGGAAGATCATAAACCTATGTAGAACTAGGAGTTAAACTTAATTTATTGTTTAGCAATTAAAAGTGTGAAGATTTTTCATATACTATATGTCCACTGTTTACAGTGTAAAAACATAATTCGGATACTAGAGTACTAAAGTTCTCATTTCTTTAATCTCTTGTGCAAATTCACATGCTTGATTCCCATTTCCTAAAGCTAATGCATCTCTCTCTTTACAACGATCAACCTTTTCTCGTGCTCACTTGTACTTTTATCTAACGAGTCTACATGATCCATATAAAACGTTTCATCAACAAACATGACTCCTAATTGCTAACACTTGTAAGAATATTCAACACTTGACTATTAGGTCAACCCTTTACGATTTTACAGTCTACTACCTCTAAGAGTAATATATGGAAACCTACAGCTAGACAACACGTATATGTGGCTTTAACCTAACAGATAAGATGGGAAATCTTACGGAAGAATAATTGTCCAAGATACTGTCTTTTAATTATAATCATGATACTTAATTTTTGACCCCAGTAAATATGCAGAGCTTGAATTGCTAGTCGTTAATAAAATTCCGGTTGCTATTTCAAAAAAAAATGCATAACTTGATCTAACATCACATACACTTGAATTTAAGAAAGAAAAAAAAACCTAGCTATTTATAGAATATTAACATGACCCACAAGCAAAAAATGATATACATGTTCAAATAACATAAAAACCAAATTGTTTTAAAAAGTGGAAACTTGGGGGTTATCCAAGGTGCATGACTCAAAGTTAAAATGCATTATACTTGTGCTCCACATTCCAACACTGTTAAAAAGAATCTAATAAAGCTTTACTCATGACATATACCCAGTTTTCAAGATTCCTGTTTAATTCATATAAACACATTAGATATGTCAACCATAATTACTTTAACTTAAACAATGTTCAATTAACTCTAAATATACATATATCATAATATAATATAACGTTTGTATCATATCATCTAGCTGATGGATCATCAGACTCTTTTTCGACACAAAACATACATTTGACTGATTTGTGTTATGACGTACGATGTTATCTATATATCTTGATGCAATTGATTCGAAATAAAGAGAACGACTATACAATCGTTATTTTCTTAAAAAACCATATATATATATATATATATATATTACGTTTAAAACCGAAAAGATAACATCATAAACAAGATAGAATTCAAACACCTTACATTGATCAAACATTAAAGATATCCCCCTCTCAATTCTATACCAATATATCTCCATAATTCTTTCCCTCTTACTCCATAAAGAAAAAGAAAAATATTGGAAAAAACATCCATCACAAAACCTAATTATGAGAAGCTAGTACATGAAGAAGATCATAGAGCATAAATACTTATATATACAAGAAAAGATAGAAGAACACACCAGGAGTATTGAACCCAAATTCTTGATGGTAGATTCTTGCATTGTCGATGATCGAACGAACTTGGGTCGATGAGATGAAGAGGATCCGAGGTTCCTCTCAGCGCAAAACCGATCTTTTATTTTCCATAGCCTTGTTCACTGAAAAATTTATAAGGCCGAAATCTACTTTTGCTAGCTGACATGATCGCTCCGATCCAATCCCCTCCCATCGATGCTTTAACATGAATGATTTTTCCTATACTAACTAAAACAAACAAAAGTTAATCGAAAAAAACAAGGTGATCAAGTGAAAAAAGATTAGAAACTGGAAGAAATTTTTCATGGGGTTTTTTCGGTTTAGATCAAGGAAGGAACCGAGGAACCAATGTTGTTTGTCGCATCAAGCCACCCTCCGCCCCCATCGCCAGGCGTCGTGTCCCATAAAAGAGAATTATTCGGATCAGAAGAATTAACAACAACGGCTTCGATTTGATCATCTTTATTATTCTGGCCATGAAAATTGTTGTTATTATTATTCCATTGATCCATCCTGTTTTGTGTCGCTTCCATTTTCGGATCTTTAACCATCGAACTCGATCCATCATACGCTGCAAACCCCATAAATCTTTGTTGTTGTTGATTTAGGGTTGAAGCTAAGAGAGAAGCCATGGTAGGAGCACTCGTCGAGCTACAATTCGAACCACCACCACCGCCATACATGGAGGTCGGGTAGTTCGAAAAAGTTAAACTCGAATTTTGACCATGACTAGCCACAAGTGAAGCTCCTGGACCCGAAGACGAAAACCCTAATCCGGAACCATTCATATGAGGTTGATGAAGAAGATCATAGGCACCGGAAACAAGGGTATCGCTCGAAACCCTAGCAATATCGAATCTTGGGAAATTAGGGTTTTGAGGTAATAACCCATAAAACAAAGGGTTTAGATGATGATTGGTGTTACTATTCGAGGTGGTCGAAGATGGAAGAGGCCGATGATCAAGATTAGGGTTAGGGTTAGGGTTAGGGTTAGGGTTTGTATGATGATCAAGTGGTGGTGTAGTGGTTGTACTTGGCCTTTTGACTCTCTTGTTCTTCCTGCACCCACCTCCCACCGGAACATTTCGCAACGTGCCACCCCGTGTCCAATACCGCTTACACGCTTTGCAGAAATGCCTCGGCTGCGACAAACTGTAGTTGTTGTAGTAGCAAAACTTCGTGTTGGAAGAATCACATCGCGGGCACTTCAACGCTTCGTGTTGTTGATGTTGTTGTTGTTGTTGTTGTTGTGGTTGATGATGTTGAAGTTGAACCGGTTTCTCCATAACACGAACTCCAGAAGCCATCAACTCATTATCATTCTAATGAATGAATGGATGATCTAATTAACTACAAATGATGAGCAAATTAGAACCAAAAGACGAAAGAATTGAAGGTATGTTTGGTGTTTTTGTTTTTCTTTGGTGAAGAGAAATTAATGAAGAAGATCAAAAAACAAACAGAAAGATGTAGAGAGATACTTGTTCCAAATGCTAGAAAACAAAAGACATGGCTCATGTTTTGTTGTCTATGAGACTAAATAATTGAGAGGGAGAGAGAACCTGTGGCCACTCGTTATGAGTTGCAGACATTATGTGCATATATACAACTATTCTTGAAAATTCTTGATCTTGGGTAATTTTAAATACCCATAAAACTTGGACTCAAAGAATACGTACATACAGTAAGGGATGGACCCATAAATTTTTTTTTTCTTACGGTGGCACCATATAATATAGACAAAAGATAATTACAAAAAATATGGTTTTTATCGACGTGTCTTCATCTTTTTACCGACGTTCAATATTGTCTGATGTGTTTTTAGCCTAATTCCACCATTTCGAGAGATTTTTAAAAAAATTTTGCTTGATTTCGACAGATTTTTAAGTTTTTTTTTATTGATTTCAAGGGATTTTTTCGTTTTTTTTTTTTGTTGATTTCAAGAGTTTTTTTTGGTTGATTATGAGATAGTGTTGCACTATTGAAGTTTTCAAAATAATACGGTAGCACCTCCAAAACGATACGGTTGCACCTTTTACGAACCTAAATTTTCTTACCCTTCACCGGAGAAATAATACGGTAGCACGTGCCACCATAGCCACCATACTAGGTCCTCTATGCATACAATACAACAAAATTGGTTTTATAGTAAGCTTAAAATGTCTAAGCGTCCTAATATAATGTTTTATAGGACTTGAGTTTATAGGAGCAAGCCAAATAACATCTTATCTAAAAGTGTTATAATAGGTTTATAGGACACTTTTAGGCATTTTGACAAGTTTTTTAGGACGATTTTGGGCATTTTGACAAGTTAATTAAGACGCTTTTAAAGTAAAGTGTCGTATTAGCTATTTTATACGACACTATTCGAAAAAATGTCGTATAAACACAAGTGTCATATTTAGCTATTTTGTATGACACTATTTGAAAAAATGTACTATAAATTAAAGTATAAACACAAGTGTCGTATAAAAAGATTAGTTTTTAGGTCACATTTCTCAAAAGTGTCATATAATATGACACTTTATTTAAAAAAAAAGTCTTAAAAAACTTGTTAAAACGCCTAAAAACATCCTATAAACATATTGTAACGCTTTAGATAGAGTGTTTTATATTGTGGTCCTATAAACTTAAGTTGTATAAAGTAATCGATTATGACGTATGCTTAAACATTCTATGCGTCTTATAAAGTCAATTTTACTGTAGTCATATGAACATATATATAGCAAAAAGTTCACCTTTTGGTTTAGGTTTTTCGATCGGGGCCTTAATTTGTTGAAATTATATATCTTTTTGTATGAACCTGTAAAGATGCATACACCGAATTAATTAGAGGTATGTAAATATTTACGTTTTAAACCTGTAACCATTAGTTTTAAAAGACTTGATTAATACCAGTTGTTTTTCTTTAATTCGTGCATGGAAACAAGAATAAAAAGATATAGAGTATGATTGTAACCTGTAAGAAGGTGTTTAATTAATTTCCTGTAAATTAAGATAAATTAAGACATGATTTAATTAATATAACGTTATTAGAGCATCTCCAACAGCTATGCTATACCATATGCTAAAATAGAGAAAAGAATAGAGATAAGGTAAAAATCTCCAAATTTGGAGAAATCTCTAAAAATCCTATTTAAGAGAGAGAAATAATATTAAATTAATTTTCACCAATAGAAGACATTGAAATTGTGTGTTTATGAGAGAGAAATAATATTTTATTAAATGTATTGAATATTTTAATAATATAATTGATGATAGATGTGCTAAAATAGAGTAGCTGTTGGAGTTGGATGTAAATTCTTTTAAAGATTTTAACTTTTTGTATTCTATTTTAAAAAAATTATAGCATAGCTGTTGTTGAAGATGTTACTCTAAAAGATTACATTCACAAATGTGTAATCATTAGTTTTCACTTTTTCAAATTTAATTATACCTTTTTGACTCTGAAAATTCAAAATTTAAATGAATTTAGCTTTTGCCACCGTTTGATGTATGGACACATGCAACAACTTCAATATTTTGTTGGTACTTAATTAGGCATGGAAATGGGGCGGGGACCTCAATCCCCATCCTCGTCCCCAATCCCTCATCTTCATCCCCGTTCCCATCCCATCCTCGTTGGGGAATATGATCACATCCCCATCCCCAACGGGGAAACGAGGATTTTCTTTTTCCGTTTATGTAAGCTATTTAAATCAAATATATGAGACACCGCACATATTTAAATATCACATATTTCCAATAAACCTAAAATCGAAAGAAATTTAATTTAGTATAAAAATCACAACATCATATAATAATTAATAACTTAAAACCAAAAGAAATTCAACCGAATTCGGGGAAAAAAACTTAACTTCAAACGTACCAAAAGATATCGAGTAACATTCAAAACCATATCGGGTAATTGTATTTTGATTGACATCCAAAATACATACTAACATCCAAAAAATAACAATTTTATATTATAAACCTAGTTAGGAAATAGGAAATTATGAATTACCGATTTAATTTAAATAAATAATATATCAAATATTAATTAAAATATAAAACGGGAACGGGACGGGGCGGGGCGGGGAGTGCGATCCCCGTCCCCATCCCCAGTTTGAGACAAACGGGGATCCCCGTCCCCATCCCCGGTTTAGCGGGGAATCCTCATCCCCGATCGGGGCGGGTGGACCGGGTTCCCCGACGGGTCGGGGCCAATTTCCATGCCTATACTTAATCATTTGAGAAACTTATATATTGTGATAACGGTAAGAATTGTTATATTTAAAAATATTGTTCTATATAATATTTTTCATCTAAGTCTAGAATTTAATATATTAATTGACTTATATTTGTTTTATAATGTGTTTTTTTCATATGTACTTGGTTCACGTACAATGTGAAACTTTTTTGTTATAATTTTTATTTCACAAACATATAAAAAAATGTTTACATAGTAAAACAAATATATGTTAATTAATATACTAAATCCAAACCCTAGATGAAAAAAATTTATATGACACAATAGCACATGATGTATCGGTTCTCATGATTATCACGATTTTTAAAGGTTCTGAAATTAAGACCCCCTATTTGATTATACCTAAAAAATATTGAACATTTTCGATTACAAAAGGCAAAAATGTTCAATCTTTTTTATTATTGTGTGATCTCGAAATATTAATAAGTAATAACGTCGAGGCCATCACAATTGGTTATTTGTAGAAATATTATTTTATGGTTAGAATTAATTAATTATTTATTAACTTGTAAAATATATAGCTAATAAAATAATGATTTACCAAGATATTAATTATAGAAATACATATGCATTGTATGTATGTATCATTAACGAACTAACAATAACTTACAGTTATGAATCATATATTTGTATTTACAAAAATTTAAAATTATAACGAATTTATACTTAATTAATTAAATCTACTTTCATGAACATTAAAATCAAATGAGAGAATTACACTTTTGGTCCCTAACGTTTGTCGATTTCTTTAAAAGAGCGACTCGTACTTCAATAAGTCAAGTTATAGTCTCTTGAGGTTTGGATTTTTGCTTTGAAAGTGGGACCTGACCACTAACTCCATCTATTTTCATCGTTAGTGCCAAGGGTATTTTCGTTCGATCACTTTTTCTGTCTAATTTTACTATTCTAATTGTAAATATATATGTGTGTGTGTGTGTGCGCGCGTTTGTGTATGTCTGTTTGTCTGTTTGTCTGTCTGTGTAACACAAGAGATAGGTTTCTGTTAGTAACACCTACAAACCATAAACTACCATTTTTCGGTTATTAGGTCCTTGTATTTAGAAAGCACCATAAGAACACAGTTATACGTTTGTGGTTCAAGATTTCCCTTTCTACATGTTCATCAATCTGCAATTAATTCAAAATCTTGAATAATAGAATTAACAAAGTTAAATCCATATAAAAATTTATATATATATATATATCTGCAAAAATCGAGAAAACATAAAACCTTGTGGCCTCTCTCGATATACTTGACATCATAAAGCTCGCCAGAACATTGATCCTTTACAAGCTGTGCAACGCCAAAGTTTCCATATCCTATGTGTTTTACTATCTTGTACCTGTCCGTTAATTTCATCCAAGAAACAACACTACTTCCAGATCACCCAATAAATTACAGGGACGATTTTGTGTAGTTAACGGTGGTGGTGGGTCACCAAATCATGGGGACGTTTTGGTCGGAGGTATGTCGGAGATGGTGAAGTTTGGCCGGAGATAGTGAGGTTTTGTCCTAAAGTTGGTGAGGTTCGTACCCATACAACAATTGTTGGGTTTTAGATGGTCCATGTGATCCATCACCACTGTGACCCACCCTAACTAGGCAACCATCACCACCGTGACCCACCCTTCGTCGGCCATCATTTCCTTATCGATAGCATCAACAGAGCCGTGTATAAGTCCCTATGGTGTCGTCCCTCCGTTTTACACATGTATAAGTTGATGGGGAGGTGGGTGATAATGGTGGTGATGGCAACGTGGGAGGTGGGTGATAATGGTGGAAGGTGCCAAGGTGGGTTATGGAGGAGTCGGGACGATGAAGTCTAAGTCGATGGGGAGGTTTGGTCGGACATATGCCAGAGGTGGTTTGGTCGATGGGGACGATGAAGTCTCTCTCTCTCTATTTGTTAATTAAAATCATAAACTTACAAGACCTTTATGTAATATATATATATATATATATATATATGTGTGTGTGTATATATATTACATAAAGGTCCTGTAAGTTTATAATTTTAACAAAAATATAGGAAAACAAAAAAAAAGTGAAAAAGGAGGAGCAAAACACGGTATGGTTGGACGAACCAAATGGCCTTTGGTCTAGCGGCATCAGAGTCTCTGGCCTCCTAGGAGGTCAGGGTTCAAATCTTACCAAAGGTGAGGAGGGTGTGTGAGTTTAATTGTTGCATTTGCCGTATATAAATATTATATACTTCAAAAAAACATGGTTAGACGAAAACGGAGTTTCTTAACGGAGTTAGTAGTCAGGTCCCACTTTCAAAGCAAAATTCAAACCTCATGGACTACAACTTGACTTATTGAACTGAGTAAATTGCATGAAAATGTAACGTACTTTGCCTTAATTCCTGTTTTGGGTAACGTACTTTTAAAACATCCGTTTTGGTACATATTGTTTATGCCAAAAATCTCCCAAGGAAAATTTAAGGTAAATGTGGAGCTTGATCCAACCAAAGAAAGTAGCTTTAATAATCGTACGACAATAATAAAAGTGAAATAAATGGGACAAGGGAATTGGTGACGCGGAAAAACCCTTAAAATGGGTAAAAACCGCGGACGAGTATGAGTCGCCGTGCACTATGGACGTCAATCAGGGACGTCGTCCTTGTTAACAAGTGTTACAAGTGAAATGTAAGTAAAAATAATACAATAAAGTAAAGTCGGTCGTTCGTCGTGTATAATAAAACTTCGGTCGTGCGTCGTACGACAAATAGCAAAGACTTTACGAACTTCTAGAGAGATTGAGTGAACTTGTAAAGTCTGAGAATCAGATCCCCGAATATGAAGTTCAATCTTCATATTTATACTCCAATTGTCCGTTAGAGATTGAGTGGATATCTTTAATAGAGTATCCGTTTAATATTGATGGTAGCGTCTGTTACATCCGTTGCTATTGGTAACATCTTCCGTTATGATCTCTAATCATAAATGTCCTTGAAATCCTGCATTAGACATAATATAATGTATGTTGTAGTTTACTAACTGAAATCATATCATACGACAGCCATCGTGGACGGGTTTTGATAGTTTGGTCGAAGTCGTTCAAAGAGAAGACGTCAGTTATTTCTCTGGTCGTGCGTCTATGGGTTAATGGACTGTTGGAATCTCTAGTCGTACGACAAATGACCTTTGTTATTTTTTACCCAAACAGTTTGCCCCCAAATTTAAAATTCAAGCGGCAACTTTTTTGAAATTTAAATTTAAGACTAAGACACGTGTCATAAAAGAAAAGCGGGAAATTTGTATAAAAACGAATTAGTTCGTTTCCAACTAAATAATGACGTCACTTCTAACAAACTAAACAATTTGACAGCTAATAAAGGACAGGTGTCATGCTCTCGTCGAGTATACTCGAGTGGTTGTCTGACACGAACGACACGTGTCAATCTTATTGGCTGGCGATTTGATTTCCTGGCGATTTGATTTCCGTTTTTTAGTATAAATAGGGATTATCCTTAATCTTTTTCTTTTTTTATGCTTACCTTTTTTAAAGAACACATATCTCCGGCGAGATTCACTTTCCGAGCGATCAGAATCCTTTCCATTCTAAATTCGAGGTTTAGAACACTATTTAAGGTACGATTTTCCGTTCTTCCCTCCGTGTCAATTTATGCATAAGAAGTCCATAGCCAAGAAGCCTAGGAAAGCTTGGGATATTCTTAGTTATTGGCGTGCGACTCTTAACATCCCCGATTTCCAGATGTCGAGTGAGCCTGTGAGGATGTATAGGGAGGAAGAGCATTTAGATTACTTTAAGAGTTTGGCCAGGCTTCCAGATGAAATAAATCTGGTGTCGTCGGAAGATTTAAGGCCGGATGAAGTTCCGAGGGGATATTGTGTTCTGTATGAATATCCCTTCAAGATAGGTTTTACTTGGCCATTTAGCCCTTTGGTCAGGGAATTTTTAGATGCGTTTGACCTGACGCCTGGACAGTTAATGCCTCAATTCTGGCGGATTGTCCAGGTGATCGATCGTCTTACGGCCGATTGGGAGGTACCGTTCAATGTGAACGACCTCCTGACTGCCTATAGTGTTCGACCGGATAATTATCACCGGTATAGTCTGTTCCCTCGTTCGAAGGGAGATAATGTACTGATACATAATACCGCGGTGAACGATCGTGGTTGGAAACGTCAGTACGTTTTTCTTCAAGTGGCGTCTGTAAATGACGAAGACAGCCAATGGTTGTCATCCGGCTGGAACGAATCGGGTAGGTTTAATTATTGTTGTGGTGCGTTTTTGTCGTGCGTTTTTGTCGTGCGTATATTCTGATGTCTTTCTTTGTTTGACAGTGATCGACTTCACTAAAGTGAAGCCAAGGAGAGATTCTCAAGACAAGATTCAGAGGATCTTGGAGAGAAGTATTACTGATCGTTCATTTTCCCCTCGGTCGAACGACGAGGAAGACGAGGTCGTTTTTGTAGCTGAGGTGACGTATGTCGAGGGTTCTCATAGAGAAGGAGAGAGGGAAGAAGAAGAAAGAGAAGAAGAAATGACCGGTAAGTCGCTCGACAATACCTTTCACTTGTATATCGTACGTCATTTCTTTTTTAACTTGCTTTCTTTCTTCAGAGGACGCAACTGTAAAGTCGGATGCCGTTAAGCGAGCCGAGCAACTGGAGCTCGCCCGTCAAGGGAGGGAGAAAGCGAGGAAAATATCTGCCCCTTCTACGGGGGTAGATCCGAGACGTGTCCGAGGCAAGCCTCGGTCTTCGCCCAAGAAGACGGGCGATGCCACTTTGTCGTCCCTTTCAGGGGCGACGCCAGCAAAGGGAACCGTTGCTGGGATCGAGCTTGGAGGCTCGATCAAGGCGACGAAGGATGCCCCAACGACGGGGGTGTCGGGTGTTGAAAAGCCCTTTTCCGCACCTTCTTCTTCCTCTAAGAGTGAGGAGAAGAATAAGGAAAAAGTGGGAGAGATGATATTCAAAGCCACTCTCCCAGCTGACTTTATGGCTAATGACGTTCTTGAAAGAGACGTCATTTTTCCACACTTGGCAAAATTTCTTCTCCCGACTTTCTACGATCGGTACAAAGAATCTCGGGTTGAGGACACGGGGGCACATGCTGTTGGTCTCTCTTTCATGGTAAGTTTTACTTATTCTCCTTTTTCGTTACTCATTTTTACTATTAATTCTTTTCCTTTTGTCGTACAGGCTTTCCAAGCTTGTCTGAGCTTCTACGCTCAGACAGAAGGTCTTAGGTCGTCTTTTCCTGATGTCAAGAAAAGGGTCGACGAGGCTCTTGAAAAGGAAAAGGTCGCCCTAGAGGCGGTCGAGGCTGAAAAAGCAAAGGTCGAGAACCTCAAGGCTGAACTCATCGATTCCCGGAGTCTACTAGAGATTTCGGATCGTGAGAAGGTCAAGCTCAGGGACCGTCTCTTTGAGTTTGAGGCGTCTTCGACAAAGTTAGAGATCGAGAGGATTAAGGCTACTACCACTGCTGCTGCTTCTGCTGACGAGATCGCGACTCTGAAGAAGAGGGTCGAAAATCTGGAGGACGACGTCAAGGACTTGGAGATGGAGAATAAGAAAATTGAGGCTTTCTCCCGCTTCACGGCCCGAGCTGCTTTACTTGTTCGTTAACGCTTATTACTTGTTTTTATAACTAATCGTACATCGAGATATTTAAATAGATGGACAACTACATTATATTAAACATTCAACCATACCATCATTTATAAAGAAATCAACTGAAACTTTTGATCGATCTTGGGTAATTTGTAATAATGGTTCTTGATTCTAAGTATTTGAACATCAAGTGCAGAATTTAACCTTTGTCGTCCAATAAAATTGAACATATACGTGTGATCGCATGAGTTTTACTCGACACAAAGATTTCAAATAAGTCGTGCGTCCCTGCGAAAAACAACATTAGTAGGGTGGTCGTTGGCTTGACCAACGACCCTCCGATGCTTAAGTCAGTAATCTTTCTTAAGAAATAATCGAAGAAAAATAAATATGAAATTTAAAAGAAATACCTCTTTAAATGAACTGCATTCCAGCTTCGTGGGATATCTCGACCGTCGAGGGTTTGAATTTTATAAGCTCCTTTACCCACGATGCTAGAGATTTGATAAGGACCTTCCCACTTAGTGGAAAGCTTACCTGCATTGATCTCTTGAGTATTTTGAAATACTCGACGTAGAACGTAATCACCTTCTTGAAAAACTTTGATTTGGACATTTTTGTTGAAATGTCGCTCGACCACTTGTTTCTGTGCTGCCATGCGAATGTGCGCAGCTTCTCTAAGCTCTTCTAGAGCGTCGAGGTCATAACTTAGGTCGACCAAGTTATGCTCAACGGACGTATGTCTTGAAGTCGATAGTCGTACCTCAATAGGTAACACAACTTTACATCCATAGACTAAGGAAAAGGGAGTTTGTCCTGTGGACGTACGAGGTGTCGTATGATTAGCCCATAGAACGGAAGGCAATTCCTCCACCCACTTCCCTTTGGCATCTTTGAGTCTTTTCTTGATTGAATTGATGATAGTTTTATTACTCGACTCGGCTAGACCATTTGACTATGGATATCGAGGCGTCGATGTTACCAACTTGATGTTCCTTTCTTCACAAAATCTTCGCGTTCGATCACTGATGAATTGTGTCCCGTTGTCGCACGTTATTTAAGATGGAATTCCAAACCTACAAATGATGTTAGTTTGGATAAAAGAAACGACTTCTTTGTCCCGAACCTGGGAGAAAGTCGCTGCTTCGACCCACTTAGAGAAATAATCTGTTAAAACTAAAAGAAATACTTTTTGCCCAGGGGCAGGTGGTAGTTTCCCAACAATGTCCATTCCCCATTTCATAAAGGGCCATGGGATCAAAGTCGAGTGCAAGGGTTCAGAGGGTTTATGAGACATACCTGTGTGTCTTTGACATGCTTCACACGACTGTACATACCTGATCGCATCTTGCCTTAATGTCGGCCAATAGTAACCTTGTCATGATATCCGGTTGGCTAGACTGCGACTTCCTGAGTGGTTTCCACATTCACCATCATGCATATCTTGTAGGATTTTCTGGACTTGCGTCTTGTTGGTGATACATCGCAAATTCAGACCAGTCGATGATCTTCGATATAATTGTCCCCTGATCATAACATACCTTGATGCTTTAAATCTAACCTTTCTTGCTTCCATTTTGTCATCAGGCAGTTGATCGTTTTTCAGATAATTTTTAATATCGTCCGACCAAGAGTTTTCTTCCTCAATTGGTGCGACCAAAATATTACCATCGTCTTTGATGGATGGTGTTGCAAGGTGAACTATTGGGATATTGTCGAATGTCGTTTGATTAAGTGTTGATCCCAAATTGGCTAATGCGTCAGCTTGAGTGTTCTGATCTCTTGGTACCTGTTCGACTATGAAGCAACTGAACTTCTTTGCTTCTTCCTTTACTATTTTATAATAAGCAATCATCCTTGAATCTTTTGCTGCAAATTCTCCATTAACTTGGTTAACAACTAGGGACGAGTCGCTCCGGACATGTAGACATGTTGCCCCCAAGTCATGAGCAATTTTCATTCCTGCAATCAGTGCTTCATATTCTGCCTCATTATTTGTTGCCTTGAAGTCGCACCGTATGGAGTACACTATTTTGCCCCCTTGTGGGGACTGTAGGACGACACCCAGGCCTGTTCCTCGTATGTTCGACGAACCATCGACGTCGAGCGTCCAAGTAGTGTCGTGCAAAGTCGCCACAATTAACTCGTTGGATGTCGTCGCTTCTTCTAGTTCCGGACTGAAATCTGTAACAAAATCTGCCAAGACCTGTGATTTGATCGTCGTCTTAGGTTTGAAATCCATATCATAATTGCTGAGGTAGATGCTCCATTTAGCTAGTCGTCCTGTTAGTTCAGGTCTTCTTAACACGGACTTTAATGGAAAGTTAGTTACCACAGTTATAGGATGCGATTCAAAAAAATGTCGTAGCTTCTTAGCGGCCATGACTAACGAAAGCAAAAGATTTTCTATAGACGAGTACCTGGTTTCAGCGTCTAGTAGAGTTTTACTTACATAGTAGATTGGCAGTTGTTGTCCGTCGGTTTCTCGTATAAGGACTGCACCTACCGAATTAATGCTGACGACCAGGTAGAGTTGAAGAGCTTCACCTTTCTCAGGTTTAGAGAGGAAGGGAGGTGACGTCATGTATTTCTTGAGTTGTTGCAATGCCTCCTCGTGCTTATCAGTCCACTCGAATCCTTTATTTTTTCGCAGGACGTTGTAGAATAGGTGACATTTGTCGGACGACCGAGAGATGAACCTGATCAACGCTGCTACACGTCCTGTTAGACATTGGACTTCTTTAAAATTTCTGGGTGACTTTAGCTCAATAATTGCTTTAATTTGGTCTGGGTTAGCTTCGATTCCTCGTCGTGTGACCATATAACCGAGAAATTTGCCAGCTCGAACTCCAAAAGAACATTTTGTTGGATTCAACTTCATTTTGTACTCACGCAAAATGTCGAACGATTGTTTCAAATGTCCTATATGATCGTTCGTATACTTTGACTTGACAAGCATGTCGTCGATGTATACTTCCGTAGTGTCGCCCAAATGTTCTTTGAACATCATATTCACCAATCGTTGATACGTCGAACCTGCATTCTTAAGACCAAAAGGCGTTACTTTATAACAATAAATACCTTTATCTGTCATGAATGCTGTTTTTTCCTGGTCGTCAGGATGCATCAATATCTGGTTATATCCATAATATGCGTCCATGAAAGTGAGTAATTCATGTCCAGCTGTAGCGTCGACCATAGAATCGATGTGTGGCAATGGAAATGGATCTTTTGGACAAGCCTTGTTAAGGTCTGTGAAATCAATGCAGACTCTCCATTTGCCATTTTTCTTTTGGACGACAACAACGTTGGCGAGCCAGTCTGGATATTTGACTTCTCGTATTTTTCCTGTTTTAAGCAAATTATCAACTTCGTCTTTGATAACTTTATTTCTTTCAGGAGCGAATTTTCTTCTTTTCTGCTGAACAGGCTTGAACGAGGGATCAACGTTGAGTTTATGAGAAATGATACTTGGATCGATGCCCACCATGTCTTCGTGCGTCCATGCGAAACAATCATTGTGATACTGCAAAAAAGATATTAGTTTCTTTTTAAAAGAAGGGTCGAGCGTCGAACCTATGTAAACCATCTGATCAGGCTTATCCTGGTTTAGGACGACAGCTTCCAAGCGATAGTCATCGTCAGTCCCAGGAATGTCCTGGTTCTGTAATTGCTATATTGTCTGCTTCGGGGGCTTCAAAGAAACTTTGTAACATTCCCTAGCAACTTTTCTTTCGCCTTTGATCTCCTATACTCCCCATTGCGTGGGAAATTTCAAGGTTTGGTGGTACGTCGAAGGTACAGCTTTCATGTCATGAATCCAAGGTCGCCCAAGGATGACGTTATAAGCTGATGAACAGTCGACGACGTTAAACTTCGTCTGCCTGTTGATTCCTTTAGCATATACTGGTAGTGTGATTTCCCCCATGGTACTTGTCGCTCCTCCGTTAAATCCAACGAATGTATTCGAACGTCGTGTAATCTCGGATTTGTCGATTCCCATTACTTTCACTGCATAAAAAAAAATAATGTTAGCTGAACTACCTCCGTCGACGAGTATCCTCTTTGTCAGACAATTTCCAATGCTCAATTGGATAATTAGTCCGTCATGATGTTTCTGATGTACGTCGTCGAGGTCTGCTTGGTCGAACGTCAAGGGCATAGCTTCTAATTCTGTGTCCTCCTTGGGTCTTGCCTCCTTTGGAATTGGTCGGTCGTCGGGACTGCGACTAGCATGTCTCTTTGCAGCTGAATATGTGGTCCCACAGACATCAGAGCCTCCGGTGATACAATTAATCACCTTGGCATGTTCTGGGGATGTGGGACGCACATCCTTTTTTCCCGTCAATTATTGTAAATAACCTTTCGAATTAAGCCAGGACAGTTCTTTCTTCAAAGCGATGCAATCATCCCTTATATGAAGAAAGTCACTGTGGAAATCGCACCATTTTGTCTTGTCTTTCTTATCACTGTCTTTATCGCTTTTCTTTGGCCATCGAACGTTTTGTTGAAGCTGTTTTAGGGACGTGACAACTTCCTTAGCTGATCCAGGGAAACCATAAGATGATACTTTAGGATATTGGACAGATTTGGAAGTCGTTGGTCCTTTCTTTTCAAATCGGACGTTTGAAATTTGT
Organism: Arctium minus; assembly: GCA_954870635.1. Taxonomy (NCBI): domain Eukaryota; kingdom Viridiplantae; phylum Streptophyta; class Magnoliopsida; order Asterales; family Asteraceae; genus Arctium; species Arctium minus. The sequence goes on along the minus strand of OX941094.1, from coordinate 70,912,076 downwards.
CTGTTAGGCTCTGATTGACCAATCGATTTTGGTTTGAAGTCTGGCTTTTTGACACCTAGGCTCTTTCGGTCGCCCGAGTGTTTATTTCTGAAAGCGAAGTTATCCTCGACCCTCATGTGAGCAAGCGTCCTTGCTCGTACGTCTTCAAAGGTTTTTGGAGGATACTTCGTAAGGTCGAGATACAACCCTGAACTATTATCCAGACCCCGTTTGTATGCTTCAATTGTTGTTTTCACGTCGCAATTTCGGATACTAATCATTTCCGCGTTGAACCGGTTAAAGTAGTCCCGGATGGACTCTCCATTCTTTTGAACGACATAATAAAGGTCGCTCGTTTGTTTTTCCATTTTTCGACTACTAGCGAATTGTTGAGAAAATTGATTCACTAATTCTGCCAAAAACCCGATAGTTTTGGGTTTGATATTGATCAACCATTGTAACGCTGCTCCAGTCAAAGTTGCTCCAAAACTCTTGCACATGCAGACTTCTTGGAATTGATGCGGTATCGAAATAGTCCACATGAGCTGTTTGTATTGGGCGACGTGTTCTGTCGGATCAATGACACCTGAATATTTTGGGGAGAAGGTCGGGATGCTATATTTCTTTGGGATGTCCACCAAAGCGATTTCATCGACGAACGGAGACGCCTGAAATCCTGTTCGCGGCTCGACATCAACTGGGACTGCTGCCCCCGGCAATTTGGCCAGCATTGACAAGACACGCTCATTCTGCTCTTTTAGAAACTTCAATCGTTGTGCAACGGGATCCATTGGTATACCATTGGGAACACCCAATAGAACATATCCTGATCCGTTGAAGTTAGTCTACTGCGAAGAATCAGAGGCATATCCATTGAACGACATAGAAGTCATAGGCATGGTTGGGATTACGAAGGTCGCATGATTAACTGGTGGTGGACGAGGGTAAATAGGCAATGGAGGAGGTACGTTCCAAGCACCAGTATAAACATTCGTAGTCCCAGTCACATTGTTTCCACCTTGGCTTCTTAGATGCTCGATGGTTTCTGCCGCCTGTCGAGCCTGAGCTGTTAGGGCGTCAATACGGGCACGAGCAGCAGTCAGCTCCATGTTCATTTGGGCCACAACATGATCTTAAGTTCCTTGGAATGACATTATTCTGAATAATTGAAAAAAGAGAACACTCGAAGGAAAACGTTAGTACGTCGTAAGATTATCGAAGATTTTCTTTGGATGGGGCCCCACGGTGGGCGCCAAACTGTTTATGCCAAAAATCTCCCAAGGAAAATTTAAGGTAAATGTGGAGCTTGATCCAACCAAAGAAAGAAGCTTTAATAATCGTACGACAATAATAAAAGTGAAATAAATGGGACAAGGGAATTGGTGACGCGGAAAAACCCTTAAAATGGGTAAAAACCGCGGACGAGTATGAGTCGTCGTGCACTATGGACGTCAATCAGGGACGTCGTCCTTGTTAACAAGTGTTACAAGTGAAATGTAAGGAAAAACAATACAATAAAGTAAAGTTGGTCGTTCGTCGTGTATAATAAAACTTCGGTCGTGCGTCGTACGACAAACAACAAAGGCTTTACGAACTTCCAGAGAGATTGAGTGAACTTGAGAACGTAATTCGTGAACTTGTAAAGTCTGAGAATCAGATCCCCGAATATGAAGTTCAATCTTCATATTTATACTCCAATTGTCCGTTAGAGATTGAGTGCATATCTTTAATAGAGTATCCGTTTAATATTGATGGTAGCGTCTCTTACATTCGTTGCTATTGGTAACATCTTCCGTTATGATCTCTAATCATAAATGTCCTTGAAATCCTGCATTAGACATAATATAAAGTATGTTGTAGTTTACTAACTGAAATCATATCGTACGATAGCCATCGTGGACGGGTTTTGATAGTTTGGTCGAAGTCGTTCAAAGAGAAGACGTCAGTTATTTCTCTGGTCGTGCGTCTATGGGTTAATGGACTGTTGGAATCTCTAGTCGTACGACAAAGGACCTTTGTTATTTTTTACCCAAACACATATGATGTAAAGTTTCAAACATTTAAGTATCTGAGTAACCGGTTTAAGCATACCATGTTGATGTGGCAAGTGTTGTGGCATCCAACTCAATATTATTCGCTAACGTGGTTACTGACATGGATTTTTAATCTAAAATTAGTTTTAAATTTATTAATTTTATAAATGTATATATTATAATAATTTGTAAATTATATATTTATAAAATTGAAATGTCAAGATTAAGGATAAATTTAAAACTAATATTAGATTAAAATTCCACGTCGCTATCCACGTCAACAAATAATATTGAGTTGAATGTCACATCACTCGCCACATCAGCATGATAACTGGTTAATGCTTAAATCAATTACTCAGATACTTAAATGTTTGAAAGTTCATATCTTAGGTACCAAAACGGATGTTTTGAAAGTATGTTACCCAAAACAGGAATTAAGACAAAGTAATTACCTTTTCATGCAATTTGCCCTATTGAAATATATGTCCCACTTTCAAAGAAATCAACAAACCTCAGGGACCAAAAGTGTAATTCTCTCAAATCAAATTAAATAAGATCACATAAGCTAAACATCATTTTTTTCTCTATCTTAAAAATAAATAATAATAATAATTAACAAATAAAATATACATAAATTAATCATAACAGGGTTAATTGCGACAAACATATTGAATAATTTCATATTACAACATAAGAGTACTCTACCGAAACTGTTTAATAGTGTTCTACATGGGTTGAGTTGGTCGGGTTGATAACATTTGAACAACCCAATCAAATGTTTGTGTTTTGAAAAATCTCAATGTAAACCAACCCAAACTGTGCGGATTGGGTTGAATTAGTCGGGTTGAAACTTTGGTATAAGATTTTACAATCTAGTTAAGTTTAAACGAAGTAAAATCAAAGGAAAACATACAAATAATTAAAAATCCATATACCATAGGGACCAAATACGTAATTTACTTTTTAAGATATTTAAAATTAAGTAATAGCGTCTGTATTCGAGTAAAAGTGTACACCAAATTCCAAATTGCATTCAAAATTAGTACCAAAATGTTTTAAGTTCAATACAAATTATTCAATATCCAAAATTATTCGTATTTAGACTAATCTGAAGAACCGGGAGGGGGAAGGGATCGGAGCGAGAGGGTCCAGAAAGTATAGAAACAACTGCTCTAGAGACCATAATTTTTCTTGCATCTGGAATCGCTCGGCCTTTTCGGATTCTCACTCCTCTTCTACTTTTTGAAGTTTTTCCTTTAATTGTTGTACCAACAAATATTAAATACATAATGAGTAAAATGATGTATATTTCAATTAATTTAGAAAATAAAGAAAAATAAACAAACATCGTCTGAACTCGTGTCAACATATGATCTATCGGTACTCGAAGTGCTTGGCAAAACTGTTAGTACTAAAATTTGGATCCCAGCACATACCAATTCCATATAGCCTATCCATCTCTTCTATCCTTGCATACTGCTTCTAGATCTCTATATCACTAGGTGGATGGACGTTGTCATCCGACCCTTCTCGACCATGGCTTCCCGATACTTATTCTATGATATATAAAAAGAAAACATGATTAGTTTCCTTTTTAAATTTCGACAGCATAATCACTGTAAATTCAACATTTTTTCCTGTTATTAAAAGATAAGGTAACACAATATACTGGCAATCACAATGTCAACCAATCAACTAAACTGTGTATTATAAACACCATATACTACAACTATTCTAACATTTTAAATAGCATAATAAATAAAGAAACAATAAGTATTCATGTTGCATCTGAGATAGCAAGCGTATGAAAAATACTTTACTTACCATAAATAGGTGCAACCATCGGGCTAACAAACGCACCGCTCCCCGATGGCTCCCCTGACCCCAACTCTTTCATCTTATGGGTCATTTCAAACATCTCACTAGTGGTCGGGGGACGACCATTCGTTCTTTACTATAAAGTTAATAAAGTTATTAGTAATTAAGAAAACAAAATAAGGGGTTGTTCAGTTATGGCTTAGGGGGCGTTTGTTTAAAAAAAACTCTGAATAGCTCTTAAGTCTGAATCGTTCAGACCTTTTAACATTCATACTGTTTCTTTTTTTCAGTTTTCAGAACCTCTTAACTCTTAAATATATCTGAAATAAGAAGTGGTGACCTAACTTCTTAAAACCTCTTATCACCACCTCAGTTCATATGATCTTCTTTCTCTCAGGACGCCTCTAGACGTTACAAAAACAAACAGTGTTGTTGATTCAGATTTCAGACTTCAGCATCACCTCTTATCAATCAGAAGTGAAATAAGACTTCAGACTTCTTAAAAAACAAACGCTACCTTATTGTGCTTAATAGACTGTATGGCTTATTCAGCAAACCATACAGGGTTCTTTAGTTACAAATTAATGAGTAAATTGATGAATTTTTTGGTCAGCCAGAAATAGAAGTCCTTACCATTCAACATTTTTCCATCTCTACCCCTTTTTAAAGAAAACTGTAACACCTTCAAAATCTGTAAATAGCGACCGATTAAAATTTTTCTAAATACACCAATAAATGAATCATTTATAACCACAAATTTAGATTCAACTACAATACACATATTCCATCTTATATATAGACTATAAAGGACGGGTGCTACCAATACCCATGCATAGTCACTATCTACCTACTACGGAAGACTTCACCGAATACTTACTTTCGGATCTAGCTAAGGCTCTACTCTTCACGAAATTGCTAGAACCAACTCCCAACGTTGAAACCTGATGCACATGCCGACAAATAAAAAGGGTTAGACTTAACGCCTAGTGAGCTCAAGAGTTTTAACATGAATGAATATATCTTTAAAGGAAAGAATGCAGTTTAAAGCAAGGTCTTTCGAAATATTATACATCAAAATAGAAACGACACAATTTCTCATAATATGCACTTTTAAAGACAAAGCTCCCAAACACACATTTCTTGTAAGATGATGCAACCCGTAACTCATCCAAAGCGGGGTCATAGTTCGATACTCAAATGTGATAAAATGTAAGTAATACTTCATATCCCAAAACACCCAAAACTCGGGTGGGGCATAATACTCGACCCTTAAATAACGGAAAACAACCCATAAAATATGACACGCCATTAAAACATGAAACTGAAGCTTAATACTCACACGACCATAAAATGGGATGAAATCCAAGTATTAAAGCATGGACAATTAAAACATGAAACTGAAGCTTAATACTCACAACGGGGGATACCCGTATCCGTTGAGAGCGGAGGAATACAAAAGTATGCCACTCAGCAACGTTGATCGTATGACACTTCACGATATGCTAGCCCAAGTGCCCCTACGACTCCTTGACAAGTTTCACCCAAGAGACAGCTGACCTTAGCGAATACCACTGAAATCATCGCCAAAGGCTCGGCCCACGGGGGATACAACAAAGGCATTGCCCCACGCAGCGAAGGCCCCAAACGCCCATTAGAGGACTCCCCACAGTCATAATAGCTCAACCGGGCTCAGCCCTCCTAGTGCCTACTTGCAAAGACAAGGTCGTAAACCATGAGTCCTGGAGTCCAACCCCGTACCACCCAATTGACCATCAAATAAGACTGACTTATGTGCTTATGGATCCAATGCAACACAGTCTAAAGTTACACGACTACTCATGAATGACTACAACACTCGAATCTGTAACTATCGATAATATGCAATAAAATGCAATAAGATGTACATCACAAATTGGACTCTACATCGAGCCATTAAAACCGGACAAATGCCCTCAAGACTCTTTTAAGCCAATACCGAGCTAAAATGCTCAAAATCCATTTGACCAATAATTACCGGTCCCCCAAATAATGAAATGTCTTTAAACAACGTTTACGAAGACACATACCCCAAAGACGAGATTAACCCAAAACTCGACGCATAATGTGACCAAAGGTTTTCCAAAGGGTTTATGAATGCCAATACACCTAAATGCATATAACACGAAATAGACTTCTTTTGTACAAATTCGTCAAAGATGCATAACTCATAAAATAGACCTTCTTTATACAAAGTCACCAAGAATACGTAATTCATGTTATTTAGTTGTTGAAAAGTTCAAAACTCAATATAAGCATTTAAAAAGATTAACACAGCTCAAGGATATGAAAACTCATCAAAATACTCACACTTTGACAGATAACCAAGTAAAACATATTTTACTTCACAATACTCAAAACTTATCAGCAATTAACCATTTCATGTAAAACACTTTAAAATAAACATTTTGGCATGTACACCATTTTCACAAATCAACTTGAACTCACTTTGCTAGATTTAGGCTAAATCTAGGTTTCACCCAACGAGCTCTTTTGAAGGCCACTTGAATCTTCAAGCCGAGGACTTCCAAAACCTAGATCCAAACATACCACACCACTTAGAAACATTCCCTAAACATTAATTACTAAAATCCTCAAAGAGATCAAAACCCTAGTTTCCCAAAACCAACAAATCCGAGATTTGAGAAATCAAACACTAAGAAACCATCAATGGAGCATTTATAACTTATTTCAAGAAAGCTTACCATTCTAGGTGATGAGACTTTCCGAAGACACCCATTCAAACTCTTCAACCCGAGTTCCCACACGTTGGACTTGATGAGAAAGATGAAGATGAAGGTTTTGTGGTTCAAGATCCCACTAGTTAAATGATGAAGAATCATGTGGTTCTAGGGGAAAACCCTCAAAATGGGTTAGGGTTCGACTTTGAAGTTTGGGAGAGAAAAAGGGGAGAAGATAGAAGTGAGAAATGAGGAGAATGGTGAAAATTCGGACATTTAGAGGACCAGACGCCGCGCGCGACCTTGCCAGGCGATAGTGACATTGTCACTATCGAGAGGGCACTATCGCGGAGAATGTATCGCGGGTGGTACACCCCCGGCGATTGTGCCACGCGATAGTGACACATGTCACTATCGCGAGTCACAATCGCGCCACTCGTATCGAGGCCAGAAAAAAGGTCAAAACTCGAGATTCTCGCATGGGTCGACTAAAGGTTCGAAAACACAACATTTCCCACCCAAAAAGATAGGCGAAAGGCGGAGAGATTGCCAACGAAGGTTGGAAACTTACTTACGAAAAACAGGGTGTTACAAAAACACAACTCTTCTCCTCTAAAAAAATAACTCTTCCAAAAATCATCTTAAGAAACACATGTCTCTCGTCGTATCTGTTGGAAAATTTAGTAAAAATATGGGTTTTTACTAACTTTTGACACATTTAAATACATATATATGTATTGTATATATCTAACTCTTTGTGGGTTTGTGTTCTCCTATATGAGAGCTTCAAAACGATATATTATGTGTCCAAAACGGAATATGTGTGAATGAGATATCGATGCTCAAAGTTGAGTGTTTGGGATGAAATTGGCAAAAATCAAGTGGGTGTGGGATTGTGTCCCACATAGGAAGGAGGAACAAAACTTTTGTGGTTTATAACCATGGATGTGGGAGGGGCTTACAAGTCCATTGTTTGGTTTTACTCCAACACCTACCCGTGCGCAGGGGGGGTGCCGATTGAGACTTTCGTAGGCTAAAATCGGCGAACTTGTGCGTGGGCGCGACCTGTGGACACGAATGTCGCTCCAAAATCTTGTGCTCGCGTAGCTTGGTTTTTGCGAAATTTTTGTTTTGATCCAGTGCATTGGGCGAGTTATGCCGCGGGTTTACCCGCGTGGCAACTCGCGACATGCACTGGAGTGTGGACAAAAGCAGTGAACCACGCGGGTTATGCCGCGGGCTTACCCGCGTTGTAAGCCGCGACATGCACTGTCTTGAGGACGAGAAACAGTGCACCACGCGGGTTGTGCCGCGAGTTTACCCGTGTGGCAACTCGCGACATGCACTGTTGCAGAATCTGTTTTGTAACTCCTACGATACTCATGATTATAAAGATTAATATGATTAATGGTCAAATAATTCATATTAATGACCGATTAATTTCATATTTAATCTTCGTTTTTCAATCTCGAGTATAAAAAGGAGAGGCCAGATTCATTCCATGACACATCGAATACCGAACGAAAATCACACATACTCTCTCTGATATCTCTAAGGCATACGGAATTTCCAACGATTTGTCAAGGCAAGTGGTCATCTCCGGCAGTACATACTGCTTACGCTGTTGTACCCTAGGAACAGACGGCGAATCTGTTTAAGGGTATCGTGTCACACACGAGCCTCAGCGTCGTTTGATTTCATATTCGGTTTATTCGTATACATTTATCTTTTGTCGATTTCCTTGTATTCGAAATTACTAATCATTCGTTGATTGTATTTAGTTCTTACATTAGTTGTAATTTTATATGTATTATCAAAATACATAGAGGAAAAACCAACAATCTTTAGCTCGATTCATTTGGTTGTCTGTTTTGTGTAAACAGACTTTATATCGAATTTATTTCGATCTGTTACGAATCAAGTTTTGTCTCGATTTAAGGGTATAAACGGATTAATAATCGAGATTGTTTCGATTAATTCGTTTTATGTAAAAAAGAATTTTATCGGCTATTGGTTCGATTTAGTTCTTTATATGTTTTGTGTAAACATATTTTAAATCGTATTTGTCGATTTAAATAATTACTGTTTTGTAAACAGTTTGGAAAATCGCGCTTGTATCGATTTTGTGGAGAGAGATTCTAAATCGATTTTGTTGAAAAGAATCTAAAAATCGAGTTTGTTTCGATTTTATAAAGGAAAATTTCAAATCGATTTTGTTTCGATTTTATGGAAATAAAATATAAATCGAATTTGCTTCGATTTGTGGAAAAAGATTATTAAAACCGAGTTTGGTTCGATTTTGTGGAAAAAGGATTCTAAAATCGAGTTTGTTTCGATTTTGTGAAAAAGGTTCTAAATCGAATTTGTTTCGATTCTGTGTAAACAAATTCTAAAACGAGTTTGTTTTAATTTAAGTCATTTTCTGTTTATATAAAAGGATTCTCAATCAAGTTTGTATTTGATTTAATTCCTTCTCTGTTTTGTGTAAACAGATTGAGATTGAGGTACTAAATTGTTCACTGGAAATTTGTTTTCCACGATGGTGAACGAGTATGTGGTGGGAATGATCACGGATCTCACGGCCATGGTCTCGGAGTTGAATATGATTGGTGCAAACTCTAGAGAATGGTGGATTGATACCAGAGCGACCCGTCATGTGTGTCATGACAAGAGAAACTTCAACACCTACAAGGATGTTGATGATGGGCAAAAGCTCTTTATGGGAAATGCCGCCACCGCCGATGTCAAGGGTATTGGAGACGTCATTTTGAAGATGACCTCCGGGAAAGAGCTCAAGCTTAAGGATGTTTTATATGTCCCGGAGCTTCGAAAGAACCTCGTTTCGGGTTGGTTGTTAAACAAGTTTGGTTTCAAACTAGTGTTTGAGTCGGATGAATTTGTTTTGTCCAAAAATGGTATGCATGTGGGTGAAGGATATGCCTTGAATGGCATGTTCAAGTTGGATGTAATTGTTGTCAATGGAATGGAGAAAGCAACTTCAAGTTATGTTTATTTGCTTGAATCTCAAAATGTTTGGCATGGCCGTTTAGGACATGTAAATTTTAATTCCATTCGACATTTAATTAAATTAAACTGCATACCAAATTTTGATATTGACTCAAATCACAAGTGCCCCACATGTCTAGAATCCAAACTTACTAGAACATCTTTCCAATCGATTGAAAGGAAAACCGAACCCCTTGATTTAATTTACACTGATGTGTGTGATTTAAAATCGATTCCTACTAGAGGTGGGAATAAATACTTTATCACGTTTATCGATGATAGCACGAAATATTGCTATATATATTTACTTAAGAGTAAAGATGAAGCAATAGACAAGTTTGTCTTGTATAAAAATGAAGTTGAAAATCAACTTAATAAGAAAATCAAGGTTGTTAGAAGTGATAGGGGAGGTGAATATGTTTCACCGTTTGCTGAATTTTGTTCGAACAATGGAATTCGACATGAATTCACAGCACCCTACTCACCTCAGCAAAACGGTATTGCTGAGAGAAAGAATCGCACCTTGAAAGAGATGGTGAATGCCATATTGATCAGTTCTGGCTTAAATCAGAACATGTGGGGGGAAGCTATTTTTTCGGCTAATTATATTTTGAATAAGATACCCCGCAAGAAACAAGATAAAACACCGTATGAACTTTGGATGGGTAGAAAACCATCTTATAAGTACTTACGAGTATGGGGGTGCCTAGATAAAGTGGTTGTACCTCCGCTTAAGGTACAAAAGTTAGGACCTAAAATAGTGGATTGTGTATTCATTGGATATGCATAAAATAGTAGTGCTTATCGGTTTCTTGTGTATGAATCTAAAAATCCCGAGATACACAAGAATACAATTATGGAGTCAAGAAATGCTTCATTCTTTGAAGACGTGTTTCCTTGTTTGAACAAGGAAGATCAAACGTCATCTTCTAAAGATAAAGAAATTGTTCGAGAGGATGAACAAGTTCTATCTGAAGAAGAAGAAGTGGAACCTAGAAGAAGTAAACGGGCTCGGGTTGAAAAATCGTTTGGTCCCGATTTTCTCACCTACATGGTGGAAAGTGAACCCAAAACCTATCGTGAGGCAGTTACGTCTTCGGAGGGACCTCAATGGAAAGAAGCCATCAAAAGTGAGATAGAATCTATCTTACAAAACCATACATGGGAACTAGTGGACCTACCACCGGGTTGTAAGCCACTAGGTTACCGTTGGATCTTTAAAAGAAAGATGAAAGTTGATGGTAGTATTGACAAATACAAGGCGAGATTAGTGATCAAAGGATATAGACAAAAGGAAGGTCTAGATTACTTTGATACTTATTCGCCGGTGACAAGAATAACATCCATTAGATTGATGTTAGCTATTACAGCTATTAGAAATCTGCAAATTCACCAAATGGATGTGAAAACTGCTTTTCTAAACAGAGATTTAGAAGAAGAAATCTATATGGAGCAGCCTGAGGGATTCGTTGCCCCGGGACAAGAGAACAAGGTTTGTAAACTTATTAAATCCTTGTATAGCCTAAAGCAAGCTCCAAAGCAATGGCATCAAAAGTTTGATCAATCCATGTTAGAAAGCGGTTTTAAGATAAATGAGTGTGATAAGTGTGTTTATATGAAAGACACCACTCATGGATATGTCATCTTGTGTTTATATGTTGATGATATGCTTATCATCGGTAGTGATGACAAAATGATAAGGTCCACGAAGGATATGTTGAAATCTAAGTTTGACATGAAAGATTTGGGTTTAGCGGATGTGATTCTTGGGGTCAAGATCACTAGAACCCAAAATGGTTTGGTGTTAAATCAAACACACTACGTGGACAAGATTCTTGAGAAATTCAATGAAGGAGATACTAGTATAGCTAGAACTCCGATTGATACTAGTCAACATCTATCTAAAAATAGGAGGGAAGGTGTTGCACAAGTAGAATACTCAAGAATAATTGGCAGTCTGATGTATCTTATGAGTTGTACTAGACCTGACTTAGCATATGCAGTGAACAGGCTAAGTAGGTATACTAGTAATCCCAGTTTAGAACACTGGAAGAGTATTACTAGATTATTAAGATATTTAAGATACACACGTGACTATGGACTGCATTATGGAAAATATCCAATGGTGATCGAAGGATACAGTGATGCAAATTGGATATCTGGTATAAAGGATTCCAGATCTACAAGTGGATATGTGTTTACACTTGGAGGTGCGGCTATATCTTGGAAATCGTCCAAGCAAGCTGTTATAGCCAGATCCACGATGGAATCTGAATTTATTGCCTTGGATAAATGTGGCGAAGAGGCAGAATGGCTACGTCAGTTCATGGAAGATATTCCCAAATGGCCTAAGCCGGTAACGGCCATATGTATACATTGTGATAGCCAATCGGCGATTGGTAGAGCTCAAAGTACAATGTATAATGGGAAATCTAGACATATTAGACGTAGACATAATACGATTCGACAATTACTCTCTACTGGAGTTATCACGACTGACTATGTGAAGTCAAAGGATAACATTGCGGATCCGCTTACGAAAGGCCTAAGTAGAGATTTGGTTTATAAGTCGTCGAGAGGAATGAGACTAAAGCCCTTGAATGAGTAATTCATGCAAAGGAAACCTTACCCAGAAGACTGGAGATCCCAAGATCTGGGTTCAAAAGAACAACCTAGTTGTATGAATAAGGGAGGTCACTGTGGGGGAAGTTAATAAACTTCCTACTCTAATTCTGGAATCAGTGATAGTAAGACTAAGCGTATGGCTTTTAATGATCATTGAAGATCACCTATGTGAGAGAGAAGTGGGGTCGCTTCGAAGGAAATTGTGGGGGCTCAATTCCTATCAGTTCTCGCTGAACCAGGCTAGTGTTCATGACCATAACGAACACTACTATGAGGATATGACCTTGTTAGGAAGAGTTTTGTGTGAAATGTATTGCCGCCTACATAAATGGCAGTTCAGTTCAAGGACATAGGCTAAGTGTGTTTCACAAGGGAAGGTTCAAAGGATAACACCTACCTATCCTATGCAGGATTCGACCATTCGAAATTCCGTAGGGAACTTTTCGTATGCAAAAGATCGATCTCCATTCATGTGGGGGATTGTTGGAAAATTTAGTAAAAATATGGGTTTTTATAACTTTGGACACCTTTAAATACATGTATATGTATTGTATATATCTAACTCTTTGTTGGTGTGTGTTCTCCTATATGAGAGCTTCAAAACGATATATTATGTGTCCAAAACGGAATATGTGTGAATGAGATATCGATGCTCAAAGTTGAGTGTTTGGGATGAAATTGGCAAAAATCAAGTGGGTGTGGGATTATATCCCACATAGGAAGGAGGAACAAAACTTTTGTGGTTTATAACCATGGATGTGGGAGGGACCTACAAGTCCATTGTTTGGTTTTACTCCAACACCTACCCGCGCGCAGGGGGGTGTCGATTGAGACTTTTGTAGGCTAAAATCGGCGAACTTGTGCGTGGGCACGACCTGCGAACACGAATGCCGCTCCAAAATCATGTGCTCGCGCAGCTTGGTTTTTGCGAAAATTTTGTTTTGATCCAATGCACTGGGCGAGTTATGTCGCGGGTTTACCCGCGTGGCAACTCGCGACATGCACTAAAGTGTAGACAAAAACAGTGAACCACGCGGGTCCGCGCTGTAAGCCGCGACATGCACTGTCTTGAGGACGAGAAACAGTGCACCACGCGGGTTGTGCCGCGAGTTTACCCGTGTGGCAACTCGCGACATGCACTGTTGCAGAATCTGTTTTGTAACTCCTACGATACTCATGATTATAAAGATTAATATGATTAATGGTCAAATAATTCATATTAATGACCGATTAATTTCATATTTAATCTTTGGTTTTCAATCTTGAGTATAAAAAGGAGAGTCCAGATTCATTCCATGACACACCGAATACCGAACGAAAATCACACATACTCTCTCTGATATCTCTGAGGCATACGGAATTTCCAACGATTTTTCAAGGCAAGTGGTCATCTCCGGCAATACATACTTCTTACGTTGTTGTACCCTAGGAATAGACGGCGAATCTATTTAAGGGTATCGTGTCACACACGAGCCTCAGCATCGTTTGATTTCATATTCGGTTTATTCGTATACATTTATCTTTTGTCGATTTCCTTGTATTCGAATTTACTAATCATTCGTTGATTGTATTAAGTTCTTACATTCGTTGTAATTTTATATGTATTATCAAAATACATAGTGGAAAAACCAACAGTATCCCGTTGGCGACCGTTCCCGGATTGCTCGTTGGCCTTCTCCTTTACTCGTCGCCTACCCGTCCATCTCCTTTCGCCTCTCATTTCCTCCATCTCCCAACTTGGTTTCCTCCATCCAACTCGAATATGCTAACTACTAGATTCCATACCAAAATCCAGATTCCTCTGTCTCTCCAACTCTCTTCAACCATATCATATTCCCCCCTTAATCCTATCATCAAATATTTACAAAAATTGAATTTCAAAATTTGCCTTCGTCCTCATCAGTCGACACTACATGTACCAATAGTTTTGTTGGGCATGTTGATGAAACGAATCATGTTATTCAGACCATGTACACCGAAGAGACAATTGGTCTAGAGGTGATTCACAACAGTGATGTTATGGAGTCATCATATATGGGTCGAGGACCAAATGCTAGATCACATGCATATGTGATCCATCGTAGTTAACGTGTATGATGGAGTTGGCAGTTACTAGTATGTATATAAATGACACATGGAAGGACATGTTTAATAGACGATATCTTGACATGATTGATGCGGGATACCTCACGAGAGGCCAATAGAAAGACCCACACAGTGAATGTGGTGTTTCATGGCTCAAATTTTGAGGTTCTTGCCCCTTTTAGCCCGAAACGGATCAGAAGGAGTTTTAGCATCAAATGATTGATACAATATGCAATTCTATTGAATTAATTAAGTTATATTTGCACTTTTCTATTTTGTTTTTATAATGATTTTTGCTATGACAAAGTATGGAATACCGAGGAGTGGAGATCAAAGTCATAAGTTATTAACCTTTACAATTTATTGGCTGATTATCGATTGAAATCCAAAAACATAAATTAAAACCAAAACTTTACCTATAGATATGATTATCGACGGTATCTTAATCCTCACAACTTTGTTACTAATCCGTCTCTGACAATTTTTCCTTTTTCGTTAATCCTTCAGTAGATTGTCACAATTTTTTATTTATAAAATTGTCGATGTTCACTTGGTAATCCATTGGTAAATTATCGATGAATTTTTATGTCGGTAATGATTTACTATTTATATACATCATTGTCTCTACATGCATATTCTAAAAACTTTGAATTGGGTGCTAAATCCTTAAAAAGCATGCATTGATGTAACGGATTTTGCACGTTTGAAAGTTTTGGGAGAACAATATATGTTTAACACGAAATCTATGAAATATAAACTAAAAATTGAAGTAACAACGAAAATTTTAACTGAATAAACTGCAAATCATTTTTCTTCAATTTCACAATTACATAATAGCAACCGGTAATTATATTTTGTAAATATAACTCATAGCAGATGAATAACCTTGTTCCAAACTTCCAATAGTCATGCACATTGTTTGGCAAAGTAAAGTTGTTGGCATATATACACCATGAAGGTCTCTACAGATAAATACACTACAAAATTTTCGACTTTTTCCGACGGCCAAATCCGTCGGAAATCGTCGTTTTCGGCAGATTTGGTCGGCCGGAAACAGGGGCGCCGCAAATCAATTTTTTCGGCGGCATTTTCGGCGGATTTACATTTTCGGCGGATAAAGCCCCAACTGCATCCGTTAAAGCCCAATTGCATCCATTAAAGCCCAACTAGATCCGTTAAAACTCAACTGTGTATGTTACAGCCCAACTGGATACGTTAAAGCTCTAACTACATCCATTAAAGTCCCACCGGATTCATTAAAGCCCAACTAGATCCGTTAAAACCCAATTGGATCCGTTAAAGCCCAACCGGGTACGTTAAAGCCCCACCGGATCCATTAAAGCCCAACTAGATCCGTTAAAACCCAATTTGATCCGTTAAAGCCCAACCGGGTATGTTAAAGCCCAGCTGGACCCGTTAAAGCCCAACTATGTACGTTAAAGCCCAACCGTAGACATTAAAGACCAATTGGATCTGTTAAAGCCCAATTGCATCCATTAAAGCCCCACCGAATCCATTAAAGCCCCATCGGATCCATTAAAGCCTAACTAGATCTGTTAAAGCCCAACTGTGTATGTTGAATTTCCGGCGGATTTTCGGCGGCCGTTTATATTTTATTTTCTAAATTTTTAAGGAAAAAAAATATTTTATTATTTTTTGTATTTTCAGCGGCCTTTTAATTTTTTAATTTTTTTATATATTCTTTGAATTTCCGGCGGATTTTTTTATTTATTTTTTATTTTCTAAATTTCTGACGGATTTTTATTTTTTATTTTTTTAAAAAAAATAAATAATTATTTATTTTCGGCGGATTTTCGGCGGATCTTTTTTTTTCAATTTTTTTTAAAAATACAAAATATCCGCTGAAAATCCGCCGGAAGTTTTATAATGTTTTCGGCGGATTTCCGACGGATTTTTATTTTTATTTTATATATTTTTTAATTCTTTTAAAAAAATAATTAATTAATTATTTTCGACGGATCTTTTTTTTTCAATTTTTTTAAAAAATACAAAATATCCGGTGAAAATCCGCCGGAAGTTTTATAATGTTTTCGGCGGATTTCCGATGGATTTTTATTTTTATTTTTTATTTTTTTTATTCTTTTAAAAAAATAAATAATTAATTATTTTCGGCGGATTTTCGGCGCCGAAAATAAATAATTAATTATAATTAATAAGAAAAAAATTAAAAAAACTATATTCCGTCGGAAATCCGCCGAAAAATATCTTTTATTTAGTAGTGATAAGGTTAAAACCGTTGGGAGTATCAGATCAAGTCACAACTATATATGTGCTATATTATGAATCATTTTAAATACAAACTAGAAATTCTGACTCTACACCAAATAGATCTATGCACAATATTAAACAAACTAGACAAATTAAAAGAAAACGAATAAATCTTCGATTTATTAAATATATTAAAAATAATAATAATAGATTCCTCTTTTTATATTTATCTTCAACCTCGCCTTCTATGTACAAAATAAAAATATACACGAAAAGGCATGAAAATACAAATTGATATAAAATTAATCCATAATAAAAACAAAAAGGTTAAAAACCTCACGTAAATAACACTTCATAACTGATTGTTGTCATAAAGAAACAAAAAATAAATAACACTTTATAATTTGACCCTTCATTTGCTAACCATGACATTGGTGCTAACCAATTTTCAACCAATCAAAATCATCCTAGAGTTTATGTCATGCGTTCAATCCTATTATTTCTCAAAGGGTAATATGGGTATTTCATAATTCACGTCTATTTAATGTATTTCCATATTTCGAGTGTGCATATATGCATGTCTAGATGTCAGTGTGTATCTCAACCAATGCAGAATAAATCAGCTGATATGCACATATGCATATATACAACATGTACATATTCACAATACTTAATGTGTATATATGCATATTAGATACCAGTGTGCACATATGCATATAGTATTTCAGCAAACATATGCATATATGCACTATATGCAAGTGTGCACATATGCACTATCAAAGAGATCATTAGGTGAGTAGAACAATTTCTTGAAATCAATTTCTTCAGATCGAAAACAACAGATTTCCTGATATCGCTTTCTCCAAATCGATTCTTCAGATCGAAATCCTAAAAATCGATTTCTTCAAATCCTGAAAATCGTTTTCGTGAAATCCTGAAAATCGATTTCTTCAAATCGATTTCTTGATCGACTCTTCAGATCGTTTTCTCCAAATCGATTTCTTGATCTCGAGTTTTGACAATGATCGTGAATGTCGAAAGGATTTTACTCGGATTCCTCCTTATTCGTCGTGATAGAGAGGATTGTTGGAGTCGATTTCAACAACAGGGTGTTCGTGCTTGTTTTGTTGGATAAAGCGATTTTGGGGGATCAAATCCCTAATTATTTGGGTTTTTTATTTAGTAGGCGCATGTTTCCCAAATTAAAGGTATTGTATTTTTACCAAAGTATCCATGTGCATACATGCAATGTATTTTTTACAACCGTTTTGAATATTTTAATTTAATTAAAAATCAATTAATTATGGATCATTGATCTCATCAATCTACGATTGAGATTGGTTAGCACCAATGTCGTGATTAGCAAATGAATGGGAATATATATATATATATATATATATATAGAGAGAGAGAGAGAGAGAGAGAGAGATAAGAGAGGTGAGTTCATACGAGAACGATATCTATTTAAGAAAAGAAGAAAAATGTCGGTACATACAAAATCACATGTGATCCCGCGACTTCGCACGCGACTTGAAGCCGCGGGAAAAGTCGCACGTGTCCCATTTTTCCGGGTTAATGCCAAATCACGTGTGATTTTGTACATGATTGTTGATTTTTTTGTTTTCTTAAATAGTTAGCATCCTCGTTTGAACTTTTCTCTCTCTCTCTCTCTCTATATATATATATATATATAAATATATATATATCAATGAAGGGACTTAATCAAATGATAACTAGGTAGTTTGTGGTAACTGTGAGATCCAATATGAGTCACACATTTAGAATAATTAATATTAATTTTAAATAAATAGAAAATGATATTTTAGTAAATTTATTTAATTCCTAAAATATAACTTAATTCCTAAATTTTCTTATTTCCTTTTACAAAAGGGTATCACAGTGTGCTATCATGTATTTTTGATGTTTACAAAAGGGTATCATAGTGTACTATCATGTATTTTCAATCTTTACAAAGTGTATCACAGTGTGCATCACTTATTTTCGATATTTTTTCGATCTTTACAAAGTGTATCACGGTGCGCTATCACGTATTTTTTATGTTTACAAAAGGGTATCATAGTGTACTGTCATGTATTTTCGATCGTTACAAAGTGTATCACAGTGTGCATCACGTATTTCCGATATTTATAAAATGTATCACAGTAGGCATCATGTATTCACCGGAATAGTATTTGCTGGAGAGATGAGAGAGAAGAGAAGAGAGATGAGATCTCAAAAATACCTAAAATATCTTTAATTAAAAATTTTAATTAAAATTACCAAAATTATTGATTTCCTAATTTATTTTCTGATTTGTGGTTAAGATTGGATCTCACGGTTACCAGAGATAACTTAGTTCTCCCTTGAATGATCCCTATCAATAAAATATATTAAAAGTTTAAAACCGACAGTTTAGGACATTCAATTCGTGCCTTAAATAATCTCTAATAAATTGACCATAATTTTATAAAGAATAAAATAAATTTAAAACATTGAAAATTTAGAATCTTTTGAGGAAAAAAAATTCTACAGTATTTCTTTCAAAGAATGCCACCTAACGGCTCTATATTTTTATTTAATAGGAAAATAAATATAAATATATAAACATATATATAGATTACATAACTTTTGCCCTCTAAAATATTTAAGATTATAATCAATTTATAAATTCCATCTACAATTTACCCATTTTCGGGCTCCACTAACCTTTACGATTTTTTTTTACGGCAACTTGGGCTATGCCCACACACACACGCACCTGCGGTATCCGGGCATCCAATTGGGCAGCACCGACTAATCCGTGACGACCCGACCCAGCCCCAATGGACTTGACCCGCCCAAGTACGACTAAGTCCGGTCAAGACCGAACCCGCATACCCATAGACTGGTATGCCCGTAAACCTGGACCCGAACCGACCTGAAGGCCGACCCAAGGTCTGGGTATCGCCGAAGTGCATCCCCCAGGATTCGAACCCTGGTAGATAGGAATACCATGCACTATCCGTCCAGGGCCTTACCACTAGGCTAGCACCTCTTTGATACTAACTTTTACGATTTGTAATTGTATCGATAATTATTAATAAATGCAAAACATGTTTTTCTTTCTTTTATGCTTTTCATTTCAATAAATGATTTCGTTCTCTTTTTCCTTTAATTTTCATTCATTTGCAGCATATTGTTGGTTGGTTGCAAAAACGAAGTGACACATATTATTAGTATACTACTGTTTATGGTTGAAAAAACATAACTAATATATGATTTTTCATAACTTTATTAAATTGCGATAACTTTAAGAACCAGTACATCATGTGTTATTTCACATTATTTTTCTCATGTATAACTTGGATTTAGTGTATATATTAACATAAATTTGTTTCATAATGTATTTTTTCACATATATTTGTTTCACAATGTGAACATTTGTATGTCTTTGTGAAATTAAAAATACAACTAAAAAGTTTCACATTATGAATTGAATACATATAAAATAAATACATTGTGAACCAAGTATATGTTCTAATCGGTATATTAAATTCTAATCTTAGATGGACAATCTTGTGAAACAATACCTTACGATAATAATTTTGATAGTTATCACAATATCTTGGGGTTTCAAATGATTAAGCCATGTATAATGGGAGGTTCAAATAAAAAGGCTAAATATCGCTTGAAGGTAAGAAGGAAACGTTAAGGGAAGGCTCATACGTGAACATTAAAAAAAGTGGGGAAAAAAGATTTATTTGAAGATTCATATGTGAACCAACAATTATCCATATGAATTCACATATGCATTTTTATATGGATTTTTCGATTATTTTCACATATGAACCTTTTCTTAACCTAATCTTCTCAAAATATTTAGTTTTTTTTTATTTGAACCGACATATATATATATATATATAGAGAGAGAGAGAGAGAGAGAAATAAGGCCGGGTTTCGGTGATAATGAAAGTTATGGTGAGAAAGGTAAGAAGGGATTTTCACCCCACATCAATCATAATTGAAGATCGATTATACTAACGAAATACACCAAATCAATTCCTTTCTAAAATGCAATTCATTTGTTGTTTTGAGATTAAAAATGATTAAGGGAGAGAGAGAGAGAAGTTCAATTGAAAACCGATTTTCAGTTGTAAAACCAAAAGACAAAAGAGAGCATGACACGTGTCCTCAGGTGTCCACATTCAATATAAATAACGAAGGTAACGTTCATGCACTATTCATGATGAATAATACACGAATTCGTAATTCATTTATTATTTATCATGAATCGTGTGTTATTCATTATGAATGTTGTATTATTCATGATGAATAATACTTGAATGACCCGTGAAAATGTGGACACGTGGTGCGTTCTCCTTTTTCTTCATATTCGCAACCAAAAATTAGTTTCATTTGAACTGTGTGTGTGTGTGAGAGAGACGTGTAGAATTGATTTATTTGTTGTAATGGAAAATGGGGTGGCAAATAGTAGGTCCATTTTGAGGGACAATTTCTCACCAATGAATCTTTAATTCGCGACAAATCTCGTGTCGCTATATGTTGTTGGTTGCTTGTTTACGACCATTTCTTTTGTCGTACTTTTTTGTTGGTTGTGAAAGCTGATCGATTCTTCTTCTTATGGATTAGTGGTTATATGGTCGTCGAGTGCCTTGATGCTATATACAATAACGTTACGTCTCGATTACAACTTTGTTAAAATGGCAAAGGTTTCGGCTCATAAGCACAATCATGTTCTGATTATTTAGAAAACTCAACAATTTAATATCGGTTTATATATTATGCATAAAACAATACGTATATGCAAGCCGTAATCAATACATATACAGAGGGAGGTTCAGGGAAAAACCTCAAAAAAATAAAAACTGATGAACACTCTGGTAACCGTTCATCTGGAAGGTATGCACATGTGCATACACGTAATTGAAGTTGTTAATTTTATGCACGTGTGCATGTTACAAATTACTTGTATGCGCATGTGTATACCGCCCACATGAACGGCTACCAGGGTGTTCTTTAGTTTTTCATTTTTGCGGTTTATCCTTGAACCGACAATATATATATATATAATGTGCATGGAGAGGGGGAGAGAGAGAATGAGTGAGAGTGAGGAAAATGCATATATATGGGTGGATTATATGCTCATAGTGAAGGTTCCAAGCGAAAAGGGACAAGAGGAAGCAAGTGGACAGATTGGAACCTGGTGGAAGACCATTTTAGCTCTATAACATTTTTGGTAAAATACAAATACAATTACACATATATATAAGTCTAGTCGTTGGGTTGATTTGTGTGAAAACAGTACCCGAATCCAATATTTTGAATAATCGTTGACGATTTTAGTTCAAGTATATACAGAACAAACTTTGTGTTCGTAATATTCACTTTTAACATGTGTGCATGGTTTAAACATCATTTTATAAAAAAAATTACGAAGCATGAAATAAATATGTTGTGAAACAAATTTATGTTAATCAAATGAGAATATCATGTATTCCGCTATTTATTTGGTTGGTTATATTGGAAATGGAGGTAAAAGAAGACAAAGAGTAGAAGACAAAGAGTATAAACAAAGAAGGACAAAAGAGGTCAAAGTAGGGGGTATATTGATATGGGGGTGGGACCTTCCATAGGACAAAGAGATACCAAGATGGGCACCCATGAAAGGAACCCAACATAACCCCCACGTTAAATGGACCAACTTTCAAGTCTTCTCCATGTTTTAGTCATATATATATATATATATATATAGGCCGATAATCAAATGAAAACCAAAAATATGTTACAAACCCTTGAGAATCGATATAAAAATATTTTTTACATGATTTTTTTTCATCAAAACCTATGATTTAAGATATTGTTTCACTTATATTTTTATTCACCTTGTGAAATGATTGCACGCGAAATTTGATTTTTGATTCACCTAGTGAAATGAAAAATACAGGTAAAAAATATTCATGTGGTGAAACAAATACATGTGAAACTATCATATTATGAAACAAATATATGTGAAACAATATTTTAAATCTAAGCATTTGGTGAAAATATATCATGTAAAAAAATATTTTTATATCGGTTCTCACAGGTTTGTAACATATTTGTAACATATATATAGGGGTTGTTTAATTTGCAACCCTTAAAATGGTTACAACCCTTGCAACCCACATATTAACCGTCGGATTCATGATAGCGTTAGATTCATTTGAGAAATGGTAAATATATGAAAAATAGAGAAGTAATCTTAGTCATTCATACGGTCAAGATCGGATTTGACTGGTTAAAAGTTGCGGCTATTTCAAAAATAGTAGAACACTTTCGTAATTTTTACAAAATACACGGGTTGTATTCATATATGAACTATATGTTCATATGTGAATCAGTGTAATTCACATCTAAACTCTTTTAACTAATTGATATATGAACTAATTAACTGTAAGTTCATATATGAATCAGTTGAACTAATTAACAGATTCATATATGTAGATCCCAGATACAGTGCAATCACGAACAATAATTAATCAATGAAGAACAATGAATGAGCCACAACTTCTAGTCATATGATTAATACTCAATAAAGGTTTAGGTTTACAGAGAGAATTTCTGATAAGCAAATGTAAACCTATTGACTAGAATAATGAATCCAACTAACCTCTCTATTCTCTCTAACCTAAAACTAGGTTTAGAAACACTTTAAATAGTAGGCGTGCAATGCCTAATGGGCCTCAAAGCCCATTTAAAAAGACTTTGAACAAATTACAAATCAACCCCTTATAAATGATTTATGCCTTGATCTTCTTTCCCTCTTGAATCTTTGAAGAACGTTGGTGTTGCATGTCTTCATGTCTTTCCAAACTTCCCCTTGAATAAAGCTCTGGTCTTCATAGTTTCAACTTTGTAACCAGATTCAATGTACAATAGCCTCGACTGAATGCACTATCAAGCAACTTTCAACTGTAGAAACTCAACACATCGGATCAGCACACAAGAAATATAATGTGCGAGTTACATGACATTCCACGGTGCAACCTCAGTTTAAAACAAAGAATGTGTCTTTGAACTGCGAGTTGAATATGCTTTCAGCTTAAGAACTTGTTTCAATCAGCTCGTAGGAGGAACAAACTTGTAGCAGACACCACATGATACGGGATAGAAGAACCAATAAAATCTTTTCTGCTCAACTGCAATCTTTGAATCCAAAGGCTTTTCAATCTCAAATTTAAGAAATTTTGTTACTCCCCCTCAGATTTTGCTAACTCCCCCTCAACACGATAATATGTGTCTTTGAATTGTATGTCGTTCTCCCCCTCATGATGATTAGAAGAAACCTGAGCATCATGGAACTTCAAAGACTAACCGGATGAGTAGCAAAATATCAGATAGAGCAATTAGTGACCAAGGGTAACAGCTAACACAGAAACACAATAGTATATGTTATCACAACAACTAAAATAATTGTGTGGCCTATTCTCAGAGTTGGCATTGATGAATCTCTGATAGGACTTCCAATTATCACTGAAGTAAAATATTAAAAAATTACTTCTCAAACTGTTCTGGCAATATCACAAAGATATGCAAGGGGAATCACAAAGATTCGTGCGTGTGTGAAAGAAGTATAACTCATATTGATTAGGCTCAAAGATTGATTCAACCTGGGACATAGGTTAGAAATAAATAGACTCAGTGATATGAATATGAAGTTCGGAGACCGAAGTTGGTGTCTTCCTTTTTCAATATCTAAGACCTCCGAGTGAGGAATAGATAGATTATGTGCTAAATCTCCGTGCATATATGAAACAAGTATCTTTTGAGAGATACTTGAGTGGCTGGGTGGGGTGACACGAGTTATCGACATTGGGTCCATGTCTGTTTCAATATTCATTTCCAAAGAATGAGAATGAATAGATTATATGGTAACCCGGATAACTGACTCGGTTTGGTAAGGACCAATAGTTCTTTTAAGTCCTGTCACATCCACACCATTTTTTTTTCACTCCGAACTCATCTATCAATCTAGACCTCTCACTGATATCTATGAATGGGATGTGTTCCTTGGGTAGGTACTTCCGGTTCTGGATGGACCATAGAAACATTAAAAGCCCTAACGCTCATTTAACTCGCCAAAATTAAACATTGAAGTACAAGTCAAAACATTGAAGTACGAGTCCTGAACTGAAGTGTTCAGAAGTCGATTTTTGAGAGTAAATATGTCATTCTTATTGATCATAAGCCCTTTAAATAGGGATGAGTTACAAGTAGATAACTATGATATACTTATCTCTATCTCTATCTTTATCTCTATTGTCATATCCTTTAGACGATGACACACAGGTCCAGGATCGGAACCTGGCTCTGATACCAATTGTAGATCCTAGATACAGTGCAACCACGAACAATAATTAATCAATGAAGAACAATGAATGAGCCACAACTTCTAGTCATATGATTAATACTCAATAAAGGTTTAGGTTTACAGAGAGAATTTCTGATAAGCAAATGTAAACCTATTTACTAGAATAATGAATCCAACTAACCTCTTTATTCTCTCTAACCTAAAACTAGGTTTAGAAACACTTTAAATAGTAGGTGTGCAATGCCTAATGGGCCTCAAAGCCCATTTAAAAAGACTTTGAACAAATTACAAATCAACCCCTTATAAATGATTTATACAACTTTTAACGCACAAGACTTTCAGTCCTAACAATATATGAACTTTTGTGATTCATATATGAAATAATTAGTTGATTCTCATATGAACTAATTAACTGATTCACATATGAACGTATAGTTCATATGTGAATCATATAGGTTCATATATGAACTCATCCCGCGTATTTTACGAAACTACCTCTCTACCTTCTATAGACCATGCAAGAGAATTATCCGGTGTTTTGCGGTCAAAGTCGCAAATGTTGATTAGATGAATGGCTAAGATTACTTCTCTATTTCTCATACACTTATCATTTCTCAAATGAACCTATTCCTATATATATATATATATATATATATATATATATAGGAATAGGTTCATTTGAGAAATGGTAAAAATATGAGAAATAAAGAAATGATCATAGCCCTTTATATAGTCAAAATTTGTGGCTTTGACCGTGAAACACCGGATAATTCCTTGTGTGGTCAGTAGAAGATAGAGGGATAGTTTCGTAAAATACGCAGGACGGGTTCATATATGAACCTGTATGATTTACATATGAATTATATGATTCACATATGAATTATATGTTCATATATGAACCTGTATTATTCACATATGAACTCTTTTAACTGATTCATATATGGACCTTTGTGATTCATATATGAATAAGTTAATTAGTTCATATGTGAATCTGTTAATTAGTTCAACTAATTCACATATGAACCTACAGTTAATTAGTTCATATATGAACTCGTCCAGTGTATTTGTAAAAATTACAAAATTGTCCTTCTATTTTTAAAATAGTCGTAACTTTTGACCAGTCAAAATCGCAATTGTTGACCAGTCAAATCCGATCTTGACCGAATAAAAGGCGAGGATTACTTCTCTATTTCTCATATATTTACCATTTCTAAAATGAACCTCTCCCTATATATATATATATATATATATATATATATATGTGGTTGAGTTGGGGTGAGATCAAATCACTTTTTGTGAGATCGGTGAGATCGTTGTTAAACTCTAATGTATGCTTCTAACTTTTCAACGGGCTAGGACACGAGTAGAAACTATCATTGTGATTTCATAATTAGTTATGCGTCCAAATAATCATCTGTTTATACACCCTATATTTGGTTGTTTTGTTGTGACTATGTGTATTTTTATATAAAGGTTCATTGTGTTTCTCATGTGAATGTTTTTAATGTGAATGTTTGGTCTTGTTAAGGTTCGGTGAGATCAACTTGTCTGAGGGCTCCAAGGTGGTCTCGTAAGTCTCATGAAAACTACACGATCTCACATAATCCTAACTCTCTCTCTCTCTTATATATAGAGAGAGAGGGGGGGGAGTATCTCAAATACAAACCATGGAATTTATACATAAACCAATCTTAACCATTCGTCTACCATAGTGAATATCTGGTTCCATAAATATCTTAGTTATTTCTTAATCTAAAGAAATGGTCACAATGAATGAACCATATCATATTTCATAAATATCTCGATCATAATGAATGAACCTCGATTATCTTTCATAAATATCTCAATTGTTTCTTAATATAAGCGTTGATCATGTATGGTTCATATGGTTTGTATGGTGTATATGAAACTCCCTATATATATATATATATATATATATATATATATATATATATATATATATATATATATATATATATAGGGAGTTTCCCTATATATATATATATATATATACGAAAACATGAGAACACCCTTTTACTATAGTGAATCACAAATGATTATGTTGTACTTCAAATGTAATAATGAATCAAATGCAGGCGACCTTTGGCACGACCCTATGTCGCGAGCCAAGTCATTAGCACACCACCAGAGTATTATCACAGTGATTTTCTATAGTAAAAGAGTGTTTTCACATTTTCGTAAAATGAAGGTGTTCTCGTCTGAATCTGCACCTATATATATATATATATATATATATATATATATATATATATATATACAAACGAGAACATATACAATTTATGAGAATACGAGAACAAATTTGAGTCATCACCAAGGAAGAGCTACAAAATAGGGTGGCATTTTTTAAATTATGGGGTAATGAATACTGTTGGTCCCAAAAAGTAATGACAATAATAAACAAGTATTGTAGAAGGGGGTGGTTGAATACAATACACAAAATTTTTCATTTAATTTAATTCTTTATTGATATAAAATCAAGAATTACACATAGAAAACTTTTAAGATTGTTGCGAATAGAACAGATAAAACTATTCTAACAATCTTCCACAAATAACAAGAACACAACTCAAAAACACAAAGATTAAAGCTATGGAGATGAGAGAGCAAATTTGCCAACTTTTTGCTTGAGTGCACTAAGATCTCTTTTCAAAAGCGTAACTTGCATGGAAGGAGTCTTCACCTTTAAATATCACCATATGCATACTTGTCGTCTTGGTATTGGATGTTAGATATTTCTTACAAAAGGGATAAAATAACTGATATGATTTATCATGGAGTCAAGTTGACCTTTGAACCTTGAGAAGACAACACCTGAAAGAAATATACACGACAAACATCCTCTTTCTGAACCTTTGGAGAATGTCTCCATCATTCCATAATTCAGGTGAAGATCTTCTGTGCAATAAAAGGTTTCTACCTTTTTGTCAGAATGAGGTTGGCAAAATAGAAGTCTAGCCGATTTATGAAGATCAAATCGGCTGGAAAGGGTCCAGCCGATTTGGTAGAGACAAATCGGCTAGTGGAGGGTCCAACCGAATTGTAGAGCTACAATTCGACATGTGGACATCTTAGTGGGGTTGGAAGTTTATCTTGATATGCATCTGAAGATTTACTTCTTGCTGATTTCGGTTGGTCTTCGACTTCACCGATCTTTTGAAACATGACTAAGCTATTACAAAGAACCTTAACATAATCTAAGTACAAAAGATGTTCAAATAATATAAGTATAAGTTGATGATCCGAAAGGGAGGTCATCTTCAAATCCTTGATGACCCAACAAATACCGTTTAATAGGTGGTCGAGGGGTAAAATGGGAAAAAAACAGTTTCCTAATCATGGGGGAGAAAATCGGGGGATGAGAAATTTCCATGATTGCCCCTTCATCTTTCCTTATCCTTCCCATCGATTTCATTCATTCATAAGTTTTTATCAAGCCATTATAAAAAAAATAGAGAGAGGGAAGTCGAAGGCGATGTTGTCTCGAGGTTTTTAGAGAGAGAAATTGAGAGTAGAGAACAGCCAACAACAAAAGAGGATTGCTACCATCTGTTTTCAAGAGCTGGGGGATAGTAGAGATTGAGACGTAACATTCAAGAGAGGCAACAACCGCTGGGACTTTGGAGAGCCAAGGCTAGACAAAAAAAAATGTAGAGTGCGTTTTTTGAGAAGCATGTTTTTTTAAGGAGTACAAGATCCATCTTTGTTTGCTCCATTGAATCATTAGCATCTTTGTAAACGAGGGTGGACCAACATACAAGGCCCCAGTGCACAAGGCTACCACTCAAACGACTCATAAGAATAGAATAGAAATTAGAGGTCTTAAAGGTGCACCCACTTTAAATTGATGTGTCCTCTATTAAGTTAACAAAAAAGTGGCTACAACAAATTGAACAATTATTTTAAATATGCCTCGGACTTTCATTTAATTGTAGA
The DNA here is from genome assembly GCA_954870635.1 of Arctium minus. Classification (NCBI taxonomy): domain Eukaryota; kingdom Viridiplantae; phylum Streptophyta; class Magnoliopsida; order Asterales; family Asteraceae; genus Arctium; species Arctium minus. The sequence continues at coordinate 70,883,280 of OX941094.1, read as the reverse complement.
GTAATTAATCATAAGAAATAAATATTAGTTAAATTATGACATAGTGAACTAATTAATTCTTTTGACGTCTTCATTTTTTTTATCTTCTTGTCTTGCATAGTCTGCGTATCTTCAATTTGAATTTTTTTTATATTTGTCGTCTTGGATATTTTCATTGATTTTAGCATAGTTTAAGGGGTTGTTTGTTTTTTTAAAAAAACCTCTTAATGGCTCTTAAGTTTGAATCGTTCAGACCTTTTTACACACCACCTCTTATTAATCATAACCAAAATAAGATTTCAGACTTTAGACCTCTTAAAAAACAAACGACACCTAAGTAATCAAATTAAGTGGTGTTAAATCTAAAACATCTAATATTCCTTCTAATAAACCCTTAACTCCATTTGTTTTAGAATGTTGGGTTTTTGGCTGAAGCACACGAAAAAAACGAGGGACATATCTTTAAAATATTTTATAAATCCTTATTTGCATTAATTTTAATAGTGATGACCACAAATTATTGTTTTGATATTGTTTTAAATCTTTAATCATGATAAACAATTGAGGTAAACGCAATGAGCCTTGACCAGGTCTTTTCAAGTTTTATCCGAACCGGTTTCCGGTTAACCAAGGATCAGTTTTCGGATTTTATCCAGGTTTTTTAAACCGATTAAGGATCAGTCCCAGGTTCGAAATTTAACACCAAAATGGGTACTTTCCGCCTATAACCAGGCCTTAGGTCGGGCCTTTTTTAACCGATCCTTTTCTGGATCGGTCGTCAGTCCAAAATCAATTAACCGCTTTTTTGTGCATATCTAATGAGTGATTTAAGTAATTTCCAGTTGAACCGTCAATGGAGGAAACAGAATAAGAGATTTAAGCAACTGTCAAACCGTGGAAAATAATTGACACATGAAAAATTACCACCATACCCTTGTTGGATTAAAAATGGAAGGTTAATTAAAATTGTAGAATGTAAGTGATTGAATGGATACAATTGTTTCTCATGGTTGTTAAAATTAATATTTTCTTACCTTCCAAAACAAAACCATAATCAAATTGTAAATTTTATTCTTCTCATGAATTTCCCGGCCTACTGCATGCATGCATGCATACATACATACATACGTACGTATACACATACCTTGTCTTATGGTGAATGTAGATTATAATTATAAATATCTTATATATCATATATCAAATTACTAAAAACTTTTTGTCATGGTTTTTTAAATCAATTTGAAACTTATTGTGTCAATCTTCTGCTTTGTTTGGACGTTACAAATTGTATGAGAGCAGTAACCCTCCTCACCCTCCTCTGGTGACAAATTGGACTCATACATCTTCTAAAGATGTTGAACATGGGTCTGCTAGAGTTTGTCGCTATACCCAACAACAATGTACCGACATAGAGTCAGTAACAAACCATCTCACATTGATTATAATTAAAATCAGTAATAAACTACTAATAAATTGAAGTTTTAAATCAAATTGAAGGTTATCAAGTTCACATATTACTTTTAGGTTAGAACCATTAATTATGTTGATTTCTCATTTCCCCTTATATCATATAATTAAAATTTTCATTTTTGTGATTGACCATGTGAGGGACAAAAATGGAAAAACAGGGACCAAAATCAAGTGCACTCATCTCACAAAGAAACAAGACAAGGTACATAAAGATTTCCCACTCATTTATTCAAAAAATTTGTTATCTTTGGTCACATTTCAATCAAGATTGTGTTTTTTTTTCATGGTACAATTATGACCCTCTTTTGTAGTTTAATTCTTGTCGATGTTTAATAAAGACGTATGAAGAACAGTATCATGGTCTTATATTATTTAAAATAAAGTACTGCTTTCAAGCTAACATATTTGACTTAAGTCAGTTGTGATGGTATTTGAAATTCATACGACTCTAGAAAATAGTAATGTGAAAGATCTGTACAAGAATTTCTGTTGGTTTGTTTGACTTGTATCATATTAATCGTCAATTTACATTAACAGTTAAATAGTTAAGTAATGTCTTATAATTTTAACAAAAGCAAAGAAATACACATAATAGTTGCAGAGTCCAAGAAACAAGACAATGTACATAAAGATTTCCCACGCATTTATTCAAAATTTTGTTATCTTTGGTCACATTTCAATCAATATTGTGTTGTTTTCCATGGTACAATTATGATCCTCTTTTTGTAATTTAATTCTTGTCAGATGTGTAATAAAGACATATAAAGCACAGTATCATGGTTTTATATTATTTAAAAATAAAGTATTCTTTTCAAGCTAATATATTTGACTTAAGTCTGTTGTGATTGTGTTTGAAATTCGTACGCCTCTTGAAAATAGGTAATGTCAAAGAACTGTACAAGAATTTTTGTTAGTTTGTTTGACATGTATCATATTAATCGTCGATTTAAATTAACAGTTAAATTAGTTAATTGATGTCTTATAATTTTAACAAAAGCAATGAAATGCACATAAATAGTTGCAGAGTCCAAGAGATGCTAGCGGATGTTGTCGCCCCCCCCCCCCCCTCCAACAGAGATTTTGTAAAAAATATCATATAAAATCAAAAATAAAAAAATATTTTCACATATTTTATGACTTCAATAATACTACATACGCTTGCTTAGAGTCTAACACCGTATAGCCTACAACAACCCCAACATCTCTTTTTTAAGCAGTATTTTTAATATCATGACATATAGTTAAAACAATTGATAGCAAGTTACAGTTAAATTAAACTGATAATAAAATGAGTATCAAATAATAGACGTTGTAAAAGTTAAACATAAAATATTACAAATTTATACTATAGTAAGAGGTACACAACCTTCACGAGCATAACTGTACTCACTATTCTACTGAATGTCAGATTCGTAAATCTGAAGCAGAATATACAGTATCATTACAAATTACTCTGATATACATTACAGTAAAAAAAATCTATCTTTTACGTTATAAGCTTGAATGTGGGTCCATCCTTGACCCAACTCAAAACATTCTTTTGATTTTATATATATGTATATATGTATATAGAATTTAATGAAAAAAATTATAATCCGTGGGCAATATACAAACAATTTGGAAAATTCTATGTTGGAATTATTTATTTATTTAATTAATTAAAAAAAAAGAAATATGGCTTTCAAACGACCATTCTGTTCACATATGGTCGTCTTCCTTTAGGACTCTTGTGCTTCTCTATTGTTCTCTAGGCCCACTACAATTTATTTATTTATTTATTTATTTTATTAATTAATATTTTTAATTATGAAAGTTTGACCATTGGATTCGATAACCCAAAATCATAAGAATTAAGAAGAGTATATTGAAAGATAGATTGAGAAAGTGGTAAAACAAAATATATAGAGTAGAGTGAGGTTTAGAGGAAACCTCTAAAAAATGATAAATTGATGAACAGTTTAATAGTCGTTCGTCTATACGGTATGTATATGTGTATATGAGTAATTGAATATGTTTCCTGATTTCTATGCACGTGTGCATGCATGTTTTAATGCAAATGTGCATACCGTAAAAATTACTTACAAATTATATGTTTTCATGTGCATACCGTATAGATGAATGGTTACTAGGACGTTTCTTAGTTTTTTTATTCTTTTACGGTTCTCCCATGAATCTAACCCTATATATATATGGGTTAAATCATGTGAGAACCAAAAAAAGATTGAGAACCGTGAGAACCGATCTAAGCCGTAATTTTGTTTTGATCCTATGGTTTTAATTAAAAGTTGTTCACTTCCAATTTATTTCAAAATTGTCATTACCTTTAATGACCATGGATTAAAATTAATCAATGATTTAGATCGGTTTTCACGGTTCTCAACTTATTTTTAGTTCTCATTTGATTATCGTCCTATATATTTGTATAATATGATCATGAGTTTTAAAAAATTAACATGTTTAGTTAATTATCAAGAGACATTAATAAATTGTCGACACAAATTTTATTCTATCATGTACGCCTTTTTGAGTTTTAGGTGTCGGTAAGATATATATATATATATATATATAGATATATAGATATATATAGATATATATAGAGAGAGAGGGAGAGAGAGAGACTAAAGAAAGAGAGAGGAGGGAGAGAGAGAGAGACTAACTGACTAAAGAAAGAGGGAGAGGCGGCTCAAACAAAAAAGCGGTAAACTTGTGAAAAGGGCCAAATCACATGTGATACTATAATAACATCACATGTGACACAAACACATCGAGTTGACCAGTTATTGTGCGGACGAGATTTCACGCAACCTTGGTCGTGTTGTCCAAGTCATTTGCATCCTTTTGGACGTTTTGTACCACATGTGATTTTACTATGAAATCACATGTGATCGGATTTTCTCGCACTTCTTGCATGTTGACCGATTTCTCGTATGATCCTCCTTTTATACATACATACATATATATATATATATGTGTGTGTGTGTGTGTTTTCCAGAAGTAGGGCCATTTGTAGGTTTAGAGAGCGCATATAAGAAGATGATAATGCAATACTATATTTCAGTTATATATATATATATATATATATATATATATACATGTTATATCATAATATGGTATCTCAAAATCAAAAAGTGATGTAAAATGTTCAAATTATACATGGGGTGAGTTAAGTATAAGAAGGAAGTTGTATATAGTCTTGTTTCAGCAAATGACATAAGTTGTGTGTCGACATCATATAAGTTCAAATTCGATCAGATAAATCAACATCATTTGATTGATAGACACTTGTAAATTATATATTAAAAAATTATATATTTAATGATTAATAATTGAAATGAGAATATTGTAAGTGAAGTAGAGTGAAAGTATGGGAGCAAAAATAATAATAAAAGAAGCTAAATGCAATCAAATTAAAAGATTTTATGGTAGATATAGCGACATAAATAAATATAAAAATGAGTCAATTATTTAAGTAAATTAATATATAGAATTACACCACGATCTTCTAGATTTTATTTTATTTTATTATTATGATTATAAAATATATTATGTATATATTAAATACAAGAAATCTCAGTGGGTATCCCCACAAGTCGTATTCTCTTGTGTTGTCAAAAAGATCACATTAGATTTTCCCTAATTCCCCATATCTATATTATTTATATTATAAAGTACGAATAAAAAACTCTTAAATACAAATTATTAGACACAAGGTACCATCATTTTATGCAAGATTTTGAAAATCCCTTAATTTACAAGTATTAAAGCGCAAGATACATATTACTACTGCAGGCTTCTAACACCCACTAATTTGGTATGTGTAAGACATTCCTTTTATATATTATATTACTATAAATTTGTTTTAATTATATTATTAAATATGTAATTGGTTATTTTTTCTAGATGTCATTAAAATATATATAAAATAATCATTAAATTATAACAAAATACTTAAATTTTTTTATATAAAAAACATTATATTATTAAGTCTAAATTAAACAATTTTTAAAAAAAAAAACATTATCACTTTCTTAAAACCATAAAATCGTACTGTAAATCGACAAAAAAACAAAAAATAAAATGAAACATTCAAACCATGATGTATCTCGCTGCATTGCGCGAGTACGCTTCTAGTATATATATAAAAGGGAATAATCAAAATGTTAAAAGAGAAAGGTGAAAAGCAATGAAATGCATGTGTATACAACAAATATATGTAAAATAATAATTTAAATCATAATTTTAGTACATGTGAACGAATATGTTGAGATTGGTGTTTATGGGTTTTCAACATATTTAAGGTTCTCAGTAGGGATGGCAAAAATAACCGAAATCGATGGTGAAAACCGAAAACCGAAATTTTCGGGCTGGGTTCGGGAACTTCTTATCGGGGACGGGGCGGGGATCGGGGATATATTCAGGGATTTTATCGGGGACGGGGACGGTGATCACCGGCCCGGCCCGATATGTGTATATATATAAATATTAATGTATTTACATATATATATATATATATATATATATATATATATATATATGTTAAATTATATATATATAGAGGCACCTTCAAATACAAACTTTTTAATGGTGCAAACCATGCAACCCACTTATCTACCACATATTTTGTTTTTACCTTTTTAATAAAAAAATGGAAAAATAATATATGTGGTAGATAAGTGGGTTGCATGGTTTGCACCATTAAAAAGTTTGCATTTGAACACCCCTTTCTCTCTATATATATATATATAATATCATTAAAAGAAAATTACTAACATTATATTAAAATTTAAAATATTTTAATCCATTTTATCTCAACTCCCCAAACAAGCCTCCCGAAAAAGTTTATTTTATTTGTTTAATCGTGAAACCGTAATGTTAGTTGGATGATATATGAATTTTATTTACTTTTATATCGTAATTTAAGACATTTTTTAGGCATTTAGACTTATGTTCATAAAAATTGTAATTTATTTTTAGTTGTGACAATTAACATTTTGTAAAAAAAAATCCGGGCCGGTTTCGGGTTCGGGTATAACCAACGGTGAACGGGAAAACCCAATGGGAAAATACGATTTTTAATCTTAACGGGTTCCCCAACGGGGATCGGGGAAACCGCGGGGACCCAACGGGGATCCCCGATAAGATCCCCGACGGGGATCGGGGCGGTTTCGGGGACGGTTTTGGTTATCGGTTTGGGGACGGGGATACCAATAACCGGCCCGAACCCGGCCCGTTGCCATTCCTAGTTCTCAGTTGATTTACCCTCTATACACATGTATGTATAATGTATGTATGTATGTGTGTATGGGTGCATACGTGTACTATGTATATATATATATACGTGTTTGTATGTATGTATGTATGTGTGTGTGTATGCGTATGTGTAAGTGTATAAGTGACGGATCCAGAAACTTTTATGGTTGGGGTGCACTTAGGGGTGTCAAAAAAATTCCGACACCGAATAATTCATCCAAACAAAAAACGGATTCGGATCATTCGTTTTCGAGTTAAACAGTTCATTTAACCGAATAAAGATAGTTTTATTCGGTTCAGTTTCGGTTAATTTTTTACTATTTCGGTTAAACCGAGACATTATACTACTACTTATATATTTTTCTATTTCACTTAAACTTAAAACAAATGAACACATATACATGAATACAAAAATTGACTGGACCAATTATGAACCAAAAGCCTAAAGCCTAAAGGAACAGACCATTAAACAAATTTGTAATAAAACAACATGTTAGTCCAAGCTTGGGCTTCAACAGGTTCTATTTTCATCTTTTGCCTTATGTTCGTAATCCGATTGTGAATGTGAGGTTGAGGACTTAGGTGTGATGTTCATGTTGCTGTGTTGTGGAGATAGAGAACGAATGTCAATTAGTAAAGAATTAGCCTTATATTTTTATTTTGTGGGATGAAACTGGGACCTTCACTTTAATTTGTTGGAGGCCTGGACTTTTATTTTTGGAAATGTAAGTACAATTATTATTATTTTTAAATTGTTGGCCATCGTCTTGTAGGGGGCCTAGGACCCTGTTCTCATGTCAATCTGCCCCTGTATGTATGTATGTATGTATGTATGTATGTATGTATGTATGTATGTATGTATGTATGTATGTATGTATGTATGTATGTATGTATGTATGTGTGTGTGTAGGAGGGTAAACGATTCAAGCTTTTAATGAACTACTCAAACTCGTTTATCTCAAGCTCGAGCTTAATAATTATCGAGCTCGAGTCAATCTCGAACACAAAATTAAATTCGTTTAACTTAACGAGCCAAGTTTCGTAACACTAGTTTTCGACTCGGCACATTTGGAAACTCGATTAAATTTCCAAGTCGATGTGAGCTTTTCAAGCATACACTTTTTTGAGTGCTCATGTATATTCATAAATCATACAATATAAATAACATCAAACTCGAGCCAATAAATGAGATAATCGATCGCGAGTTCGAGCCCATTAATGAGCATCGAGCTCGAACCTCTACTTTAAAAAGGTTATTTTGACCTCGAGTGTAATATTTTTTTTTTTTTCAAGTAGAGCTCGAATAACCTACTACTCGATCGACTCTACTAGTCTACTTGAGTCATTTATACACCTATATATTTGTATAAATCCAGAATTGGTAATGGACTGGGCTGGGAGTAGAAATCTTGTAACCTTTAGCCTATTGGGCTAAAGATTCTTGGGCCTTCAAAGTACACTACACACACATTATCTTAAAAACACAAGATAAAGGAAAATTAAATATTTAAATTCTATTTTTTAAATATTAAAATATACCGACATTTTCATAACATTTTCGTTTTAAATAAATAAAAGAATGTTTTTTCATTTGATTTTTATTTCATAAACATATTTTTTAAAACATATTTAAAAGCCTAAAGTTCAATAAAATAGATATGTAGTTTAGAAAACATAAAGAGTAAACTATGGTTTTCGTTCATGTGGTATTATGGGTTTTTTTGGTATTCATCTCTGAACTTTGTTTAACATCAACAAAAACCATTATTATATGTTTTTATTATTATTTAAGTTCCTACCGGCAATTCTATCAATTCCCTCCTATTAATTATGAGGGCAAAATTGTCATATAAAATAAAACCAAAACCCATATATATATATATATATATATATATATATCCTCATTCTCTCTCTCTCCCTCCCTCCCCCTTACGTTCATGACCACCTCTATTGCCACCTCCACCTCTAGAGAGTTCAAAGCCACTGCCACCTACTCGCACTCACTCTTTCATTCCCCCTTCTTTCTTATGTTGCTCTTTGCCCTCCACATTCACTATCAGCATCGCCACCATCAATATTCTGTATGGTGTGATGTGTGGCGTGACGATGAGGTCAAGCAAGCCTTAGGAGTCATGGTGAGACCATGACTTTTTTCAAGCCATGACTCATGACTCATGCCGACAAATCTGTATATCATATATACACAAATAGTTTTCGACTATTATTCAATGAGTTAATAATATTAAACAATTTAAATTATGTTATATGTTAAAAATTAGGGTAAATTACAGATTTGGTCCCTAACGTTTGGTGTTTGTTACGGAATTGGTCCCTAAACTTCAAAAATGGCAAATAAACCCTCCACGTATGCATTTTGTGTTGGATTTGGTCCCTCGAGCTAACGGCCGTCTATTTCCTCCGTTAAGCCAAGGGTATTATGGTCATTTTACCTATTTTATTTATTTTTCCTTTTTTTAATTACTTTACTTGAATCTTCATCTTCTACCTTAATGAACACCAAGAACACCAAAAACAAACCCAAATCAAACTTGTTAAAAATCCAAAATCTTAAATATTCATCTAACCCTAAATCAAAACCCATATTCAAAACAACCTAAATCAAACGTAGATTTAAAAAATCAAAAACATAAATCAAACACATATACAATAACCAAAATCAAACACATATACAATAACCAAAATCAAACTCACTTAAAAGAGAATAGAGAGATCTGAGAAAGAGAGAGGGATCTGAGAGAGAGAGAAGAGAAAGGGATATGAGAGAGAGAGGGGATCTGAGAGAGAAAGATAGAGATCGAGAGAAGAGAGAAGGATCTGAGGTAGAGATAGAGATCGAGAGAAGAGATACAGAAAAGACAAAAGATGCAGACCACAGGGAGAAGAAGTCGCTGGAGAAGACGACATCGCCGGAGAAGATGAAGTTGCCGGAGAAGACGAAGTCACCGGAGAAGGGTTTAACGACTTTTGTCCCTATGCTTCGTCTAACTCTTCTCTCTCTCTCTCTCTCTCTCTCTCTCTTCTCTCGATCTCTCTCTCTCTATTCTCTGTATCTCTTCTCTCTCTCTCTCAAATCTCTCTATGGGAATCATAAGCTGGAAATCATAGAGTGAAATGTAGAGGAAATTTTGGTGTTTTGCGATCTTTATCTCTTTGTTCTTACTGAGAATTAAATAGTGAAATGGAGATGGGAAATATGGAATTAAAATGGAAATATGGAAATATCCCAAATGGGGTTATGTAATTTCACTAATTTTGGTTTTGATTTTGGTATTATTTGATGAAATTAAACAGGAAATCTGGAAATCCCCCAATGGGTTTAAGTAATCTCACTAATTATGCTTCTGATTTTACAATTTTTAGGGGTTCTTGATGAAGAAGATGAACATTCAAGAAGATGATGCATATTCATGAAAAAAAAATTATAATTAATTAAAAAATGGAAAAATAAATAAAAAATTGAAACCTAGATTTGATCTAGGTTTTTAGACTTGGTTTGATTTAGGATTTTTTTTAATTTGGGTTTGATTTAGGATTTTGGTCTTTAAATATGGGTTTGATTTAAGATTTTGGATTGTTAACATGAGTTTGATTTGGGTTTTTTGAATCTTGGTGTTCTTAGTGTTCTTGAGGTAGAGATGAATATTCAAGTAAATTAATTAAAAAATAGAAAAAAATAAATAAAATAGGTAAAATGACCATAATACCCTCGTGTGCATCTCATGTGGGAGGCGTTAACGGCAGGAAATAGACGGCCGTTGACTTTAGGGACCAAATCCAACACAATGCATACATGGAGGGTTTATTTGCCATTTTTGAAGTTTAGGGACCAATTCTGTAACAAACGCCAAACGTTAGGGACCAAATCTGTAATTTACCCTAAAAATTAAAAAGTGAGACACTAAAAAGGTATAAAAACCCCAAATAACTTGTTAGGAAAACTGTGCATGGAACCATGACGTGCCTTGAGCTTACATGGTGTCGGAGAACACTAGTCACCACCAACCAAGACCAAAAACAACGTCGGTTGTGCATTTGCTTCTGGCGAATCTACGTTTGCCCCCTGGTTGGAGAGTAGTTGTAACACCCGTAAATTCATAAGGTAAGTATTTTGTCTCCCTTAATGCATTAGTTTCGTTTTATGTGTCTTTATGTGCATTTTATGATCATGAATTATGTTAAAATGTCATATATTGATTTACCATCTTTAATCGTTCATTTCTTGTGCTCGTTATCGTTTTCGGTTGAGTTTCGGGTTGTTTTCGTGTGCCCCGCGATTGTGCCCTGGGCACTATCGCGAAGGGCACTATCGCCGAATGTGTACCGAGAGTTCGGGGATGGTCGCGATTGTGCCACGCGTTTGTGCCATGGCACTATCGCGGAGGGCACTATCGCGCGGTTTGTACCGTAGGTCTTCGGGTGCTCGCGATTGTGACTCGCGATAGTGCCAATGGCACTATCGTCGGGCATTATCGCCGTCGGGGGGCAGTGCTTTAAATGAATCCTTATCAGATTTTAACCTCATATCTCTCAAACCCTCTCTTCTCTTTGGCGATTTTGGAGACTTCCAAACCGAACTTTTCCTCTCAAAACCCTAACCCTCATAAATACAACTCTCCTTGGTGGTTGGATCTTCACACTTGCAATAACTTCTCTCAAGGACAAATTTCTAGGGTTCATAAAGCTCAACTTCTCCACTTCAAGTCTCATCTCCTCAAATCTAGGGTTTTCATCTTTTCTAGGTTTTGGCATAAAACCTAGATTGTGAGTTTACTAAACCTTTGTTAAAACTAGATACACATCATAATCTTCTATTTGTTATTTCATTCTCTATGTGTTCAAGTATTTGGGATTTCTTGATGAAAATGTTTGGAAATATGGATATTGGTGATATGTTATGTTTATGTTATGTGTACCATTATTTGGGCTTTTCCCATGGATATATAAAATGGGTACCTTGATATGTTAAATGCATGCATATATGTGTGTTATGAGGGTTTTAGTTGGAATATCACTTTTGTGACATATTTGTATGCATGATGAATATAATTGTCATTTGGGACTTTTGTTGGACTTCATGAGGATAGGATGGTAACATTGTACCCGTAGTCGGTATGGAAATATGTTGGGTTGAAATATACCTAAGGACCTCCTATATGTATTATGTTGGACGAATCAAGGCAAGTTCACTAGGAGGATGTAGTCTTGGGGCATCACCGGGATGGTATATGCCTAGACCTCCGCCACTCGGAAAGTTTCCTTTACGGTCTGATCTCCGGGTGTGTCGGGCCTTTGGGGTGTTCCTTGTTAAGGACATCAAGGTGCATCGACTCTTTGGAGTGGAATTGATTGGTGCTTTGGGTCTCCTCTAATGACTCCTCATATAATTGAACACTGGTTAACTGCTGATAAGAAATTGTGACTATTCATGCATGCTTATTATTGTCCAACTCACTAGGCTTTTTGGCCTAACACTTGTTTGGTGTCGATGTGTATCTCAGGTGTTAGCGGCGCGACTCCTAGGCAAGTTTAGATGCTTTGGGCAAGAGCTTGGGGATTTTGGCACTTGAACTATTTTTGGAAGATTTAGGTTTATAGATGACACCCCTTTTGTAATCTCTTTTCTAGATGTAGAAATTAGATTAGTTGGTTGTTGTTTATTTATCCGTTAAATTACAGATCTGTGATTAAACAGGTTATTTGTATATTTCCCCTTTTTGGGAGGCTCTTGTTATGGCAAACTTTATACCACTTCTCCATTTATGGAAAGTTTTTGTTATCCCTATTTTAGGGTGTTACAAGTTGGTATCAGAGATTTAGTTTAAGTGAACTAGGTATTGTTTAGCATATCTAGACTTAAGCTTTAGATGTTATGACTTCACTGTCCACTTGGGGTAGAAATCCTAGGTGGAGAGAGCGTTAGGATTACGAAATTACTTTAATTAAAAGTTGTGATGATGGTGACAAGAATTCTTGTGTATGGTTCGTTCATAATTTCACTTAGCTACTACTATTATGAATGCATTGTTACGTGAGCATGCTTGGTTTACTATTATTATGACAATTGATGAAGGTAGTAGTACGTACAATGAGTTCAACTCGCTTAGTCTTTTCTCAATCTATTTCTCGTACGTGCATGATAGATTATAATGGTAAACACTCGAAGTAGGTTACCGGACATGCCAGAGGGTCAACCAGAGGTGGAATCTGCAGCTGTACGACCTTCCGTGGGTGTAACCACCGATGACATTCTTGTACCCAGAATCTTGGGAGGCGGACCTGAGCATATTCCGTGACGGAACCTCAATACAGGTAATGCCATCATGGAAGAAGTTACCATGGAGACCCGGCTTCGGGATAGCATGATGTTGGCCATGAATGCGGCCTTGGCTCAACAACAGTTGGCCATGATTTCGGCCATGACCCAACAACAAGAGTTTTTCATGAAACTTCTGGAGGATCGAGACGTCAGTAACCGTCAACCCGAGACTATGGCTGAAAACGTTATTGTGGGGTCGGGTGGACCGAATGTGGTAACGGTTGAAGAACCATCCGCTGAGGGAATCAGAACGAAGATTAAAGGGTGTACCTACAAGACGTTTCTGGGGTGTCACCCTAAGGAGTTTGCGGGTTCTGACAACCTGGTTGCTTGTATGTACTGGCTCAAGGAGTTAGAGATGGTCTTCGAGTCCAGTGAATGCGATCCTTCTCAACGGGTCAAGTTTGCTTCTCAGTTACTTCGGGGAGAGGCTCTGATTTGGTGGAACCTCACGCGATCCGCCCTCACCCCGGAAGTTCTGGCTAAGCTAACTTGGACGGTGTTCAAGGAGAAGATCATGGACAAATACTGCAGCGAACGTTCGTTGGATAAGTTGGAACGGGAGTTCCGAGATCTGAAGAAGGGGAATCTGTCCATTGCCGAATACTCCAAACTCTTTTTGGAGAAGCTAAACTTGGTGGAACATTTGGTTCCCGATGAAAAGTCGAAGATGAAAGCATATCAACAGGGTTTACCGGTCGGGATGCGAACGGATATAAGAAATGCCAAGTGCTCGAACTTGCAAGAGGTCATTGAAGAGTCCTTACTCACCGAGGATGACATTAATGCTGAGAAGGAGGAAAGAAGACAAGTTGGTGAGAAACGGAAGTGGGAAGGGCCATCTGGGCCCGTTCGTCTGTCGAGACCCTTTGTAAGTGGGAAAGCGGGTAATCAACGTCGTGAAGAACGGTGGTGTTCCAAGTGCAGGTCAAAGCACTCGGGACCTTGTGCTACAAGAATTTACTCCGGTCCAACCAGGTGCGCCAAGTGTGGTAAGAAGAACCATACGGCTCGAGAATGTTCCATCCAGGGATCGGTATGTTTTGAGTACGGAGAACCGGGGCATATGAAAAGATTTTGCCCAAAGCTAGTTGGAGGAAATGGGGGAAATTTTGTGAATCGACGGCCAAAGTCGATCAACCACCAAGGGCACCGAGTCGAGCTTTCCGGATGACTACCGAGGAGGCAAAGGAGACCGCGGATGTCGTTTCGGGTACGTTCCTAGTAAACTCCTTGCCAGCTCGTGTTTTGTTTGATTCGGGTGCTACGTGTTCTTTTGTGTCGGATACCTTCTGTAAGCGATTCACTATTCCTATTAGTGTCCTTCCCGATGCTTTTGTAGTAGAAGTAGCTAATAGGGATCAAGTGATCATTCGTGATCGTTTTTGTGATTGCACTCTAGAGATTGATGGGAGTTCTTTTGGAGTGGATTTATTACCTATGGTTATAGGAGGATTTGATGTACTAATAGGTATGGATTAGTTAGTATGGCATAAGGCGGACATCTTTTGTTCCAAAAAGATGATCCAAGTGCCTTTACCGGAAAATGGTGTGGCAACCATCTATGGGGAAAAAGGAAAGAGGAGTAATCCTATTATCTCATCTCTAAAGGCTCGCAAGTTCTTAGCAAAGGGCTACCCTTCGTACTTGGTCTACGTCGTGGACGCGAAGAAAGAAAAGAAGTCGATGAAAGATGTGTAGGTGGTGCAATATTATCCGGACGTCTTTCCGGAAGACTTACCCGGATTACCGCCGGAGCGGTGAGTGGAGTTTCAGATTGACCTCATACCTGGAGCGGCTCCGATAGCTCGTGCTCCATATCGTTTGGCACCGACAGTAATGAAAGAGATGATGACGCAACTTCAAGAGTTGTTGGAGAAGGGCTTCATTCGACCAAGCTCGTCACCTTGGGGAGCACCGGTTTTGTTCGTGAAGAAGAAGGATGGATCCATGCGGATGTGCATAGATTATCGGGAGTTAAACAAAGTCACGGTGAAGAACAAGTATCCTCTACCTCGCATCGACGACCTTTTTGATCAACTTCAAGGCGCGGGATGTTTCTCGAAGATTGACCTTCGGTTCGGATATCATCAAGTGAGAGTGAAGAAAGAGGACACTCCGAATAAGGCTTTCCGGACGCGATACGACCATTACGAGTTTTTGGTGATGCCTTTCGGTCTAACCAACGCTCTGGCCGTATTCATGGATCTGATGAACCGTGTGTGTCGCCCATTCTTGGATAAATCCGTGATCGTCTTCATCGACGATATTTTAATATATTCAAAGGATGAGTCCGAGCATGGAAAACACTTACGGGAAGTATTAGAAGTTTTAAGGAGGGAGAAGTTGTTCGCGAAGTTCTCGAAGTGCGAATTATGGCTTCAAGAGGTGCAATTCTTGGGGCATGTGGTATCAAATGACGGGGTAAAAGTGGATCCAGCAAAGATCGAGGCAATGATGAGTTGGGAACCTCCAACAAGTCCGACGGAGATCCGAAGCTTCTTAGGTTTAGCGGGTTACTACCGACGTTTCATTCAAGACTTTCCAAGATAGCTACACCGCTCACTTCTCTTACAAGGAAGAACGCCAAGTTTCTTTGGACCGATGCATAAGAGCAAGCCTTTCAGACGCTCAAGAGAAAGTTGTGCGAAGCTCCGATCTTATCCCTACCCGAAGGATCGGAAGATTTTGTTGTGTTTAGTGACGCTTCCAAGATGGGGTTTGGGTGTGTCCTAATGCAAAGGGGGAAAGTAATAGCCTACGCGTCGCGACAATTAAAGGATCATGAGAAGAACTATCTGACTCATGATTTGGAGTTGGCGGCGGTAGTTTTCGCATTAAAGTTGTGGCGACACTACTTGTATGGGACCAAGTGTACTCTTTTCACGGATCACAAGAGTCTCAAGTACATCTTAGATCAAAAGGAATTCAACTTGCGACAAAGGAGATGGCTAGAGCTTTTGAAGGATTATGATTGTGACCTACTCTATCATCCCGGTAAGGCCAACGTGGTGGCGTATGCGTTGAGTCGAAGGAGTCATGATGGAGGTGTCAAAATGTCCCTTACTAGGATCGATGTGGTGTCAAGTTTGTTGGAAAGTATAAGAACGAGCCAAGCGGAAGCACTTAAAGAAGAGAACCTCAAGGCGGAGGTTATGTCCAAGCAAAAGAAACTATTAACAGAAGATGGTCGTGGACTCAAACTCTTCCAAGGGCAAATTTGGGTGCCAAAGATTGGGGGAAATCGTGACCTACTTCTCGAGGAAGCTCATAAGTCGAAATATTCTATACATCCCGGTAGCACCAAGATGTATAGAGACTTAAGGTTGAATTATTAGTGGCCGGTGATGAAGCTGGATGTGGCTAGCTATGGGAGTTTGCAACCGTTGTCCATTCCCGAGTGGAAATGGGACAACATTACTATGTATTTCGTGACGAAGTTACCAAAGACCTTGCGTGGGCATGACACCATTTGGGTAATTGTTGACCGGTTGACAAAAAGTGCGCATTTCCTTGCAATGCGGGAGACCTTGCCAATGGAAAAGTTGGTCAAGCTTTATATTGACGAGGTAGTGTCGAGGCACGGAGTTCCGCAATCTATTGTATCGGATCGGGACAGCCGATTCACTTCGAACTTTTGGGCTAGTTTGCAAAAGAAGTTAGGTACTCGACTAAATTTGAGCACGGCGTATCATCCTCAAACGGATGGTCAAAGTGAGAGGACGATCCAAACATTAGAAGATATGTTGAGGTCGTGTGTAATAGACTTCGGGGGAAGTTGGGATTCACATCTACCTTTGGTAGAGTTCGCGTACAACAACAGTTACCATTCTAGTATCGGAATGGCACCGTTCGAGGCCTTGTATGGGCGGAAGTGTAGAACCTGTGAATCCAAGATCTCTAAATCCTAGAGAGAGAAAGTAGAGAGAGAGAGTTCAAGGCGCAAAGTATGAATGTTTTCAATATGCGTGTAAGTGTTACAAGGAACAAGGACCAAAGGGACTTAAATACCCTGGTCAGATACAACAGATAAAACCTATCTAAGTACAGTATAAGACCAGTCTATAAATACAATTATTACTATAAAATCAGACTTAACAATCTCCCCCTTAGTAATCATTGGCGTTGTGGTCTACAAAATCCATCTTCTAAATCAGTATGGACCAACTAAACGACTTTGCAAAGCTTTCTGACTTTAAAAAAAAAATCTTCTCAGCATCTTTCAGTTTGAGATATCTTTGCTACCTTGACAAGACTGGACCAGATTGGAATAAACTTGAACGAACAGTTGATTGACCAGCTTGTGCTCTAGACGACACACCTCTTTTAAATGACCTTGAATGAACAATGGTGGTCAGAGTAGGAACAACAAAAGATGTAGTATAACTGAGAAAATAGAATCTTGAGCAGCAGAATCTTGATCAGCAGATAAACTTTGGAGCTCTTTGTCTCTTTAACATCTCCTTAATCTTCTCCCCCTCATGACCTTGATGATCGGGATCAACTTGGTCATGCAAATGTTGGAGACGAGACAGCTTAAGATCTGCAAAATCAAAGTAAAGGAGAAAACAGGGAAGGTTTGCGCTACACATTGGTGGTGCAAAGGGAGGTTTGCGCTAGGCGAAGGTGGCGCAAAGTAAGGTTTGCGCGACCAACTGTTGGTGCAAATCTGACTTGAACTCAGAATTTTTTTTTACCTTTTTAAACACTTTGACTCCCCCTACACAAATGCACTAGATATGACAAATCAAGTTAGCATTCATGTAGAAAATCAGATACTCCCCCTCAAAAACAGATATGATCTTTTCAGAAAAAATTTCCTTTTTCACTCCCCCTTGAATAATGTACCAACCCATTTATAAAGCTATGAGAACACAAGAATTGAAACATCAATGTAGAAAGAAAAATATATTGAATATGTATTTTGAAACGACTAAATATATAAAAATTTAAACAGAAACAAATAAAATTCTACTTAGTAAAATATCACAATAAAATCCAACAGATGAAATCAAATGTATGTTTTTTGATACAGAACCAAGTTTTATTGCATATCAAATTAAGACATGTTCAGTTTCAAAAACTTTCATCAATCTATTCAGTGTGCTCGCATGTGAACTCCGATTAGCTTCAAGAAAATGCAATTCTAAAAATATAATAGAGAACTTTGCATGTAATCACACTAATCCATCAAGAATTCAGACTTTCACAAATTTACAGGTTTATTGCAACTTAGAAATATCACCAAGTATCATGAGATGTGTGCTCATTGGCATCTTTTAGCATTGTGCTCTATGACATCTTTACATGAGTGTGTTCTTTGGCATCTTTTAAGCTTGTGCACATTTGGCATCTTTTTAATCAACAAGTTTATTAAGTAAAGAACATGTCGTAAACGTAACTTTTGATCTGACCCTATTGTAGGATTTGGGTCAGCCGCTCCCAGACCAGTTGGCCTTAGGGGACTAGGTGTCAAGCACCCCTTGGAACTTACTTTCCCAGATCAGAAAGGCTACATCGACACATCCTAAACCCATTCATACCAGTAGAACATGACTTTCGATCTGATTCTATTAAAGGATTTGGGTTCAATCACTCCCAGATCAAATGACCTTAGGGGACCAGATGACAAGCATCCCACGGAACTTACTTTCCCAAACCAGAAAGGTCACAGGTACAAACTTTTAAACTTAGAGATTTCTGATTTATAAGAATTTAATAATCATCTCAAACACAAGATTTTATGTCTAAGTGCTTAGCCCATATTTTCATTACAATCCAAAATTCTGACTTTTTAGGTTTTCAAAGCATCGTAAACTATAAATATTCCGAATCACACAACTTTAAAGCAATATCAAAAGCTACAAACATGTTGCTGACTTTTCGACTTTTAAAAGACTTAAAAGTTGAACATATAAAACTTTGATATAAACAAAGCAACTTGAAAATTTATCCTAGACACACATTTTATTCAAAAGAAAGAAAAATTGTAAAACTTTTACTTTATAGAATAAAATTTGTGAATGTTTAAACTTTTAAATTCAACATGCCAAGATTTGAAAATAGAAATATTTGATCGGCAAGTTTATATTTAGTTGAAACAAAATATAATTCAATAATATCATCTTCCACAAAATGTAAAAATGAAAAAAATGTGTCTCATTTGAAAATTTTAGGTTGAACAGAATCAGGAGTTGAATAAGATTGCTCAGATTCTTTAAAAAATATGAGAAAACTGGAACAACATCTTTATCAGAGATAAATGCAGCGGAATTAAAGTAGATGTACTCACAGTTTCTCATTAGTCAGAAGCTAGAAACCTTGAAGAACGAGTCCTAGACTGACATGTCTAGAAGTCATTGTCTTTGAAGCACGGGTTCTGAGCTGAATTACTCAGAAGCCAAAATCTTGACAATGAGACGCGGGTCTTGAACTGTGTTATTCAAGAGCCATTATGTTTCTCTTACTCCCCCTTGACTTGAGGTGCCTGCAACTTTGAGTCAGATTGAGATTTTGGTACCCACTTGAATTTGGGCCCATGTTTGTTAGTTACAGTTCTTATGGGGAAATCATGATTAGATTTGACATGAGAAGCATGAGAAAGATTATCAAAAAAATATGCACATTCATCAGATGAATTCAAAGCATAATCATCTGAACTAGAATCAGAGGAAGAAGATGAGACATATTTGGAAATTCGAATCATTTGCTTTCTAGAGTATTTTGAAGTTTTATTACAAGTAGCAAATGAATCACTTTTATAAAGTTTGTCTATACATCTATCCCCATCAATCTGAAATTCATCCGATATCCGCTTCGCTCTCCAAATCTGCTTCTTTGACTTGCTCAAAGTCCTATCTGAAAGATTAGAATCAGAAGAATTAGAACCGTCAGAAAGAACTTTATCTTGTTTCTTCGACTTCTTTGACCTTCTTCTTTTACGTTTAGGTTTATAATATTGATCATTTAGCGTAAAAGATTTGTCAAGAATTTGAGATTTAATATTTAAATCAGAAGAAATAATTTTACCTAAGCAACCAATATGATCAGACAATAAATCTGAACTTACCTCGGAGACAGAATTATTTTGAGAAAAGATATCAGATTTAGAAACTTCCATTCTGTTTGCTTGACAATTAGAAGAAAGGCTAGAAATAGAATCTTGTTTTTGAGAAAATAATTTTTCTTCAAGACTAGAAGTCAAGAAAGAATAATATCAGATTCAATTTCTTTTAAAATATTTTGATCTTCCATCTTATCTTCAAGATCAATGATTTTGTTTTCTAAAATTAAAGGAGGTGTATATCTCTTAGAATCATAAATGATTGGAGATATATTTTCCTTATCAGATTTGTTAGCAAAAATATCAAGAAAATCATCAGACACTGAAGATTTGACAGGAGATATATCAGTTAAACCTTTTTTACCTCTTCTCGATTTGTCAGGAAAATATTTTGCATTTTCAAACGTATAAACAAAAGGAATTTCCTTTTTCTTGTTATTTGTCATTTTCTCATTTTCGATTTCTAACACTTGCTTCTCATTCATCCAATCAATTTTAAATTGAGGAGCATATTGAGCAAGAGTTAGATAATCGTATTTATATAAAGTTGGGGATTTTTCAATCGCATTGTTTAAACAATGTGGATTTTTAAAACCAAGTCCCCATTTTCCTTTTAAAGCTTATTCACTCCTTGGTTTATTCATAAAAATTGTTTGTTCAGATTGGTTCCTTCGATATAACTTTTCTTCTAATTTATTTATTTTATCTGAAAGATTGTCTTTTAAATTGGTCATAGCGGTCAAAGACTCAAGATAAGACTTATTTGATTTTTCCAAATCATCTAATTTCTTTTGAAAGATGTCTTTTGTATTTTCTAAAATAGATTTTTCATCTTTCAAATAAAATTTTAATTTGTCAATCAAATCTGACTTTTCAGAATTTAAATTCTTTTCAGATAATAACTTTAAGCGAAGATCATGTAACGCAGTAATTATAACATTCATCTGTGAAGATATGAAATTAAAATCAAACTCAAAATATACCTCGTCTTCATCAGCATCAGAATCATCATCATTTGACTGATCATCTCCGATAAAGCACATTTGAGCGATCTCGACATTTGCAGCTTCATCATCAGAGTGATCCAGCCAAAACTCTTCTTCTGCAAGCAAAGCAGTTCCACTCTATCTTTTCTCAGCGAGTTCCAGTTTCTTTCGATAATATGTTGAGTCCCTAACCTTCTTCACTCTACACTCCTTAGAGATGTGACCCGATTTTCCACAGTTGAAACATACAGAAGCTTTCGTAGTCTCGGGCACTTTGACATTCTTCGACCCAGAAGTGAAGCGAAGATTGTTGGTACCCGATCGAGGCTGGAACTTTTTCTGATAATGTTGTGAGAGAAGGATCATAGCTTTCTGCAGTGTCTCGCCATCATCATCAGTTGACCCGTCATAAGCATTATCAGACAATGCTTGTTCTGCCAGTTGTTTCGTGAGAAGAGCAATCGGGTCCACTGATTTCTTGTTTTTCTTTTCAAGCTTAGCCTTCTTCTCTAGTACAATGCTCTCATCAGTCATCAATATCTCGTATAGTTCCTGAATCTGCATTATGGAGATCCGAACATCGTTCCTCGGTCTGTGACAAGATTTGTTCCATTCAGGCTGAAAAGCATTGAGGAATTTCAGATTCGTCTCAAGCTTTGTCTTGTTCACATTTATCTTGCGCAGATCATTCAGTACTGTGCAGAATCTGTCGAAAACACTCTTCAAAGACTCAGGTTCTTTGGCTTTAAACTCCTCGAAGTTGTTCATGAAGCATGTATGTCGGAGTTGGGTTGCAACTGATGAGCCAAGCATAATCTTTTACAACTGTGTCCACATCTATTTTGGATAATTCTTGTAATGATCAACACGGTTGTATACAGAGTTTGACAATGCTAGCATTAGGTTAGCAGATAATTCTCTATCAGCTTTCATTCTCAAAACCTCTTCGGGTGTTGCGGGAATCTCTTTGTTAGGCTTTAGGAAAGGTCCTTCAGTTAGAGACTTCATCATGTTTGCTCCATTAGTTTGACGTTCAATGAAGTTGAGGAACCGATCTTGCCACTGAGTGAATTCGTTTTCATCTATCAGTACTGGAGGACGAGTGTCAGTACCCAATGACATCATGAGGTCATTCTTATAGAACTGAGCTTGAAAGGCTAACTTGGCATAATCCATGGCAAAAATCCAGAAAAATTCTAAGTGTTGACTGAGCTTGCGCAAACTTGAGGTTTGCGTAAGAGGTATAAAGCACAAATGAGATTTGCGTGATACACTGAAGACGCAAGAAAACTTTGCGTGAGCAGACCGTAGAACAAACTATGATTCTCGCGAGCAACTGGAGACGCAAACTTAGATTTGTGTGAGAGGCTGAAGACGCAAACTAAGCTTTGCGTGAATCGAAGAATATGCAAACCGAACTTTGCGTGAGTTAGAGGAAGCGCAAATCACTCTTTGCGTGAGCAGAGGAAGACGAGAATTGAACTTTCCTCAAGCTGATGAGACGCAAACTTTGCTTGATAGGCTAGAAACGCAAACTGTACTTTGCGCAATCTGAATATGACGCAAACTAGGAGTTTGCGTGAGCTGAAGAATACGCAAAGTGAACTTCTCGTGAGCTTTGGAATACGCAAAGCAAACTTTGCGTGAGAAGAGATCTGAACTTGATGAATAACCTGAAATACACTAAGACAAAATTAGGAAGAACTAGCGCAAACTCATATGAACTCGCGCAAAGTATAGATCTGGCGCAAACCTCTGAAAAACAAGAAAATCTTGCAAAATTTAATTATAACCATGAAATTAATGCAACAAATTCACACACAATTGAACGAAAACAAGTTTCTAACACTTTTCAATCAACAAAAACGATTAAAAACCACTAAATCAACAATTCAAGAATGTAACAGTACGTGAAAAATGGTTTTTCAGAAAATCACTAAATCTCAAAATCGATGATCAAAACCAGTTTTTCTTGCAAAATAATGTGAAACAATTATGTTCTCCTATCAAAATCAATTCCAATGAATCAAATTGCAACACAATTCGTCCTAAAACCAGTCTGAATTTGATGAAAAAGCAAAAAACGAGATTTTCTTGAAAAAATCAAGAAAATCGATCAAATTTTCTGCTTTAATCCACAAATTCAGAAACTAAATCGAATTCTCTCAGTCCTCTCAGATTCAGATTAGCTCTGATACCAATTGTGAATCCAAGATCTCTAAATCCTAGAGAGAGAAAGTAGAGAGAGAGTTCAAGGCCGCAAAGTATGAATGTTTTCAATATGCGTGTAAGTGTTACAAGGAACAAGGACCAAAGGGACTTAAATACCCTGGTCAGATACAACAGATAAAACCTATTGATAGTGCTTGGGAATACACCTATAGACGTGTGCTAATTAAACCTCAAAGCAAGTATACAATGAGATCTAATATCGTCTTTCAAGTAATAAAATGGTAAAGTACCGGATATCGTCCCACAGAGATTGGAGTAAAAGTTTATTAAAAAGTAAGAGAAAGAAATGACTTCAGATGGAGATTTTGAAGACTTGATTTGGTTTGGTTTGTCACTTGATTAGATTAACAGAATAATAAAGCAAGCTCGGGTGTAAGACATTTAGGTGAGATTTAAACACAAATTCCAGCAGACTTATGCTACAACCATAACTAGATCCATCATCTATTTTGAGGGTATTCCTCTCGGACTTCAATATTCACACTACTGTTTAGATTCGACTAAACACATGTCTGTGCAGCCTCTAGCTATTTATAGTGTAGAATAAAGTCCTTAAAATATATGGACGATCAAATCTCTTTGTATCTAAAACCGCTCTCTCGAGCCGGTTCCTATATCATTCAAGTTGACGTGTTCGAAGGGGCTTATCTCTAAGTCCTCTACACCTTAACACTAATGACTAGCGATCAACTTGTCGAGAATAAATCAGTTTATAAATAAAAAGCAACTCTCTCAAGTCTACTTCTTATATCATTCAAACTGACGTGCTTTTGGTAGCTTATCTCTAAGTCAACCGCACTTTAACACTTTAGCAAGTGACCAGTTCGTCAAGAAGTGTCATTGAACTTTATAAAACTTGAAATGAAATGATGGAACGTTGTTATTGTGAAACAACGTCCACCTTTCTTTGGTTTAAAATCTCACCCTTTTATCTCACACCCGAGCTAAATAAAATTAGCTACTCATATTTAAAGACATAAAGCGAAAAATGACGGAAAATAAAAATATAAATGTAAATGACATAAATTAAATGACGGAATATAAATGACAAGAATTAAAATGACGGAAATATAAATTACAACAAATATAAAAGACTTGAATATAAATTGCAAGTAAAGTAAAGAACTAAGTAAGGAACACTAGAAATAATAAAGCGTAAATAAAGAACAAGAGAGGATAGCCAAAAGATTACTTCCAATTATAAAATGAGACAATAGAGAATGGATTATGGATTCCTAAATTACTACCCCAATATCCCCTTTTATAACCAAGGGGAGTGGCACAAAAGGTAATTACCACTAAATAAAGTACTAAAAGTACAAAAGACATATTATCCAAAGGTTAACAACCAAAAGACAAAGTGTTTTACCACAAAATACAAATCAGCCAAATATTAGTCTAGAAGGTTCCCAAAAGTCTGATCCATAACTCAAAAAGGTCTTCCCACAAAAAACTCCTCCTAGCTTATCCATTAAGCTCCCCATACGGCTGCTGTAAGGATGCTGCAGCATGCTACAGCTTGCTGCACTTATAAATCTGCCCAAAAATACACCAATTAGCTTATCCAAATGCAATAAAACAAGTTCTTCATATCTTTAGCTCCAAGAAACAAGAAAAGAGAAAATAATGAACTAAAATGACTCAAAGGTTGGGATTAGAAGGTAAAAACTATCCTAAAAGAAAGAGAAAAAGAGCATAATGGCACTAAATAATTAGTGCCATCACCTATCTAAGTACAGTATAAGACCAAGTCTATAAATACAATGATTACTATAAAATCAGACTTAACAGAACCCTAGTTTGTTGGCTAGAAGCGAGCGAAAAGCAATTCGCCGGGCCGGAAGTAGTGCAGGAGACGACGGACAAGGTGAAAGAGATTCGGGAGAGGCTAAAGGCGGCACAAGACCGACAAAAGAGTTATGCGGACAAGAAGAGAAGGCCGGTTGAGTTTCAAGTGGGCGACCGGGTCATATTGAAGGTGTCTCCATGGAAGGGGATCATACGTTTCGGGAAACGTGGGAAGCTTAGTCCTCGTTTCCTTGGACCTTTCGTCATCTTGGAGAAAATTGGTTTACAAGCCTACCGATTGGATTTACCACCGGAAATGGATGGAATATATCCTACATTTCATGTATGCTACCTTCGGAAGTGCCTAGCCGAGGAGGAAAGCGTTATTCCTTTGACAGAAATTCGGGTGGACAATGGAAATCGTTGCATTGAGGAACCAGAGGCGATCTTGGAGTCAAAGGTGAAGAAGTTACGACATAAAGACGTAGTCATGGTTAAAGTCCAATGGAAGCACCATCGGGGTGCTAACATTACGTGGGAGGCTGAAGATGATATGAAGAAGCGTTATCCTCACTTGTTTGTTTAGGGTAAGATTTCGGGGACGAAATCCCATTTTAGGTGGGGAGGATTGTAACACCCGTAAATTCATAGAGTAAGTATTTTGTCTCCCTTAATGCATTAATTTCGTTTATGTGTGAATATGTGTCTTTATGTGCATTTTATGATCATGAATTATGTTAAAATGTCATATATTGATTTACCATCTTTAATCGTGCATTTCTTGTGCTCGTTATCGTTTTCGGTTGAGTTTCGGGTTGTTTCTGTGTGCCACGCGATTGTGCCCTGGGCACTATCGCCGAATGTGTACCGAGAGTTCAGGGATGGTCGCGATTGTGCCACGTGTTTGTGCCATGGCACTATCGCGGATGGCACTATCGTGCGGTTTGTACCGTAGGTCTTCGGGTGCTCGCGATTATGACTCGTGATAGTGCCAATGGCACTATCGCCGGGCACTATCGCCGTCGGGGGGCAGTGCTTTAAATGAATCCTTATCAGATTTTAACCTCATATCTCTCAAACCCTCTTTTCTCTTTGGCGATTTTGGAGACTTCCAAACCGAACTTTTCCTCTCAAAACCCTAACCCTCATAAATACAACTCTCCTTGGTGGTTAGATCTTCACATTTGCAATAACTTCTCTCAAGGACAAATTTCTAGGGTTCATAAAGCTCAACTTCTCCACTTCAAGTCTCATCTCCTCAAATCTAGGGTTTTCATCTTTTCTAGGTTTTGGCACAAAACCTAGATTGTGAGTTTACTAAACCTTTGTTAAAACTAGATACACATCATAATCTTCTATTTGTTATTTCATTCTCTATGTGTTCAAGTATTTGGGATTTCTTGATGAAAATGTTTGGAAATATGGATATTGGTGATATGCTATGTTTATGTTATGTGTACCATTATTTGGGATTTTCCCATGGATATATAAAATGGGTACCTTGATATGTTAAATGTATGCATATATGTGTGTTATGAGGGTTTTAGTTGGAATATCACTTTGGTGACATATTTATATGCATGATGAATATAATTGTCATTTGGGACTTTTGTTGGACTTCATGAGGATAGGATGGTAACATTGTACCCGTAGTCGGTATGGAAATATGTTGGGTTGAAATATACCTAAGGACCTCCTATATGTATTATGTTGGACGAATCAAGGCAAGTTCACTAGGAGGATGTAGTCTTGGGGCACCACCGGGATGGTATATGCCTAGACCTCCGCCACTCGGAAAGTTTCCTTTACGGTCTGATCTCCAGGTGTGTCGGGCCTTTGGGGTGTTCCTTGTTAAGGACATCAAGGTGCATCGACTCTTTGGAGTGGAATTGATTGGTGCTTTGGGTCTCCCCTAATGACTCCTCATATAATTGAACACTGGTTAACTGCTGATAAGAAATTGTGACTGTTCATGCATGCTTATTATTGTCCAACTCCCTAGGCTTTTTGGCCTAACACTTGTTTGGTGTCGATGTGTATCTCAGGTGTTAGCGACGCGGCTCCTAGGCAAGTTTAGATGCTTTGGGCAAGAGCTTGGGGATTTTGGCACTTGAACTATTTTTGGAAGATTTGGGTTTATAGATGACACCCCTTTTTGTAATCTCTTTTCTAGATGTAGAAATTAGATTAGTTGGTTGTTGTTTATTTATCCGTTAAATTACAGATTTATGCTTAAACAGGTTATTTGTATATTTCCCCTTTTTGGGAGGCTCTTGCTATGGCAAACTTTATACCACTTCTCCATTTATGGAAAGTTTTTGTTATCCCTATTTTAGGGTGTTACAGTAGTCAAAGCACCATCATTGTAAGAGGGAGGGTTGTCATTGCAGCACTACCGCCCTTCAAGGGTGAAGGAACCATTGCACCACCACTGTTGTTATTTGCTCCCTATCGATGCTTATGATTTTTTATTTGCTCCCAAATCAACAACCTTTTGTGTGTGTATGTGTTGTTATATCCATCTAAGCCATGTTGCTCAATAATTTAGATCGTGGAAATTTACCCACACCAAAATCGATTTATTTGACAAAGATTAATGATGAGATCAAATGGTCGTTCTTCAAGATGTATGAGAAGAAGATGAAGAAGAGGGGTGGGGGAGATTATTATTTGAGAAAATCATCAAAGTAATCTATTTTTTATGGCAGGAAAAAAGAACTCAAGAAATAGTCGAGAATTCCGCAAATTGACTTAACAAATTTATGAAATCACCTTTTTCCTAAATTTTCAGTCAGATCGTGTACCGAAAAGCAGAATTTGCAGGATGTTTGTGGAGCCATTTGCAGAAGTCATGGCTATTTATTAAAAAAAAACATCAATTTCTTGAAAAAATTACAAAAAAAGGCTAGTTTGGTTATTTTTCTTTATTATTTTTTCGTTCCTGAAAGTATCACGTCACCTTTACATATAAAAAGACTAAAATGTAATCATGTGCATGAACACTTAACAGAAAAGGAGCACAAGACAAAATTAAAGTTTTTTTAATTAAAAAAAGTCGAGGAACGAAACCAAAAAAAACACAGGACAAAAACCATCATTTATTCAAATACTATTTTGACGAACATATTTTAGAAATACATCAAATTTCACATATTTTTTGCAACACCGGTGTTTTTGTGGTTAATCATTTAAGGGTGTAAATTTGTTTTATTGAGTCTTTTAGTGTTTAGCCATTATTGAATGCATGTGACATTTACATCAAGGGGTGTGGTTGAGTTGGGATGAAGAAAAGTTGTGTTGGAATCCATCTGGGGTATTAGGAGACCTCCCATGCAAGTTTGGTCGCATGAGAAGTCGCAAAACATCTTAAAAACGCAAAGCAAGGTGCCAAGTTGGTTGTCAAGCGACTTAAGTCACCTTACAAGTCGCCTAAAACTTTGAACGACTGATTTTTGTGTTCAGACAACTTTCAAAGTGACCTAAGTCGTCTCCCAAGTCGCCAGAAGCCCCTGATGGGTTTTTAAGCCTCTGTTGACTAGGGTTTACTATCTCTCACTCTATTCAATTCTATCTTCGTGGGAGCAACTCTTGAGCTACTTGGGATGATTCTTAAAGGTTTTTCAGGGCAAATGGAAGTATTAACATGGATATTGAAGGTCTAGGGTTGGAGTCTCAAGATTTCTCAAATTAAGTTGAAATCAAGGTTTGTCTTGTAGATGAAGACCTCCATTGTAGAGTTTTGGGTGGAAGGTTCCAAGGTCTTGAAGAGGAAAGTTTTTTTTTGTGTATTTTGAGTTATATATTTAGGGGATCTTTGTGGATTTGAAGTTTGTGTTAATATGTGGTACCTTTCTAGACTTGGGTTTTGGCTTAAGAAGATTTGTAGAGGTCTTTGCTTGTGAATCTCAAGTCTTCACTTTGGAAATTAGATCTTGGGTTTAGAAACTAGGTCTAACCTAATTTAGCAAAGTGAGTTCAAGTTACTTTGTGAAACTATGTACATGAAATGTACATTTTGGAGTCTTAAGGTGTTTTCTTGATATTTATCAAATATGTTGAGTATTTGCTGAGATTTGCATCTTTGGTACTTTTGATTTTATAAATCTTGTGAAATGTTTGTATTTTAGGTTTTTTTGACATTTTGATAGATAAATCATAAGAGGGTGTTTTTTGATGATTTATTGTATAAATGTAGATTTTGTGACGTTAATGCACTTTTAGTGTGTTTGGTATCATAAACCGATTCGAAAAATACATATTATTGTATTGTGAGACATTTTGAAAATATAATTTGTATGATTTCATTTGAAAAATGATTTGTCCCAATCAATGATGGGTTTTTGAGTTAAACATACATTGAAGCATGTGTTTGGATAAACGTTGGTTAAATGCATCTTATTGTTTATGTTGACTTTTATTTGAGTAGTCAAACAAGCGTGGAGTTATTGGCTTGATCTTGGCTCATTTTGAGTTTTCGGGATATTTTCCGGTTTAAATTTGCTTAATGTTGAGTTTTGGCCATAAATTGCATTTGTTGCATATTTATTGAGAATTAATTTTTGAGTCCATTAGTCATTCAATTAGATTCATGTAATTTAGACTATAATTTATTGGATCCATAAACATATGAGTCGTGTGATGTCATTTTGGGTACTATAGAGATAGACTCATGTAAAGTTAGACTCTAGGACCTATGAATTGTCGATGTCATTCGGTATTGCAGAGGTGAACTTGCATAGAGTTGGACTCTGGGACCAATGAGTCCATGTTTGTTGTTTAGGTGAGAAGTTTGGATGTTCTCGCTATAATTTATAGTGACCGGTCACCAAGTCAATGATTGGAAAGCTTACGGTGGTACTCGTATAAGTCGTATATGGAGCTAGGGTCTTGCGATGGTACTCGTATGAGTCGTATATGGAGACTGTTAACTTTTATGAGTGAGACTCACTAGAGGACGAGTAAGAATCATGGTCACCCTAATGCTTGCGGTGGTACTCACTGGAGTCGTATGGGGAGCTGGGGCTTGTTGTGGTACTCGTTGGAGTTGTATAGCTGGGGCTTGCGGTTGTACTCGTTGGAGTCATATACGAAGCTTGGATCTTGCGGTGGTACTCGGTAAAGTCATGTACAAAGACCATTGACCTTGAGAGAAACTCGGTAACGTTAATGTATGGTTTACTTTGTGTTCACCACATTCGATGGATACGAGTCTCCCCCGACACCAAAAGGTGTTAATTTTGGATAGTGTATTATCCATGTTTTCAGTTTTGTTTTGGGGTATGGAGTGTATTCCATAATTTATGGTCTTGAAATATTTGACCTTATCCATGTTTTGATGTTTTGGATAATAGAGTTTTATCCATGTTTTCAATATTTGAATATTAAAACTTATTTACATTTTGTGTGAGTATTGGATTTTGGTTTTCATATAAATGAATGTTTTAATAAACGAGTTTTCATCATGAAAATTGTGGATTTTGGGAAAGATGTTGTTTTTATACTAAATACATTTCATTTGAAAATGATGATTTAAATAGCATTCTTTCAATTTTACCGTTTTATATTAACGATGAAAGTTGCTTGAACTCACTAGCCATTAAGTCTAACATTTTTTCTTATTGATACGTGCATCAGGTTCTCGTGGGGCGAATGGTACTAGCGACGCTATGAAGAGTTGTGTACTAGTTAGAGGCATGAGAATGATTTAGTTATTTGGAGACGTCTTCCATACTTTGGAGATTGCGACTGTTATGGGATTTAATAACACCCGTCTCTAACATAGACTTTGTGCAAGATTTGGTTTACAATTGTTGGTGTAAATCTTTTAACTACCTTAATAAGTATTCATCGTTGACCTTTATAGAGGGATTTGTTTTTTTAATTGATATATTATAAAAGTTTTAAATTAATCGTTCTTTTCCCAAATTATAGGGTGCTATTGAAGAATATTGTGTCTTCATCAAAATAAGGAATTGATTGAAGAAATAATGTATTAATGTTAGAAGTTACCATATTGTATATTTCATTTTCATTGTAAATTCATCCCTATTTAAAGGGTTTATTGTTAATGAGAATTGACGACTTTTGGTTATCTCTATATTGATTGTCTACAACACGTTATCAGCACGCTGCTCGTTTACGCTACTGTTGCGTCAATTGAATCAGGTATGGTATCCCGTTTTTGTTTTTCCATTTAGTATCATAAGGAATTGACTAACTCATGTTGTTACATATTTATGGCTCTACGATCAATTTTTTTTCCCTGTCATGTTCATGATATTTTATTCGCTACCATGTTTATAAATGTTTTTTTGCACTGTTCATGAAGAGTTTTTTTTTCATAACAACTCACGCATATACGTACATATGGAATTGCAATCTGCCTGTAGTCATAATTGAATTTTTCAACCATTTTCAACAAGATATTTTAAAGATTTTTTTTTCTCGGCTGTAATCATGATTGAATTGTTCTTCATAGATGTGATGCTAAAGTGATTTAGGGTAGTGAGAGAGAAAATGTTGGTTTCATAAAAAAATTACATATGGAATTGCAATATGTCGTGCTTTGAAAGAAAAAAATAGAATAACCTTGAATTGACAGTTCCAACCCTTGGACTTTATCTTTTTGTCATCCTTGTTTTTTTTCCTTTCTTTTCAATTATTTATTACATTTAATATATTGAGCATGTTCCTGTATAATAGGTTTATATTATTCATTTACTTTTATTTTAAATGGTTTTGTTTAAGCTTTGTTAATTTATTTACTTCCATAAATATTCATATATTTCCCTTAACCCATAATTATTTATAATTAAATTTATTTTTGGGAGTTACACTTCTTCATATCTAATTTATTTTGGTCTCCTACCAAAATCTCATTAAATTATATAACTCCTAATATCAAACTTTATCACTAAAAGTTTTTTTTCTAAATTATAATTTCCAAAATACATATCGAAATTATAATCATAATCATATTTGGAAGATACAATTCCAATCCATCATATATTTTTGGCTCTAGCCAAAAATCTCAAATATACACGTGCCATAATGGTATTAATTAAATCTCACATTTGGCATCATGCCAAATTCACAAATTTTTTAATGTTATTAGTGTATTTCATAAACAAAGTGATCGCATGACACTAAAAGATTTTGTCAAAACGGGTGTAAATAGCCTTAAAGGTTTGTAGGAATTTAAGTAATCCTCGTGATTCCCCCCTACTTGGAAATCCAAAAGTGTTTAGCGATTCATCCGGATATTGAAAATACTAAAATAACATTATCAGCATAAGAGATGTTTAAAAATACCAAATTTTCAATCCTATATTGCCATGATAATGAACTTTCATAAGTTTAATCTTCATAAAATAAAATACCTTATCTCTTGTTTATGTAGATGGCTGAACCAACTCGTCCCGAATTTGATATCCTGGATTCTGAAGGACTTGAATACCACAGATGGGTATCTGATGTAGAGACTACTTTTATTGGAAAGGACTTCACCTATACAATCAACCCCCCTACTGACCCTAAAGACAAACCATCAGAGAAAGTACAAGCAAATGCCTTAATGTTCTTGAGACGACATATCGATCCCAGCCTTCGATGGGAGTACCTTCAACTGAAAACCCCCAAAGAACTGTGGGATGCACTGAAAGGAAGATTCGGGAATATTTATGACTCTTTACTTCCTGAACTAATCATACAGTGGAATGAAATCCGCTTACTCGATTACAAAAAGGTAAATGATTTCAACAAAGAAATGTTTCACTCATATCAACAACAATGATCCTTCACTAGAGCTCTCAGATTTTGACTAATCTACCTCACATATTCTTCAAAGACAGTAGTTATTTACATATTACTAGTTTTTTTTCTTTCCCCGGTAGTTTGGTGAACTTAATTTATTGTTTGGATTATTGATTACTATTTGGATTGGTGGTTATTAATTTACTGTTTGACTTAATGGATTATTGATTTAATTTTGAAATTTATTAAATAATCTTTGACTTTCGTATATACACTACACAAACCAATTATATAAAGGAACACGTCAAAACAACTAAATTATTAAAAAAATTATCCGTTCCTTGTAGGAATGTATCGAGGAGAACTTGAGTGCTTAGTCGACTGTGGAACCACCCACACAATATTAAGAAATAGACTATTATTTACTGAAATAACCGCTTATAAATCCTCAATGACCAAAATGATTGGATCATCCAATTTAATACTTGGTCGAGGAACTGCCACTTTCTTGTTGCCTAATGACACAAAAATAACGGTCACATAAGTACTCTATGCTCCAAAAGCTAATCGAACCTTGTTAAGTTTCAAAGATATACGCTCCAACGACTATCATATTGAAACACATTGTGAGAATGGAAATGAATATATGTATATCACCTCTAATGAATACGGAAGGAAACGTATATTAGAGAAATTAACATGTCAAACTAGTGGGTTATATCTTACCACGATTCAAGTCATTGAATCATATTCTGTCACCAATAATGAAATTTGGGACAGTGACATATATAGGCTTTGGCATGACCGCCTGGGGCACCCTGGTCGTGACATGATGATACGTGTGCTGAAGAATACTCACGGACACCCTTTCTTTCGAATGAAAGGTAAGATGGGGCGATTACATGAAATTACCAAATTTCAACCATTGACTTCTAAAGAAAAAGAAACAATGCCATCATCACAATATGCCTCCTTAAAAGCCCCAAATTTTTGCAAAGCCTATTCCTTAGCTAAAACAGGATCGAGACCATCCTATGCTAAAGACACAAAGCAAAACATTCCATTCTTACAATGTATACAAGGTGATATTTGTGGACCTATACATCCAGAATGCGGGCCATTCAAGTATTTTATGGTTCTGGTTGACACTTCGACAAGATGGACGCATGTCGCACTATTGTCCACACGAAACGCTGCATTTGCAAAACTTCTAGCACAAATTATACGTTTAAGGGCTCACCACCCTTATTACCCTATCAAGTCTATACGACTTGATAATGCTGGAGAGTTTACATCACAAGCATTTGACGATTATTGCATGTCTATTGGGATCGATGTAGAGCATCCCGTACCCCATGTGCATATACAAAATGGTCTCGCAGAAGCTACCATCAAAAGGATACAAATGATAGCTAGGGCATTGGTTATGCGCACCAATTTACCCACTTCTTCCTGGGGTTATGCAATATTACATGCAACTTTACTTATTCGCTTTAGACCCACTGCTAGCCAACCATTTTCTGCGTACCAGTTGGTAACTGGATATGAGCCTGATATATTACATTTACGCATATTTGGTTGTGCAGTATATGTGTCAATTGCGCCCCCACAGCGCACCAAAATGGGTCCTTAAAGACGATTAAATATATATGTTAGATATGAATCTCCAACAATTATCCGCTATTTAGAACCCTTGACGGGTGATCTATTTATCGCAAGACTTGCGGATTGTCACTTTGATGAGACAGTCTTCCCGTCGTTAGGGTGAGATAGGAAAAATGATTTTCCAAGGGAACGACAGGAATTGTCATGGAATGTTCCCACTCAGTCTCATTTCGATCCCCGCACTTCACAATGTGAAAGCGAAGTGAAACGAATACTAAATCTTCAAAACGTAGCAGACTCGATACCTGATGCGTTCACTGATATTGCAAAAGTGACAAGATCACATATACCAGCTGCAAATGTACCCGCAAGGTTAGAAGTCCCCAAACAGGGGCACAACACCGCTGGAAAGAGTGTTGCAACCACACATAGTGGAAGTGTGGTTGAGGCCATGGCTCCCAAAAGGAAAAGGGGGAGGCCACTTGGTTCGATAGATACTCATCCCAGGAAGAAAAGGGAGAGTAAGGCATAATCTGATCCATTTGTCATCAATACCGAAAACCCTTCTCATGAGATTGTCTCTGATTATAGTTATGTCCATGAATCATCACTGGAGGACGCTCCGAAGTCAATATTGATTCCAGAGAACAAAGAAATCTCAATGAATTATGAGAATGCATACGAGTTAATGGAAAGATCATCCATACTCATTGATGATATATTTGCATATACTGTTGCTCATGAGATCATAGAGCACGATGACATCGAACCACGCTCAGTTGAAGAATGTCAACAAAGAGCAGACTGGCCTAAATGGAAAGAAGCAATCCAGGCAGAACTAGATTCTTTAGCAAAGAGACAGGTATTTTGTTCGGTAGTGCTAACCCCGCCAAGTGTAAATCCTGTAGGACATAAATGGGTCTTTGTCAGAAAGCGTAATGAGAATAATGAAGTCATAAGATATAAGGCTCGCCTTGTGGCGCAAGGTTTCTCATAACGCCCTGGGATTGACTATGAGGAGACATACTCCCTAGTAATGGACGTAATAACGTTCCGCTATCTAATTAGTCTAGTAGTTTCCGAAGGAATGGAAATGCAGCTTATGGATGTGGTTACTGCATATCTCTACGGGGATCTAGATTCAGAGATATATATGAAAGTGCCTAATGGCCTTCCACTTCCCGATTCTAGTAAACCACGAAGTGCTTTTGCAATTAAACTAAAGCGTTCACTCTACATATTAAAACAATCTGGACGGATGTGGTATACCCGTTTGAGTGAATAT
This sequence comes from Arctium minus, assembly GCA_954870635.1. NCBI lineage: Eukaryota > Viridiplantae > Streptophyta > Magnoliopsida > Asterales > Asteraceae > Arctium > Arctium minus. Next base: position 70,847,533 of record OX941094.1, on the reverse strand, counting down.
TTGATTGGAAAGGAATATAAGAACGACGAACTGTGCCCTTGCGTTTTTATAAAAAGGATGAGTTCTGGATTTTCAATCATAGTTGTGTATGTTGATGATATGAACATAATAGGTACTCTTGATGAAATAAGAGATACTGCAAGCTATTTGAAATCTAAATTTGAGATGAAAGATCTTGGGAAAACTCGATTTTGTCTAGGTAAAGAACTAGAACATCGAGCTTGTGGAATCTTTATCCACCAATCCGCTTATATCCAGAAAATGCTCAGGCGATTTAAAATGGATAAAGCGCACCCGACTAGCACTCCCATGATCGGTCGAAGCTTGGATACAAGGAAAGATCCATTTCGTCCAAAGGATGATGACGAGGAGGTGTTGGGAGCTGAAATTCCCTATCTAAGTGCAATAGGCGCATTATTGTACTTGGCACAATGTACTCGACCAAATATTTCATTCTCAGTGAACTTGTTAGCTAGATTTAGCTCGGCGCCAATGCAACGTCATTGGAATGGTATCAAGAATATATTTCGGTATCTAAAAGGAACCATTGACATGGGCTTATTCTTTCCTTACAGAGAGAAAATTGGGGTTACAATACCTGTTCAAGATATTAACAAAGAAAATGTTATCCCGTATAGTGAAACCCCAAATGATATATTAGTAGGTTATGCTGATGTTGGGTATCTCTCTGACCCACACAAAGGTCCCTCCCAAACAGGATATGTTTTTACAATTGGGAACACGGCGATTTCTTGGAAATCAACCAAGCAAACCCTTGTAGCTACCTCATCGAACCATTCCGAGATTATTGCTCTACATGAGACGGTTCGAGAATGTATATGGTTAAGGTCTATCATTACACATATCAGAGGGGCTAGTGGTTTAAGTTCTACCACTAAAAATCCTACATGCATTTATGAAGATAATGCAACTTGTATTGAACAAATGAAGGTAGGATATATCAAGGGAGACAATACAAAGCATATATCGCCAAAGTTTTTCTATAACCAGCAACAACAGACTCTCCTTAAGATTCAAGTGAATCAAGTGAGGTCTGAGGAGAATGTGGCTGATTTGTTCACCAAATCACTACCTAAGGTCACATTTGAGAAACATGTGGAAAGCATTGGATTGCGTAGACTTTCTAAACTCCCTTGATTAATGTATGAATTAGGGGGAGTAATGGACTAAAGAAGGTGTCTATTACACATGTACGATTGATGGGTTGTGCTCTTTCCTTTGCCCAATGTTTTATTTTTCCCACTGGGTTTTGTTCCTTGGTGTAAGGTTTTAGTAAGGCAACAGTCTTAAACCATCCCGTTTCCTAAACTTCTTTGATTGATGTATAAATCAAGGATGATACTAAACTAAAGAATTTGTTTAGTGGTGTCTTGTACTCTTTCCTTCGTCTAAAGTTTTCATTTTTCCCAATGGGTTTTGTTTTCCCGACGTAAGGTTTTAATGAGGCAAGAACTATACACCATCATCCCTTTGACTCGGCACAAAGGGGGAGTATTGAAGAATATTGTGCCTTCATCAAAATAAGGAATTGATTGAAGAAATAATGTATTAATGTTAGAAGTTACCATATTGTATATTTCCTTTTCATTGTAAATTCATCCCTATTTAAAGGGTTTATTGTTAATGAGAATTGACGACTTTTGGTTATCTCTATATTGATTGACCACAACAGGTGTTATATTTTTACCATCATTAGCTCCTAAATTAAAAAGATTTGAAACTAATAAACTTTAAATATATAAAAAATAAATATACTCTCAAAATTAGCATTAAAATAAAAGTTTTGTCCTAAAATTCAATAAATCCATCATTACCCACCAGACCATATGATTTTGACCCAATTTTACATCCATCTTGAGTCTTGACAACCTTAACCATGATTCTCTTTCTTTTTTTCTCTCTCTCTCTATATATAAAAGATCATGTGAGAAGTTGAGTAACGTGAGAAGTTGATCTGAATATTTGATCATTTTTAATCAAATGTCCTCCCATAAATTGCAGCTTAGAAGAAAATTGATCCAGTGCATCTTATCACGGTGCATTTCATCCTAACGTGCATTTTTTTCTCATCTGATGGTTGATAACCATTTCTCACATTAACCTCAATTTCTCACCGGAACCTAACCTTATATATATATATATACATATATATGTGAATGGTCGTGTGAGAAGTTGAGTTAACGTGATAAGGGAATTTGAACTCTGGATCACTTATAATCTCAAATTCACCTATGAATTGCGTTTCAATTGATCTGGATCCTTGACCACTTTTAATCTCAAGTTCACACATAAATCGTACTTGATACGATAATTAATCCAGTGCATCTCGATGCACCTCATCTCGATACATCTCATCCTAATGTATTTCTAAGGATGAAAATCTCTTCTTATCTTCCTCAACATAACTTTCATTTTCACCTAAGCCCAACCCTATATATAGAGGCGAATGATCGTGTGAGAAGTTGAAGTTATTGTGAAAAGTGGATCTGAACCGTTTGATCACTTTCAGTCAAATGTCATCCCATGAATTGTGGCTTATAAGGGAATTGATTTGATGCATCGCAGTGCATCTTATCTCGATACATCTCATCCTTATATTCGTTCATTTTTATCCAACGGTTGATAGTTAGTTCTCACGTTACCCATCCATATACAGATGGGGTAAATAAATGTGTCATCAAACAATAATTTCTTTGTACGCGAAAGTACAATTATGCCCCTAAGAAATGCATGCGTGTCTCTCCATTTATCACGTAAGTTCAAGGGTAGAAATTGGAAATAAAAAACCAACATTGCGATTGTAATACGAATTACGAAAGCTAATTCGGCTACCACAACGCTATTTCTCTCTCTCTCTCTCTCTCCACCGTAATATCGTTCGGTGGCTTTACCGGCGGCGAGCAGAGTCAATGCCTGCTCAAAAGCGTTCCAACGATTATCTATCCGACGAAGACGATGATGTTGAGCTACAACATAACAATCAGAATATTTCTGAAGAATCCGAAGAAGACGACGTAGAACAAGAGGAACAAGGTTTGTTTTTGTAAACTTTTTCTGATTACTCTACTTATACGTTCGAATTACGTGATTTACTGTTCTACATTCGTGTTGATTGTTTGATTTTTGGTTGTTTTTTGATCAGCAGAGTCGGATGATGATGGAAGCCCTTCCTCTAGTTGCAGTGATAAAGACGAGTGTGTTCCCCCTCTCTCTATCTCACTATCTCTATCTAGAATTCTAGATACATACATAACTTGCCCTATGTTTTTGTTTGAGTTCGTTTTGTGTCATGAGATGTGATTGTTTAATTTCATCAGCGTTTTTTTTAACTGTTGGTATGGTTAGTTGTGATTGAAGATCTGCATGCTTTTTAATTTGTGTCTTATATGAATTCACAAAGTGCGCATTTGTCGCATTGGCAGTGGCTACTTCTAGTAGAGTAGTAGTTTGATGTTAGAATGCGATTGATAGTGTAAAGTTTTAGTAGATATCCCTCTCGTTGCTTCTCTAAATGCGATTTGAAGTTCATATTTCTTTTATTTCTTAGTTGTAAATTTTGTTTTTCTTTTTTTAGCTGAGGCAATTGGTTTGGATCGTGTTAATTCACATAGTAGTTGGAATTTGGTAAATTCAATGGCGCTATTATGCAAGTTGGTCGACTGAACAAAATAATAATAATTTGGATCTGAAAAGTACCAAATTTGGCATCAAGATCAAAACATGGTTACGTTTCTGAGCAAAGGGAGTGTTTGATCTTTTGGTGTGACTTGTTTTCACAGAGCACTGATTGTAAAAAGTAAAAAACTAAATATAAAATGGAAGCTTTAATCTGATATACATGTAATTTATGAATGTGAATATTGTTTATATTGTTCTGGAACACCATGAATTTGCATCAGTGCTAAAATTGGAAAGCCAATACTATAGTCAACAAAAATTATTTAATTAGCTTTTTGAATGCTTGACAAACTTTCTAAGTAAAAATTAATGCTCTATCATTAAAAGTAAAGCTGTTCATAGAATTCATGTATTAAAGTCATATACAACATATGCCACTAGTAAATGTAGAAAATGAAATGTTCAGCTATATACTGCATGCATTACTGCCATTAGAGTATTAGACTACCTATTTGATAATTATACTGCATATAGGGTCCTGTTATACTCTTTTCAGAGGTAGAATGAGAATTTAGGCGTTTTCATTGGAGCAAAAGGACCCTCTACTCCTAAAGGACCAAACTTTTATGTTCTTACTGCTAACAAATTCATCTGGCATCTTTCAAACTGTATTTCCTTGGATAGTCTTCTATGTACAATGCAAAAAGAGTTATGCTTGCTTTCTGTAAGTACTCACAGGAAACATGGGGAAAAAGGCTAACCAGATAATCACCATTATTGATCCATTGGATACCCTTCTTGTTGCTACTGATCTTAACCAGCTTTGACAACAAATAATACAGATAAACTACAAATCTGCTGTATCTTGAATTTCAATTAGGGTTAGATACTGGGGTTTATGTATTTCTACAAGATGACTCATGTGGCCTATATTATTATTGGGTGATGCAAAGTAGTAATAATGATGAATATATAGTATAAATGCTTGAAATGCTACAACTCATGGCAATAAAAGCTCCAAGGTTTATAGGATGAAGGCTCTTTTCAAGGATAAGAGATGAAACTTCTTCAATTATGTTTGTTAAAAAATATTATTTCCGTGATAATCATTATATTGAAGTTCACACTCTTTGTGCCTACCACTCTTCCAGATGTTCGTAGTCCACTTTGACATCATTTTCTTTTATTTTCTTTCATTTCCTGCTTACATGATGATGCTTGTAATCCTCTTGTAACATCCAAGTATGTTAGTGATCGTCTTTATATGGATGGCATTGACCCTCAATAATAGGCGTTAGGTACTTAGGCATTGAGAGGCCGAGGGTTCTAACCCCCACCCCACCTCAACAAGTAGAAAGAAAAATGAAAAATAGAAATGTCCCAAAAAGGAAATATAAATCCATTGTGTAGTAGACTAACTTTCAGTGGAAAGTCTTTCATCTTCCTATATTTTCTTGTTGCTTTTACTTTCCCTGGAGTTTCTTTGGTACCCACCCCAGTTTTGTTTTGTCCTTGTTTATTCTCATTTCTTCTCCAAAATTGTATGACAAGCTGTCAAAGGATTCCATAAAGGTGCCCCCTATGGAGTGGAGACATGGGATTGAATTCTACCTTTTGATATTATTTCCTATTGGACTATCAAGCAACTTAATTATATAATTCCCTCTGTTCCTGATCACATTCGTCTTTAACTTTCGAAATTTTAAAAACTTAAGTGCAGAAAACAATTTCCTTGAATATACATACCATATATACATATGTGTACATGCACACATGCTTTTTCATGCCGTAATTGTTTGTCATAGGTATGACCAGTAAAAGAACATATTAGAATTATGGTTTAACCTGATTGAGATATCTGAAAAAGCATATAGTTCAAAACAAACACAAACAAGTACTGTGGGACAGTTGATTTATGCTAGCAAAACAGTTGCAACGTTTTGTTGCAAGTCATATTATTTCAGAAGGGTAATCGAATTGATGTTGCTTATACAACAAACATGTTTATAGTAGTATATTTTCATTAATGCTTTCTGTTTGGATTGTGTTGCAGGTTTGTTTTTGTACAATTGGCTGATGTCCGTAAGGAAGTGCAATGCCCAATTTGTTTAGGTACAATTTTCAGATTTTATTTCACTATGTTATGATTTGGATATCTTATTCCAGACTAGCATGGATTTGGAGTATATTATGATATTGTTTGCCTAGAGGATATGCTAATTACTAGAGAACTAAAATATAAAACTATGATAGTTATTCATAGACATAATTTAGTTTTGGATATACCATTTGTTCAGCCTAAAGAATATTGCAGACATTCTCCCATGTGATACAATACATGTGTTGCACTTAGGAAAATACCGGTTTCCGTGGCAAGACACTCATAAAGTTAGTGTTCCTATAATCCTATGGTAGGGCACAAATGCCTTGCACTCACTTTTGATATACACCCTATAACTCATTGGTGTTGACACACATTGTGAATTTGTGTATGATCCAAGAGTGACTTAACTCTTTGCCAATTGATTTTGATAATCTTTACATGGTATTGGAGCTAACACTTTGATAAAGAATAGATTCTTTATAGCAGCTGACAGCAGCAGCAGGCACTAAGCTATCATACATCAACGCAGAGAAGCTTATGTTATTCTTCTAAGTGAAATTGTTTCACCTGCCCATTGACACACCTTTGCATACCTGAGGGTGGGACTCAAACTAAGGAGCTGTAGGTTATCATGATTCATGAATGTTTAATTCTTGGAATTGAAACCTGCCTTAACATCACAAATTGCCTGACAACTTGTTATATGACCGCCACTACCTGCCTGAGTAGTTGAATCCTCTTTGAGTTCAGTCGATTATAACAGCCTAATCAGAGGACCACGCCCCCCCCAAATCCGTCTCAGAACCCTAAAGATTATCAATGCCTACCTCCAATTTTACACTTTGACAATCTTGGAAGACTAAGGTTGAAGTTTCTTTATTCATACCTACAACTGGTTGTCGCTAAGATTTACTGTATTTGTTTTTGTTGACTGAAGTTTGAGTTCCTTTGTGCACCCTAGAGTCCTAGACCTCAAGAGGTATCTTCTGCCTGCTTGGCCTCATCAGATCTCCCTGCTTCATTTTGGTTCTTGCCCAACCTTTAATTGAGCTTTGGTTGTTCTGGTGCAATAATCTTTGTTGCATAGTCAGTGATTATGGTTTGCCCAAGTCTGCTCTGCTTTCTTTGAGAAAGTTTATATATATATTTGAAGATATTCTTGTGAAATTTTGGTCATGTGGTGAGACCTTGATTAGTGAGTTTTTTTTTTTTTTTTTTTTTTTTTTTTTTATCTATTTTACGTTGTGAAAGTTCAGGGATTTTTTTAAGAAAGTCTAAAAAGTGATTTTGAAATGTGTAAAGAGTTCTAGGCTGAGTAGCAAATTTCTGGATAAATAATTGTTTTTTACCTTTTAAAAATATCAGGGACCTTTATATAAATTTCAAGAAGTCCAAGAGCTTGTGTGTCATGTTACTTAAACCAGGGCGTTTTATGTAATTCTTTGCTGTAACCATCCTTAATCGTGCCTAATTCAATGGAACTACAGCAAGAGGTGGGATTGTGATTAGTATAAATGAGTGTTCAAATGACTGTCTAGCCTCCATGAGTGCAACCTGATGTGTAGGAGAGTGCATATCTTTGGGTGTTCCCTTCTCCTTTGGTATTTCACGCTACTAATTTTATAATAGAACAAATAGGTTAGTCATCTGCTTGCTTTACTACATATGCCACTTATTGGATTATTGACATCAATGCTTCTGATCAAATGACATGGAATGAAGATGTATGATTAATCTAAAATATCTGAAGCTTCCACCAATTCCACATAACATATGTGTGGTCCATATGCACCCCTTTAAGAAAGTTATTAGGAAATAAATTATTTTTGTCTTCTCGAAGGAGTAATCGATGGTATGTAATAGAAGATCAATATAAATACCATCAAGGGCCATCTTGAAAATAAAAAGGTCTCTTATAATCAAATACCCTTAGCTTAAGAATGCCCTTAGCTACCAATCAAGTCTTCAGTTGGTGGAGACAACCACCAGGATGCAAGTTGACTATCAACACCCATCTGCAATCTACACAGTGCTGTCCTAATGAAAAGGAGATTGAAAACTGATGGCATGTTCTGCTGAAGTGTAACCATCCTCTTCTGAGACATTTTTGGGAACAAAGTAGCCGCCAATAGCTGAGATAAAGGCATAGTATCTGGATGAGAGAGTTGTCTAGACCATAATGTTTTGGATATAGTGTTTGTTACAAATATGAACTCTTTTTAAGTCACTTTTTCACCTCCTCAAGAATATACTTTCTCCTGATAAGAATTCAAGGCAGAGGAATTGGGTAAGGTGACTGGGAATTTGGAGAATTATTAGGGGAATCAAACATGATTAGTAGCTAGATCATAATCCACAATGAGTGATGTGAATGCTATTACGGGAGGTTGAGTGTCATCCTCACCAGAATTTGAAGGATCTATCACTAGGATATTTTGATGTCAGTAAAAGACTTTCAAGACCTATACCAGGTGATGAGGGAGATTTTCAATTCTCTTTAAGTAGGATTTTGACCTGTGGTGTAGAAATAGAATCTTAGTGTAGGTGGAGCAAAGATATAACTGGATACAACTGACATGAGGCAACATGGATTATTTTTTGTAGGTGGGACTATATTAGGAGGATCCTTATTGGATAGAAGAAAATTTTTATCAGTCAGATATCAAGAATGTATTTGCTAAAGATTTTCATAAGGAGGAGGCCTATGTTGATCAACCACTTGATTTTATGGTTTACGAGGCTTCTGAGTGTTTTGTCATCTTTGGCTGTGAACCTTAAAATCCATTTTGGTTATGAATCCAGGCTTCAAAATTTCCATGTATGCATGTGTTAAAATGTTGTCTTTGAAGCTTGAAACCCTTTCTCAGAAAGTTAATCCTATAGTATCATGAAGACTTAAATGTGTCATAGTGTCAGTTTATATATAAAAATGTTTACTGTTTAAAAGAAACTTGCAAGTTCTCCAAACTTGATATTTAGTAAATCTAGTTGAACATGCATATTTTTCTGTGTGGTTCAAATTCTCATTTTTGAATCTTTCATCAAGGTTATTATATAAGTTAAACACACAGTTTTATGCTGGTTTTTCCATATATCCATGCCAAACAGCTACATGGAATGCTGTAAATTTGTACTGTCTACAACATTAGAGAATACTGTTGAGATAATAGCAGTTGAGAATTCATGACAGAAACATTTTAGAATTAGGACAATTGAAAGTTATGATATCTTCATAGAAGTTCAAAACCTATTGAAAACTTTATGTCAAGGTCAGTGTGTGATTTCTGGCAAATGCATGTTTGTATAGTGAACTCTCTTAATGTCGAAGGAAGTTCAATATTCTATGAGAATTGAGAAGTGTAACCTATAAATATATGTTTAAGACGAGATACAGTCTTTGGTCCAAACACTTCTTTAAGGTCAGCGGACTAATAAACATCTTTCATGGATAGGTATAATTCGGAAGACCAGGAAGGTTATGGAATGTCTTCACCGCTTTTGTCGAGAATGCATAGATAAGTCCATGAGACTGGGGTATGTATTGAAATGTTTGGATGCTTCGCTTCCATCAATCAACTGGTCTTTATGATGCTTGTCTTCGTTTTACGAATATGCAACAGGAACAACGAATGCCCTGCTTGTCGTGCTCATTGTGCAAGCCGCCGCTCCTTGAGGGATGATCCCAATTATGATACCCTGATTGCAATCTTATACCCTGACATTGATAAATACGAGGCAGAGGTACAGTTTTACCTATTCATCGCTCATTGTGATGTGACATTATGTTTTCTATGATAAACTGTCCATGCTTTTATGCCTGAATGCAGGAATTGGCCTTTCATGAAGAGGAAAAAGCTCGAAATAAACAGGTGAAGTCTATTAATCTTTTTTACTTTCTTTCCATGATTCATTAGGCTGCATGTAATTTCTTTATAAAGCGAAAAAGATGCTAATTTTTGTTAACAGAATGAAGTCCCAATAACTTATGTGGTGGTTTTACCGTTTTACTTGAGGTGTAGTGCTGGACTACCTGGTGTTGACAGATAGGTTATTCTTGATCCTTGCGGACTAGTATCGTGGCTGATTTTAGTGGTGTTAGAGTCACAGAAATCAAGTGCAATGTGTATAGATTTGTCAAAGGTCCTATAATATACTAATTCTACAAAAGGGTAATTGGCCTAGCGATACCGGGTTAACGGTGGAGCCCAGTCTCCCAAGAGGTCAAGTGTTCAAACCTCGCCAAATGTTAGGAGTGTGTGTGAGTATTTACCGCGTAGAAATATTATATACTTCTATATATATATATATATATATAAACACTACTTCTTTTCAGATTTAGGTGTTCTTGTTTGAATAGACACACAAATTATATAGAGTAATTGGACCTGAAGGAGAAATTGACTTGCTAACTTCTTGGGTAGTGTGTGCAAAAGAAACAATGTTGATTCTTCCTTTGACCAACTTGCACAATGATACTCCCTCTATCCCAAAATAAGTGTCAACATTTCTATTTTAGAATCTCCTAGAATAAGTGTCCACTTTCAAAAGTAAGTGCCTACTTTCCAATTCTACCATTAATTATGAGTTAAAGAAATCCATTACTCCTTCTATTATAAAGGGTAAAATCGTCACTTAGTTAATCACACATCTCTAAAATTGTGTGCCTTTTTCATTGTGAACATTTATTTTGGGACGGTGGGACCGTCCCATATAGAAGTATACTTCATGGTTCTTAACTTAAATAGCATGACAGTACGAATTAAGCATAAACTGAAGTTCTAATAAATAAACTTGCACTACGTTAGTCTTGTAAAACAATTTAGATAAATCATATAAGACATGAAAATAATTTTAGAAATATGAATGATACTTTATATTGTACTTATGATAGTAAAGTGAGCGCATCATAGTGAAAATACCAATTGAAGTGTGTACTTTTTCATGGACGCTTAACAAACTAAATGGTAGACGGCTAGACGCCTAATGGCACAGAGGAGTAACATATCAATGGCTATACCAAAATGGTATTTGGCTGAAATAATGGGCATCTTCCTCCATAAATATAGATACGTTTGAAAGATAATTAATTGTAATTTAAGTGAATATGTAAGGGGAATATGCGTTCTTATTCCAACAAGAACTTTGTTAATCTGTAGCCTGATTATGGCCTCGTGTAATGCCTTTTGGGAGATGACTGATGCAACACCCCATGTGCAAACCATATTCTATTACTACAACAATATCGGCTTTGTAGGACTAGGACGTCAAATATGTGTAAATGTCCTAATATACCGTTTTATAGAACTTAAGTTTATAGGACCAAACAATTACGTGTCCTATACAATAAGTTGATAGGATGTTTTGGGCGTCCTATAAAGTGTTTTAGGACAATTTTGAAATAAAGTGTCCTATTAAGTCTTTTTATGCAACAGATTATAAAAACAAGTGTCCTGTATATAAAAAAGCTAGTAGGACACTTTATTTTGTAAGTGTTCTAAAAAGTAAAAAACTTGTTAGGATGCTGAAATGCGTTTTATCAACTGACTGCAACACCTTTACATACGACGCATAATTGTTTGGTTCAATAAACTCAAATCCTATAAAGTAGTCTATTAGGAAATTTAGACATATCTTTCGTCCTATAAAGCCGATTTTGTTACAATGTATGCAAGCAATTTCCATGTTCTGGATTTTCACTCTTATGATCCTCACCTGAACAGATCCAAGCATCGATTGCCCAGACTTCTCGCCGCCAGCTAGAAGCACTGGGAAAGAAGCGTGCAACTGCAAAAGCCACTGCTACGGCATTTATGAGGAGATCACAGGGAAGCACCCGAAATAGCAGAGGGAGGAGAAGTCGGAAATCTGCTGAACCCCAAGGTTCTGACAATGAGGTCGACGCTGATAATGATATTGGCGGCAAATATTCATCTTCAACGGACGAGCCCTCTACGGAAGTCAGACCCAAGCGATACAAAAGATGGGCTGGGGCTCAGTCTTCATTGCCATCAAGTGGTGCAAATGGAGGCTGTGATGACATTGAGGCAGAAACAACCAGAAAAACAGGCGGTGGATCTATCGGGCTTGTTGGTAGCCCAGAAATTCTAGCCTGGGGTCGTGGCGGCATGAGGAGTCATACACGGCATGGTAGCCAAAACAGTAGTGTTGGTAAGAATGCAAAGAACAGCCAACTCGCCAAACTGATTGATCATCTTCAAAAGAGTTCACAAAATGATGATAAGGTATGTATGAATTGCTTTTTTGTAGGAATTTCTCTCTTGGATTTAGATGCCTCTTATGGTAATTGTTGAAAAGAAACTTGGTTTCAAGATACTTTTAGAGGCTTAGGGCCTGTTTACATACTGCTGACCGATGCTGACTCGGTCAACATCAGCTAGTTTACCTAAAGACTGATCTGACCGAAGGTGCTAACCGAGCACCTACCTGGTCAGCATTATTAATGTCACTTACTGGGTCAACACAAGATGATAAAGGTATTTTATCAGTAAGCATTTACTACAAATTCGGGCATTTATGACACAAATCGGGTAAGCACTTGCTAGGTAAAGAGTCACCACCCTCACTTACCTTGCCGGGTAAGATTCTCGGTTATCAAAATGACATAGTATAAACGTCTCTTACCCGGTAAGCGCTAACCGGGTAAGAGTCACCACCCTCACCAGTTAAGATTCTTGGTTAGCAAAATGGCACGGTAAGATTGTTGGTAAAGACCATCATCTGACCAGGTAAGCATCTCTTACCCAGTATGAGACAATGTGTTTAGTAAATAGCACCTTGGCAAACAACCATTTTCAGTCGGCGCTTACCCAAACCGAACCTGTTACCTGCTTAGTGCTTACCCAATTTCTAGTGCCAGGAGGGCGTGCAATAACCGTTCTTATTCGGATTTCCCATTTTACCATTATAATGCACCCGGCATTGCAATCATCTTTCTTTACCACGATAACACACCCATCATGGAGGGAATAATAATTTAGTTGATGGGTTCTGTTCTTGAGTAAACATTTGATGATTATATGGTATTCTCCAGCTGGATCTTCAACTGAAGCTAGTGTCATTGGATGAGCAAAACATACCCAATGTGCAGAATTTATACCTTTACTGTAGCCCGGCCATGTCAACTGCATATTTCTGCCAGGTAACACATATTTCTCTCTCTAAATTTCTTTTTACCAACTGAAATACTCCGTCCCAAAATAAGTATCCACATTTCTATTTTAGTTTGTCTAGAAATAAGTGTCCACCTTCGGAAGTAAGTACTTGCTTTCCAATTCTACTTAATTAAGAGATTGGAAAAATCATTACTCCCTCTATTATTAAGGGTAAGAGTGTCATTTATTTAACTATAGAATGTAGTAATTACATGTTTCTAAAACTGCGTGCCCTTTTCATTGTGGTCATTTATTTTGGGGACAGATCGGAGTAACGTTGGGTAGCTTTTCTTTCCAATTGGTAACTGATGGTCGTGTTGTGATGTATTATAGCATGTTGCCCTTGAGAATGGTTTGCGAGCAGATGAGATTGAGTTATTTCTGGTGAAGGAGGAGGACGCCGAGCCTTCTTCAGCCGTTGTTACAAATCCTTTGCCAAATGAGTTGCGACCGTTGGAAGAGCATCAAATGTTGTCGGATCTTACCAAAATTTCCGGTCACAACAATCTGGTAAGTACATGCTCAGGTTCAGTTGTTATACCCGGTAGGGTAGAGGACAAGTCTTTATGCATCCCACCCTCTCTCCCGGACCCTACTTTTGAGTGGGATATTCTGTGAAAAGGGTAAGACCGGAACCGGTTCCCTCCACCATTATAGGGGAGGTAAATTGTGGAAATCCCACTTTTTTTTTGGGAAGAGTGTCCTAGGCTATGCCTAGACTAATCCCTTGGCAAATTATGACCGTAAGACATCAGCCCTGATTAAACCTCAGTGGCCACAATTGTTGTGTACACCTGGATTCGAACCCTGGGCAGATGGGATATTCCACCACATCCCCAAGAGCTTAACCAGTACGGCACAACCCTTGTGGTTGGGTCCCACTTGTTTTGTAAGGATGCCCATATATATATATCCTTATTGAAATCATATTTATAGAACATGGAAATCTGACCAAGTGTGTTTTTGTTTACAGACAATAGCATACAGGAAGAAAGAAGTGCAAGGATTGTGAAGGTTGTAGTAATATGAGATGGGAGAGAATGGATATGGATGGATGGTAATTAAATGTTAATTTGGTGCATGCATGATTTAGTAGTAGTAGTAGTAGTAGTAGAGTAAGTTTGGTAATTAATACATCAGCAATCTTTCATACTACATGACTAGTTAGTAGTTACAATTACTAAATTACAAACAAGAAGCTTTTAGATCTTATGTTGCAAGGATATGTATATGTGGGGATGTGGATGTGGATGTGGATGCATCATACATGGATATCAAGATTCAAAAATTCAAGATGCTAGACTTGTTTCTTTATATATATATATATAGAGAGAGGAAGGATCATACGAGAAGTTAAACATTTTGCGAGAATGCGAGAAGCGTGATATCATATATGATTACACGGCTTGTGGGTGTGTTTAATCATATATGATTAAACGTCTATGTATTGTCAATATAATAAACGTCTATGTGGCTGTGTTATCATAAATGATATCACACTTCTCGCATTCTCGCAAAATGTTTAACTTCTCGCACGATCCTTCCTCTCTCTCTCTATATATATACACACATAGAGAGAGAGAGAGAGGAGGGATGTATCATGAATAGTGAATGTTAATTTTTATTAAAATTCAGGATGAAAGATACATCGTTCAATCATTCATGATGATTATCAGGACAAGTGTGCTCTCTTTGTCCCAAGATTCATCATGGAACTTAAAGTTAGCAATTGAACATCTCTCTCTATATATATACAAACAAACAAACACACACATGATGTGGGAAAATTAAACCATGAAAATGAAAATACGAAACAATACATGTAAGACTTGCAATGTTGTTACGTATATGATACATACATGATGTGACAAAAGATGTAAATAAGTTTCATATATGAAACGCATACACGGAAAGGAAAAAAAAAACATATTGAACACTTTGAATCCCTACTGAAAATGAAATACAACTATTTTAATCCAATGATTATGAATACTAAGGGCGCGTTTGGTTTGCGGGATTGGAATGGATTTGGAGGGATTTGGATTTCAAATCCATTCCAATCCTGTGTTTAGTTTGCAGGAATGGAATTTGTTGACTATATTTGAAATCCTTTGACCTTTTTAAAATCATTTACTTGATGGATTTGGAATTCCTTTGAAATGGGCCGAGATTTCAAATCCCCCCAAATCCAAATCCTTACTCGAAATCCAATCCATTTCATTCCAATCCCGCAAACCAAACGCGCCCTAAGGGTAGTTATATTCAAATATGATTCATCTATTTTTTTTAGATCCAACAGTTAATAGGATTTTTTTTTCCGGATTTTCTCTTTAACCTCCGTGTGTGTGTTCCAACTTCCAACTCTTGTGTTCTCATGCACCTATTGATATTATATAATCTCATGGCCATTGAGTTTATGTTGATATATTTAGGTGTCGTTTGTTTTTTAAGAGGTCTAAAGTCTGAAGTCTTATTTTAGTTATGATTAATAAGAGGTGGTGTGTAAGAAGGTCTGAACGATTCAGACTTAAGAGCCTTTAAGAGATTTAAAAAAACAAAACCTTAATGTTATCCAATCAAAGTGTTATTGAATTATCTTGTACGACCCTTAGTATTTATACAAAGAACATCCCTAATTGAATTAAAATCAATGTTCTAAATGGCGTGAGACGTGGCGTGGAGGCGAGGCCAAACCTTAAGACTTAGGAGTCACGGCGAAGCCATGACATATTCAAGGCGTGACTTATGGCGCCAATTTTCTAATTCATATATATATCATTATATATAAAAACATATGTTTTATAGTGTTACTCAATGAGTCAATAGTAATAAGAAAGTTAAATTATGGTATATATTAAAAAACTTGCAAATAAGACATTAAAAACGTAAAGAAAAATCAAATATTGCATTACGAAATTGTGCATTAGACTATGGCGTGCCACAGACTTAACGTGACGTGAGACATAAGCCTTGGGGTCATGACGTGCCATGACAACTGTACGACAAGTTTTTTAGAACATTGATTAAAATAATATCAAAGTATTTAGTATGTAGTATCAAAGTGGTTTTGAGTGGTCCGTGGACCGGTTCAACTGACCGCAATTGCATTAAAATAATAATTTAGTAATAGATTAAAGTGTTTGGTATGCAGACATGACAGAACAGTTGTTCAGGGTTTGGTAAAACAGAAATGAACAGAACGTATAACATGACCAATTTACCCCTAATAAGTTGTTTATATATTATATATATTTTGATTAATTATATAATTTATTAAATTATAACGAAATAAATATTTTTTATGACAAAATATAGTATTAGAAAGTTCTCTTCAAGATAGATTAAAATGACACCAAACTAAAAAGTTTATATAGTTTTCAATGTTTATTTTTTAACCTTTTCTATATTTTTTTACTATTAATATTTAATAACTTAAACAAATTAATCAAAACATAGTAACTATATAAAAATAATATTTGAGGACAATAAAGTGAAAATTTAAATAACATAAAATAAAATAAATAAAATTTAAAAATGAATAAAGTATAAAAAAAGAAGGTGTATTTAATGTTTTAGAAAAGAATTAGATTTTATTTTGAGGTTATATTGGTAAAAACATAAGTCTGTTCCACTTTGTTCCAACTTGTTCCATGGGGTGTCTGTTCCACCTAATAGTTCTGCCAAATGTAGGACAGTGATACCTGTTCTATTCTGTCCAGTCATGTTCAGCTTATCAAACGCATCATTAGAAAGAACATTATTGATAAATTTTAAACTTTTAACACATAATTTTTCTGTGTTTAACGATTTTTTTATTTTTTATTTTCTTATTATTGTAATATTTATTTCTTTATATTGTATTTTATTTATAGTTATCTCATATCTGTCATATTTTATATTTTAAAAAACCAATAGTTTTAATAATCTATAGTAAAAAAATCTGTTGTTGATTATTTTATAAGACATTTATTATTGTAATTTTTATTTATTATATTTTTTTATTTTTATGATTATTATTAATGTAGCCTTTGTTTATGTTATTTTTAATTATTATAACTTTTACTATTGTAATTTTTAATTATTGTAAGTAACTTTTAACTTTTATGTTGTAAAGTCATCTCATGCGAAACTAAATAAACCATTTTTTTTCAATTACTTGTCATTTCTTTTCATTTAATTGCTTTCTTGATTCATATTTCCTTCTCATGTTATTTAATCAAGGGTGATGCTATATCCACCATTTTATATTAGAATAAGGTCAAATATCATGTATTGGAAATGTAAAAAGCAAGAGTCGTTTACCAAATGCTTACCAGATAACCACTTACTTGGTGTCGTTTACCTTTCGGGTGAGCATGACAAGGATCTATAATCTTACCGGTAAGTGACATAGCATGGACCGAGACTCTTACTCAGTAAGCACTTATCGGGTAAAAGTTGTTTATCAACAATCCATTTTGATATTCGAGAATGTTATCCGATAAGCTAACTGAGTGTGATGCTATTGCAAGTAAATGCTTACCCGATAGGCGTTTGGTAAACGACCTTAAGTCTTGATGTTGATATGTGTCATGAAGAAATTAGTAAGTAGAGATGTTGATATATTTAGCAATCTATAAGGGTGCATTTAACCTACCCCTTAATCAACTCAATTTTAGTTTATTACCATTTTGTTACCAATCAATTTTTTGGTTAACCATTAATCAATGTTTTAAAACCCGTTTTTTTTTTGTTGACCCGGTGTGGTGATCGGGGCACGGTTCAACTGGTTCAACCACGGGGTCAACCAAATACATTAAAATAACACACATAAGCATAAGTTTTTCATAAATACATTAAAAAAACTGGTTCAACCAGTTTTATGATAAAACCGACCGGTTCACTCCGGGCCATAAATTGTCATAAACCCGGTTGCAATTGACCCGCCCTCTTCCCCGAGTCCCGGTTCAACCGTCCGAGTCGACCCGATTTTTAAAACATTGCCATTAATGTCCAAGCCAGTTTAATGAACCCAAATAATTTCATGAGAACCACAAAGGTTGTGGCGTATTGGTTAAGACCCTGGGGGATGTGGTGGAATATCCCATCTGTCCAGGGTTCGAATCCAAACGTACACTGGCTACTGAGGTTTAATCAGGGTTGATGTCTTACAGTCATAATTTATCAAGGGGATTAGTCTAGGCATAGCTTATGACACCCTTCCCAAAGTAATAATAATAATAATAATAATAATAATAATAATAATAATAATAATTTCATGAGATCCTGATATTCATAGCCTCAGTATCATTTTGCTCATTTAATTCTTTTGTTTTATTGGATCCAATCAAAGAAATATTATTGAAAGAAATAATTGAACGAGTAAATTATGATTTTTGTCCCTGTGGTTAGTTAATAATTTCAATTTTCGTCTTTGTGGTTTTTATAATTTGCAATTTATTGTTACTTTCGTCTCTGGACTAATTCATAACTTTAAGTAAAAGGGACTAAAACAATATAGAATTATAAACTATAGGGATCGAAACAACAATAAATTGTAAATTATAAGAACGAAAATAACAATGAATTACAAACGATAAGAAATAAAACCATAATTTTTAACAAACCATGAGGGATAAAAACGTAATTTACTCTATAATTATTTAATTTACAAGTTGCAACCATGGGTCACTTTCTGGGCTATCTTTTTCCTCCAAATTAACATTTAACACGCAAAGTGTGGGGTTAGTGGATTTTTAATAATAAATCATTCTTATATGAATTGTTATTTTATTTATTTTATAATTAAACTAAGAATATATAATAAAAACTAAAGGTGAAAAAAAGTATATTATACATATAGAAAAGATGTTTTCACAAATCAGTTCTTTTATAATTTGATTATTAAACCAAAATTAATCAAACACGTATGATTCAATTATCTTAAGTAGCACTTCTATAAAATTCAGATATTTTCTTAATGGTTATTACCATTAACAAAAAATGATGATCGTTCATTACGTTTAATCCTATCTCAAAAATACTACATTCGTTACAAAATTAATATTTTAATTACTAATTTAGTTTTTTCTCTACTATATTATAAAACACGAATAAAAAACTCTTAAATACAAATTATTAGACATAAGGTACCATCATTTTAAGCAAAATTTTAAAAATATCTTAATTTACGAGTATCAAAGCACAAAATACATATTACTGCTGCAGACTTCTAACACTCACCAATTTGGTATGTACATGACATTCATTTTATACAGACATTTTCTTTTATCACCATTTAATTAATATATTATATTAATATAAATTTGTTTTTAATTATATTATTAAATATGTAATT
Source organism: Arctium minus (assembly GCA_954870635.1). Classification (NCBI taxonomy): domain Eukaryota; kingdom Viridiplantae; phylum Streptophyta; class Magnoliopsida; order Asterales; family Asteraceae; genus Arctium; species Arctium minus. The sequence continues at coordinate 70,828,281 of OX941094.1, read as the reverse complement.
GGTTATTTTTTCTAGATGTCATTAAAATATGTAAAATAATCATTGAATTCTAATAAAATACTTAATTTTTTTATATAAAAAATATTATATTATTAAGCTTAAATTAAACAAATTTATTAAAAAAAAACATTATTATTTTCTCAAAACCATCCAAAATCGTACCGTAAATCGACAAAAAAACAAAAAATAAGATGAAACATTAAAATTGTGATGTATCTCGCTGCATTACGCGAATACACTTCTAATTACTTTTAAAAGAAAAATGTCCACTTTCTTACAGTATCCTTAGTCATGATATAAAATAAAAAGAGTAAACTACAATTTTCGTCCCTGTGATTTACCACTTTCTTTGAAAGTCGTCCCTGTGCTTTAAAAACTGCAATTATCGGCTCATGGTTTGCATTTTGCTTTGAAAATCGTCCCTCGTCGTTAACTCCGTTAAAATTGTCCGTTAGAGTCAGGGGTATTTTCGTCCAACCATGTTTTCTTCCTTTTGTAATTTTTCTTTATTTTTTCTTATTTTTGTTTAAACCATACAAACATTAGGGACCAAATTGTAATTTCTTTAATTTTTTAATGATATTATTATTAAAATATTAATATGAATATATATATATATATATATATATATATATATATATATTAATCTGTTAGGTCTCCGGTTGTCTTCTCCGGCAGGCCTCCGGCGAGCTTCCGGTGAAGTCGTCTTCTCTCTTTTCTCTCTGTATCTCGATCTCTCTCTTATATTTGTATTTTAGGTCAAAAGAAAGTGCTATTCAACTATATTTGTATTCATATACAAAATATTACACAACCATGGCAGAAGCTAGAAACACATTATTTCTCCTTTGAATTAGGTAGCCACAGAAATGAACTCATGAAGAGATTAAAAACAACATATTCCCTGAAAACAAACAAGAAAAAAAAGCGTAAATGAATTATCAGACACAACATATTCTCTGAATTGATACATGATATAGGACTTTGAGGTAATGTCTGCCAATGATTATCAGAAGTATATGTCTTATTCACCATTTAGGTCTACAATGTTTTACAATGGCTCTCTAACTGTTACAAAACACACCCTTCCCGTTAGATGTTATATTTTATTAGGTAGTAGGCATATTTTTCGTTTCGGGTGCATAGGAATCATATTCCATGTACGCCTTTTTAGGTCTGCATCACCTTTCTATATCCACAATTATGCCAGCTTGTGAATTTTGCAGGCAATATCAGACCGGGGGGGGGGGGGGTGAGCTTCTATCGACAACTTTTATCTTCAGTGTTGTTGTAAGTTCAACTTTTTAATCATATAGAGTTTTAGGAATAGCTACTAAAAACTGTTTCCATGTATCGTCTCCGATCGTCTTCTTCGGTAGGCCTCCGGCGAGATCGTCTTCTCCGGCGAGCCTCCGGTGAGGTCGTCTTCTCTCTCTTTCTCTGTATCTCGAGAGCAACCTCCGGCCCAGTTCTGGTTGGACCAAAATAGAGTTCTGGATGGGGAGGATGAAGGGAGAGAGAGAGATCGAGATACACAGAGAGAGAGATAAGAGAGAAAAGAGAGATCGAGATAAGAGAGATAAATCGAGAGAAAAGAGAGAGAGAGAGATCGAGGGTGGTTCGTTGGAGTTTCACGGGAGGTGGGAGGACGATGGGGGAGAGGGTGGCCGGCGATGGGAAGGAGAAGAGTGGTCGGAACAGAGGGCTTGGATTACAACTTGGTCCCTCATGTTTTATGAATTAAACCAAAATAAGAAAAAAACAAGAAAAAAATTACAAAAGGAGAGAAGAAAACATGGTTGGACGAAAATACCCCTGACTCTAACGGACAATTTTAACGGAGTTAACGACGAGGGACGATTTTCAAAGCAAAATGCAAACCATCGGCCGATAATTGCAGTTTTTAAAGCACAGGGACGACTTTCAAAGAAAGTGGTAAACCACATGGACGAAAATTGTAGTTTACTCGAATAAAAAACTTCTCTCTTTATAATTAATAATAAATTTGTTTATTTATTAATTAAAAATATAATAATTACACATTTTAAAAATTATATATATTTTTATTATTAACATTTATTTTAAGAAAATCGAAAAGTAGAGTCCAATAAAAGATAAACATCAACATAAGATAAGATAACATTAATTATTAAATAATAATATTATAATAAAAACAAAAAATATTACAGTAAAAAGATTCACATAAAACACTGCATATTAATATAGTAGTAGCTCAAGCTCACATCGACCGTCCATGGCATTGATCCAACGGACGAGAACAAAGGTACACAGGATAGCTTCTACACGGCTTATCAGATGAACATATATAAACAAAAACCACTTCGAACAGAACACGTGACGTGGCGATCTACGAAACAGACGGTACGGATATTTACATTCAACCACCGGTGACGACGTCGTTAGCAGCTTAACGATGCTTGCTCCTTGTTTCCCCACTGTACAGCCTACGTTTACACAGACGAATTCAAACCCCAAAATATGACCCCAAATGTTCAATCAAATAATCTAAAAATAGTAATAGCATAAAATTGATAGAAATTATTGATCATGATCAACTTTACCGAGATCTGATTTCAAAAAGTTAACAATCAATTAGAACTTCATGCTTGATGCTTTTGCAAGAGGTTTTGAAGTTGTTTTGAAGTTGTTTTCAGAATGATAGGTTGAAGGTGATTTGAATCGTCTTCTTCTTCAAGGAATTAATTATAAAAAAGAGCAAATGATGATGAAGAGCAAGATGAATTTTATTACCAGTCGTAAACAGTGGGAGATCCGACGGTTTTAGGATTGTCGAAGTAATTAGATCCGATGCCTTTGGTCGCCAGGTTACTACCGGGATTAAACACACTCCTCCATACATTATCAGCCTTACGCGCCGCCGTTGGTGACGGAGTCGTCGGAGTTCCCGGCGTCGACGGACTCGTCGGCATCGATAGAGACTTCTGGAATTTGCTGCTTCCTTCTCCTACATGTCACAAATTTTAACCTAAAACGTCAGATCTGAGTTTCAAACCAGTCGATCACTCTAGTTTTCACGCATCAGTATACGATCTCAAATTTCTGAACAAGTTCAACTCATCGATTAAATCTGTATAGCAATTTAGAGTATATTTGATTGATTAACTGTTAGAACGATCTAACTAGTCGATCACTAGTTTTCACGCAACAGTAGGATCTCAAATTTACGAACAAATTCAACTAATCGATTAAATCTATACAGCAACTAGAATATATGTAATTGATTAACTGTTAGAACGATCTAACCAGTCGATCACTAGTTTTCACGCAACAGTACGATCTCAAATTTCCGAACAAATTCAGCTAATCGATTAAATCTATACAGAAATTATGAACATGATCGTCGATACACATGTAAAGATGATGTACGGAATGGAGATAATAGAGATGCATGGAGGAATCACCACCTTTGTCGGTGACGGTGTCGACTTTCCGGAGTTTGCCGAGGCCGCGCTGCGGCTGAGGTCCGGCGACAACTTCATCCCACATCTGATCTATAAGAACCATGGCTGCTGGTTGATTAATCATGAATGTGTTGTCCTTGAAGGATTGAAGCTACTTCAGTTACTACTATTTATAGAGGGATAAAATATCTTGGCTGCCTCTAGACTCATCTATGGTTATCTTTTTAACTGTGGTTAGTGTTTAGAGTTTTACTCTTTCCAGACCACAAAAATCATCATCGAGTCTTCCCTCCAAATATTATTTTTAATTTTTTTTTTAAATCTAATCACCGAAGTTTAAAAATTATTTAAAAAAAAGAAGCTTGAAACTACAGAAAATTCAATTATAATAACATAAGCTTAGAGCATCCACAATGTACTCCTAGGAAGGTTTTTGGGAGGTTTTTTAAAAAGTAAAAACCTATTTTTGAGGTTTTTCACATAGTGGAGAGGTTTTTCAATTGAGGTTTTTCGTGAGGTTTTTCGTCATAACTCGTAACTGCACGACCTGCTTTTTCGTAGTTTTTTCGTATTTAATCAGTTTTAACTTTATAGAATTTTATAAAAGTTTCGTATTTAATAAGTTTTATTTATTAATATATTTAAAGTAATCTTATTTAAATATAATTATTAAATAAATAATATAAATAAATACATAATGAAAGTAATTATATTTTATATTTTTAAAATAATATCTCAAATTTGACATATTTATACAATTCTAACAGATTTTTTAATGACCCAATTTTCATTTTCGGTTATACATACTTTTAAATTTAACATTTTTTAATTTTTATTTTACATACTTTTTATACAATTTTTATATATTTAAAAAAATTATGTAAAATAAAAACATAATTAAATTAATAATATTTTCTTGATTTAAATAAATATGTATTTGTATGAATTTTAATGTATTTCTTTTTATAAATAAGAATAAAAATGATATAAAGTTAAAATAGTGGGACCCTGAATAGTTTAAAAAGTAATGAAAAAGCTTGGGTGAAGTTTTTCACATAGTAGAGGTTTTTAAGTTGTTGATGTAACAATAATGTGTAAGAAAAAAGTTATGAAAAAGCTCGGTAAAAAACACGTACACTGTGGATGCTCTTAGAGCATCCACAATGTGCTTTTTCATAGGTTTTTAAGAGCTTTTTCAAAGCTTTTTCAAAAAACAAAAACCCCCTTTTGAGGTTTTTCACATAGTGGAGAGCTTTTTTGGGTGAGGTTTTTCGCGAGGTTTTTCGTCATAACTCGTAACTGCACGACCTGTTTTTTTATAGTTTTTTCGTATTTAATCAGTTTTAACTTTATAGAATTTTATAAAAGTTTCGTATTTAATTAGTTTTATTTATTAATATATTTAAAGTAATCATATTTAAATATAATTATTAAATAAATAATATAAATAAATACATAATGAAAGTAATTATATTTTATATTTTTAAAATAATATCTCAAATTTGACATACTTATACAATTTTAACAGATTTCTTAATGACCCACTTTTTATTTTCGATTATACATACTTTTAAATTTAACATTTTTTAATTTTTATTTTACAAACTTTTTATACAACTTTTATATATTTCTTAATAACCTAATTTTTATTAATTTTATTGTACATACTTTTAAAATAACTTTTTTTCTTGATATAAATAAATATGTATTTGTATGAATTTTAATGTATTTATTTTTATAAATAAGAATAAAAATGATATAAAGTTAAAATAGTGAGACCCTGAATAGTTTAAAAAGGTAATGAAAAAGCTTGGGTGAGGTTTTTCACATAGTGGAAGTATATAAAGGTTTTTAAGTTGTTGATGTGACAATAATGTGTAAGAAAAAAGTTATGAAAAAGCTCGGTGAAAAGCTCGTACATTGTGGATGCTCTTAGTTAGGTTGTTATTTTTTGGTATTTAATATTTTAGTAACAATAGATTACGACATGTTTACCAAACCTTTAGTGTGTATTTGATATGCAGACAAGATAGAATATGACATGACGGGGTATAACAGAATAAAAAAGATATCATAACTAATTTACCCCTAATAAGTTGTTTATATTATATATACATATATTGATTAATTATGTAATTTATTAAATTATAACGAAATAAATATTTTTTATAACAAAATATAGTATTACAATGTTCTCTTCAAGATAGATTAAAGTGACAACAAAATAAAAAGTTTATATAGCTTCTAATTTTTATTTTTTTAACATTTTCTATATTTTTTTACTATTAATATTTTAATAATTTAAATAAATTAATCAAAACATAATAACTATATAAAAATAATACTTGGGAACAATAAATTGATAATTTAAAGAACATAAAATAAAATAAATATAATTTAAATAATAAATAAATAAAATATAAAAAAGGCGTATTTAATGTTTTAGAAGATAATTAGATTTTATTTTGAGATTATATTGGTAAAATATAATTATGTTCCCACCTTGTTCCAGCTTGTTCCATGGGGTGGGGGTGGAACAAACATGTTCTACTTTTGTTCCACTATGTTCCTGTCTGTTTTATCTAACAGTCCTACCAAACGTGGGACAGTGATCATTGTTCTGTTCTGTCATGTCTTGTTCAGTGTACCAAACCCACCCTTATTGGACAAATATTTATTGCAAGAGTTATCATTTTTAATTATTTTTAGGTAATATTTGTAGTCATTAAAATGAATTATTGGTAAACGTCTTTTATTAGGTAATCGTGTACTGGATAAAAGTTCTTTCCCTTACTTAGCGGGTAAATTTTTTGAAAAAGGGTGTCCTAGGCCTTTGGCCCAGACTAATCTCTTGGCAATGAAACCAACTGCTAAAGCATGCAGCCCTGAGGTTATACCAAGTGGCCACAAAGTTGCGAATGCAGGGAATCGAACCCAGGTTGAGCGTTATGAACTCCCCAGATGATTACCGCTACACCACAAGCCTTGTGGTTTTAGCGGGTAAAGTTGTTGGTCATTTTCATGTCTTTAATTGGCTAAGATTATCGATTTTTATCATGCTCATTCGATAAGGTAAGTGATACCAACCACCTCTTATAAAATTCCAAAGTTGAAGAATTTCTCTTGGTAACTTCTAACTATGATATTAATTTAATATTATATGAAATTTTATAGTCATTTTTATAATTAATTCTTTAAGTGGGTGTGAGGTGTCTATCTATAAACGTTGTTTATACGTGATTAATTCTCAAACATTTTTAATTAATGATATGTTAAGTAGAATGTTGCATTTTTTAGATGAAACGAGTATTGTATATGTTTTAAAATAAATATATTTTTGTTTCAAAATAAACACAAAGTGAGACATAATTTAATAATAATGTGTGATTATATTAAAATGTCTCGATATAGGCAAAATAAAAGTATTATTTGTTACAAATGTATGTTAATTGAAAGAAAAGATGTAGAAATCAATTGATTAGAACGTGAAATGATTATTTTCCTAGGAATATTATTAATTCCTACTATCAAGGTTGTTTGAGTTTTAACTAATAAACCCTCAGGAATAAACTAATCAATAGAATAAGTTTAACACCAAAAACATATTCTCAAGAACATTTCTGCAGAATGAAAAGAAAAGGATAAATCAAGAGAGGATTAAGAGATCAAAAACCATGAAAGATGACACATATATATAGGTTTGTATGCATAATTAATTTGGATAAGTTTAACCAACTTGAAAACTTATCCAAAATCAAACTTGCATTGAAAACCTGTCAAAAAATGGTCATAAATTTGTAACCCAGAAGTCGCATTAGACACTGTGTTTCACGACAACAGTGCTAGTACTATCTTTTGACCGTTAAATGTATGTGTAAAATCCACCCAACAAGGCTGTTTATACCAAAAATCTCCCAAGAAAAATTTAAGGTAGACGTGAAGCTTGATCCAACCAAAGAAAGTAACACCGATAAGCATACGATTGTAATAAAAATAAAGTAAATGAGACGAAAGATTGGTGACGCGGAAAACCCCTGAAATGGGTAAAAACCGCGGACGAGTGTGAGTCGTCGTGCACTATGGACGTCAATCAGGGACGCCGTCCTTTATAACAGGTGTTACAAGTATAATACAATGTGAAACGATACAATAAAGTAAAGTCGGTCATGCGTCGTGTGTAATTAGACTTTGGTCGTGCGTCGCGCAACAAACGGCAATAGGCTTTATGAACTTCGAGAGTAACTAAGCAAGCTTGAGAACGTAATCTGTAAGCTTGTAAAGTCTGAGGATTAGATGTCCCGAATATGAGGTTGTATCTTCATATTTATAATCTATGTTTCCATTGACACGTCTTGAATGCGTATCTTACTCATTAATAACATGACCGTTTGATATTGATGATAGCGTCCGTTATGCCCGTTGTTATTGATGATGACTTCCGTTATAATCTTTGGTCATAAATGTCTTTGAATCCTGCATTAAACATGATATAACGTATGTCGTAGGTTAGTAACTGAAATCAGGTCGTACGACAGAATTTGTCAGATGGGTTATTAGTCATTTAGTCTAGGTCGTCTAAAGGAAGGGCGTCAATTATCGTTAGTCGTACGATGATGGATTGTTGGAATTTCTACCCAAACAAAGGCCAAATTCCCTTTAGTCCATTTGATCTCTTAAACTAAGAAAGAGTTTATCAATCTTCCAATGTGGGACAAAAAATAAGACTAAAATGCATACATATATATAGTTCACCAAATCAAGTAAGATTCTACTATTCTTATGTGGGACAAATCTCACTATGAAAGCTATATATAACATTATTAATGGATGAAAATAAAAAATTGCAAATATTATGATGATTATTAATGGCAAATTTGCTTGATATATAAAATGAAATAAAAATGAATCTCTCTTTATTCTATTCTTTTGTGATGGTTATTTACAGGTAGTTTGCATATATTTTCTTCATGTAGTTTTTTTTGTCCTTGGGGTTTAGTGCTTTTAACACATCTTTATTTTTTATTTTGAGAAATTAACGAATTGGGTTTGTATGATTTGTATGTTTCTAACGAGCTAGATTCATAATACAATCATAAGAATCAACTCGTTAAAAAACTACAATCATAAATGTTTAATCCATTAAAAAATAAAACCACAATAACCCAACTCATTAAAAAGAATGCAACCACAAAGACATTTTCTATTTATGTTTGGCAAACTAGCTTATAAGCCAGCTGGTAGCTGATAAATTAGTTTTTTAAAACGCTACTATGAGTAGCTTTTCAATAAGCTAACTTATGGTCATCCAAACAAGTAAAAAAAAAAGCTAACTTTTTTTGCCAAACAATGCCTTAATTTTCCAAAAATATAAACAAAATCCGTTAAAAAGATTATACATGAAAAGTTCCATTTGTTGGATACAGAACTAATTTATCCATTTTTTTAACAGAAAATGTAATGCAATCATAGATATCTTAAGAGTGATGCTATATGCATATCTTTTTTATATCATAATCAAATTAAATTATGTATTGAAAATTTAAAAAATAAAGCTTTATTTTAATGTGTAAAGAAAAATTAATAAATATAAATACATTTAATAATATATAGGAATGCAATTAACTCAGTTATCTTAAACTCATGATTAGGGGTGAGCATCAGAACTGAGTATCTGCCTTTGGAATCGGAACCACTCCAGACCTGTCGGTTTCGAAAACAGAACCAATGTGATTGGTTCTAGTTCCAGTTTCTAAAATACAGAATCGATTGGGACTGGTTTCGGTTCCGATTCTCATTTTTTTTTGGAACCTTTACCGTTGGGTACCCACTATTTTTTAATAAAAATTATTTTATATGTTTATTATATTTAATAAACTAAAATTAAAATTATTAATTTATCTTATAGTTATACTTACGTCTGCTTCCTTCACTCGACTTCTCCAATTATTTATATAATTATTAGCTTTTAGTTTTTATCTGGTTAATTTTCACCGTTTGTAGTATTTAATTTTTTACGCTAAGACTTTGTAATAGACTAATAATTACTTTTCTATAGTATGAAATGATATTTTTTTTAAATAGACAGCGGGTACCTGAAACCAGAACTAGAATCGAGCCTTTCCCCCGGTTCTCAAATATAAAGAACCGGTGTAACCGGTTCCACTTCCAATTCCTTCATTTCAAGAACCGATTGTTTTAATTCCGAAACCGATTCCATAAATTTTGGCCGGATACCCACTTTTTACTCACCCACTTAAGATGCATTGAACAAAAACTTCAATGAATGGAGGTGGGTCCCAAATGAGCTCTATATTGGCACTAAAAGACAAATATGAATTATGAAGGGGGTGTGGAAAAGAAGAAAGTTGGAGTGGAAATGGATAAAATCTATGTGGATAAGGATGAAGAGGTGGGGCCCGGTGATATAGTATCTTCACTCTCAGTAGCTAGTAGGTTAACGGCTGTTGTACACGTGTTACTAAGATTACATAAATAGTCCCTACAAAATATGCAAACCTTCTTGTTTGTTACTTTAGTTTGAAACTCTTTAAAATAGTCCCTAAACTATTTTGAGTCCCGGCTCTCGACTCTTGAATCTTCGTGTCTTGGTCTCTTATTCGTTCGTTTATCCGTCTTGAATTGTCAGTCTCTCTTCCTTGGTTCGTCCTTGTTGCTAGGCCTCACCACTGACATCCCAGATAGACTGGTTTGGCATCATTCCTCTTCAGGTCTTTTCTCCTCTGCTTCCTATTGGCTTCTTCTCATCCGTGTGACATGCTTTGTTGCCACTACTCTCTCTCTCTCTCTCTCTCCATAATGTCGTTGCTCTTGCCTTCGACCACATAGACTGTTACTGTGCCGTTGTTACTCCGCCGCCCTGCTATGCTCTAACTTCATTGTTGGTAAGATACTAAGATCATATATGGTTCTTTATATGCATTTGAAGTCATTTTGTCAGACTTTTTCTGTTGGTATTTGTGTTTTTGGTTGACTTGGTCATTGTTTTCAATTTCGCCGATATGGAATACACCTTCTAAGGTTTGTTTGTTTTCTTTTTCAATTTTTCTACGATGAAGCGTTAACCATATCCCAAATTTGATTATATATTTGGATCAATATTTGGTATAAAAATTTGGGTTTAACTACAAAGTGTTTTTCTAACTTTAAATGATTGTCGAGGTTATTTTGAAAGTCTTTTTGTTTAGTTTTTTTCGAGCAATACGTTTCCAAGTATTCGAAACCCTCAACCTCGAGTGCACTAGTTTGAAGGTTTTTTATGTAAACCTTAGGGAGCAAATGGTTTATGGATTGCACAAACAATCATACTGCATTTCGTTTTCAAGACAGTGGTTTCTCGATCGATGGTATAACGTCATTGAAAAAATACATTTTCTTTTCTTCCTTAATCTCACAGGAATATTGTTTCCCATGCATAACACTTACCGGACATCTTATTATTGATTCTTGATAGTTTCTTGTACAAATCTTTACGATTCTTTTTCTTTTTGTACTTATCTAGATATTAGTGTTCAACATATATGTAAACAAAAGCTCTAATCAAAACAAAAGAAAAACGTATACGACCAAGTTAAGTGGTTTTGAATGACAACGTATCGAATAGTTTTTGCAACAAGAAAACACGGTTTAAGGACTTTTAAGATGAGAGAAGTGTAAGTTAAGGTATAGTTGAGGGACTATTTTTGTAATTTAGTTTAAATCAAAAGTTGTCCTATCGTTTTTGTTGAAAATAAGGTGGCGTTTATGTTGGTGTGTCGCCGTCATTGACACGTGACAACCTCATCGTTAACGGCCGATAGTTTGTTAGGGTTTGATAAAACAAGGTGCCAAGGTAATTTTCTTATTAAAAAAAGGAGTAAACTACAAATTTGGTCCCTGTGGTTTGTCAAAAATAACACTTCTCGTCCATGCAGTTTTGAAATTACAACATGATAATCGTAGTTTGCAAAAACGTCAGGATTTGGTTCTTTCTTTTAACAGATGTTAAAAATTCCGTTAAATGAGAATCATTTTCGTTCTTTTATCGATTTTTTTTTGTCTTTTACCCTATCAAAATCGATTTTATGAGTTTAGTACGTATGGTTTTTGATTGGATAAAAGAAAAAAAAATGATAAAAAGACGAAAATGTCTCTCATTTAACGGAATTTTCAGTGGACGTTAAAAGGAGGGATCAAGTCCGAACGTTTTTGCAAACCAAGATGGCCATATTGTAATTGATTTTATAAACAAATAAAAGTCTTACATAAACACTAACTAGAGTCGAGTATTACTAAATCCCAACGACAATCGCTATCTCCAAATATATGTGCGGAAGACTTCATCAAGTTATACACCTCTTTGAGTACACAACTAGCACTCATCGCTTCTCGGTGCCGTTAGAACTAAACCCGGAATGAAACCTGATGCACATGCCGACAAATAAAAAGGTTAGGCTAACGCCTAGTGAGTTCAAGAGTTTATATCATGATTATAAAGGAAAATGTAAAAGGGAAATATCGTAACTTATAATCATGATCCTTTAAAAATGATTTAGTTAACAAATAAGAGAACAACTCATTTACTAATAATATGCATTTTATAAATGGATGCCTCAACGCCAAAATATTCTTTCATGAAATAATGAAATCCAACACTTATTCAAAACGAGACTAATGGTAATGCTCGAATAATGAAATTCGAGTAAGCTTTATAAAATAGACGACCAAAATATGAGTAAACTCAAGTTTCTAAGATTATAGCATAAGAGAGATAATTCAGACTCAAAATGTGGATATAAATTTACTTCCAAATTTATGATAATGCATATAATACTTCATGTCCCAAAACACCCCAAAACACGGGTAGGGATTATTACTCAACCCAATAAAACATGGAATGAACTCATGTATGCAAAATATCGTCGAAAACAAATGTATAAAAGACTCAGCCCAAAAACAACACCTTTCGGTGACGGGGGAAAACCCGATTCCGCATAATGTGACGTGCACAAAGTAAGCCACACATTACATTAAAGTGGTATAAGTATCGGGCTCAACATCTTTCAGAATACACCCATAGATACTAGCACGGAGGACTTACACCATACCAAAGAAGCCAACCGCGCCTCAATGGGGAAAACCAAACGTTCCCCCATCGGACAAAGCAATAAATGTATCGAGCTCAACATCTTTCAACATACACCCATTTGATACGAGCACGAAGGACTTATAACCCAATCCGATGCCGAACGTGCCTCGATGTGGAAAACTAGTCGTCCCAATACCGGATAAAATACAAAAGTGCTCATGGATCCATAGCAGACGGGGCTGAAACATTACATGACTCAAAACGAATGAACTAACGCATACAAAACATGTAATTCCCAAATAAGATGCAATAAATGCAAATCATAACCAAACGCTCTATAATGAGCTATCAAATCCGGACAAGTGTCCCCAAGACCCAACAAAATCCAAGCCGAGACATAGGCTCAACAAATCCAAAGACTCAACGTTAAAAATCATAAAATGAAATCAAACGTAAACGACCCGAAGTAATGCAACCCATGCTTCAACACACCCAAATAACTTAACATGATTTAGATCGGGACAAAACATTTTCCAAAATGGGTTTATACCTTTTATTCTTTCAAACCATCCCATGACACCCAATAGAACGCATTTATACTCAAAATTATGCTCCATGAAATAAGTCATTTAAATACCCAAAATATATGATTTATTTATCAAAATGCCCAAATCCTAAATGTGGGTGTTTTATAAGTTTATAAAACTGAATACTTCCAACTAACCAAAACTTATCAGATGATTAGCAGTTAACCATTTTCATACAAAACATGCAAACACTTTAAAAGAGACATTTTGGCATGTACACCGTTTTCACAAATCAACTTGAACTCACCTTGCTAGATTTAGACTAAATATAGATTTCACCCAACGAGCTCTTTTGAAGGGCACCTGAATCCTCAAGCCGGAGACTCCCAAAATCTAAATCCATACATACCATACCAATTAGAAACATTCCCCAAACATTAATTACTAAAATCCTCAACGAGGTCAAAACCCTAGTTTCCCCAAAACCATCATATCCGAGATTTGAGAAATCAAACACTAAAAACCCAATAATTGAGCATTTACAACACTATTTCAAGAAAACTTACCATTCTAAATGATGAGACTTTCCGAGGATACCCAATCCAACTTTTCAACCCGAGCTCCCAAACGATGAACTTGAGGAGGAAGATGAAGATGGAGGTTTTGTGGTTCAAGGTTCTGTTAGTTAGATGGTGAGGAATCATAAGGTTCAATGGAAAAATCCTCAAAATTGGGCTAGGGTTCGGTTCTTGGGAGGGAGAGGTCGAGAGGGAGAGAACTTAGATGAAATGGGCGAGTTAGAAATGAGAAAGGGGCTAAAATCCGAATTTTAACCAAACAGACCCACGACGGCGACCTTGCCACGCGATAGTGACATTGTCACTATCGCGAGGGCACTCTCGCGGAGATTGTACCGCGGGTGGTACGCCTCCGGCGATTATGCCACGCGATAGTGACACATGTCACTCTCGCGAGTCACTCTCGCGCCACATGTATCGAAGCCCAAAAATGTCCAAAACTCGAGATTTTTGCATGGGTTGTTTTAAGGTTCGAAAGTACAACTCATTTCACCCCAAAAGACAGACGAAAGGTGAGGAGATGGCTGGGGATGAACGAAAACTTACTAGGCGAAAATCCGGGTGTTACAATCCTCCCAACCTTAGAATGATTTTGTCCTCGAAATCTAGGTTCCCATGAAACCTTACCCACAGAAGGATTGCCCTTAATCCAACTGCCAGCACCACTACCATGACCCTTGCACTGGTACCTACATCAACTGCCTCTCATGGGCACATCACACTCGTAACCCAGCGAACACTTAACTCTCCAAAGTAACCTTTACTTACAAGGTTACGGTCGTCTCCCAACCTTGGGCGACAATTACCACCTCCAAGCAAATTGCGACCTCAACTTCTCGCCGACCAAACCCCTTCGGATCTACTGTAACACCCTCAAATCTGGAAATAGCAACTTATTTAAAATTTTCTAAATACATCGATAAATGAATCATCTACAACCACAAATTCAGATTTAGCTACAATACACATATATCATCTTATATATATACAGACTATAAGGGACGGGTGCTACTAAAACCTAAACCATGTCACTATCTCCAACTCGCGGAAGACTTCACCAATTACTTACGATTGTAAGACTAAGGCTAAGGCTCAACTCTTCATAGCGCCGCTAGAACTGAACCTCCCGCTAGGAACCTGATGCACATGCCGACAAATAAAAAGCTTAGGCTTAACGCCTAGTGAGCTCAAGAGTGTTAACATAAACGAATATATCTTTAAAGGAAGGAAATCAGTTTAAATCAAGATTCTTCGAAATATTATACTTCAAAATGTAAACGACACATTTTCCCATAATATACCCTTTTAAAGACAATTCTCCCAGAACACACGTTTCTTATAAAATGGTGCAACGCATAACTCACCCAAACGGGATCATAGTCCGACACTTATTTGGTAAAAACATGAATAACCATTTATAACTCAAAGTACCCAAAACGTGGGCGGGACAGAGTGCTCGACCCATAAATCGCTATCAAGACCACATATACCGTACGTCCGAAAACATGGACACTTGATCCATTACTCACACGTCCGTAAGGAACCAATGACAACAAAATAAGACGTTCTTAAATTTAACATACTGATAGCCAACAACGGGGGAAACCCGTATCCGTTAAGGGTGGAGGGAACACAAAAGTATACCACCCAACAACGTTAATCGCATGACACCTCCCGACATCCCATCCCGGTGTCCCTACGACTTCTTTACAAGTGTCACCTCAAGTCAGTTGACCTTGATGGATCATTCCGAAGAACTCCATCTCGAAGGCCCGACACACTTAAAGACTACCTCCCAGGCATTACTTCAAGCGGCGGAGGTCCTAGCGCCTACTAATCCGGTAGCACTAGCCGACTCAACCCTCCTAGCGATCACTTGTAAAGTTTCCGGTCATAAAACATGGGTACCGAAGTTCAACCCCGCAATACCCAATTGACCATCCCAAAACAGATTGACTCACGTGCCTATGGATCCATTACACACTGTCTAACGTTACATGACTCCAATTGAAAGACCAAAGCTCCCAAAACATGTAACTCACCAATGACACAAATTAAGTGTCCTCATGTCCAAAACCCACAACGGTTTAAAAGTCCGGACAAATGTCCACATGACTCGTTTAAGCCAATACCGAGCTAAAGAGCTCAAAACCCGTTTGACCAATAATTACCGGTCTCCACAATAGTGAAATGTCTTTAAATACCGTTTATGAAGACACGTACTTCAAATACTAGATTTACCAAAAACTCCATACGAGATGGAACTCAAGATTTCCAAAGTGTTTATGAATGCAAATAGACCATATGCATCTAACATGAATTTGACTTTACTTGTACAAAATCGTCAAAGGCGTATAACTCATAAAATAGACCTTACTTGTACAAAATCACCAAGAATACGTAATTCATGTTATTTAGTTGTTGGAAACGTTCAAAACCCAATAGAAGCATTTTAAGAGGTTAACACAACCCAAGTTTACCAAATATGAAAACTTATCAAAATACTCACACTTTGACAAATAACTAAGTAAAACCCATTTTACTTCTAGATACTCAAAACTTATCAGCAGTTAACCATTTCATGTAAAACACTTTAAAATACACATTTTGGCATGTACACCGTTTTCACAAATCAACTTGAACTCACCTTGCTAGATTTAGGCTAAATCTAGGTTTCACCCAACGAGCTCTTTCGAAGGCCGCTCGAATCCTCAAGCCGGAAACTTCCAAAACCTAGATCCATACAATCCAAACCATAAATAACCATATCCGAACATGTAGAAACATTCCCCTAACAATATACCAAGAAACCCCAAATAATAACAAAACCCTAGTTTCTCCAAACTACCAAATCCGAGATTTGAGAAACCAAACACTAAGAAACCATCAAGGGAGCATTTATAACCTTAATACAAGAAAACTTACCCTTGAAGACGATGAGACTTCCAAGAACACCCAATCCAACACTTCAACCCGAGTTCCCAACCGTTGAACTTGATGAGGAAGATGAAGGTGGAGCTTCTAATCTTTGTTGGGTGGGGGAGAACACTTGGAACATGATAGGTTTGGTGCCATGGATACATAGAAACCGATTTTAGGGTTTGGGTTCGGTTTCTAGAGAGAAGAGGGTGAAATGGGGGAAGGTTGGAATGAAAGAGGGCTGAAGTTCACGATTTTAAGCAAGTCTGCACCCGCCGGCGATAGTGCCACGCGACTATGCCCTTGGCATAGTCGCCGGGCATAGTCGCCCGAAGGGGGGGTGCCCGCGGTACCATTCTCGCGATTGTGACACGGCGACAGTGACACTTGTCACTGTCGCGGGCATTGTCGCCCAGACCTCCACGAATCCCAAAACTCGACTTCTTTCAACGCCAACAACCCCGATACTATAAGGGACTTTAAACAAGACATTTCCCAATAAAGCCCCACTGGTTATAAGTCACAGAATTGTCCCGGTGACATTTACTTATCGAAAATTACGGGTGTTACAATCCTCCCAACCTTGGAATGATTTCGTCCTAGAAATCTAGGTTCCCATGAAATCTCGCCCGCAGGAAGATTGACCTTAACCCGTTGCTAGCACCACCAACACGTCCCTTACACCGATACTAACATTGCTGCCCCTCTCGGGCACAATATACCCATAACCGAGCGTACACTTAACTCTCCAAAATAACCTTTTACTCACAAGGTTATGGTCGTCTCCCAACCTTGGGTGACAATTACTACCTCCAGGTAGTTAGTGACCCCAAATTCTCGCTGACCAAACTTTCCTTCGGATCTAAACGATCCCGGACCCAACATCAAAGATCATAACCACACTTCCAAATCCTTTGATTTCACTGATCCATTCCTAATATTTATAAAGACATTCTTCCAAGGCGCACCAAAATGTCTTTCATGCCACCGGTTAACACAGATTCAACTGCCACTCAACTCCGATTCAACACCAATCTCACAACATTCCTAAAGTAACATCCTTATCACCACAGGAATGCTTGGGTACCTCGATACTCAATCCTCAATACCCAAACTCCTTTCAAAATCCATTACCGAAAGGTTACTATTTTCCATAATCCAACCGGGTTACATCCATCCATTTCAAGATCCATTGACCTCAAGAAAACAAGTCGACGCCTAGGACTAAACAGTGACCTCGAAGATGTGGACATCTCGTCCAAAATCCCATTCCAGACGGATTGTCGCACTAAGGTTGACACCAAATCAGAGAGCTAAAATTTCAAATCTTACAACTCTAGCAGACAGATCACCAAAATTTCCTTTTATCGCGGGACCCGTTAAGACGGTACATCAACCACATAAGCCATGGTGTCACACCGACGAGCAAACCACCAAAACGAAACCCAAATCTGATTGCCAATAGTTACCTAACACTTTAACTCGCATGATCACCGAAGCATAAAAGTCACCCCTTAATTATCCGGGAAAACTTAAGTCTACCAATTCCATTAGTCAAGCGCACCGATTCAATCACTAAGGCTCAAGATCCAAGACTGACCGCAAGATGGATCACCCGACGCTTAAAATCCCAAGGACTTTCTTAGTCCTTGATTACAGCTCCTTTTTCTACAGGTGTAAATCTATAGGCCTACTGAGTTCAAGGTTTTTCAAATAATATGCCAATTTAAACTTTTATAAAACTTTCAAATACACAAGTTTTATAACGATTAAACGTGTGGCAAAATACACTACCGTTCATTCGATAGGTTTCAAAATTGCCCATTAACACCGCGCATACGAACCATTTCCAAAACTCATTCGTTCAATACTTACGATAGCAAGGACAATAAATAAACATGCGCAACAAAATTTTCAAACGGACTACCATGGTCCTAGTAATGCGTCAATTTATACTATGCATATGAAAGGTAACTTTTCGCACTATAACATGTGCAATAAAAGTTTGTACAATTCTCAAAAGAGACATTCACAATTTGACTTTAAAGTTCTGACTTCCCAACCCAAAAGTCATTGCGACATAAATTTGTTAACGACTCCATATGCAACAGTTTATTCTTCAAAGTTCGGTGAAATGATAAGAATGCAAATAATTCCCAAATCGAGTTTAAAACTTTAAGTCGCCTCGATAAAACACATTTGACCAAGACGGTAACTACAACGATATGCTATTCGAAAATTCATTTCATGTATTGCAGAAAATTTATAACAGCAAGGTCAGCAAGCGAAGCACGCTTAGATTAAAATTTAATATAAGACGACATAAATATTTCGCATATTTTCTCACGCGAGTGAAAGTCGGATTCAACCCAAAAGTATGTACATATGCTCGTGTGAAACTTAAGATGCAATCATGCGACATTAAGATTTTCATGGTGCCTCTTACGGTTGCAAAAATGTCGATGCAAGACTCGCATGAAACAAAGTATTAAACAAAACTCGTAAATTAACGCACACAATAATGCAAGTCTACACGTTTTCAAAAATTCCTTTTTATTACGTGGTTCGAATGGTCATAAAATGAAACACCATTAACCCAACTAGACTTTCATAAATTCAATGACGGCAAGAACAAGCGGTGACAAAATCTTTGTCTCCCAACACAAAAGCGTAAAACGACAATAAGTCTAAAAAGGTTAAAGATTTTAAAACCACAACGTAAGATAAAGTGCCACTTTTCAACAAAACTCTCATGAGATACGACACTTAAAAGCTTGTAAATTATACGACATAAAGTTAAAACTCACGCATCTCAAAATACACTTACGGACCCAAAAAGATCGTAAAACTATACCCCGTAAAATTAAACACGACTCATGCCGACTAAATTACACAGAAAATCCCGACTCAAGAACAGCGAGACAACTCTTCCTTTAAAACCTTAACATACGTGGAGGAGATCCAATGTCAAGGTTAAAAATTCTACAGTCACTTGCCCAATACCACATGTGGTATTAAAGTACGGATTTTAAGATGTCCAAAGATAGCGTTAAACACAAAACAGGGACGGAGAGATTTTCGTTATATATTGCAACCACGTGCAACAAAACTCTTTCATGCAAGATTAAACTCACAGTTTAAAATCCGATGAGGGCTAAATGTTTTACTAAAACTTTAGAATCCAAAACACTTTAAGTTTGGCGAACATGAGAAACAATTTATGCAAACTCATTTTAGAAATAACTTTAGTGCATTAATTTGGTCGACATTCACCCCTCTAGACTACGCTTCTCAACAACCCGACATACTAATGTCATCCGGGTGTATCAAGCCTCTTAGAACAACAATCTCAATTTCCTACTATTGTCATCCGGATACTCCACATCTTAAAGCAACACTCGGATATTTCATCGGTTCACCTTACAATCTCTCCTTGCATAACGTCAATTCCGTAAGCTCAAGGTTCTACTCCAATCAATTATTCTTACTCAAGACGGTCAACTTAATGAATTCAACGCACTTAACTATCACTTCAACGTGACATTGCTATAGACATCAACGTTTCCTTAGATTACTCACTTAGAAACCTTCTCACTACCCCAACGGTAATCATACCAAGGTAGTTCAAGTATACACATGTAGTATGTAGGTTCACCATAACACTGGCCAAGCGTCATTATGAACGTACCACACATGCTCATCCTTGCGACCCTCGACAAGTTTCCCGTTTCTAGTGACTCGATCAACTCCATAATACCTTATCTTAAGGTTCCTAATGTGCAACTTTACTTACAATCACTTATAAAGACGCTAGTTTGAGTCTAGGCATCCTAAAATCAATATCTAATTCTCTCAAACTTATGCTCTGATACCAACTTGTAACACCCTCAAATATGGAAATAGCAACTTATTTAAAATTTTCTAAATACATCGATAAATGAATCATCTACAACCACAAATTCAGATTTAGCTACAATACACGTATACCATCTTATATATATACAGACTATAAGGGACGGGTGCTACTAAAACCCAAACCATGTCACTATCTCCAACTCGCGGAAGACTTCACCAATTACTTACGATTGTAAGGCTAAGGCTCAACTCTTCATAGCGCCGCTAGAACTGAACCCCCCGCTAGGAACCTGATGCACATGCCGACAAATAAAAAGGTTAGGCTTAACGCCTAGTGAGCTCAAGAGTGTTAACATAAACGAATATATCTTTAAAGGAAGGAAATCAGTTTAAATCAAGATTCTTCGAAATATTATACTTCAAAATGGAAACGACACATTTTCACATAATATACCCTTTTAAAGACAATGCTCCCAGAACACACGTTTCTTATAAAATGGTGCAACGCATAACTCACCCAAACGGGATCATAGTTCGACACTTATTTGGTAAAAACATGAATAACCATTTATAACCCAAAGTACCCAAAACGTGGGCGGGTCAGAGTGCTCGACCCATAAATCGCTATCAAGACCACATATACCGTACGTCCGAAAACATGGACATTTGATCCATTACTCACGCGTCCGTAAGGAACCAATGACAACAAAATAAGACGTTCTTAAATTTAACATACTAATAGCCAACAACGGGGGAAACCCGTATCCGTTGAGGGTGGAGGGAACACAAAAGTATACCACCCAACAACGTTAATCGCATGACACCTCCCGACATCCCATCCCGGTGTCCCTACGACTTCTTTACAAGTGTCACCCCAAGTCAGTTGACCTTGATGGATCATTCCGAAGAACTCCATCTCGAAGGCCCGACACACTTAAAGACTACCTCCCAGGCATTACTTCAAGCGGCGGAGGTCCTAGCGCCTACTAATCCGGTAGCACTAGCCGACTCAACCCTCCTAGCGATCACTTGTAAAGTTTCCGGTCATAAAACATGGGTACCGAAGTTCAACCCCGCAATACCCAATTGACCATCCCAAAACAGATTGACTCACGTGCCTATGGATCCATTACACACTGTCTAACGTTACATGACTCCAATTGAAAGACCAAAGCTCCCAAAACATGTAACTCACCAATGACACAAATTAAGTGTCCTCATGTCCAAAACCCACAACGGTTTAAAAGTCCGGACAAATGTCCACATGACTCGTTTAAGCCAATACCGAGCTAAAGAGCTCAAAACCCGTTTGACCAATAATTACCGGTCTCCACAATAGTGAAATGTCTTTAAATACCGTTTATGAAGACACGTACTTCAAATACTAGATTTACCAAAAACTCCATACGAGATGGAACTCAAGATTTCCAAAGTGTTTATGAATGCAAATAGACCATATGCATCTAACATGAATTTGACTTTACTTGTACAAAATCGTCAAAGGCGTATAACTCATAAAATAGACCTTACTTGTACAAAATCACCAAGAATACGTAATTCATGTTATTTAGTTGTTGGAAACGTTCAAAACCCAATAGAAGCATTTTAAGAGGTTAACACAACCCAAGTTTACCAAATATGAAAACTTATCAAAATACTCACACTTTGACAAATAACTAAGTAAAACCCATTTTACTTCTAGATACTCAAAACTTATCAGCAGTTAACCATTTCATGTAAAACACTTTAAAATACACATTTTGGCATGTACACCGTTTTCACAAATCAACTTGAACTCACCTTGCTAGATTTAGGCTAAATCTAGGTTTCACCCAACGAGCTCTTTTGAAGGCCGCTCGAATCCTCAAGCCGGAAACTTCCAAAACCTAGATCCATACAATCCAAACCATAAATAACCATATCCGACCATGTAGAAACATTCCCCTAACAATATACCAAGAAACCCCAAATAATAACAAAACCCTAGTTTCTCCAAACTACCAAATCCGAGATTTGAGAAACCAAACACTAAGAAACCATCAAGGGAGCATTTATAACCTTAATACAAGAAAACTTACCCTTGAAGACGATGAGACTTCTGAGAACACCCAATCCAACACTTCAACCTGAGTTCCCAACCGTTGAACTTGATGAGGAAGATAAAGGTGGAGCTTCTAATCTTTGTTGGGTGGGGGAGAACACTTGGAACATGATAGGTTTGGTGCCATGGATACATAGAAACCGATTTTAGGGTTTGGGTTCGGTTTCTAGAGAGAAGAGGGTGAAATGGGGGAAGGTTGGAATGAAAGAGGGCTGAAGTTCACGATTTTAAGCAAGTCTGCACCCGCCGGCGATAGTGCCACACGACTATGCCCTTGGCATAGTCGCCGGGCATAGTCGCCCGAAGGGGGGTGCCCGCGGTACCATTCTCGCGATTGTGACACGGCGACAGTGACACTTGTCACTGTCGCGGGCATTGTCGCCCAGACCTCCACGAATCCCAAAACTCAACTTCTTTCAACGCCAACAACCCCGATACTATAAGGGACTTTAAACAAGACATTTCCCAACAAAGCCCCACTGGTTATAAGTCACAAAATTGTCCCGGTGACATTTACTTATCGAAAATTACGGGTGTTACATCTACACGGTTCCAAACCCAATGTCAAAGATAGCAACCAAACTCTCATGAATCCTCAGAGTCCTACTGATCCATTCCTATTATTAAACAAGATGTCCTTCCAAGGCGCCCCAATGCGTCTTTCAGGTAACTGGTTATCACAGATTCAGTTATCACTCAACATCGCTTCAAACCTGGCCTCACCACATTCATTAAAATAAAATCCTTATCACTACGGGAATGTTTACACACACAGGTATACGATCAACAATACCTAACCTTATTGTAGGTTCCACCACCGAAAGGTTGATGTGATCTATGATTTGACCGGGATACATCTAGAACATTCCCAAATCCCTTGGCTGCAAGAAAACAAGTTGACGCCTAGGTCTAAACGGTGACCTCGAAAACGTAGACACCCCGCTCAAAACTCCATTCCAAACGGGTTGTCACACTAGGGTTGACACCCAACTGAGTGCTAAAATCCTAATTCTTACATTTCTAACAACGAAACACAAGAATTTCCTTTGATCGCGGAACGCACTAAGACGGCACACCACCAATCATAAACCATAATGTCACACCGACGAGCAACCCACCAAGTCAAACCCAAATCAAACGCATAAAATCACGTGAGACCTTGTCCCACATGCTTACCGAAGTATAAAATTATTCCTTAATTAACTGAGGAGACTTAAATCTAATATCTCCATTGTTCAAGCATTACCCAAAACAAAATATGAAACCCAAAAATTCAGAACCAACCACAAGTTGGATCATCCGATGATTCGCTTCCCAAGGGCTCTCCTAGTCCCGAATCACAACATCCTTCTTGATAGGGTTTTAAATCTATAGCCCTAATGAGTTCAAGGTTTTTCAACCATTATGCTAATTTGAAATTTTTTATAAAACTTTCAAATACATAAGTTTTATAACGATTACTCGTGCGGTAAAATACACTACCGCTCAATCGATAGGTTTCAAAGTTGATCATCAACACGGCGCATACGAAACCATTTCCAAAATTCATTTGTTTGGTACTTACGTAAATCAAGACAATAATAAAACAAGCGCAACAATTTATACTATAAATGTGAAAATAAGTCCATGCACCACAATACGTGAACTGAATGTTTGTACCACTTTAAAAGAAAAATTCACAATTTTAACTTTTAAAAAAATTCTTCCTCTTTGACCAACAGATGTTGCATCAATTTATTCCCCAAAGCTTGATAAAATAATGGGAATGCAAATAAAGTTTCAAATCGAGTTTAAAGCTCTAGGTCGTAAAGATAAACATATTTGACCAAAATAGTAAATACAACGACATGAATACCGCTAACTCGTTAAATGCATTGCGGAAAATTTCTAACCGTAAAATCAATAACCGAAATATGTTCAGAACGAAACGCTATTCGAAATAACATAAATCTTTTATATACTCACTTACCCCACAGTAAGATTTTATCCAAATGCAAAAGTATGCAACGATTAACATTTGTAGAAAGCCCAAAAATAATTCACACAATAATGAAACTTTCCCAAAACAACACGTGAGATGACATTAATTAACAAAATCATAAAATAACGCACACTATAACGCATATCCATACGTTCTCAAAATTTATTTACGTGACACAAAAGTCGCAAGATGAGACACCATAAAACCCAACTGTACTTTCATAAAACTCAATAACACTAAAATCAACGGTGTCAAGATTTCATTTTCCAACATAACTAAAAACGTAATATGACAATAAATCCCAAGCGTCAAATTCTAAATCACAACGTAAGATAAACTGACCCTCTTCAACAAAATTTTCGTGAGACTCGACGCCCAGAAAGTTCGTAAATTTATGCGCAATAAAATTGAAACCCACGCAACTCAAAGTACACTCACGCGTCCAAAACATCATAAAACAATAATCCATAAAATTTAACGTGACTCGTACAGACTAAAATTCCCAAGAAAATTTCGATTCAAAACATGGAAATAACTCTTCCTTTAAAACCATTGACATACGTGGAGGTGATCCAATGTCTAGGTTAAAATCTCATAGCTACTTGCCCAACACCCAAATGACATCAAAACATGGATATTACAATATCCGAAAATAGCGTTAAACACAAGACGGGAATAAAGAGATTTTTGATAACAATTTGCAATCATGCACAACAAAACAATTTTATGCATGCTTAAGCTTACAGTTTAAAATCTGGTGAGTGCCAATTGTTTTGCCAAAACTTTACAATGTAAATCACTTTATGCTTGGAGAACATGAGAAAAAATTTATGTAAACTTATTTTAGAAATAAATTTTGTGCATGAACTTGGTCGGCGCTCAGCATCTCAGGACTACACTCCTCCATTTTCCCGACATACTATTGCCATCTGGATACATCAAACATCTTAGAGCCACGAGTCCACTAATTGGGTTAGCTTACAATTTCTCCTTGAAATAAAATTGGTCTAACGAACTTACAGTTCTAATCCAACCAATAATTATTACTCAAGATGATCAACTTAATGCATTCAACGCATTTAACTATCACTTCAACGTGACATTGCTATAGACATCAACGTTTCCTTAGGTTACTCGCTTAGAAACCTTCTCACTACCCTAACAGTCATCATACTAAGGTAGTTCAAGTATACACATGTGATATGTAGGTTCACCATAACACTGACCAGGTGCCATTATTAACGTACCATACATGATCATCCTTGCGACCCTTGACAATTTCCCGTTTCTAGCGACCCGATCAACTCCAAGATATCTTATCTTAAGGCGCCTAAGGTGCAACTTCACTTTCAATCACTTATAAGAACGCTAGTTTGAGTCTAGGCATCCAAAAATCAATACCTAAATCTCTCAAACTTAAGCTCTGATACCAACTTGTAACACCCTCAAATTTGGAAAAAGCGACTAAATAAAAACTTTCAAAAATACCTTAAAGGATAATAAAATCTCTTACAAATAGTCCAAAATCGAAATACATTTCTAAATTGAACCACCAACAAATAATTAAAGTCTTACATAAAGACTAACTAGAGTCCAGTATTACTAAATCCCAACGACAATCGCTATCTCCAAATATATGTGCGGAAGACTTCATCAAGTTATACACCTCTTTGAGCACACAACTAGCACTCATCGCTTCTCGGTGCCGTTAGAACTAAACCCGGAATGAAACCTGATGCACATGCCGACAAATAAAAAGGTTAGGCTAACGCCTAGTGAGTTCAAAAGTTTATATCATGATTATAAAGGAAAATGTAAAAGGGAAATATCGTAATTTATAATCATGATCCTTTAAAAATGATTTAGTTAACAAATAAGAGAACAACTCATTTACTAATAATATGCATTTTATAAATGGATGCCTCAACGCCAAAATATTCTTTCATGAAATAATGAAATCCAACACTTATTCAAAACGAGAATAATGGTAATGCTCGAATAATGAAATTCGAGTAAGCTTTATAAAATAGACGACCAAAATATGAGTAAACTCAAGTTTCTAAGATTATAGCATAAGAGAGATAATTCAGACTCAAAACGTGGATATAAATTGACTTCCAAATTTATGATAATGCATATAATACTTCATGTCCCAAAACACCCCAAAACACGGGTAGGGATTATTACTCAACCCAATAAAACATGGAATGAACTCATGTATGCAAAATATCGCCGAAAACAAATGTATAAAAGACTCAGCCCAAAAACAACACCTTTCGGTGAGGGGGGAAAACCCGATTCCACATAATGTGACGTGTACAAAGTAAGTCACACATTACGTTAAAGTGGTATAAGTATCGGGCTTAACAGATGCAGGATCCGAAGTCTTCGACTTTCTCCCTGTAGTTGGTCAACAACCAAATCTAGCTAGCAAGCAAGGTCTTTCAGAATATACCCATAGATACTAGCACGGAGGACTTACACCATACCAAAGAAGCCAACCGCGCCTTAATGGGGAAAACCAAACGTTCCCCCATCGGACAAAGCAATAAATGTATCGAGCTCAACATCTTTCAACATACACCCATTTGATACGAGCACGAAGGACTTATAATCCAATCCGATGCCGAACGTGCCTCAATGTGGAAAACTAGTCGTCCCAACACCGGATAAAATACAAAAGTGCTCATGGATCCATAGCAGACGGGGCTGAAACATTACATGACTCAAAACGAATGAACTAACGCATACAAAACATGTAATTCCCAAATAAGATGCAATAAATGCAAATCATAACCAAACGCTCTATAATGAGCTATCAAATCCGGACAAATGTCCCCAAGACCCAACAAAATCCAAGCCGAGACATAGGCTCAACAAATCCAAAGACTCAACGTTAAAAATCATAAAATGAAATCAAACGTAAACGACCCGAAGTAATGCAACCCATGCTTCAACACACCCAAATAACTTAACATGATTTAGATCGGGACAAAACATTTTCCAAAATGGGTTTATACCTTTTATTCTTTCAAACCATCCCATGACACCCAATAGAACGCATTTATACTCAAAATTATGCTCCATGAAATAAGTCATTTAAATACCCAAAAATATATGATTTATTTATCAAAATGCCCAAATCCTAAATGTGGGTGTTTTATAAGTTTATAAAACTGAATACTTCCAACTAACCAAAACTTATCAGATGATTAGCAGTTAACCATTTTCATACAAAACATGCAAACACTTTTAAATAGACATTTTGGCATGTACACCGTTTTCACAAATCAACTTGAACCCACCTTGCTAGATTTAGGTTAAATCTAGATTTCACCCAACGAGCTCTTTTGAAGGCCACCTGAATCCTCAAGCCGGAGACTCCCAAAATCTAAATCCATACATACCATACCAATTAGAAACATTCCCCAAACATTAATTACTAAAATCCTCAACGAGGTCAAAACCCTAGTTTCCCCAAAACCATCATATCCGAGATTTGAGAAATCAAACACTAAAAACCCAATAATGGAGCATTTACAACACTATTTAAAGAAAACGTACCATTCTAGATGATGAGACTTTCCGAGGACACCCAATCCAACTTTTCAACCCGAGCTCCCAAACGATAAACTTGAGGAGGAAGATGAAGATGGAGGTTTTGTGGTTCAAGGTTCCGTTAGTTAGATGGTGAGGAATCATAAGGTTCAAGGGAAAAATCCTCAAAAATGGGCTAGGGTTCGGTTCTTGGGAGGGAGAGGTCGAGAAGGAGAGAACTTAGATGAAATGGGTGAGTTAGAAATGAGAATGGGGCTAAAATCCGAATTTTAACCAAACAGACCCCCGACGGCGACCTTGCCACGCGATAGTGACATTGTCACTATCGCGAGGGCACTCTCGCGGAGATTGTACCGCGGGTGGTACGCCTCCGGCGATTATGCCACGCGATAGTGACACATGTCACTATCGCGAGTCACTCTCGCGCCACATGTACCGAAGCCCAAAAATGTCCAAAACTCGAGATTTTCGCATGGGTTGTTTTAAGGTTTAAAAGTACAACTCATTTCACCCCAAAAGACAGACGAAAGGTGAGGAGATGGCTGGGGATGAACGGAAACTTACTAGGAGAAAATTCGGATGTTACATTAAGTAAGTGCACTCATATACCCCGTATATGAGGAGATTTTGGTTATTTTGCTTCTTAAATGCGATAAGGTATCTTTTGAAACAAAACTATGAGCATTCAAGAACATCAATTAGTATATACAACAAATACTATGAACATATACAATTAATTCGTTCAAGTTCCTTCCAAATTTTTTTGACATAAAACCTATATGATCTAAATCAGAACTCTAGATCAAAATGTATTTAACACATAAAATCAAAACCCTAAATCCAACAATGGTTTCTCAAAAACCATAAAAGCAACAAATATTGATTTAAGGTGTAATGCTCGTGCCATGGTTTGAGTTGATTTCACCTATGTCGTCTCGCATTGACTTACCAAATTTGTTCGAGAGCAAGGAGCATAAAGTGACGACATCGTGGCAAAAGCAGAAGCAACGATGGTAGTAAAAGAAAATGAGAGAAAAGGCAGCAATGGTGGTAGAACACTGTGGCAAAAGCACAATACGTTGATAGAAGCACAACTAACGATTGCAGTGGTGGTGGCGGTGTTGGAAGTGGAGGTGCATGCAATTGGGTGATGTTGGAGGAGAAGCAGATGAAGAAGAGAGGGATGATCAAGAGGAAGAGGGACATTGATTTAGAGGGTAACTTTACAGTTTAATAACTTTCGTAGTTAAAATGGGTAACGTGTTCCGCTGCTTGCACTGACTCTTAGTGGACTTTTAGCTTACCTAAAAAGTGGACTGACAGGACTGACCTAAGCATAGCTCTCTCTCTAAAATAAATTTTCTTTATCGAAAGATACCACTACATAATTTTCTTGTAAAAACATTAAAACATCCTCATGTGAAGAACAACTGGAAACTTAACAACAAGAAGTTGAAGAAACGTTAATGGAAAAGATGAAAAGCGGACTTTTCAACATACCACGTGAACGAAAACTGTAAATTTCTCAAAGATAAATATTCTTTAAGCAATATAAAGCTATTTACCTATTTAAATCAAGTTTTTAGCCTGTTTGAGCCCAAATAATGAGTCAACGTACTTATTTATTTGTCCAAAAATAAATGTTCATTAAAAATATATAATTATTATACTTTTAATTAATAAAATAACAATTTTAATCTTAATGACATGGGTAAAATTGACTCATCAGCATCCTTATCGTTTGGTTCAACAAAACCGAATTCTGAATTGGTCTATGATTCTCGATTTGAACGAGAAAAAATTCTAATATAGAAGAAACCAAACGCACAAATCCCTATCCAACGTTTTTTAACGTAAATCTTGTTGTATTTTAATTTTGATAACGACATCAAAACACAATTAACCAACATTGTTTTACATTAAAACAAATAACAAAAATAGAGATATTTTTTGGAATAATTTGACTAGAAGTTTTATGATTTATTGGGTTCAACATCCATTGGTTTGCCATCAAGAATAAAAAGAATATAGTATTATATATATATATATAGAGAGAGAGAGAGTCCTTTCAAATGCAAAATTGCATTTGTTACACCCCTTACAAACCAATTCTAGCCATCCATTTCACATTTTAAAGGCTAAGATGAAGGCGGTGGCATAATTGAAATTATATGCATTATATTTACCATATTAGTAAAATTACAATTCTTGATAAGCGCAAACTAGGAAATAGACAAATAAATTAAAATATGGACGTTTTAGTCAGAAAGGAAATTTCTCCTTTCATCATTGATAACGTATCTCATTCCCGATGATTTAGGGATTCTTCCAACCGACTGCAATCTTCAAGCAAAACAAGATTTTTTTTTTGAAATTTTTACCGGTGAATCATGGCCTAAACATATACAAAACTTTATATACACCTGTGCATTTTGTGATGGCATTGGTAGATGGGATATCAGATTTGCATAGGGGTGTAAATGATGCGAGTCGAGCTCGAGTATCATTATACTCGACTCGACTCGTTAGTATATCGAGTTGAGTTCGAGTTGAGCCTATTCGAGTCGAGTGTTGACCGAGTTTTGACTGAGTCGATCTCAAGTGAGTCGATCTCGAGTAGCTCGCGAGTTGTCTCGTCTCATTTACACCCCTACATAGGCTCAAGCCATTTAACAAATGCAAAAGATGTAAAACAAGGAAGGAGAAAGGTCTATATATAGTAGAGTTCAAAGCATTGGGTTCTATATCACGCCAATGTGGGATGGATTAGACACACCATCAAGAGTTTACCCATGTTTTTTACACCATCATTTTCAAAAAAAAAAATCAAAAAACTTGAGTTTTATTATTATTATTGTTGTTATTATTATTATTATTATTATTATCAATTAAATTAAAATAATATTACTAATTATTATTATTATTTTGTTTGTCGAGTATCTCACGAGCTTATCGAGTAGAGTATCGGGTCGCTCTACTCGACTCGTTAGTATATCGAGTCGAGCTTGAGTTCGAGTCGAGCCTATTCGAGTCGAGTGTTGACCAAGTTTTGACCGAGTCGATCTCGAGTAGCTCGCGAGTTGTCTCGTCTCATTTACACCCCTAGTTTGCATGTCTACATATATATATATATATATATATATATATATATATATATATATATATATATATATATATATATATATATATATAGGGAGAGATTCATTTGAGAAATGGTAAATATATGAGAAATAGATAAGTAATCTTAGCCATTCATCTGGTCAACATTTGCGGCTTTGACCGCGAAGCACCGGATAATTCCTTGTGTGGTCTATAGAAGGTAGAGGGGTAATTTCATAAAATACACGGGATGAGTTCATATATGAATCTTTGTGATTCATACAGATTCATATATGAATCACAAAGGTTCATATATGAATCAGTTAAAAGAGTTCAGTTGTGAATTGCACTGGTTCATATATGAACATATAGTTCATATGTGAATTATACATGTTCATATATGAACACAGTCCGTGTGTTTTGTAAAATTTACGAAATTGTCCTTCTATTTTTGGGATAGCCGTAACTTTTGATCAGTCAAAGCCGCAACTTTTGACCGGTCAAAGCCGCAATATTTGACTAGTCAAATCCGATCTTGACCATATGAATGGTTAGGATTACTTCTCTATTTCTCATATATTTCTCATTTCTCAAATGAACCAAACACTATATATATATATATATATATATATATATAGAGAGAGAGAGAGAGAGAGAGGAAGGTTCAAGGGAAAACCTCAAAAAAATGGAAAACTGAGGAACACCCTGGTAGCCTTTCATCTGGACAGTATGCACTTGTGCATACAAGTAAATTAAAGTGTTTTTTGGTTTTATGCACTTGTGCTTATGCACGTGTGCATATGCACGTGTGAATGTTACAAATTACTTGTATGCACAAGTACATACCGTCCAGATGAATGACTATCAGAATGTTCCTCAGTTTTCCGTTTTTTTGAAGTTTCCCCTTGAACCCAACCCTATATATATATATATATATATATATATATATATATATATATATATATATATAGGGGCCTAATCAAATGAGACCCTATTAGATTGTGGTAACTATGAGATCCAATCTCATCCAATCATTTTAATTTATTTATTTTTTTAATTAATTAATAGGGGAATATATATTAGTAATTTGATAAATTAATTAATATAACATTTTTTATGTAACTGGAAAAATCAAAGTCTTATCAATCAAATATTACGTTTCCTTTATTATCTCAACAAATTGATTTTGGGATAATATACATATGGACCATGTGACATTGTGTTACATTGTGATAATATAACATCATCTGAATCTCATGTGCCACGTGATTTGGCATATATCTGATGTATGTGTTACATTGTTATTTGGCATATATCTGATATATGTGTTACATTGTGATTTGGCATATATCTGATGATCTAACATCTGAATCTCATATGTACCATGAGACATATGTACCATGAGACACTGATCACAGTGTATCACCACCTACGGAATTAGCAACAATAATCCCATCATTCAGGGACGGACTTGTTAAGGTGCCCACGGTGGCACGTGCCACTGTATCGTTTCTCCGTCGTAAGGTAAAAAAATTAGATTTGTGAAAGGTGCAACCGTATCGTTTTAGAAGGTGCAACCGTATGATTTTAGAAGTGCAACCGTACCTCGTAATCAACCAAAAAATCAAAAAACGCTTGAAATCAACCAAAAAAACCGTAAAATATCTTGAAATCAATCAAAAAACCGTAAAAATTTCTTAAAATCAACCAAAAATACCGAAAAAGTCTCTCAAAATCGATAAAAAAACTTAAAAATGTCTTGAAATCAAGCAAAAAAACTTTAGAAATTCCTCGAGACGGTGGAATCAGGCTAAAAATACATCGGACGATATTGATCGCCGGTAAAAAAATTAAGACATGTTGATAAAAATCGTATGAAAAATATGGTGCCACCGTATGAAAAAGTTGTTGCGTCCGTCCCTGCCATCGTTCTATCATGAAGGATATAAGATTTTGCAAGATGATCACAGTGTATCACACCCATTTTTCCTAATTTAGTTGCATTAAATCCGGTAAGCGCTAACTTAGATCACACCCAAAATTATCGGAACACGCCTAAATTAGATCACACTGAATTTAATGTTTTTTGACAATTTTACCCCTTTTTCCTAACTTAATTGTATTAAATCCGTTTTTTAATTATTATTTATATTAGTTATTTTAGACCATTGATTAATTAAATGGATGAATGAGATTGGATCTCATGGTTACCACAAAATATTAGGGTCTCCCATGAAAGGCCCCCTAGTGGAAGGATATTTTGCAACCCTGAAAAAGGTTGCAACCCTTGCAACCCACATCTTAACCGTTGGATTCATGATCGGCGGTTATTTTATTTTTATTTTTCTATTTTTTTTGATTAAAAATATTGGACCCTATATCTATTGTAACCACCGATCATGAATCCGACGATTAAGATGTGGGTTGCAAGGTTTGCAACCTTTTTAAGGGTTGCAAATAAACAACCCTTATATATATATATATATATATATATATATATAAAGTGTTTGGTTCATTTGAGAAATGGTAAATATATGAGAAATAGAGAAGTAATCATAGTCATTCATATGGTCAAGATCGGATTTGACTAGTCAAATATTGCGGCTTTGACCGGTCAAAAGTTGCAGTTTTGACTGGTCAAAAGTTGCGACTATCCCAAAAATAGAAGAACAATTTCATAAATTTTACAAAACACACGGGCTGTGTTCATATATGAACATGTATAATTCACATATGAATTATATGTTCATATATGAACCAGTGCAATTCACAACTGAACTCTTTTAACTGATTCATATATGAACCTTTGTGATTCATATATGAATCAGTTGAACTAACTAACAGATTCATATATGAACCTTTGTGATTCATATATGAATCTGTTAATTAGTTCAACTGATTCATATATGAATCTGTATGAATCACCAAGATTCATATATGAATCTTTGTGATTAATACAGATTCATATATGAACTCATCCCGTGTATTTTACGAAATTACCCCTCTACCTTCTATAGACCACATAAGGAATTATCCGGTGCTTCGTGGTCAAAGCCGCAAATGTTGACCAGATGAATGACTAAAATTACTTCTCTATTTCTTATATATTTATCATTTCTCAAATGAACATTTCCCTATATATGAATGTTCATATATGATCAGTGCATATATGAATGGTGATAGATGATGATGACCATATGTGCATGATTTATCAATGAAAAACAGTTTTGCATATATGATGCTGAGCCTATGTGCATGATCTTCCATAACCAATAGCATATATGAATGTTCATTCATGATTTTGTGCATATATGAATGTTCATATATGAATGACTTTACTAATTCAAATATAAACTTGGCTACAATATCCACCGATCTATAAAATAGCAAATTACATATGTCGAATGTTTTGATTAATCAACAATGAAACATTACATATATCAAATAACTTTGGTCCCGATATGTTCTTCTACAATGTATATATGCAATACCTAACCGACATTAAAAAAACACTCTATTACAATTGTCGTCATCCACGTTTGCTTCATCAACAACATCATTGTCGAGTGTGGTGTCTTCATGCATCTCACAAGAAGTAAAATATGTAGTATTATCCCCGAGTGTAGTATCTTCATTAACTATGTTCTCTCCTCTATGATGTTCATCGACTTGATTACTTTCACACATCATTGTTTTGCAAACTATGAAGAACGAATGTTATAATAACGAAAATTTGTTGCTTCGATCAAAATCTAGAATGTATGTTGCTTGATTCTCGATTTGATGCTGGTTGAAAATCAAAAATTTTAAGATAAAGATACTAAACGGTTTAGATGATGATTATCAAAAAAGAAATATTCAATATTTTAGGAATCAATTAATTACTTTCCTTATTATCCAATATTATTAATCTATTATTCAAAAAAAAATTGTAAATTACATTTGTAACCCTGGTTATTAAAAAATAAACAAAAAAAAGAAATTAATATTGTTGAGATCAACGGTTGAGATGAGTTTGTAAGAGGTGTAGGAACTGCATGTATTTGATTTGCTCTCTCTCTCTCTCTCTCTCTATAAGATGTGGGTTGCAAAGGTTACAACCTTTTTAAGGGTTGCAAAATATCCTTCCACTATATATATATATATATATATATATATATATATATATATATATATATATGTGTGTGTTTGTGTGCATAGTGTGAGTATATATATATATCACTTCTTCAATCGATATACAAATGTTTAATTCTTATTTTGACCGATAACCAGTAGATCTTATAGCTATTGATGATGTGGATTTCAAGCCATCAAATTATATTGTAATTCTCGTAAAACTGAAAACTCGTTTTATCATGTAAAATTGATACAAAATAAAAAGAAATGAACATTTATTATGCTAAGAAAAAAATGTATCATTACATAAATAACAAAGACAAAATTAAAGTTTCATTCAAGTCGTCACCTTAGCGAAAGCACTAAGTAAGCAAACTACCTTAATGAAATATGAAAACGGCTGAAAAGAAAGCCATTTTTCGATAGTCATTCAAGGTGAAGTAAATCGCCTATATCTGATGGCTGTAACAGATCGGGCAGGTTCGGATCACTTACAATACATGGCTCTAAACCTTGTTACATTTCGATTTATTTTACCCTACATCTAAAAGATATCAAGTATCTAAGTTCAAACCAAATCCACTCCCAACCCAACCATTTTTTTCCACATCCAAGATATCAAACGAACCCAGTAAATCCAAAATCTCAAACGACGAAATAAAATATGGGCATATGTTTCCATCTCTAATGATATGCAAATAAAAACACAATGGTCAATTTCATCTGGGTTTGCTTCCCAATGGTCACGGTTTCCGGTCCTCTTGAGGTTTTCCTAGCGCTTAACTTCAGGGCCAATGGGATCAGTCGAGGTGTGCATAAACTGATCCGGACACCCAATGTTTTAAAAAAAAAAATCAATCTCAGTTCGACACCTACCACTAATGGCTCGACGTTACCAGCCACAACAAATATCAAAAAATTTACCTGTTTGGTTTTCCTCGTACTACTCACCGAGTTACGCAACTTGGAACAAGTTTGTTTCGCTCGTGCATCTGATCACAAGGATAAAACCGTTAGTTCACTTTGAACTCCAAGTTTCTATCATACATATCTATTCATGACGAAAGGTTAAAACTGTCAATTTACTTGCTAGTGCATGTCCAACAAAAACGCAAGTTTTTTCTTTGTTAACCACCGGTGTCCAACTCAGTTTGCACGCACCTCGACTAATCCCATAAAGCCTCAGAGAACAGTCATGAAAATCTCACTTCCCATAGTGGCGTTGGCAGGACTCGGACCGGTGACCTATAGAGGAAATTTTCCATTATTAACGGTCGAAACCCGCCTCCTATTACGGATAATTTCCACAAACCGATGCACAAAAATCCCAAACGAATAATCAAAATGTGCAAAGCTTTAAAACCCAACTATCAATACGGAATATATGGATCCCAAATGTGTTCAAATAATATCGAATTCCAACATACAAATGCAAGGACATCAAAACAATAGTACAATTTAACATGGTCCCACTATCGTGAGATAGTGTACATATCTACAGGGGAGCGACAGAGCTTATACATCGATGATCAAACAGAAGAAATGATTACAATAAAGTTTACCTTTACAAAAACGCACCCCAAAGTTTGCCAAAATCGCCTTAAAAGGAAGAAGCTTATTGCAAGAACTGGAAAAAGAACATGCCGGTGCATAAAAGGACATGCTTCGGGAGATATATACGCATATATATAAATGATATGATCTTATATTTATAGTAGTTACTCACATACCTCAATAATGGTCAAAGGCCAAGGAACAATGATTTTTTCAAATGTTTTGAGCAGATCGCCTCAACCGATTCCCTCTCTCATTTGATGGCATAATATGCATTCAAGAACAGAACTCCAAATCCGAGCCTAGCCATGTTCTGCAGCCACCATTTCACCAAAATAAGAGCAACAAAAAAATTGTGTGTTCTTGACACCGGTTCATCAATTCACGGTATATAGACATAATCCAAACCAAACCAAACAAGCCCAGTATATCCCACCGGGGTCTAGCCTCCACCCTGAAGGTATACATACATAAACCAAACAAGCCCAGTATATCCCACCTGAAGGTAGACCTGACCTTCACCCCGAAGGTATACGAACATGTACAATGGTGAAAAAGAAACTCGGAGCCTCAGAATAGTAGCTAAAGATTGGAAGGTAGCGAAATCTTGCCTCGAATAATTACATCACATGTCACCGTGAAAGACATTTTGCAGCCTCAAAGCAGCGGCCAAAGTTCACCCAGCAATGGTTGGAGCACTGTAAAAATTTCTAAAAAGATAAAGATCGAAATGAGAAGAATTGAAACAAGGAGCACAAGGGGGGGTTAAAAGAACACACATGGTGCATAGAGATATGAAGTAGCTTTGAGTTTATTTCCTTCGTTTTCAATAACCATTTTGAATTTAGTTGTCATATGATTGTCTTATTGGCCAAAGATGAAGTGCATAGATTCTTATGAATGCCGAGTTCCTTTAGAATGTATGCACAATCAAAGCAGTAAAAAAAAATTGTGTTGTCTATTTAGTTCTCAAGTCAATTTCTCAAACTAGGATGGATTATTATTATTACTATTTTTTTTTGGGGGGGGGGGGGGGGGGGGGGAGGTGGGTCCTTTATTCTCAATCAAGACCCAACTTGATAAATTCACATACATTTTGCCTGTGTAATGTGTGAAACTAGGCCTTTTGTAGGACCCCCCCCCCCCCCAAAAAAAAGGGTATATCCCGATTGAAAGCAAGGCTTTAGAGGGTAGGATGTATGCAAACCTTACCTTAACCACTAAGAAAGTTGGGTCCTATCAGGCCCGGCCCGGCCCAGCTACGCTACACAACGAGCCTATTTGCCTACTCCCTATCCTCCTCTGAATACCATTGTCGTAACTACCCCCCCCCCACACACACACACACACAAAACAAATACATTTACGCCCTATTTGCTAACAACTTAATCGGTGTATGGGACTCGCAGCTTATTTGGTCAGCCATACATGACTAATTGGTAGTGGTTTAATATAGAAAGTGGTTTATTCGGTAAGCTTCTAGAGGGGGAGGGGGTATACAGAAAGGCAACTTTTTCCAAACCTGCGCCTCCCAATTAAAAAACACGCTTCTTCCATCTATTAAAAAACAGTCCCAAACAAAAAATGCTCTTGATCCACACAGTCAACTTTATCCATAAAGGACTTAATGGAAAACCAACCAAACAACCCCTTAATTATTCCAAATTATAAGCTCATCCCAGATGCACTAAATCATCTAACTCAAACGCCTAAGGCCTTAAATATTAAAATTATGATTTTGTCGAACAAAAAAGATGGGTAATGACAGCTGCAAGGATCTTCAGCAGCACTCATATACTGAATAGATTATAGAGAACGTAGTATAACCATTTCAAGCATGAACCGAGAGCACAAGATACAGCTATTTAATGTGAGAATTGAGAGACTGCTGCTGGTCTAGTCCCTCTTTTTGTTAAGGCCTCTGATAGTATCAATGATACTTCTACGACAATGTTTTACATAAAGTGGAAACTCCGATGCCGAAAGAATGGAAGATGGTGCAACATGCGTCCTGCTGGCTAGGATTTACTGAATTCTACCTTAAATTCCCAATAAACTTACATATTTTAATATAAACCCTAAACCCTAAACCACGCTCCTGCTGAATGGGATTCTAACAAACACTTTAATATAATTAATTTTTAGGCAAAAAGAGTCACATTCTGGTTAAGGTCAAACATTCCTCATGCACAGCCTAACACCATCCGGATCGATGGCCTCAAAAACATTAAGAATGCAATAAATGGCAACGACTCCGATAAAAACACGACGACTAGAACACATAAGGATATTAAAACATGAAAGTCGTTCAATAGGGGATGGCATACTAGGGGCTAGTGTCAAACCATCTCCCCTAGAGTGTACCTTAAGTGAAACAATGGACAGTGCCACCACAAGAGGAGGGTTAGAAGCAAAGAGATAATGGGTAACAATCTTAACATGAATAAAGATATAACATAAAAATATATAAAATTAAGCCATATATATATATATATATATATATAATAGAAATGGAAGCATTGAATTACTTTCCATAAATAATAATTGACATTGAAAGCATCATATAGATAATTATATATCAACACTAACCTCCCCTGATATTTGAATAAAAATCTCCTGTCCCAAATTATTCCCGACATTCAAGTTGTTTCCAAATTTGAGGTATACTTCTACATGAACAAAATAGTAACATAAAAATTTAATCAAGAGCTGATTCTTAAAACCATCCAAAATTCTTGGTTCAAATTTTTTACTATTTAGTTCCTGTGAAAGTATATTTTGAATTTGAAAAAGAAGACGACCCTTTGTTTCTTTCCTAAAATTTGAATTTTATCATAAAATCCATAATAAAAGGACCAACATTTGAAAATAGGTTTCTTTAGCTTTCTAAAATCCTCAGTGTCTACTACATTTTCTCACTAGATGAGCATACTCAAAATCTTTGCCTTTTCTAGTTGAATTTGAAGTTACAGTAGAACCTCTTTAAACTAATACTCGGTATATTAATAAACTCTCTAAGATAATATTTTTCCGGTCCCGACGTGGGCCAGTTGAAAAAATAACAATTTTAGCTAATATAATACACCCTCCGTCCCAAAAATAAGTGCCCGCTTTCAAAAGTAAGAGCATCTCCAACAGATTCTCCAAAATGGAGATTTTGAAGATTTTTGCTCCAACAAGTTCTCCAAAAGACTTCTTCAAAATGGATAAAGTAGGGGAGAGATGATGAATATCTCGAAATTTGAAGAACTCTCCAAAAATGATTACGTAGGGAAGAGAAATGATTTTTTATTCTTCCTGCCAATGAGAATCCTTGAAATTAAATGTTTAGGAGAGAGAGAAATAATATTTTATGAATTGTATTGAATATTCAAATAATATAAATAAAATTGTAATCTCCAAAAATGGAGAAACTGTTGGAGATGAACCTAAATTTTTCTTGGAGGTTTTTGATTTTTGATTATCTATTTTGGAGAATCTGTTGGAGATCTCCAAATGTTTACTTTACCATTCTACCCTTGATTATGAGATGGGGAGAAAATTTCTCAATGTTATTAAGGGTAAAATTGTCTTTTAGTTGATTAAAACGTGTAATAATTGCACATTCCTAAAACTGTGCGCCATTTTCACTGTGGACATTTATTTTGGGACCGAGGGAGTAATATAGTTTCAGAAGACCCCTATAAAAATTTTAATTTATGGTTCCTTTGGTAGGATAAACTAGTAATTCTCTAAAATAATAAATATGACCAAGACAATTAGTGAAATATGATTCTAGTTTTGTTTTTCCCCTTAAAAGTTGAATCTAGTTGGAGCTCATCTCTAACTTTTCTTACTACATCTAAAAGTTCAATGTTGTGTTCTTGGACTCAAAAAATTGTGAATAGTTCTAGACACGGTAACTACTAACTAGTTCCAAAGATATGTATCACGTGCAACTTCATCATCAACATTGTTTTCGAGGATGATATCCATAATTTCTTTTAAGCTTTGGACCTCTGAACGTGTATCATTTTTAAGCGATAAGTGCTTTCTTTGTCATGTTTTCATCCTTCAAGTTGCTTAGTAGCAAGAGGATGCTCAATTTGAGCGGGTCTGTTTTGTCCCTTACGGACTCCAATTTCATATCCATGTCTTGTATATCAACCGCAAACCACTCTTCCCAAATGATAAAATGAATTGATACCAATGTCTTAAGGGCCGTTTACCAACAAAAATCAGGTAAACACCCAGTAAGAGTCCTCTCTCACTTACCATACCACGTAAGATTCTCGGTCATCAAAATAGTAAAGTATAAGCATCTCTTATCCGGTTAGATAGCTTATGATGAACATATATTCTACAAGACTTTGGCCCGCTCGGCCATATATTTTGATAATTAATTAATTTTTATATATAATTAATAATTTATTACTTTTTTACTTAAAAAAAACTTTAGAAGTCCAATTGTTGGATTTGGCCTGAACTCCTTGTAATGAGTATCAACCGCCTCCAAATTACATACTATATGTGGTGTCATATACAACCTCTCGGATCTCAGACTTGAAATATTAGGTGTTGAAATATTTGGTTATTGATGAATCCGGACTTTGGAGGTTGATAAATCCTTGGAGAGAAAATGTCCATACTCCATATTTGGTAAAACTATTTTTTATCAAGCTATATACATTGTTATGTTTTCACATCTTATTTGATGTTGGAAAATGATTATGTATTTTAAATGATTTTATATAAGTTTTGTCTTTTAAATGTAAAAGATTTTTTGGCCCGTTAGCCTGTGGGCAAGCTTGATCCCTTTATAAGTCGAACAAGGGCAACACATATTGTATTGTATTAATTTCTACTAATATTATGTACGAAAAACTTTGTTTCATTCCTATTTCGGGAAACCATGATTCAGAACTTTTCATCTAAGAACCCGACAACCAAATTAACAAAAACCCTAAACCAAGCAATATCAGTAGGGTCCATGAAGGTAGGATGTATGCAGACATTTCCTCTACCCAAGAAGTAGAGAGGTTGTTCCATGAAGACCCTCACTAGAAAAAAGGGTAGTGAAATAAATTTTGCAAAATTAAGGAAAAACTTCAGAGGCCTCTTTAGGTGACCCCGAAAGAATGTCTAAAAAATTGTAAGAAATGAATTTTTGAAGGATAAGATATGGTTGGGAAATTAGAGCAAGTTAGCATGGTAAAGAACATGAAAATAATTAATACGAGACAAAAAAAACATATGGGGAAGTACGAAACAGCCAAGCGAACTAAAGAGTTCCATGTAACCTATCCCTAAACAAGTAATAGAACTTAAAAGATCCCATCCTATTTAGCTAGCACAAAAGCTACTTTTGACTACTCTTAAAGAGTTCCCTCTAATCTAGCTCGCACTAGTACCTAGTCGTCGGTTCTCTAACCCCCCCCCCCCCCCCCCCCCCGGTTCATCCCACTCAAACATAACACCCAAATTTTATGGTCAAACTATAAATAAGAAAAGTTAAAAGTGCCAAATTTAAGCTTTGGAAGTGAAGACCAAAGTTAAAGGGCCAAAGTTAGGGGCTAATCTGCAAGTGATCAAAGTTAGAGAGCTTGTTTTACCATTTAGCCAAAGTTTTGAAATTTGAAAACCATGGGAGAGACCCGTTCATGGCGGCAACAGGTTGGGACATGTTGGGTGACCGTTTTAGCCAGTTCTGACCAAAATAAAATCCCAGAAAGCAGCATCCCTAGGCTAGTGAATATATTGTAAAAAAGAGAAAAACACATGTTAAAAAGAAATAAAAGGCAGACAAGAGTAAACAACACCAAAACTAGAAAAACAGAAAGAAATATACTAATTTTGAGAAATTATATAGGAGTAAGAAACAACAATATAATTTGAAGCAAGTACGGAAAAAACATAAACAAGGTCTGAAAACAACACACCCATAGTCTAAGTTAGGTTTCTGGTAACCTAACCACTGACTCACTAACCCTATCCCCTACCTCTACCACTCCGGCTTCCTTTTTCAGTCTAAAACCCCCTGGTCTGCTACCCTAGTCTTGCATCTCCGAGAACTCCTATAGTCCTATCAGAGGTCACATACTTACGAATGTTGAAAGCCGCCATATCCAATCTCAGTTGCTCATCCAACTTCCTCCTCGACTGACCCCTCCTCGCCCCTTTGATCATATCACTTTCCACCCTACTCACCAGAGCCGCCATCTCTCGCCTATGAACATGACCAAACCACTTCAATCTTCCCTCCCTCAAACTTATCGGTGATAGGTCCTCGTTCAGTATTTTGTCCATGTGGTTCAACCACAAGTCCATCTAGGCATTCTCATTTCTGTAATTTTTTCTCTCTTATGAGCCTTCCTTATCTCAACACTCTAACCCATGCATAATCAACATTGTTGATCTTATGGCTACCACGTAAAATGTCTTTCAGTTTTAGTAGCAGGACCTTTTTTGTGACAAAACACCCCGGCTCACCACTTTAGCTACATCGTCTTAGGCGATGTGTTATGTCATCCTTGATCTCACCCCATTTCTGGATCATGGAACCTAGATACTTAAACTATCTTTTGGGGTATGTACCCATTACCCCCAAGGCTTCCACCCCCTCATCGTTACACTCCCCACTAAAATTGCACAGTAAGTATTTGTTGTTAAAGCAGTCCATGTGTGGGTAATGTGTCTCGTTCGCCTCCTCCTTCGACTCCGCTACCAACACAATTTCGTCCGCAAAACATACATCATGGGACACTCCCCTAGATACCTCGGGAAATCTCATCTAATATAAGCATGGGTTTAGTGCCAATCCTTGGCCTAGCCCTGCCTCTACCGCAAAATACTTTGTATCACCCATTGGGTCCTCAGACATGTCATCAATCTCCCATACATATCAGGGATCGCCCTTGACATACCTTCAATATATATCTATATAACACCCGTGATTTTACTTGTACCTTGTAGGTTATGTTTACGAGTCTAATTATTAACCTTGGAACACACCTGATGTAGATTCATTATAAGTCTTAACACGTGGGATTGAGAACTTATGCTTTAAAATCATGAAATACGATTTGAGAGTGGACAGCGAGTTGCGCGGCTCATGCGCGGTTTCGAGGTTTCAAGGCCGCGACCAAAGCCGCGGAACTCGCTGTTAGGAGCGGATTCGGGAACACGAGTGGGCTATAGCACGGCCTTAAGCCGCGACCAAGGCCGCGGGAACCCACCTACAAATCATAAGACGTATTTTATGCCTCTTCCTCATTTAATTCTCGTCTCTTCTTCCTATCTCTTCATAAATTCGGTTTGGGCAAAACCTAGGTTAATACTTTGGGCATTTAAGGAGCATTGATCCACCTCTAGCCTCAAGATTCAAGGAGTTGAGTTAGGGAAACCAAGATCTTCATCCTCTTCTCATCATATTTGGTTTTCTAGGTTTTCATCAAAACCTAAGTAGTGAGTTCATTCTTGCTTTCTAAATTTTTATGTGCCAAAATATGTTTGTCCTAATTACTTTAAGGTTTCCCTTAAACATTTTATTTGTTTGAGAGAAGATTTGGACCATTTAGGTCAAAACTTGGATTTTGGACATTTTGATGAGTTGAAAGAAAATATGAGTTTTATTATGGTTTCATATAAATGATTTATTGATATTATGGGATATGTTTGTAAAACCTAAAACCATGGGTTTTGAGAGTTG
This sequence comes from Arctium minus, assembly GCA_954870635.1. Lineage (NCBI taxonomy): Eukaryota > Viridiplantae > Streptophyta > Magnoliopsida > Asterales > Asteraceae > Arctium > Arctium minus. The sequence goes on along the minus strand of OX941094.1, from coordinate 70,783,778 downwards.
TTTGGGATTTGGAAGATAATAATGAAGATTTATTGTTGTAGTCACTCTTTTAGTACAAACGTTATGGGTTTTAGTTATGAATGGATTTGTTTACAAGTGTTGTGTAACTAGACGAAATGCAATGGATCCATAGGCATAGGAGTTGGTTTATGTGTGGAGTGAATATTCCCGTATTGTAACGATAAATAGGCATGGGTTCAAAACTGGTAATAGTTGTGGGCTCTTGAAGTCGGGCAATGGCCAAAGACCAGTAATTGTAATTTCTTGTGAATGAGTGAAATCTAGGATTATTGGAGCGTTTTGCCATGAACCTTAAAGAGGCAAAGCGGATCACCAATAATTCGTAGTGGGGTTCTCAAACATGGATATGTGGCCTACTTTTGTGTTCCGTTACTAACATGGTAAATCGGGTCTCCCCCGTCATTGTAAGATACGTATGTATTACATTCATTTTGAACTGGAAAAGTGTACATGATGTGATTCAACTAATCTATATTTCCGGAATCCACATTCTTATTTATTGTATATAAATTGTTTGATCTCACTAGGCGTTAGCCTAGCACTTTTTCTTAAAATGTGGCATGTATATCAGGCTGTAAAGTTTAGCGGGGCGATGAACATTTGAGTAAAGTGCCACTTGTCAGTTTAAGGTAACTTTTGGGGGCACAATCCTTTTGGAGTAAATACTTGGAGAAATTGGTGAATAGAAGCCTTTTGATGATCTTAACGACACCCGTTCATAATCTAAACTTAAAATTGGTGTAGATTAGTAGGTTGTTGGCTAATGATCTATTTTGTAAATGTAAACTCCATAGCTATATTCTTCCTCATTATTGGGTGATTATTTTCCAAGTTAAAGCTCAGTATCGTATTTATTTTCAGGTTTAAATTTACCTCTATTTTTTGGGATGTTACAATCTATATCTATACATATGTGTGTATTGATAAGTTGATATGAAAAGAACGAGAGGGATTTGTTTGGGATATTGAGTCAATTGGGTACAAATGTTATGAATGTAGTGCAAGTACATGGAGTATGTGTTTGATGTATGTGTAGGAATGGAAAGTGATGTATAAACCTAAGCCACTTCAGGTGAGTTTGACGTAACACCTTAAAATAGGATACATGCATGTATGTATATGTTTCTAAGTATGTTGTTTGAGCATGTTATATTTATAATTGTGTTTATAAATGTCATGCATGCTAGTATGTTAGACTTTCTATGAAATGTACGTACAAGCATGTTATATTTATGTCTTTATGTTATGCATGCTAAGCATGTTGCACATTTTTTACAAAATGATGGAATGAAATAGAAGGAATAAGGCTATGTTGTTGGGCTTCTACCAGGATGCCTATGGTGGATGGCAAACAACCACAAATTACGAATGATAGTACATGTACATACATGTACCGGAAGGGACAGATCATAGATTGTATTAATTGATGGTAGTCAAGACGTGCTTGAAAGCACCTCTGAGCTTGACTAGTTATGGACAAAACGATGAAGCCCCCACCATGCCAAGCGGACGTATGATATCTCAGATGTTTTTATGAGTCGCATGTATGCTTATACGTTACTTGCTTAAATAGGATACATGCTTGTATATGTTTCTGAGCACAATTATGATGTTTGCTTGAGCATGCTATATTTAAAGTTGTGTTTATAAATGTCATGTATGCTACTAAGTTAGACTTTGTACGAAACAATGTACGTATAAGCATGTTATGTTTGTCTTGGATGTTTAGCATCCTAAACATGTTGCATGGTTTTTTATAAGAAGATGAAATGAAATGAAATAGAAGAATGCGGCCATGTATGTGGGGCTTATACCGAGACACCGGTGGTGGACGAGAAGCAAGCATAAATTACGAATGATAGTTGGTACATGTACCAAAAGGCCAAAGAGGGTAAATTATAGAAGTCAAGATATGTGCTTGAGAGAACCTCTGAGCTTGACTAGTTATGAAACTCCCACCATGCAAAGCAAGCGTATGATACATTTGATGTCGCACATAGGCACAATACATCCCGTAGGCATGATTGTTTATCAAAACATGCACTTCATAATGTAACATATGTTTTACATGTGCTATGGAAATGTTGACGTTTATGAACATTCGTGATATGTTATATTTATGAATGAAACCATGGACTCACTAAGCGTAAAGTTAATGATATGTATCTCAATACGTAGCAGGAATTAAGAGTTGAGAGCACGAAGAGCAAAGGTACGATTGAGGAGGTATGACTAGGCCGCTTCAACCTTGAATACACAAATTAAGTTACGTGATATTATATTTCTTTGAGTTGCACTTGTACCAATGTGGTGTGATGACTAAGATGGCCCGACGTTTTTGATATTGAAAGTCTTCTACTGCTTGAATTTTTTGGTGCAACAAAACGCCTCTCCCCCAAGCCACATTGGCCACAAGTCGTCGTATAAAATTTGTTACCATGGTCCTACATATCCATGCACTCTTATACGAGGTCATCTCTCCGAAAATGCATAAAGGTGCCATGTCCAGTCTCATAAGCTCTTCCCACGTCCTCGAATTGTTCCTTCTCATGCCCTCGATCTATACACTCGATTCTACTCACCTTTGGCAACATTTGCCTCCTATGTACATGTCCAAACCACGGTCCCTCGATGTTTACGTTATAGGCGCCAAAGTTCTAAATGACGTGAGGCGAGGCGAGGCGTGACGTGGCTGCGAGGTCAAGTCTCAAGACTTATGAGTTAAGGCGAGGCCATGGCGTTTTTCAAGGTGTGCCCTATGGCGACATATGTATATATTTATGTACTTAGTGTGTTAGTGTTTGAATAATCTCGTAGAAAAAATTAAATCCATATATAGTTATAAAATAAAAAAGGAAAGAACCATTCATGTCAAATACATCGAGTTTATAGAAAATTATATCGAGTGTAAAACCGAGATTAAATCTTGTCTCTACTCACTACTTTCTTCAATCTCCAAAAATTCTTGTTCGACTTACCGTATACGGGAATAAGAGTAAGGATTTACATATCTAGGGTTTTAGTTTTATATTTCCTTTTAATGTTCATTTAAATCTTAGGTGTCGTACATAATTATCATTTATCCCTCAAGTTATATGTTTAAGAAAGTAATAAAAAAATCATGTATTACAAATTAACGCGTCGTAACGTGACATAACGCGCTATGACATGTCGTAACGCGTTATAAGGGAAGCCAAGCCTTAGAGTGGAGCTATAGGGTTAAACCTGGCGGCAAAGCCAAGCCTTGGTGCCATAATGAGCCATAAAGAGGCCGTAACGAGTTATTTAGAACCATGATAGGCGCTAACCTCAACTCGACTAGAAAGACCTCATTGATATCCTATCCACTATGGTTTGAGCACTGTAACTTGATTTCCTTTCATGTGCCTTCTTTACCACCCACAACTCCACCCCGTACATGGATGGTATGATAATCCAATAGTTCTAGTGACCAAATTCATGTTCCCCAATATATGAATAAAAGCGAAGGTTCCATTTTGGAGAACCAAAATGAGTAGTTTTGCTTCATGGTTGTTTCAAGGAACCCCGAAATAGGATATTTAGTTTTTGGTGCAATTTGCCTATACATAAATTAATATGATAAATTGATTTTTTATGTAATTAAAAATTATTTAAATTAAGAAATATTAACTTGTCAGTTGATTAATACCTCTATAAGATAATAAAATCCCACGGTCCCAACAATATAAGCCTAGATTGCATGGACTTATGGTACAACACATTAGCAACTATAGAAGTGAAAGAATAGAGTCGTTGACTTCACTTTTCTCTTGACTCAATATTACATAAACCTTTCATACACTAGTTAGAGAGGACAAGCCATGAGATGTTATCCTCAGACAATGGTGTATTTGTCGTTGAACCCCATCAGACCATTGTTGCAATTGCAAGGGCGGTTGCATAATGGGTAAGGTAAAAGAAACTTCAATTTGAAGCAATACGATGTGATCGTCTATTGCAATAAATCTCTCTGCTAACTCATTCAAAAATGATGTACTTGTAATAATGAATCTCAAATCATTATAATGTTCATTGCTACATTAAAAATCCAACTTATTAGTGTTTGTCATTCACTCAATCCCATTGAGGTTTTAGCAGTGTTCAAAAAGGCGTGTCATGGGGTTAGACGCGTCTCCGCCGTTACGATATGGACCATAGCGTTTATGTAATGGCGGCTTGAGGCACGCCAAGGCGTCCGTTTTCTGTAAGACATCGATATTTTAAATTTGTTTTTACCATTTGTGTTTTACTTTCACATTTACTTTTATGTGTTACATTGTTAAGTTAACTCACTAATAGCTTCATCTTATACATCTAATCTAAGTATCTAACATACTTTTTGCAATAAGCTTGTAGACTTGTACATCACTTTTTGTTGGCTTTAACATCAAATGCAACTATGTAAGCTTTTTATATCATATCAACTATATATTAATTTAAATTGTTTGATATCATTTGTTTTCATTGTAAATACATGTATAATAATATATGTGATATATTAATTTGCTGCCTTAGTTCACGCCTTGGAAAACGTTGCGTCCTCGTCATGGCTCGTAAGGCTTAAGGCTTGACTTCGGCGCTACACCAAACCGCAAGCTATTTTGAACCATGGGTTTTAGATAACTACGAGAAGGTTCTAGATACATGTTATAATCCCTATGTTGTTCTTGACCAATGTAGCTAATTTAATGGAACGCACCCACAAAGAATATTCAATGTGCCTTCAGTTTCTACAGCGCATTATAATTAACTACGGGTGATCATTTATTATAATTTATCGAACAAGAAGGGTATGGAATGTAGATTCAATTCATACCCCATTGACGAGTTTGGATTGAGGTTTTGAGGTTTTGATGACAAGGGATTTACTATTTTGCTCAACATCAAAAGCTTAAACAATTGAAACTAAGGTGTCATTTGGTTTGTCGGAATCCGAGGGATGTTGAAAGAATTGGAATGGTCAATTCCATCGACCAAACTCCATTGTTGTGTTTGGTTAATTCATTGAGTTTATTATGGAATTTCAATTCCAAATATGGCATAATTTAAATTCCTTGGATTTTAGTAAAGCATTCCAACTCATTTTCATCTTATCTTTCTTTTGAGAAACACCATTTTGCCCATATATTTACTTTAATTACTTCCATTCCACCCGTCGTCACCACTACCACCACCGTCTCCGCCACCGCCAATTCCACCACCACCGCCTCCACTACTACCATCGACGCTGCTGATGCCGCCACCACTACCACCACCGTCGTTCTCCCCATCGCCGTCATGAACGTTGCCACCACTACTGCCGCCTTCATCACTGTCGTCGTCCGCAGCCACCGCCATCAATTAATATTATTATTAATTTTATCATTATATAATATTAATAAAATATGAAAATGTCATAAAGGGGTGTTTTGGTCATCTATCATTATTTAATTATAATCCCAAGTATATATTCAGCAAACCAAACAAACTGATTCCAATTATATTGAGCGATCACATTCCTATTTCTATTATATTGAGCGATCACATTCCTATTTCTGCCAACCAAACAGTCAACGTGATTAAATTTCATTCCAATTCATTTGACAAATTCCAATTCTAATAGATTCCATTGAGTGAACCAAACGCCACCTAAAGAATTGAATGAAGCATGAAGAAGACAGATAAGAGTAATAGAAGTTTTCTTGCATGATATTCTCTCTTAACTCACTTCCAAATACTAGCTTTATGATGATCAAATTGGTGTTCATCCTCAAAGAAAATCTAAGTTGTACAGAAACTCAAAACACTTGCTTGAAGACGAAGATGTTATGGTTTGAAGATCTCGACGTCTATAGTGATGACATATTATGATCTTCAATTCCATTCCACTTCATTACAATCGAGATGGTTAAGTGTTCTTAGTTTATCAAACTAGGTGAGAAACTTGGTGTACTTAAAACTTCTCCAAGACTTGAAAGAAAACTTTGAGGCTAAAGATCAAGAATATAAAGATAAGGATGAATAGTAACTGAAATCTTCAAAAGCTAGCAATTAGAACCATCCCTTGTTATCTATTTACGGTTTAAAGAACAAAATCTTCCATAGAGAATATTACCCTCAAGGTCCATTTGATTCATCATGAACTAATTAGTCTTCCAACATAACTAACTATTTGTACGAAACTAATTCACATCTTTAGTCTCTCTATTTTTATGTTTATACAAGTAACACCCTCATTTTCTTTAAGTTCCTAACTAACTTCCATCAACGATCCACATTCCAAATCCATTTAGAGTAAAACCACTATCGAAACCAACATACATTGGTTTTAATCAACAAAAGCAGCTTTACCTTGAAAGAGCTACTCCCACCCCAATCAAACAAAGAAAAGAAGCAAAGAAGAACCATCCTCCATAATGGGCTTAAATTACCAAACTTAAACACCTTCACATGGTCAAAAGAGGAGATAATTATGCCAGAAGTCAAAGGAACAATATCACAGAAAACACAATCCTATAACTACAGATGGATACAGCTAGGGAAATTAAACCAGTTCCACATGTAGATGAAGAGTGCTCAAAAACTTCCAAGACAGGTTTGACATGCAGATAAAGTCATCTACTGTTTAAAGTACCATATGGAAACACAGCATAAGCCATTTGAAAGTTCAAAACTGTCATGTTCTCCAGACGAAAAAAGGGAGACCTCCATAAAAAAAACGCAGCATCTGACGGGGATGATTATCATCTATTTACAAGGAAAACTGCAACGAAAGAGTCCTTGTACGAATATGTCACAATTTACCATACTTCTCAATATATCCCTGCAAGCAAAAGTACCTAACTGTCAAATGCCACAGACAGATAATATCTAATTTTCTATATCCTAGGATTCCCAATCAACATAGCGAGAAAACGCACCTCAACAAGTTTCACAAGTTTTGGCTGGGATGAGGAAAGATACATGTCAATAGATTCTTGCATACTTGGAATATGCTCTGATGGTAAAGTGTTCATGACCTTGTCAACAACCTTCTTAACAATCACTTTGTGGGCATCTTTGCTCAGTTTGCCATCACGCCATGTGGGCTTGACTATTTCTTTCACAAATTCTATCAGAGCAGCACGAAAATGTTTAAGGGCTTTAGATTCTCTAGTGCCCTCCCCTTCTATATCAAAATCTTGACTACGGTATCGGCTACTATCATCTCCTACTTTAATTTCTTTTGGTGGCCCATCATTTTGTTGCATGAAATCGGGATTAACTTGTACTTCACGTGCTTGTATGACATCCCCAACATGACCATGAGTCAGATGTTTTTTTCCTTTAGCTTCACTTTTTGTATTTTCCTGTTTGGTATCAACAGTACCCGTTGAGGTGAGCAATTCACATGCATTACTGTTCACGTCCATCGCATTGTCATGGCCATTTACATGACTGGCAAGAGATAATCTATCAGATCCATAATCCGTTCCAAATGTCTCTTTTAGGGGTGCATTGACATCCATCAATGAATGTATGCTTGAGATGGATGGCATTCGACTAGAAGAAGAAAATTTGGAGAACTTCTCTCCAATGTTTGGCTGCTCAATACTATCACGGATAGGATCATACTGGCTAGCTGGAGAAGATAATCCTTGGGAAATAAGAAATGATGACCGGAAAGGTTTTGATGGCTCCCAATCATAAGCAGAAAATTTTGTTGTAAATCCAGCTGAGTGTGGGGAAACCTTATTGTCACGATATAAATGTTCTGAATCAGAACCAGCAAATGGGGAAACATGTGATCGCAAGGTCGGATGAAGTTCTAGATCACCACCCAAATGCTTCACGGTTCCCAACGAATCAGACTTCCTAGAGGAGGAACTTAACAGCGTTGAAGTCCTTGGCCAGACCGAACTATGGTTTGATGGTGACATTCGAGTAGTCGACTGAAAAGAACTTGAGCCATAACTCAGGGAATAATTAGTGACAGGCATCTTCTGATTGTCAAACCCAAATTGATATCCTCTACCACTAAGTTCTTCCATATTTGTTGCATAAGAAGAAACCCAATTGCTTTTTTGGGTGTCTGAACCCTTGAACAGGTTACTTGAAGAAGTTTCATGCAGCAAACTATCTGCGTTAACAGGAGGATTCTCTTTGTCCAAGTACTGATTCTCTCCAGAACCCCCTGCCTCCACATCATTAAATAAGGAGTTCATTACAAGATCCTCTTTTTGTGACTCCTTGGGATTAATTTTATGCCTTGGGCTCTCTTTGGATTCCTGAAACAAGAACTTTTCAGAAGAACATGTAGTAGTCGGCACAGCTACAGAAGTTGCCAGACCAGATCTTTCTACGCCATCTCTTAAACCTGATATGGCAACAAGGACTTTAAAAATTAACAAGTCAAAAAATCCCTCTGCTATTTATGCTTCCCAAAAAAAATACAAATTACCTTCATCATCCTGAGGTTCACTTTTCTGATATGCAGCTACAAAATTCTCCTTCTGTTGGTCGCTGACATTCATAGGTTCTCTTATATGACGAAACCTACAAGAGTTTCCCTTAATGCACCAACCCTTAGCATAAAAGTTGCATATAAGAGCTGGTCGTTTGTTTCCTTCATCAAGTCCCGCCGCAGGTGACAAACTTCTAGGTCTTATCAGAGGAACTTCCAATCTGGAAAACCTAAAAGATATTAGTACTCTATCTGAGGGTATGGAGAAGCCAAAGACAAACTAAATAACTATAGATAAGACTAAAGCCACTGATAGCCACTTTTTTTAGTGGTAATCATATATTAAAGTACCAAACCAACATCATTGCACCTGGCTTCCTTTTGTGTATCATAGACATCTTTAGCACTCATCTGTGCAGTTTCTTCCTCGGAATGTGGAATTTTATTAGATTCGTAGAGACCGGTCACTGAATCTCCACCAGTCACTTCTTTACTGGATTCATTGAAAGGATTACTGGTCTCAGCACTCATCATTCCACCATCACATTGAGGAGCTTTGTCATCATCATCTGCAAGGGTCCAGAGCATCGATAATCAGCAATCCAAGTTCATGATCCTGAACAACAATCGACTATTTCCTAATTATGTATTAAGAATTCCCCCAATGGCAGGTTAAGCCAAGAAACCTAACATAGTAAAACAGCACATCTGGGTCATGCACCACCATTAAACACCCCCTACATCTAAAACCAAAGAGAATTAATATTTACCCACCAGATCAGTTCATTCCATGTTAAATTTAAGCTATACACGAACCATAGAGACACATACTACAGCCCTACAACTCCATCCCTAGTTGCAGTTGTGAGAACATAGGACCACAAGTGTGACCTTTAAAAACTCATGAAGCTAAGGTCTGCCAATTAAAGTATATCTAATAGCAAATCTATACTTATGTAAGAAATAATTATCTCCATGGACATATATCCGCAATTTCTTCAAATAGTTCTCCATGTGTATATGGGACTGAGCAAACAAATTGGAGTACGGACTGATCACGCCTACAAGAAACCAGACCAAACCAAACGATTGAGTAAATCCCACTCGAAAGTAGAGTCTAGAGTCAGGGGGATGAAATGTACGCAGACCTGACCCTTGCCTCAAGGTAGAGGTGACCTTTGCCTCAGAGTAGAGCGGCTATTTCCATGAATAGCCCGGCTTGCGCAAGCATGTGAGCAAACAGGTAGAAGGAACAATAACTAGCACATGGTGAATATAGAACGAGAAAATTAAGAATAAGTAGCGAGTAGATACAACGAAAACATGTGAAAGGCAACACACACAAAGCAAGTAAGACAAAACACAGAGCTTCAGGTAAGGCAAAAACACAACCCTAACCTACAATGCCAACCCTCTACCCCCAACCTCTCCAACTCCTTTCTGCCCCACCACGCTAGCTCTTAGGTCCGCACATCCGGTCTCCTACCTAGTCCTCCGTCTCCAAATATTGTTATCAGAGATCATGTCCTTGGAGATGTCTAAGGCCGCCATATCCATCCTCAATTGCTCATTCACGTCTCATCGGCCTTCCCCTCCTAACCCCCTCAACCGCCACTCTTAATACTATCCTCACCGTTGTTGTCAAAGGTCTCCTACGAACGTGCCCAAAACACCGCAATCTCTCCTCTCGGAATTTACTTATTAGTAGGGCAACACCCAACTCCTCTCAGAAAACCTCAATTGGATATTTTTCTAACATGGTCTGACAACAAGTCCATCTAAGCATCCTCATTTAGCAACTTCAAACCTCCTCTCAACGGTCCATACAACATAGTTGGTTTGATTGCTATCTTATAGAGTTTGCCCTTGAGTCTTATTGGACCTACTTGTCCCATAGAACCTCTGTGGTAGCTCTCCACTTTAGCCACCCTGCCTTTATGTGAAGTGTTACCTCTTCCTCAACCACTCTCTCTTTTTTAATCATGGAACCTAAATACTTGCAATTGTCCCTTTGGGTACCCTTTGCCCTCCAATGTTGACTTTCCGCATCTTCTATACACTCCACCCTGAAATTGCACAATAAATATTATGTCTTAGAACGACTAATGCACAAATCTTGTGATTCTAAAGCCGCTCTCTAGTGCTTCAACCTCTCGTGACCTCTACTTTCGACTCCGCTACCAACACAATGTCGCCAACGAATAACATGCATCATGAGACACTCCCTGGATCCCACGAGATATCTCATGCAAAGTCACAGCAAGGTCCAAGGATACTTCCCTAATAAGATGAATCCCCCATAAGACCTCATCCAAAAGAAAGGTCCAAAGACACTCCCCTGATTAAGCCTACAACCACTCACCCTATGTTTAGTCCAAAGTTCTTTAGCCTATTAAACTAAATGTCGCTTTTTATCTAAATGAAAGGTCCAAGAGAAACAAAGAAAGTTGTAAGTTGAAGTTAAACAGGGTAGCCTCAGAGGCCAAGTCCTCGTGCCGTCAATCTTCTTTTTCTTCAATCTATATACGAACTCACAAAAAATGTGTGATGCTTTGCAATTCCAAAGCTAATATTTGCAGCCGCCAGCCGGAGAGAAATATTTAAAAAAATAGTTTGAATGACAATGGGGTCATCTTTGTCAATATTTTTAAGATCTTGTAAAAACGCATAGGTTTGCAATTTCTACTATTGTGTACACCTCACAACCAAATGTACAACATTATAAATCATTTGGCACATGAGAATCATGTAAATTTTCTAGCATGTTGATAGTCACAAAACTTGTGTAAATGCAATGGTTAGCAAATAGTCCACAATGGATGGTCCAGTGAACACCGGTCATTGTGATCGTCACATAAGTAATAGATCGGTAAGAACCAAGATCGTATCCACAAGGACGATTGAACTACCAAAACATTGGGAATTCCATGAACTTCCTTTTTATAAGTTTCAATTAGAAAGAAACAAAATATTTGAGTTGGTTTGTTGGTGAACACTTGGAGTGAATGCAGATGTGATTTTCCCCAGAATTTACAGTGATAAGTGTTCACTGAACAATGAGAGAGGACGCTCTTTTCCAAAAAGCGAGATCTCACAACAAGTGCTCACACCTCGATCAACGTCATAACTTAGCTTCAAGAACTTGTCAATGGTGATTCTTATAAACTTTTCCAAGTTTGCGGGATTTTATGAAGTGTATTCTTACACACTCATCTTATCCACTACACCAAGTGAAGAATCTATCCCACTGTTCAAAACCCAACTTCCACTATGGTTAAAATAACTTATCCAAGCTCCCTTGCATCACCTAAGCTCGTATCTCAACATCCGACCCCTAGAATTAGACTTTTAACACACCGAAGAGATCAGCTTGTCCGCATCATTAGGAGATATTTAACTATGGGCAACTAAGTCCTCAAAAAGCTAAGCACTATGATGCCACTCAAATGCCACATAGTCACATACAAATTGTGGGTACCGTCCACACCAATTCTTAATGGTGTTTAGTTCATGCTAGAAATGTAGATGAAACAGAAATAGAGATTGCAAGAAGATATGCCAAAAGCTTAAATTAAATTCTAAGTGCATTGCCCACAACAGAAGGCACTAATACAAAATGGAAATATAGTAAGTAAATAAAAGGAAAATACAAGCTAAACTACTTTCTCAGCTTTGCTCTAAATTGCCAGCGTCCACAAATGAAGATCTGCACCCATCCTTTTATACTAGAGTCAAGGAGAGAGAGGAGGCAAGAGATAAAGATGCTTTTACAAGTGTGCAATAAACTTGCACACCCACCCCTTTTGTCTTCATCCATACTTCCACGCAAGGAACCACCTCCTCTCCGTATCAGGCCAAGCCACTTCCAAAAAATGACCAAATAATACTCTGCTTTGATCCATATAGCAAAAGTTGTTGTACTAGTCGAGTTGACCTTAAACTTCTCAAAGTTACCACTATGAATCCCACTGCGAGGAGTTCCAAGAACATAGTAACAAAGCACTGAATAGCTCTTTCAAGGCCAAAGTCCTCTCTCAGTGCTCGTATAGAAAGTTTAGACTAGAAATGGAGATTGAGACAAATTGGCCAAAAACGACTAAAAATGTAAAACTAAGAATCATGAAATAACCCCAAAAATTAGGGTTATCACATGTGCAACAAGAGTTCTCCTTAGACACATATTGTTGCCAACTAAGAATTATATCATCCATTCAGATGGGATAACTTCTCACCTAAGTGCCAAAAGAAGTAACCTCCTTCACTAGAAACAACAATCATGTGGAACCAATGACGGTAAAACTAACAATTTGAATGACAGAGGGGCCATCTCTCTCTCAGTAGTCGGTATTGTTTAAAATCTTATTACTCCTCGTAGATTGCCATTCAGCTATTGTGTACACCTCCAAAGCAAGAGTACAATGACTACTTACTTGAAATAACTTAAATAATGAAGATGCGGTTATAAATCTACTGCACATGCAAGCCACACAAAATTCAACATGTTGTAAGAATGAGATACCTTGATGCCAAAAAGGCGTAACCTCCTTCACTAATAATAACAATCATGAAGAAGCATTGAGCACTTGCAGAGAATAATACCGTATTAACATCCTCCACCACAAGTTGAACACTGTAAATATATCAAAGCAGCCATACAAGTTTATAGGCAAAGTTTACACATGTGACTATGGAACTTGGAAGATTCAATTATGTTAGGCAAGTGAACCAACATCAATGTCTAGAAGCACTTTATCATAGACTAATTGGTTTAGGCTAAAAAAATGCAATAGAGGTATAAAGTGAGCCCCCTAAGTTCAAGGACATAATTTTAATCCTTCCATGTGCTCTAATGTAAGGTCATTTCCTTCCTTGCAATCAACACACTCGAATACATTGGCACGATTTTACCATGTCACTCTTGGTAAGTCCCCACGTCTCCAAACAAATTTATGTGGGTAAAAGTTTCTTTTCTAAAGGGTGCACTCAAATGTATATGTAAGAGAGGATCAAACCATCAAGACCTATTCTTGCATAGGTTTCTCCTCAACTAGTGTTGGTCCAACTATCTCCAATATTCATAATATTTAATCTTGTCCCTCAACATATTGGTCACACATCCACCTAAGCTTGATAGCCCAACAACTTACCCTATAAACCATTAGGTCTCTTTACCATCCTATATAACTTACCCTTCACCATCAATTGAAGTTTCTAATAACATGATATCCTTGAAGAATGTCAAACATCACATATGTTTCACTCTTATCATAGTTCTAACATACAAGTCATCTCAAATAGCAAAAGCAAGTTCCTAACTACATGTTGTTGCACATGTTTGCGTTGTCTTCGGTTGTTGTACCATTGCCAAAGTTGCATTTCACGTACTCTTTTTCAATTCAGCTTAATCTGAAGAGCTTCAGATACTAAAGGGTTTGTCATTGTCTCTGTCTTCAACTTTCATCTAACATAATGTTTAATCCCAACAATCAACATGATGGACACAAGTAGACAATTGTGTATCAACAAGTATGTCTTTTTGTCAACTCTTCCATGCTAAAGCAAAAAAAAAAGTTAAGTACTCAATGCACCCCATGTGTATCTGTATAGTGATATGGAAAGTATGTTTAGTTGTCAAAATCAAGGTTTTAAAAGTACAGAAACTTGAGGCGAGGCGTAAGCCTCTAGGCCGTTCGTGGTGTAAGCCAGGCAAAACCATATCGAACTTAAATCATAAAATATATTGAATAGAAGTGTATAAGTATACACCTGATAGAAATTACAAAATATACATACACAATATATATATCTATAATACTAACCAAGGAAAAATATAATACATTCGGCAGTTGAAAGAAAGTACTTGTAGTAGGCCAAAGAAAATGTACAATATTATATATATACACACACTAGGTATAGGTTTTCCATACGTGTAAGAGAAAGAGAAGAGAGGAGATTTTATAGAGTGATTGAGAAATTCAGCTAAGAGAGAGAGAAAGAAGTAGCCTTTCTTTTTTACCTAAGTTTAGTGTTTGACTTTTTAGTCTTTTATTTAAAAGACACACCCACATGCGCATCAGAAAACAGAGGTGAACGCCTCTTCATAAACCACCGCCTCACCGCTCCCATGCAAGGCTTACAACTCAACAAGACATTAAGAGGTGATGCCTCAAGTACGGTTTTGGGCCGCCTCACCTTGAGGCACACCTCAACCATTTCTTAGAACCATCACACTCGTTATCATGTCATCAGTTCATTTAAATCAATTCACATATATTGTACATAGTGTCTTGTTCAACCAACCCATCACTTCCCTTAGCGGCCTATTATATGTCTTCTATCGGCAAACGCAATTCGCGATCCTTTTTCTCTCTCTGTATATTTCCATGACGTGTTGATGTCTTTAATGACGCCTTAGGCATAACAATTAGTTTGCATTTTGAACACCCTACTTTAAGCCATTAACATGAAAGTTCTATTGTACACCTCTTAAGCTTCATCAATTAATAACTTATATAACTTGGAATATCCTCTCGACTGTCATAGATTAGGACCAAGAAATTCTCTTCATTTATTTGGCATCCTCTTAGTCTTATGGATAACATCAAACGAAATAGTAAGAAATGTTTTGGCCTCGTGTCGAAATGTCAACTAAGCTTTATATAAATATTATCAAACCTTAAAGTTTGTTTCACCTTTTTAGCTTCCATCTTCTCGAGTACTCTCAAACTATATACAAACCTTGTTTAAGTGTCATCAAATAACTTGTACAATTCCTACAAGCTTCTTTCCCTAGTCCATTGAAGACCGACCAAAATAACATTTGCATCTCGTCATTCACCAACCTTGTCATTTTCAACCTTTATGCATTTGATGTGTCTTGGCCAATGTTCTAAATTCATGGATTAGGACCAACTAAGTGTCTACCTTGGCTTTAAGCATCTCCATGCCACTTTGAGGGTATGTTTGGTACATGGGACAGTTGGGACAATACTGATTAAGAACTTGTCCCACATTTAGTGCGACAATAGACTCGAATAGGACAAGATTGAGTGAGCCAAAGATGCTTCTTTAATAGATGGAACAAAAATCAGGAAGATGAAACAAGTTTGGTAAATTACTAAACTACTCATGTAGTCATGTTAAATTAGAACCTTAAATTAAAAACATTAAAACCCTGCACAAATATTTTCACCTGTGTACCTCATTCTCGCCCTTCTAGTCATGTCTTAACTAGGGCAGCTTTATGCCTCCTTGGACGATCAAGTATTAGAAGGTCACTTGATCCATACCTCAGCTTATATCAAATGTTAATCTTAGGTCATTAGTTTTTCTTTCTCTTATCGTCAACCAACTTGTATACATTTTGTCATACTTGTTCTAATATTTGTTAAGTTCCTCGTGTGTTTATACTTTAGCTTTTTTTTTACACTTCCCATAGCTTTTTCCGCCAACTAGTCTATACTTCTCTACGTTCTATGCACTCTTTCGACCATGCAGTACTCCTTACCAAAAGGGGCATTGACCAACGGCACATAGGTTAGAGATAGAACTCACCACCCATGACACTCCACAAGTACGACTTTCAAGTTTATGTACGACAAATGATCCCATTTCCAAGTGAGCCAAAAGCATATCTAGCTATAGATTTGACAACTCCTAAAAGGTTACTCTCTTATAACGAACAGCCTTCCCTTTTTAAGGTCTCATACTCGGTCTAATTCACTCATTTAGCAGTATTCCTTAATGAACAAGCAGCATGCTTTTGGAGGCTCCATGCAGGTCTTTAGCCATGAAGAAGGGGTTTCGACAAGTGAATAAGTTGGCAAGCATCTTGTTGACTCTCAAGGTTGGCACTTTAAATTCAACAAAGTAATGATATAAGCTTTCGAAATAAGTAGAGAAACTAAGATGGCGTTTGTTTTTTAAGTGGTGCTGAAGTCTGATTCCACTTCTGATTTTTAAGTGGTGGTGCTGAAGTCTGAAATCTGAATACAAAAGACTGTTTGTTTTTTAAGTGGTGGTGCTGAAGTCTGAAATCTGAATAAAAAAGATTCGCAATTTTTTGTATAATTCATGTCTTGGATTTATCAATATCAATTGTGTGTCATCAAGTAGCTTTATTTATGTGAGGTTTTTCAAAACAATAAAAAAAAAATAGGCCACGTTTCCAAATAGGGACGATGTCGGAGAGGAGTCGATTTTGAGAGAGATCGATGGAGTCTGGAATGACTTTTTGAGAGGAGATCGATGGAGTCTGGAGTGATTTTTGAGAGGAGATTGATGGAGTCTCGGTGGATTTTGGGTAACAGTGGGGGAGAAGGCATTAGATGAAAATAAGTGGAAATAAGTGGAAACTTTGTCACTTATTTGGTAAGATGAAAATAAGTGATAAGTGGCTCTGAAAAAATGAAAAAAACAAACGGTCTGAAACTAAAAATGTCTGACCGAATAAGTGATAAGTGGCTATTAAGTGCTGAAATTGAAAAAACAAACAAGGCCTAAATGTATATGCAAATTGCGTAAAATGGGTGAAGGTGTACTTGGAATATGACAGTAGTATGACGCGGCATAGAAGACACTCAAGTAACTTCAAGCATTCATGACACGGATCAACTACATCTAGCTTCTGCATTAGTCACTATGTAACCAACAAGTATACCCCCCTAATAACCAAATGTCGAAATTCAATCCAAGACCTTGCCTATAAGAAGACAAGTCATCAAAATAGTAACTATTTACCTACAAATTGCCTTGGAAACACAAAGGTAAATGTTTTGATGCAAAACAACACGATGAGCTTCCTTTTTCTCTTTTTCTAAAGAGCACCAAATATCCTTAGAATTACTATGGCTACAAGTAAACTTAGAAAAAATTATAGTAAGGTTCATTTGTTCGACATGCTTCCCTCCTCATCTTCCTTTTTCTTCCCGAAGTCGCTATTTACTTTTTCACTTCCCATGATTCCTTTTATTACTCTCATCGAATGACATTGTTTTCAACATATTACGAACACGTTTCAAAACAAGAGGTAGTAAATAATCAAAAAATCACCCATACAAACAAAGCCCATATTGTTTCCTTATTTTTTGAGATAATTTCTTCTGTGTTACTAGAATCCTAGATTGCTTACATTATCATGGACATTATGATATAGATCAACTTAATTTGAGCTTTCAATTATGCTTAAATAATGTCCCTAAAATATATGATTGTAATTTATTTGATCACCTCTTTGTTCCTCTTTTCCATCTGCCTCCCCATCAAAAGTGGTTTCACAATGAAAACTACCATCCGCCATTAACCTCGTGTCCAGCAAAAAGCCATGTCACCAAACTTAGTCATCACCTTTGTAGAATAGTCGTATCAAAATGCCAAACGCTACCATCATATTGCCATTAGCCGCATATTGCCCTCTGCCATTAACCTATACTTGTTTAATTCATTAAGCTCATTGCAACGTGCTAAACTTCAAATATTTTAATTGTCTTCGACCATAAATCATGAATATATCGATATCCTTCTCTTTCTTGTTCGGACCGACTTCTATTTTAACTCTTTTGTTTGGGTCTTCTAGTCAAGTTCACCAAAAAAGTTTCCATGCCTTCTTTATGGTACTAGAGACGATCAATAAAAGGTTTGAGGACCGAGTTTCATCTTGGCGACCACTACTACTACTCACCTTTCATGTCGATATTCCCATTTCAATTATATAGATGGAAATAATAGGCCCAAAACCGCCGACTAAGAGCTCAGGTTCAGGCTCGATTAATCTCTCTACGACTCTACAGAAAGGCTTTGTCGTAAACTATCATGATCAATGGTCGTCATAACCAAGATGACTAATTTGTTAACACAGCATGGAGAGTTTTTTTAGCCAACTCCTCAAAGAAAAGGAGACTAATAAAGTTAATAGAAGAAGTCGAACTTATATGCGAATTGAGAAGATGGTTAACATGAAAGAAGTTGTGCCGCCACTTTGTGCCAAATGTTATCAGCAACCTTGTGATTCCAAATTTGTGCAGGATGGTGTAAGCATCTTCACTGTTTTATTCAATGTCCATGTGCCAAGTCTTCGTAGGTTGAGAAAGAGATGATCTCCATGTATTGAAATGGTTTGAATCTAAATATTCTGGTTTGTGCACCTAGCACGCTTGTGACCACTAGCAATCCTCTTTACTAGCTTATCAAATTGAAGACAAAACTTCGTCTTTTCAAAGATAAAGGCGACAACTAAGAGGACAGTGCAACTAAAGTCAAATTCCAGACCATTCTTGTTTTAAAATTTGTAATCCTTGTCATCCAACAATCCCTCAATGGTAACTTAAGCATACTTCTCCAACAAGATGTTCCAATTTTCATGGATATGGGCATTAGAATAACCTCCATGGGATCCACCATGTTAGTTTATGAAGAAACTTAAATAATGCTATTGTGGATGAAGAATTGGGCTTAAATGAGGCATTCTATGAGCAGATTATGGTTAATGATCAACCTAAGAGCCCAATGACAGGACTTATATTTAACGTATCTTTCTTCAACTGCTTGTAGCCGACAACAGAAAGAATGGTAAACAAGTGTCTTTGAAAATTTCATCCAAATACAAGACAAGGGTGTTCGTTAATAAGTTATCTAACAAGTGAAATTGGAAGTAGCAAAGATGTTATTCCAAATGAATCCATAAAGAATCTGGGAATGGAAGTAGAGCCAATTCCAAAGCCATGTATCATGTCATGGATTACTAAAGCAACTTGCCAATACACAGGAGGTGTCTAGTGAAGTTTGCTATTAGCCTATTAGGAAGCCCAAGGAAAAATTCATGTTTTGCACTTGTGCATACATTTGAAGTTTGCACAACCCTTGAATCTGGACTAAACGCACAACATTTGACGCATCCCAACAACTATATCATTTGTAAATGTTAACATCTAGTATACTCTTTGTTGTGCTCCGCATACACCCACATTGAAGATACAAGAGAAATACTTCTTCATTCAATATTTTCCTCCATCCAATGGCATCCTAGGTGATGCTGCTAACTTTACAGAGCTAAGTTATTCTCAACATGCACAAACCTGATTCACTTAGTGGCAATAGAAAAGGCTTTGGAAGCCTTAAAAGAAAAAAAAAACTATTCCTAGTAGTTCATTATTATCAACTGTAGTATTAGAGTCGTCAGTTAGTAAGATTTTTAGTAACTTTATTATATATAAGGATGTAACCAAAGGTTTTAATGGTGCTCAATTAATATGTTTTCTCTGATTTATTTAGATGTTTGGTAGATTTATTAAGTAACAGGATCAGTTTTTTTGTAATGGTGGATAATGGTACATGTTCATAAAGCTTGGTTAAGATGTTCTCCATCCTCGCTTTAAATCCTCATTTACTTCGGCTATTTTGGCTTCCCTGTCGAACCTTATAATGTATCTGTGTATTTTAAAGTTGGGTACTTGGGTTGTCGTCGTCATATTAATCGCTCTTAATGAATTGCAGTTTCATTGGCTGTTTTAGCACGTTTAACCACCTCACGTTTATCAGAACTTCTTATGAATGTTTGTAGCTGAGACTGAGTTCAGAATCAACCATGTGGATCAGGTCATTTCAGTTCAGACATACATGATTGGTTCTGCACGGGTAACTTAATTCTGTAAACAATGTCACTTTCGTGAACCAAATACTCAGTTGAGTCATTTTTTTATTTGAAGAGGTGTCACTCCCATTTATGGAATATTAGCTTTTTCTTCTTTTTTTTATTCTTTCTGTTTTCTTCTTTGATCATTAAAGCAGACCGGTTTTTCCATTGAAATTTGGTTTCCATATATAAAATTACATGCATGCAATTAATATTCGTTTGATTTACTAAGTTCTCTTGTAATGAATACTTCCATTCATCAAATCATCCGGTCTATCTTCTTTACTTCGTCAGTTTTTCTTTATTGGGCATTAAGTATTACCAATGGATCTCAGTTGCAAAGGCCACAAGAGAATTGATGATATCAATATATCATATATGTTTCTAGGAAGTCATGTGTTATGGTAAGCTTTGACGTGAAATAACAAGCTATATGTTTATCTATTTCTAAAATGGAAATTCAATTTAATACTTTGTACATTAGCTTCATTTTCCTTATGTTGCAATTCACGCTCAATCAGGGTAACTGCAAGATTTTTTACAACGAACAACGAAGTCAACATTGTGAAGTCTAATATACTAGACGGGCACGTGATCTAACTTGGTGCGGCTTACCTCCCATCCTGGACAGGAAGGTACTTGTAACCCTCACCATTGAGCCACGTAAGAGAACGTATAACTAAGTTCGGTATTTGACGACATCCCAACATAAAACAAGTCTACAAACCCAACTGAAACAACTTAAACATAATATTTGCTCAATCAAACATACATAGAACAGAAACATATTAGAAACATATGATCATTGCAAATATCCAAAAAAGAAAAGAGCTACACTTGATTCTCTTCATGTCAAATCTAGTACTCCAAGTACATAACTTATTTTACATTAGGGTGTTTATATTTCTAAATCACCAACATTTTCTTTTGAGAGAACATCAACATCTTCTATCTTTTTAAAGAATTAACCTGGTCATCAAATTTTCTTCAGTACTTTCCAATTGTCAACATCCTCATTTTTAAAAATAGTCATTTGACTTTACAAATCAAAGTGTAGCCCTTTTGTTGGAACAGATGGAGTGTTGAATGTTGATAAACATATAACTACACAGATGCGCTTAGACTGAAGACCTAGATGAGCCTTTATGCATGATCAATTGACATATCATGTAACCCTAGAATACCATAATTGGGACAACACATCGAAAGAACACACAAATTAAACAAACAGTAACATGCATTGTTCTTAATTTGAAGTAATATGATGCCATAAACCGCTAAATAATTCGAATTTTAACAGAAACAAAAAAAGGTAAATAACAGTATAAATCTTTAGATAGAAAAGATGCTCACTTTTTTCATGATCTCGGTCTTCAATTGGCGGCGATAAATCGTCTCCGATTTCATTTACTTCATCGCTTTCTACTCCTTCTTCTTCTTCTTCTTCATCATCATCATTATCTTCGTCGGAGACTTCTTCTTCAACTTCTATCTCTTCTTCAACTTCTATTTCCTCGTACTCGTATTCTTCAGAGTCCGATGCGGTTGGAGATTGATGATCGGCCGTCGCGGCGGCCGGAGGAACTGCGGAGGAGGTAGGCATTATCGAGGTTTGAAAGATTGTGAGTAAACTGTGGGCGGAAATTGGCAGAGGGTTTGAGGGAAAACTAATGAGAAGCGCCTATTAAAGAACGTGGGGGCATAACCGTCAATTATACCTTATGTTTAGGGGTGTTTAAAAAACCTACCAACCCGATTTACCCGAAAAGAAATCAATCCGAAATAATCCGACATATAATCGATACAAAATTAGGATAATCTGAATCTATTTGGTTGATATTTGGTTAGGCTCAAGGCAACCCGATCAACCGGCTAATCCGATAAACATTTTAGCGACTTCTCTAAAGTTATTTTTATTTCTCTTTAATATTTATAAGTTATCAAAAACAACTCGGCAATGACGAGCAATAAAACTCATAAAAATACATTATTGTAAACTTATATGTAATACTTAAATATTTGATGAACTCGTATATTTTTTTGAATGATGAATTGTATTTCAAAGAAAAATTTCTTTATTTTTATGTTTTCAATATTATTTTTACTTTATTTAAAGACAACCTGACCAAACCAACCAAGTTGGATTTGGTTAGGTTGAAAATTCTCAAACCGCCACCATTGAGTTAGGTTGTTGAAATACTTTCAACCGATCAACCCAATCCGTGAGTACCCCTACTTATGGTGAGCGGGTGTTTTATGGGTTAGGTTGATCGGGTTTAAAGCAGTTCAACAATTTAATCTAATATTGGTGGTTTGAAAATTTTTAACTTAAACAAAAGTGCAAGTCAACTCAACCCATTATAGTTGGTCAGTTTGGTCAATTTGGTTAGGTTATGTTTAAAAAAAGTAAAATCAACATTGAGAACATAAAAATAAAGAAAACTTTCCTTTGAAAATATGATCAATCATACAAGAAAATATACAAGTTCCTCAAATATTTAGGTAGTACATATAACTTTTCAATAATGTCATCTTATGAGTTTTATTGTTCGTTGTTGTTGAGTCGTTTTTGGATATTAGATAGAAATACAAATAATTTCAAAGAAGTCGCTTAAACTTTCATCGAAGATGCTCCTAAAAACATACTGTTATTTTTATTTAAAAAAAATCATGTCAGATGTCTTAGAGCATTTCTAACATATTTTTCAAAAAAAATTAAAAATATATAATCAAAACTCAAGATTTCCAAGATAAAAGTATATTTAATTCCAACAATTTTTTTATTTTAAAGATTCGATATTAATTATATTATTAAAATATGATATACATAATAAAATACATGATAAAATATTATATACATAATAAAGTATTTTTTATTGATGTGAATATAATAAAAAAATAACACAAGGGTGGTGGTTTGTTGGCAAAAAGGCCAAGGGGATGTAGTCAAATATCTCATCTACTCTAGGTTCGAGTCCAAGCATTAGCATCTTATGGCCAGGCTTAGTATCAGACAGTCGCACTTGCCAAGGATGTAGTTTAGGCAAAGCCTAGGTGAACCTTTCTAAAAAACTATAATAAAAAATTATTTCTCTCAAATAGTGATTATTCTTGGATAGTTCTTCAAATTTGGAGACTTTTACACTCTCTCTAATGTTTTCTCTTTTTTGGATAGTATATTGGAGTAAAATTTTGTCCAGGATCTCCATCGTAGATAATCTATTGGAGATGCTCTTATAGCATCTTCAACCGCCATGTTAAAGTAGATATTTTGAAGATTTAGAGTTTTTTTTCTTCAAAAGTTATACTAAAGTGTATACTAAATGTAACACCCCGATTTTTCGAAAGGTATCATTTTAAGTTAATACTGGAATCCTAGATTTTATAGTCTTGTTGGATGAAGGGTTCAATTACGAATCCAACGGTTCTTTTCGGAGCTAAATCAGAGCTATAACGAAGAAGTTACGGTCAAAACAGTGAACGAGTGGAAAACCGGGCGGACGGTGCATCATGTGACTTGTGTCGCGGCTTAGAATCAACCGCGCGACTTAAGGGAAGCGGGCGACTTATGCCGCGACTTAAGGTCGCGGCATAACCCGCGAAATGCACTACCAGGCCAAAACTCGATTTTTCAGCCTTCAAACCTCATTTTCTCTCAACCAAACCCTAAATCTCTTCCCCTTTTTCTCTCCCAAACCAACCCCAACCTCTTAAACGAACCCTAACTCATTTTGTGGAGATTTCCTCCTTAAACCACATGATCCTTCATCATCTAGCTAGTTGA
Source organism: Arctium minus (assembly GCA_954870635.1). NCBI lineage: Eukaryota > Viridiplantae > Streptophyta > Magnoliopsida > Asterales > Asteraceae > Arctium > Arctium minus. The sequence continues at coordinate 70,759,901 of OX941094.1, read as the reverse complement.
GATCATGAACCACTTTCATCTTCATCTTCTTCACCAAGTTCATGAGGATTTCATCTAAACCTTTTCACCATTTGAAGATTGGAAATTTATGGTTCGTTTTGGTGACCTACAAGTGTTTTGGTTGGTGGATTTAAGCTTTTGGTTGAGGTAATCTTCTCCTTCTTCAAGTATGAAAAATTAGGGTTTTGGTATTTGATGAAAAGTTCATGTAAGTCTTGGGGAACAATTTTAAGGGTTGAATATGTTATATTTATGGTTGGAAATGTGTGGATCTAGGTTTTGGAGGCTTGAGTTGAAGAGTTGGAATGGATGTCTTCGGAAAGCTTTGGGTGTGATCTATGCTTTTGGAGGCCAATGGTTGGGGATTGAAACCTAGGTTTAACTTAAACTAGCAAGGTGAGTTCAAGTTGATTTGTGAAAACGGTGTACATGCCAAAATGTTTATTTTAAAGTGTTTACATGTTTTACATGGAATTGTTAACTGCTAATCATCTGATAAGTTTTGGTTATTTGAAAGTTTTCAACTTTATAAATTTATAAAACACCCACATTTGGGATTTTGGGCATTTTGATAAATAAATCATATATTTTGGGTATTTAAATAATTTATTTCATGAAGTATATTTTTTAGTATAAATGCATTTTATTGGGTGTCATGGGATGATTTGAAAGAATAAAAGGTATAAACCCACTTGTAAAATGTTTTGTCCCAATGTAAATCATGTTGGAGTTATTTGTGTGTGTTGAAGCATGGGTTGCATTATGTCGGGTCGATTACGTTTGATTCCATTTTCATGATTTTCAACGTTGGGTCTTTGGATTTGTTGAGCTTATGGCTCGGCTTGGTTTTGTTGAGTCTTGGGGACACTTGTCCGGTTTTGATAGCTAATTGTAGAGCGCTTGGTTATGATTTGCATTTATTGCATCTTATTTGGGAATTACATGTTTTGAATGTGTTAGTTCATTCGTTTTGAGTCATGTAATGTTTCAGCCCCGTCTGCTATGGATCCATGAGCACTTTTGTTATTCTGTTCGATGTTGGGACGACTAGCCTCTCTACATCGTGGCACGTTAGGCATCAAATTGGGTTATAAGTCCATCGTGCGGCACGTTAGGCATCAGATTAGGTTGTAAGTCCTTCGTGCAAGTATCTATGGGTGTATGCTGAAAGATGCTGAGCTCGATACTTTTATTATTTTTCCAATGGTGAAACGCTAGTTTTCCCCATTGCGGCGTGGTTAGGCATCTTCGGTATGGTGTAAGTCCTCCGTGCAAGTATCTATGGGTGTATTCTGAAAGATGTTGAGCCCGATACTTAATACCAGTTTAACGTAATGGGTGGCTTACTTTGTGCACGTCGTATTATGCGGAATCGGGTTTCCCCCGTCACCGAAAGGTGTTGTCTTTGGGTTGAGTCTTTTATACATTTGTTTTCGGTGACATTTTGCAGGCATGCATTTATTCCATGTTTTATAGGTTGATTATTAATCCCCACCCGTGTTTTGGGGTGTTTTGTAATATAAAACGTTATTTACGATGTCTTAAATTGGGAGTCGATTTATATTCACGTTTAAGTGAGTTTTGGATTGCATCGGTTTATAAAGAATGTTGTATTGGAGCATTTTCCTTAAAGAGGTATATTATAGGAAAACGAGTCGTTTCCATTTCTAAGGTAAATCATTTTGAAAGATCTTTGTTTTGAACTGAATTCTTTTCTTATAAAGATATATTTATACATGTTGAAAAACTCTTGAGCTCACTAGGCGTTAAGCCTAACCTTTTTATTTGTCGGCATGTGCATCAGGTTCCAGATGGGGGGTTTGGTTCTAGCAGTTATGAAGGGTTGAGCCTTAGATTTGTGCAGTGTAAGTATTTGGTGAAGTCTTCCGCAACTTGGAAGTAGTGACTATTATTGGGTTTTCGTAGCACCCGCTCTTATTGTAGATTTTATGTGTAGAACGAGATGTGGGCATTAAGGTGAAATAATAAACTGTGATTGGAGTTTAGAGATGTATCATTTATCGATGTATTTAGAAAATTTTAAATCGGTTGCTATTTTCATATTTGAGAGTGTTACAAGTTGGTATCAGAGCTTAAGTTTGAGAGAATTAGGTATTGATTTTTATGCCTAGACTCAAACTAGCGTTCTTTTAGGTAATTGAGAATGAAATGGCACATTAAGTACCTTAAGATACGATGTTTTGGAATTGACCGAGTCGCGAGAAACGGGAAATTTGTCGAGGATAGCAAGGATGATCATGTATGGTACGTTCATAATGGCACCTGGCCAGTGTAATGGTGAATCTACATGCTACATGTGTATACTTGAACTACCTTGGTGGGATGACCGTTGGGGAAGTAAAGAGATTTTTAAGTGAGTAATCTAAGGAAGGGTTGATGTTTATAGCGATGTCACTTTGGAGAGATAGTTAAGTGCGATGAATGCATTAAGTTGATCATCTTGAGCCATAATTGTTGGTTGGATTAGAACTGAGGTTGTTATACCGATTTTATTCCGAGGAGAAATTGTAAGTTAACCGAATGAATGGGATTGTTGCCCTAAGATGTTTGATGCATCTGGATGACTTTTGTGTGTCGGGAAAATGGAGGAGTGTAGTCCTAAGATGCTGAGTGCCGACCAAATTCATGCACTAAATTTATTTCTAAAAATAAGTTTGCATAAATTGTTTCTCATGTTCTCACAACATAAAGTGAGTTGTATTACAAAGTCTCGATGAAGCATTTAGTGGTCATGCAATTTTAAACCTTGAGCTTAAACATGCATGATTGTAGCACGTGATTGCAAATATTTTACTGAAAATCTCTTTATTCCCGTTTCGTGTCAAACACTATTTACGGATCTTGTAATATCCGTGTTTTAATATTATTTGGAGTATTGGGAAAGTAACCGTGGAATTTTTGACCTTGACATTGGATCTCCTCCACGTATGTTAAGGTTTTAAAGGAAGAGTTACTCCCATGTTTTTGAGTCGGGAATTTTTGGGAATTTTAGTCTGTACGAGTCGTGTTGAACTTTATGGAATATTGTTGTACGATGTTTTGGGTGCGTGAGTGTACTTAGAAATGCATGGGTTTTAATTTTTGTGTGTAAACTTATGAGCTTTTAGGCGTCGTGCCTCATGTTAATGTTGTTGAAAATGGTCACCTTATCGTACGTTGTGGTTTTAGAATTTTAACATTTTTAGACTTAGTGTTGTTTTATGTTTTATGTTGGGAAATAAACGGACATATATGTGGGCCTTGTTATAAATTTTATCTTCTGACGTTTTGTGTTTTAAAGAAAGAGATTTTAAGGTTGAAGTCGTGAAATCCTCTTTTGGGAGTTGTACAAACCTTATTGCACGTGGTATAGTGTGGAAAGTTATTTTCATATGCATAGTATAAATTGATGCATACCAGGACCATGGTAGTCCGTTTGAAAATTTTGTTGTGCATCTTTTGTTACCGCTTTTATTAACGTAAGTACTGACCAAATGAATTTTGGAAACGGTTTTATATACGTAGTATTGGTGATCAATTTCGAAATCTATCGAATGCACGGTAGTGTATTTTTACCGCACGTCTAATTGTTATAGAACTTTTGTATTTGAGAGTTTTATAAATTTCAAATTGGCAAGCTGGTTGAAAAACATTGAACTCATTAAGGTTGTAGATTTAAAACCCTATCGTGAGAGGAGTTGCAAATAAGGGACTGGAGGAGTCCTTGAGATCTGAAGTGTCGGACGACCCGACTTGTGGTCAACTTTTGAATTTGGGTTTCAAGTCTCGAATCGGGTCATGCATGATCAATTGAGGGCTCAGATTTATGCTTTCTCCCAGTGAAGTAAGAGGCGATCTCTCTGTTTCGGTAATCCTCGGGATAAAACTTTGGGTGGTTTCTTTCATATGGTTGGATTTGAATTGATGGGCCGCAGGTTAACATCAAGTACATGTCAGTAGTGTGCCTTCTTGGAAAATCTTCAGAAATAAAGAAGATATTGTGATTCGTTTGTTAGGAATGTAATATTCGAATTTAGTGAAATGATAAGTGTTAACTTTGAATCATCAGTGTAAAATATGGAAGGAAATTTAAGGTGGTATATCCACGGTTGAAGTATAAAAGTTTTGAGCATAGGTGTCGACATTCGATTTGAGGATAATAACCGTTGGGATGTGATACAGATGTTTGCACACCTCTAGACATGTGATAATTGAATCTCAAAGCAAGTATACAATGGGATCCAATATCGTCTTTTCAAGTAATAAAATGGTAAGAACCAAGTATCGTATTCCACAGGGATAGGTATCTTATGTTGCAAGATCTCGAGATGAAAAACTAACTTCAGATGGTGAGTTTGAAGACTTTGTTTGGGTTGAGTGAATAGTGATATGATTAACAAGATATATAAAGATAGAATGGGTGCAAGACTTAAAGTGAGGAGTAAACACAAATTATGGAGGCCAATGCTATAGGAATGCTATAGCATTAGTTCAGCAACAATAAATTCCACCATGTACTTTAAAGAGTATCCTTCCGGATATCTACCATTGCACTGTTGTTTTGCCTTCAATCAACATATGCCTGTGCAAATTTCCGGACCAGTGTGAGTGTCAAATGGTTTCTTTAAAGTATATGGAAAAACAAATACCTTTGTTTAAAAATCACTCTTCCGAGTCGATTCCCATATCATTCAAGTTGACGTGTTCTTAGTGGCTCATTCCTAAGTCCACTACACTTTAACACTTTGACTAGTGATCAACCCGTCAAGAATCAATCGGTTTGAAAAACAAAGATAGCAAGTTCCCTTGCTATCAACTCTTCCAAGTATACTTCCCGTGTCATTCAAACTGACGTGCTTTTTCATGGCTTATTCCTAAGTCCATGGCACTTTCACACTTTAAGAAGTGATCAATTTGTCAAGAAGTGCTTTTGGATTTATAAAACTTAAAATGACATAGTGGAACAATGTTATTGAAGAACAAAGTCCACTAGTTTTTGGTTTACAACCTCCCTTTTTGTCTTACACCCAAACTATAAAATTAGCTACTCATTGCGTAAAATAAATTGCAAGAAATGTAAATGACATAAAGGTGGCGTTTGTTTTTTAAGTGGTGCTGAAGTCTGAAGTCTGATTTCACTTCTGATTTTTAAGTGGTGGTGCTGAAGTCTGAAATTTGAATAAAAAAGACTGTTTGTTTTTTTGGTGTTGAAGTCTGAAATCTGAAATCTGAATAAACTAAGAACAAGTACAGGTTCATTGATCAGGTAATTAATTCTCGGTTTTTTAAAGCAAATTATTCTGTCTTTTTATCAGTTGATTAATATTTAACTTGAGTTTTTATCAGTTAATTAATCCCAATGGTTGGTTTTATTTACATATTCAGGGAAGCAACCTCCGGGGAAGAGATTTTAACTTGACTTTGCACTGGCATGTGATGCCATCAAATGTTTTAGACCAAATTCAAATGTCAAGTTACCAAACCATTTTATGTCCACCATGATCAAAACACCACCTCATACTATTAAAAGCATTGGCCTAAATTGTGATGAAAAGAAGGTTCGTTTAAAAGGTATCCCTCTGTGTGTTTAATCCTACTTGCACCTGAAAGTGATGGAGGCTGGGTGTTACCTTTGTTTATTTACACAAAGAACAAGGTATCCCTCTGTGTGCTAGAATAGACAGATTGAGCACAAAGAACAAGCAAAAATCACATACCGATAGAGAAATCGATAACAAATTCAATAGAGAAATCTACACATCCAATAGAGAAATCGATAACAAATCGACATCAACAATCACATACCGATGGTCGATGGCCGGCTGGAGAGGGTGTCAATGGTCGATGGCGCTGGAGAGGGTGTCGGTGGTCGCAGATTGATGGAGAAATAGATGGAATGTGAGGCAAATCGATGGAGGCGAGGCAGATCGATGGAGAAATGGAGGTGAGAGATCGAGATGAGGCTGGTGAGCTCGTGAAGGAGAAATAGATGGAGGCGGTGATGATGGGTTTGATAAAAACTGAAAATTAAGTGATAGGTTTATCACTTTTTCGGTAAGTGGGAATTAAGTGATAAGTGGAACTTCTTTTTTTGAAAAAACAAACACACTTATTTGGCCTACCTCTGACTGAATAAGTGATAAGTGGGAATTAAGTGTTTTTTTTGTAAAAAACAAACAAGCCCAAAGTAAAGACATAATGTAAATGACGGAATGTAAATGACGGAAATGTAAAATGCAAATAAGTAAATAAGGAATTTAAGGACTTAATATTAAAGTTTTATAGAGAGGATCACGAAATCAGTTCTTCCCCATGATGGAATACCAAAAAAGATTAATCAAAACAAGAGAATACTACTCCTATTTATACCAAACCAACAATGGCAAACTAGTAATAAAAATAGGAAACTTAAAATAATATAAAGGACACAACAACTAAAGTTATAACCAAGTATTTGTCCAACACTATGCACCTACTTCCAGCCAAAAAAATCGATTTCTAAAATATCTAAAAGATCTGGAAGGGTCAAAAGTCAATATTTCCATTTTCTTCAAAAAGTGCCCTTCAAGCTTCATATTCAAAACAGCCTCTAATGCTGCAACATCAACCTGGCATTACAATAAACAAAAGATTTTAGGTTGTTTTACGCAAAATAGCAACAATTAGTTAAATAATAAACTTAGCTCCATGAATGAGAAAAATAGAAAATAAGATAAGAAAATGACTCAATTATTTGGGATAAAGAAAAATTTAAATCCTAAAAGATAAGAAAAATAAGCAATATGTATTGAAATCTCAATACATATTAGGATGCTTCATCGTACTTCCGTTGAAACCGCTGTGTTAGCAATTTAAATGGTGACCTTAAGAAGATTAGATGATGGAAGTTAGGAATCAATCATTGGTAATTCTGTACTTATCAAGGTTTCGCTGATTCGTCAACCGATGCTCGACTACACCCTGGGATTTGAGTAACCGTGGAGTTGGGGTAATCCGTCGTCCACCGATGTTGTGTCGTGCCAGTTGAGGAACGGATTGAAGGTTATGTTTGGATCGAACCTAACTAGTGTTAGAAAATGTCGTCAAGGAAAAGACGATGAATCTTTTGTAGTATGGATTATTGAGGAATTGGGTCAGGTTGTCGAGGTAAACCTTAAGTAGAAATCAATTATTGAGGAGACCTTGAGGTGTCGGAATTAGAAGTATCTAAAGGGATAAGTTCGCTTCAGAGCATTCTTGAGGGGGATATGTGCAACCTAAGGTTGGGAGACCGTCAAGATTTTAAGGATGGGAAAGCGGTTGATAAGGACTCGATGTTCATTCAGTCAAAGGTAAGATACATCGAACCTTAGAATCGAGTTGTGACGATTTGTTATGATAAAGGTAGTGACAACCTTAGGTGGGATGTGATCGATTTAGTACATGGGGCGAGATATCGTGGAGGCATTCCTTTTTGGGCAGAGAACCGATTGACCTCGCTAAGGACGACGTTGGGTGTTTGATCGATGTCATATTTCGAGGATGAAATCTCTTTCAAGGTTGGGAGGATTGTAACACCCCGATTTTTCGAAAGTTATCATTTCAAGTTAATACTGGAATCCTAGATTTTGTAGTCTTGTTGGATGAAGGGTTCAATTACGAGTCCAACGGTTCTTTTCGGAGCTAAATCGGAGCTATAACGAAGAAGTTACGGCCAAAACAGTGAACGAGTGGAAAACCGGGCGGACGGTGCATCATGTGACTTGTGTCGCGGCTTAGAATCAATCGCGCGACTTAAGGGAAGCGGGCGACTTATGCCGCGACTTAAGGTCGCGGCATAACCCGCGAAATGCACTACCAGGCCAAAACTCGATTTTTCAGCCTTCAAGCCTCATTTTCTCTCAACCAAACCCTAAATCTCTTCCCCTTTTTCTCTCCCAAACCAACCCCAACCTCTTAAACGAACCCTAACTCATTTTGTGGAGATTTCCTCCTTAAACCACATGATCCTTCATCATCTAGCTAGTTGAGATCATGAACCACTTTCATCTTCATCTTCTTCACCAAGTTCATGAGGATTTCATCTAAACCTTTTCACCATTTGAAGATTGGAAATTTATGGTTCGTTTTGGTGACCTACAAGTGTTTTGGTTGGTGGATTTAAGCTTTTGGTTGAGGTAATCTTCTCCTTCTTCAAGTATGAAAAATTAGGGTTTTGGTATTTGATGAAAAGTTCATGTAAGTCTTGGGGAACAATTTTAAGGGTTGAATATGTTATATTTATGGTCGGAAATGTGTGGATCTAGGTTTTGGAAGCTTGAGTTGAAGAGTTGGAATGGATGTCTTCGGAAAGCTTTGGGTGTGATCTATGCTTTTGGAGGCCAATGGTTGGGGATTGAAACCTAGGTTTAACTTAAACTAGCAAGGTGAGTTCAAGTTGATTTGTGAAAACGGTGTACATGCCAAAATGTTTATTTTAAAGTGTTTACATGTTTTATATGGAATTGTTAACTGCTAATCATCTGATAAGTTTTGGTTATTTGAAAGTTTTCAACTTCATAAATTTATAAAACACCCACATTTGGGATTTTAGGTATTTTGATAAATAAATCATATATTTTGGGTATTTAAATAATTTATTTCATGAAGTATATTTTTTAGTATAAATGCATTTTATTGGGTGTCATAGGATGATTTGAAAGAATAAAAGGTATAAACCCACTTGTAAAATGTTTTGTCCCAATCTAAATCATGTTGGAGTTATTTGTGTGTGTTGAAGCATGGGTTGCATTATATCGGGTCGATTACGTTTGATTCCATTTTCATGATTTTCAACGTTGGGTCTTTGGATTTGTTGAGTCTTGGGGACACTTGTCCGGTTTTGATAGCTAATTGTAGAGTGTTTGGTTATGATTTGCATTTATTGCATCTTATTTGGGAATTACATGTTTTGAATGTGTTAGTTCATTCGTTTTGAGTCATGTAATGTTTCAGCCCCGTCTGCTATGGATCCATGAGCACTTTTGTTATTTTGTTCGATGTTGGGACGACTAGCCTCTCCACATCGTGGCACGTTAGGCATCAAATTGGGTTATAAGTCCATCGTGCGGCACGTTAGGCATCAGATTGGGTTGTGTTAAGTCTAAATATTGTATCCAAGATTTAATAGGAAAGTCAATTATGTAAAAGTCAACATTATCTAAGTCAAAGCATGTTTAGTTTCCTTAGCCTTTAAGGCTTTGTAATAGTTAGGTAGTTTATATAGGTTTGTCCTTTGTAATCTTGTAACTACGTTTCTAGAGATGCATTGTATTGTAATATTCAGTATTGGTGATATTCAAGATCTACTTTCTCTCTCTAGGCTTTCTCTCTAGTTCTTGATCTTTATTGCTTAATCTTGAGTAATTAGCTTGATTGATTGGGATTTTATTGATTAACAATTGGTATCAGAGTTGAACCAAACTTTTCAGGAATGATTTGCGCAAGTTCATCATCGTTTGCGCAAGCATTTTCGGGCTGAGAATTCAAAGTTTACGTATACTTCATCTTACGCAAAACATTGTTTGCGCATCATGCTTCTATCGCAAAGCTTCGTTTGCGTATCGAGCTAGTCACGCAAAGCTGTCTCACAAAGTTTACTTTGCGCATCAAGACCAATACGCAAAGTCCCTCTTGCGCATCAAAACAAATACACAAAGTCTCTCTTTGCGCATCAAGTTCAATACGCAAAGCTTACTTTGCGTATCACATTGGTTCCAAGAAACATACTTTGCGTATCAAGCGTGTCACGAAAATCCTTCTTTGCGTATTACTCAGGTTCTGAGAACCATTCTTTGTGCATCACAAGTGACACGAGAACCATATTTTGTGTATCTCACAGGTTCCGAAAACCTTCTTTGCGCATCATTGCTAATACGCAAAGTTCTTCTTGCGCATCAAGACTCATACGCAAAACTACTTTGCTCAACTCACGGATTCCGAGAACCTGACTTTGCATATCTCAGTGGTTACGAGAAGCTTATTTTGCGCAATTCATAGCATACGCAAGACTCTACTTTGCGCATGTTCAAGTGTTGTTCAAATTTTCATATTTTTCGAAATTTTTTAATTCAATTTGATTTTTGATTTTCTGATATATAGTTTGGAACGGTCATTCATCAAGCTGATTACTTTTTCAAGATGTCAATTTTATACAAATATGAGATATCTGTTATTGAAGCTGAACAAAATGATCTGAAAATAAAAAATTCAGAATATCTCAGAAGGATTCAGGAATTGCAACTTAAATTGTTCAATTGTGTTAAAACTCCTGAATGTATACAGTGTATTAATAATCTTTCTAAATTTTCAGACATCGTCTATGAGAAGGAAAAAGAGATAAAAGAGAAAGAGAGAGAGATTATAAATCTTCAAAGCCAACTGAAGCCAACTGAACAGAAATCACTTGAGCTACAAGCAGAATCAGTTGAGCTTCAAAACAAGCTGAAGGCTTTCAAAGAGAAGATGAAGGGATTGGAATCTGAGAATGCTGAGCTTAGAAAGAATATATCTGATTTGGAGCAAAAGATTACTGAAGATAAAGCTAATTTTGGAAGTGAAAAGAAAAGTTTTTCAAAGAAGTTCTCAGATTTCTCCAAGAAATGTTTTGAAGAGAAAAAGATAGTGGAGCTTAAATGCTTAAAACTTTCTCAACAAATCTCTGATTTTGAGAAAGTATTGATTTTGGAAAGAGAGAAGTTTGAGAAAGAAAAGAAGGCCATAGAACAAAAGAATGTAGGATTATTCAAAGAACTATCAGGCCAGAGAAATGATTCAGAAAAAGGATTTGAAGAAGAAAGATCCATATTTGAGTCTGAAATCAAAAGGCTAACTTCCAAGTTATCTGAACTGTCTGCTACTGCGTTGAAAGAGCAAAAGACGAAGTCTGAGTTTTCAAAGAAGATTGACCAACTTGTGAAAGAAAGAGACAACTTTGCATCAAAGATCAAAGAACTTGAAAAGTCTGCTTCAAGTTCAAATCAGAAATTTGTCTCTTCACAAAGGTCAGTTAAATATTTTGATCAGATTCGTTGATCTAACATTTTATTTGATGAATATTTAGATGGTTCAGATACATATCCAAGGAGAAGAAGTTACAAGTCAGAGAAACTGGTCTGGATGAAGAAATCTGTCAAAGATGACAAGAAAGATGAGCTGAAAGGAAACACATCATGTGTACATACTCACAAAGCAAAGAAGAACAAAGAGCATAAAGGTAAACCTGACCTCATATACTCAAGAGATCAATTACTCAGGTTTTCAGGTACTAAATATTATTGTTCTTACTGCTGTACACATGATCATATTCACAAAACCAGTGATCATTTCTGGTATGGTTCTTACTCTGTAACCCCTACACGAACTGCAACTAACATTTCTGGACCCAAATACCAGTGGGTACCAAAGAAGAAAACTGATTCTTTGTTGCAGGCAACACAAGTCAAGGGGGAGTAAGAAAGATAATGGCTTTTGAACATAGCAGTTCAAAACCCGGACTTCAATGTCAAGATTATGGCTCTTGAATACTACAGTTCAAGACCCGCACCTCAATGTTAAGACGATGGCTTCTAAGCACGTCATCTTAGGACCCGTTCTTCAAAGGAGTTTGACTTCTAAACACAACAGTTTAGGACTCGGACCTCAGCGATCAAAAAGACCTTACTTCTATGTTTCTGCATCCGATGGATATGATGGTCTACGTCCCAAGAGAATTGATCTGATCTCTATCCTATACTGCTTCACTGACAGATTTTTCTGATATGATGGTCTACAATTCAAAAATCAGAACCCATTTTTCAATGTTCAAAGAAGGATATTGTGCTAATATACAGGGGGAGCTTAAAAGACATAAATCATTATATCATGATTTGAGGGGGAGCTGAAAAGGTAAATATTTTCTGATCCTAGATCTCTGATTGTTTGGAAGAAGAACAACTTTCAAGCATGAAAAACGCTTTCTTAAATGTTCAAACCACTTCTCTATTCTCAAACGATTTCATGAATTTAGAAGTGTGCTTTTAAATGTTTTTTCAAATATTGAGCATTAATGTTTAACTGACCGTGTGTTTCCAAAGATCAATACTTGTGTCTTATCCTGTCCATATACTGTCAAGTATTCATACACACCGGTTCAGTATTGTATTTGAAATTGTTATTACCATGTCTCAAATTCAAACAATTTTTCGATGGTAATACCCCCGTTTGAAATTCAAAGTTGTTGAGCATCATTCATCTTTTTCATATTTGAGTTTTCATTGATAAATTGTTTATATTTGTTCATATAAACAAATATCCAATTCTTTGATACCCTAACCATTTGATTTGATCTGTTTAATTCATTGTCAGATTCTCAAAACAATTCTCTTGACTTCATTTCATTCATTCAATATTCTTCTTTTGAGAAATCTTCAAAGTTCAAATGCTCAAATTTCATTTCTGATTTTTGATGAGCATACATACACTGACATATGATTTCTTGTGATTTACATGTCAAGAAAATCATTGACCAACATGTACTTTTAGGAACATGGGATTCAGTGTGAGTGCTTAATAGATCTTCCATGGATTCACAATAACTAGTGTTTCCTACCCCGGAAGAAATCCTTTGAGTGATTGAGGGGAGAGGGGTCTAAAAGAATTGAGTGTGAAAGTGAGATGAGGTAAAATGGAAATGAGAGATTGGTTAGATGTGAGCTTATGTGTTTAAAAGAAAGAGGGTGTGAGATCAGAGTTAAAATAATATCAGAACTCTGCACCAAACATCTTTCTGAGTCGGGCAACCACATTACTGATTGGTTCACATTCTTTGGTGACCATCATTGAAATAGGCAAATAGCCCATGCCATCTCTTGCATTAACCCCACTAGCTACTCATTCTTTTCTTAAAAAGAGAATGTTTCACATTTTCGGGGGAAGCAACATATAATCTATTGGTTCTTCTCTTGGAAGATACTGATATTGAAAAAGAAGGAAAGTTGCCCCACCTCCGACCCTTTCTCATGCACATTGAGTCCATGTACAATCATTGTTGTCTCAGTGATTTACATAATTCGAGCCTTATGAAACACAATCATTATGCTAATTCTTTCAAACACAAGCACGAGAACACAGAGAATTTGTTTTTCTGTCAGAACATTCATAGATAAACCTTGTGTTTTTCAATGATTGAATGGAAGTCCTGGGGAGTCAACATCAAACAACTCCTTATATTGTACATTCGTTGTACACAGTAACTCCGTGTTACTGACAGGCACTTCTAACTGTTTCATTTGTTGAATCAGGGTTACACGCTCATTATGTCTGAATTTGAAAAGATTCGGATATATACAGTTCATGATTCGGCTCTTCAGATCAAAGTACAACATCTGTAAAAGGGGAGATTGTTAGTTGATCAAAAAGGGAGAAATCAAAGTCTGTGCCGAAATTGATGAAGTTTTAATGATCATGGTGCTCATATCATCAAAAAGGGGGAGAACTATACAAAGTTCAATTTCAAAATGCTTCCGCTGATTTAAAGTTCAAGTATGATAAAGAAATTCAAAGCCAAAAGATTCTGAAGGAAGAATGTTCAAAGTTTAATCAAGATGGTTTGTGAAAGTTTGTTTCTTCCAAAGATGATTCAAAGATCAAAGAGATGAAGATACATAATCAAGTTGTTTTCAAAGAATTTTCAGAAGTTTCAATGTTTGTTTCAGAGTTGTTAAAGTGTTTCAGAAGTTTCAAGAAATATGTTTCCTGTTCAAGACTTGTTGACTTTTAAAGCTTCAAAAAGAGAAAAAGACTTACCAAGATTCTTCAAGAGCTGAAAGATTAAAGATTGTGAAAGCTTCAAAGAGACAAAAGCTGAAGAATCAAGAGCTGAAGATCTGTATCAATTTTTTATTAAATCTTGAATACAAAGGGGGAGATTGTTAAGTCTAAATATTGTATCCAAGATTTAATAGGAAAGTCAATGATGTAAAAGTCAACATTGTCTAAGTCAAAGCATGTTTAGTTTTCTTAGCCTTTAAGGCTTTGTAATAGTTAGGTAGTTTATATAGGTTTGTCCTTTGTAATCTTGTAACTACGTTTCTAGAGATGCATTGTATTGTAATATTCAGTATTGGTGATATTCAAAATCTACTTTCTCTCTCTAGGCTTTCTCTCTCTAGTTCTTGATCTTTATTGCTTAATCTTGAGTAATTAGCTTGATTGATTGGGATTTTATTGATTAACAGGTTGTAAGTCCTTCGTGCAAGTATCTATGGGTGTATGCTGAAAGATGTTGAGCTCGATACTTTTATTATTTGTCCAATGGTGAAACGCTAGTTTTCCCCATTGCGGCGCGGTTAGGCATCTTCAGTATGGTGTAAGTCCTCCGTGCAAGTATCTATAGGTGTATTCTGAAAGATGTTGAGCCCGATACTTAATACCAGTTTAACGTAATGTGTGGCTTACTTTGTGCACGTCGCATTATACGAAATCGGGTTTCCCCCGTCACCGAAAGGTGTTGTCTTTGGGCTGAGTCTTTTATACATTTGTTTTCGGTGACATTTTGCATGCATGCATTTATTCCATGTTTTATGGGTTGAGTATTAATCCCCGCCCGTTTTTTGGGGTGTTTTGGAATATAAAGCGTTATTTACGATGTCTTAAATTGGGAGTTGATTTATATTCATGTTTGGGTGAGTTTTGGATTGCATCGGTTTATAAAGAATGTTGTATTGGAGCATTTTCCTTAAAGAGGTATATTATAGGAAAACGAGTCGTTTCCATTTCTAAAGTAAATCATTTTGAAAGATCTTGTTTTGAACTGAATTCTTTTCTTATAAAGATATATTTATACATGTTGAAAAACTCTTGAGCTCACTAGGCGTTAAGCCTAACCTTTTTATTTGTCGGCATGTTCATCAGGTTCCAGATGGGGGGTTTGGTTCTAGCAGTTATGAAGGGTTGAGCCTTAGATTTGTGCCAGTGTAAGTATTTGGTGAAGTCTTCCGCAACTTGGAAGTAGTGACTATTATTGGGTTTTAGTAGCACCCGCTCTTATTGTAGATTTTATGTGTAGAATGAGATGTGTGCATTGAGGTGAAATAATAAATTGTGATTGGAGATGTATCATTTATCAATGTATTTAGAAAATTTTAAATCGGTTGCTATTTCCAGATTTGAGGGTGTTACACTAAAACTGAAGGAAAAATAAATAAAGAGAATGTAAAAATCTCAAAATTTACAGAAATCTCTAAACCTTGGTAGTGAGTATATATATATATATATATAGAGAGAGAGAGAGAGAGAGAGGGGTGTTCAAATGCAACCCATTTACATGGTGAAATCTTTGCAACCCTCTATCCACCACACATTTTATGTAATTAAAAAAAAGGAAAAAAACTAAAAGTAAAATGTGTGGTGGATAAAGGAGTTGCATGGGTTGCACCATGTAGAGGGGTTGCATAATAACCTACCTCTCTCTCTCTATATATATATGTGTGTGTGTGTGTGTGTGTGTGTGTGGTTGGGTTCCGGTGAGAAGTGACAAATTTGGTGAGAAACGGTTATCAACCATTGGATGATAAATGGACGAAAATTATAATGAGATGCACCGAGATGAACCTGATCAATTCCCTTTTAAGATGGAATTCATGGGAGGGTATTTGATTAAAAGTGATCAACGGCTTAAAAGTACTTCTCACACTTCTCACCAAAAATGGCACTTCTCACATGATCACATGCCTATATATATATATATATATATATATATATATAGAGAGAGAGAGAGAGAGAGAGAGAGAGACGTGTGAAAAGAAAAGTCAAGATCAAAAGCATAAGAAGGGGTATGTATTAAGAAAGAATTGAATTAGTTATTTCAATATATTCTTTCATGTTTAGCTTAGCTATAGTTTAGCATATTTCCTTTTTCTTTTCCTTGTAATTAGCTTGTAATCTTCCTTATATATGTTTGAATAGAATGCTCCCAAAGGTGAGCGATTCTCATCCTTGTTTACATGGTATCAACCATACTCTCTTACCCTAGCCAAATATGAAAATACGCCTCTCTTCTTCTTCATATGGCAGGTGATACATCTTCATCTGACTCTCTTCCCCTCTCCACCACGATCCACATGATTACTATCAAACTCTCCTCAAGCAACTATTTACTTTGGATGAATCAAGTAACATCCGTTCTTTCCTGCCAAGATTTGCTCGGGTATGTAAATGGGACCTCGTTGCTCCAACGCCCACCATCACGACTAATGGTACTTCCGCTCCTAACCCCGCATACACCGAGTGGTGTAAACAAGACCAACGCTTACAAAGTCTCCTCCTTTCATCCTTAACGGAGGAAGCCATGGTCGAAACTATCGTTTGCAAAACGGCTCGTATGGTGTGGGAAGCCCTCGAAGCCGCATTTTGTCCAAACTCCACCGGTCATGTCATGAACATAAAAGAAGAACTCAATTCTCTACAATGTGGTTCGTCTTCTGTCGCTGAATATGGGCGACGGTTTAAGGCTCTCTCCGACCAACTTTCTATCCTTGATCAATCAGTTGATAACGTTGAAAAGTCTCATTGGTTTCTTCGTGGTCTCGGCCCTGAGTTCACAGTGTTCTCGGCTGCACAAATGACGTTGGATCCTCTTCCATCGTATAGGATTTTGCTCCCCCGTGCGGTGAATTTCCAACAGTTTGAAACCTCCTTGGCTGCCGCTTCATCACCTCCGGTGGCATTTACTGCCCATAAATTCCGTCCCTAACATGCTTCTCATCGTCGATACATGCATCATCAACTTCATGGTCGTGGATCATCTGGAAATGGAGGCGGCAGAGGCCACAATAACAGTGGCAGTAGCAACATATCCCAATCTTATCAGGGGCGTGGTCGTGGCAGCAACCACCGCTTACCACCTTGCCAAATTTGCGGTGCTCTTGGCCACTTTGCCAATTAGTGCTATGACCGTTACAATCGGCCACCATCTCAACCATCAGCACACCTTGCGAAGGCTTTCAATGCAACGTGCACCATCAATGATCCGCGTCAATCGGATTGGTATCTTGATATAGGTGTGAGTGCTTACATGACTCCCTCCTCGCCCAATCTGGATGCCACGTGTCCCTATCTTGGTGTTGAACAAGTGGTGGTGCTGAACAAGGGGTGGTGCTGAACAAGTGGTTGTTGGCAATGGTGCTGCTCTTAACATTTCTCATGGTGGTCATTGTTCTCTATCTCCTTCTGTTAAATTACTCAATGTGTTGGTTGTTCCGGAATTAACAAAGAATCTTTTGTCTATTAGTTAACTCGCAAGTGATTTTCCAGTTGATGTTACTTTCTCTCATCACTCTTTTGTGATTCAGAAACGGGACACCAGGGAGATTTTGGCAAAGGGTCGTCGTTATCAAGGTCTTTATGTGTTGGAGAGAAGCCAACCGGGATTTATTTACGCACTTTATTCTAGAAAATTGAAAGGATCTTTTAATTTATGGTACTCTCCTTTGGGGCATGTTTCATTTGATACTGTTAAATTGCTGAATAATTTGGGACAATTATCGGTTACATCTTTATTACCTACTCCTGTTTTTTGTTCTTCGTTCCAATTGGCTAAAAGTAAAAGATTGTCGTTTGATAACAATGATAAACGTGCCACTAATGTTCTTGATTTGGTGCATTGTGACCTTTGGGGGCCTGCTCCTACTCCATCAATGGGTTATAAGTATTATACTATTATGCAATTTTTGTCGACGACTATTCTCGTTTTACATGGATGTTTTCTTTTGTTAGCTAGTCATTTTGTACATATTTTCTTTATTAATCTATTATGTTTTGCATCTTAGTTTGGCTCATTTGTGCATAATTAGCTTATATCGCATTGCATCCATCATTCGTTTCATGTTTGGGTCATATTTGGAAAACTTAAGCGTTTATCGAACTTCAGGTTGGTTTAATGATGATGGAGCTCGGTTCGGTTAGAAAGAGCGCCAAAGAATCAAGCGGAAGCGAAAAAGAAGTCGGAAAAGACTGATGATGAAGAGCACGACCCGTGCCATTATCAAGGCAAAACAAGCACGGGTCGTGCTCCCCTCTTTTTGGACAGAATCATTGGCACAACCCGTGCCATTTTAAAAGCCAAAAACGCACGGGTCGTGCTTCCACCTGCTCTGCAACCTGTGCCTGATCTTTTAAAAGATATTTTGTAAAGTTTTGTGGGATATTTCTTTTCCCTTCCCCCTGATTGATAAAGGGGTGTTTTTTTGGTAGAAAATAAGCAGACTCTCTCCCTCTCCCTCTCTCTTTCTCTCTCTCATTTTTAGCTTTTAACTTTTCCTTCTCCTTGAATACACTTCATCTTCCACAAGATTTTCTGCAGATTTGTTCTTTAAGATGAAAAGTCAATTAGCTTTGTATTTTTGGGTATCATCTAGCAAGGATTAGGAATTTGTATATGGATTCTCAAGTTCATCAAAGTTTACATCTTTGGTTCATCAATTGAGTATTGTATCTCTTTCTTAATTTTTGATTCATGCTCTTAACCTTGTCTTATAAATTCTTGTTATCAAAGTTTATGAATGTTGATGTTCATCTTTATTCATCTTTGTTTTATGATTCGATAGTTATGAATGATACTTTTCTTATTAGGTTTTAAATATGAATATTAGGTTGAATGTTTTTTACATATTGATTCATGTTTAGGTATTTCATAGATATATGTAAGAATATTGTGTGATGATTTCCTCTTATCTTTTCTATTGTATATTAGTAGCTAATATCGTTTTACATTTTGTTTAGCTTATTAGTCGATAAAAGTCGTTCTTAGTTCTTTTTAATTATAAGATTTTGTGGTGACGATCAGTAGTTGAATTGAGGATTTGGTTAACTCGAAGAAAAACTTATGGTTGTCGGATGTTGGCTTTACGGTTCATCACCAACGGAAGTTGGGGTTGTGATCGGAGATTGACTACTCGATAACCCTTCATCTAATAATTCAAATTATGAATGAAAGTTTGAATTTGGCTTTCGATCGATTAACCAACGATTCTAAAGTTACCATGGAAATAGGTAAAAGTAGGAATCGGGGGAATTGTTTTATCAAATCTTAATGCTTCTAGTTAAGTCGGACGTCACGGAAGTAGTCGGTCGCTTAACCAGGAAGGTTTGCTTCACCTCGGAAGAGGGTCTTAAATGTTTTTAGAAGGATAAACCCCTACCTCGATATACCTGTTGGTTGTCACCATTTCCATCTCGTCTTTATGCTTTAGTTCGATACATGTCCTAGCTAGTCCTCTATTGTAATTTTCAGAGTTTTTGTTGTAGATAGTTCGAGTTCTTTTAATGTGTTTATGTTTTATGTTTGTATTTTGATTTATAGGTTAATCCTTAGTTTATAAAAATCTCCATCTAATTGTGTTCCCATAGCTAGTTCATGATTTATAGCAGAATTAGTACTTAAATCATTACTCCTTGTGATCGACCCGTATGCTACATAACCCGTACGCTTGCGGTTAAAATATTACACATCAAGTTTTTGATCGACACTTCCGTTCTATGTGGGTCGGGTAGTGTACAAAGTGGGTTCATAGATATATAACAAAGTGGGTTCTTGATAACGGGAGTAATGATATAACAAAGTGTACAAAGTGGGTCGGAAAGTGAACATTTGTGTACAAAGTGGAAGTGAACAAAGTGGGTTCTTACACATCAAGTTATATAACAAATTTATATAACTTCCAACCCACTTTATACACTTGTGTACTACGGGAGTAATGATATTACACATCAAGTTATATAACAAAGTGTACAAAGTGGGTCGGAAGTGAACAAAAATTTATAATGGGAGTAATGATTTTTTAAGGGCACGACCCGTGCCATTTTTGTGAAGGATTCGACACGACCCGTGCCATGGGTTCTGTCGAGAAGCACGACCCGTGCTCTTTTTGTGACCGAAATGGCATGACCCGTGCCATTATTCTGAAGAAACTCGCACGACTCGTGCGCCCTGCAGTTCACGGATTTAATCCCCTTTTCTTCTTTCTTTTTGTTTTCCCCAACATCTTTCTTCTCCCTTCATCGATCTCTCTCAAGAACCCTAATCCCCATTTTTCTTTTTCCCCAAATTCCGCAAATCACCATCCAAACCCATTTTCTTCTCAAAACCCCATCTTTTCTTCATAATCTTCATCATCATTTCACCCCCAATCCACCATTTTCTCAAAATCATCCTCCAAACCCTAACCTCCGCAAATCATCATCTAAACCCCAAATCTTCTTGATTTCTTCTTCTCTTTCACACTCTTTACCTCTAACCCTCTCCTCTATACCTTCATTTCACCATTTTTGTGTCAAATTTCATCCCCATGAAAACCTAAACCTTAAAAAAAATATTTTTGGGATTTTGTTGGTTTGTTTGGTGCAATCCTTCTTTTCAGGTTTCATTTGTGGAAAAGGATTGGAACTCACACCGCTTTCAAGTCTGCAAATCATCATCTTCAAACGCGGTACCTTCGTTCCTTTCTTTACTTTTCGCGTGCATTGGTAATTTTAGGGCTTTAGTTTAATTTCAATTTCTTTCATTCTGTTTTCAATTTTAGATAGCAATAGTATAAATTATTTGTTTAGATTGGGCTGTCAATTTTCTTGGGACAGACATAGGCTTGGAGCATTTTTATTTTAGTCAATCGTACGTGTGTTTCTCCGTTCAATGGCATCATCTAGTAGAGGTAAACGGGCCCAAAATGAGCCTTCTGAGCCACCACCACCAACTCGTACTCCCAATCCGCCCACACCCTCTAGTTTAGGCATCGTATTCCCAGATTCAAGTGACAAAGCCCGGTTCAAAGAGTTAGCACGTCGGGTTATCTCCACAACCAGATTCCCTAAGCGCAATGATTTAACCGCTTTAGGAGTCGATAGGGGTGTCTTCCAGCTACTAAACAACATTGGATTAGCAAAAATCCTTCTACTTCGGGCGGATACATTTCCTAGGATCACTCTCGAATTCCTAAGCTCCCTTAGGATTTAATCTCGCGACACCATCACTTTCAGAATGTTTAATCAAGACAGACGCCTAACTTCGGACCAAATCAATACGGCGTTTGGCTTTGATCGTGATGGAACATTAGGCCCCGACGATGCATATCACCCAGACTTTGACCCCCTAGGATTCTGGATGCTCATTACCAACGAACGGTTATGGGAGGCACGTACTGCCAAGTCTTCTTCAATTCGCCATCCATGTCTTCGAATAGCTCATAAGATCATCGTTTGTGTTATTTTCTCTCGCCTAGAAACGGTAACTATCACAGCCGATGAGCTTTATTTTCTTTGGGCTATGACTAAGCATCCAGCAGACCCTGCCCATGACCCCCCAGTTATTCCTATAAACGGAGTCGCATGGCTTATTCGTCGGCTTGTCAAAATTAGTGAGCAAAAATCGGGAGACATATGTTGTGGCGGAGTAATCACTTGGTTGATTACAAAGTCTAATATATCAATCGCCATTCCCGATAATACTCCAAAAATCGAGGGGTTAGTCCGACTAGATTTGGACTCTATGGAGTGGATGAACATGATTAGGACTGAAGGGGAGGGCCGTTACACTTGGTTGCATGGTCGGCAATGCGATCCACTTTGTACACTACCCGACCCACATAGAACGGAAGTGTCTCGCCACACTGATTGGTCCTTCCTCGACCAAGGCGCAGCTGCGGCCGCTCCTGGCCCGCAATTTGAACAACCTGAACTTCCCCATTCACAAATCCTAAGTCGATTGGATGCCATCAAAGAGCATAACCAGCACATGCGGCGGATGTTGGACCACATGTACGATTGGCATATTGGCCAGAACCACTTTCTCGACCGCCGAAATGACCCTTGACCTTGAGCACCGCGACAACCCTCTAAGCATTGAGGACAATGCTTAATTCTAGCTTGGGGGGATGTCATTCTATCTCATTGCATGTCATTCTATCTCATTCCATTCAGTTCATTCATGCATATAGGTTTTTGTTTCTTTAAAAAAAATTCCAATCAAAAAGATTTTCTGTTGGATGAAGCTTTTTAGCTTCAAGATGTAGATAACCTGTTCACACTTGGTATAATCAACATTTAGGTTCATTGCTTGTACATCACCCCATTCATAGCTAGTTAAGATATAAATTGTATAGAAAGCATTGTTTTACTATTAGGAAGACACTTGCACGCACTTTTCACTACATCACCGCACATAACCTTTAGGATTAGTCCACATACCGTAATCCCCCTACATTACATATGTGACTGCTTGGATGGACCCCACCCAGTGAGACTTTGGACCGTTTTGGATTGAATCATCTATAATCAATCCCAATTTATTCTTTCTTGTGAGATACCTCCCACCAAGATGTAGCTCTGGATTTTTGACTTGATTCTCGTTTAGAATTACTATGAAACTATAGTGAGTCCATAATTTCTGCTTCTTTTTGAACTCACCCTTAGCACCTATACTCATCCTTTTTCACCCCTAAACCTCTTTCTTAAAAAAAAAGAACCTACATAATAAGCTTCATTCCGAAAGTCAAGACGGACTAAAAATACGAAAGAAGATAGCTTGGGGGGAATGCATTAGAAAAGGTTCAAAAAGGGAACCGAAAGAAGTTTGAGCTAGAATAACTCGTCAAGGCTATATTTATTGTCAAAATAAGCTGAGATCCAAAGAAAAAGAAAAGGATGAAGTTGAATGTATACCGACGCCATCTAACCCAAGACTTACCCTTGACCCAAATTCCCTTTGAGCCTAAAAGCCCTCTGGATGTGTAGTTTTGTGGAAACTTCTAGACTTTGAGAACCATTTCAAAAAAAAATTAGGAGTGAAATACATTCTTGGTTGGGAAGGCTATTTGAGCGTATACACCTTGCCTTAAACACATGAGAGTAATTGAGTGGATTATGCGAGTATCCGTCCAGCAAGATCACTTGTCCCATTCCCTTAGCGATTACGGTATGTTTACAAACTCCCTCGAGGCCGTGTGTGTGATTTGTTGAATCAATTGTCGTGTTAGTATTAACCTTTGTGCAAAATAATTGTCTTTTCTTACGTTTAGTGATTGACATGCGGTAATTGTTTGTGTTTGTGCATTAATGAACTTAAATAATGGATTGTCTCTTTTGGGAATATGGTTAGCTTGCTTCGTTGTTTTTAAGGTTTGTCTCCTTTGTTGTTTTTCTCCCCTTTTTGTCTTAATGAACAACATGCTTCCTTGAGGACAAGGAAGAGTTTAGCTTGGGGGATTTTGTTAGCTAGTCATTTTGTACATATTTTCTTTATTAATCTATTATGTTTTGCATCTTAGTTTGGCTCATTTGTGCATAATTAGCTTAAATCGCATTGCATCCATCATTTGTTTCATGTTTGGGTCATATTTGGAAAACTTACGCGTTTATCGAACTTCAGGTTGGTTTAATGATGATGGAGCTCGGTTCGGTTAGAAAGAGCGCCAAAGAATCAAGCGGAAGCGAAAAAGAATCCGGAAAAGACTGATGATGAAGAGCACGGCCCGTGCCATTATCAAGGCAAAACAAGCACGGGTCGTGCTCCCCTCTTTTTGGATAGAATCATTGGCACGACCCGTGCCATTTTAAAAGCCAAAAACGCACGAGTCGTGCTTCCACCTGCTCTGCAACCTGTGCCTGATCTTTTAAAAGATATTTTGTAAAGTTTTATGGGATATTTCTTTTCCCTTCCCCCTGATTGATAAAGGGGTGTTTTTTTTGGTAGAAAAGAAGCAAACTCTCCCTCCCTCTCTCTCTCTCTCTCTCTCTCTCTCATTTTTAGCTTTTAACTTTTCCTTCTCCTTGAATACACTTCATCTTCCACAAGATTTTCTGCAGATTTGTTCTTGAAGATGAAAAGTCAATTAGCTTTGTATTTTTGGGTATCATCTAGCAAGGATTAGGAATTTGTATATGGATTCTCAAGTTCATCAAAGTTTACATCTTTGGTTCATCAATTGAGTATTGTATCTCTTTCTTAATTTTTGATTTATGCTCTTAACCTTGTCTTATAAATTCTTGTTATCAAAGTTTATGAATGTTGATGTTCATCTTTATTTATCTTTGTTTTATGATTCGATAGTTATGAATGATACTTTTCTTATTAGGTTTTAAATATGAATATTAGGTTGAATGTTTTTTACATATTGATTCATGTTTAGGTATTTCATAGATATATGTAGGAATATTGTTTGATGATTTCCTCTTATCTTTTCTATTGTATATTAGTAGCTAATATCGTTTTACATTTTGTTTAGCTTATTAGTCGATAAAAGTCGTTCTTAGTTCTTTTTAATTATAAGATTTTGTGGTGACGATCAGTAGTTGTATTGAGGATTTGGTTAACTCGAAGAAAAAGTTATGGTTGTCGGATGTTGGCTTTACGGTTCATCACCAACGGAAGTTGGGGTTGTGATCGGAGACTGACTACTCGATAACCCTTCATCTAACAATTCAAATTATGAACGGAAGTTTGAATTTGGCTTTTGATCGATTAACCAACGATTCTAAAGTTACCATGGAAATAGGTAAAAGTAGGAATCGGGGGAATTGTTTTATCAAATCTTAATGCTTCTAGTTAAGTCGGACGTCACGGAAGTAGTCGGCCGCTTAACCAGGAAGGTTTGCTTCACCTCGGAAGAGGGTCTTAAATGTTTTTAGAAGGATAAACCCCTACCTCGATATACCTGTTGGATGTCACCATTTCCATCTTGTCTTTATGCTTTAGTTCGATACATGTCCTAGCTAGTCCTCTATTGTAGTTTTTAGAGTTATTGTTGTAGATAGTTCGAGTTCTTTTAATGTGTTTATGTTTTATGTTTGTATTTTGATTTATAGGTTAATCCTTAGTTTATAAAAATCTCCATCTAATTTTGTTCCCATAGCTAGTTCATGATTTATAGCAAAATTAGTACTTAAATCATTACTCCCTGTGATCGACCCGTATGCTACATAACCCGTACGCTTGCGGTTAAAATATTACACATCACCTTTGCAAGCAAGATCGGAGTTTATTAATGTTTTTCTACAGTTTCAAACATTTGTAGATAATCAATTCACGTGCAAAATTAAAGTTTTTCAAAGTGATGGTGGCAGTGAATTCACTAATGCTTGTCTTCAGCAACATTTCCAAAAGTGTGGTATTCATCATTCTATGTCTTGTCCATACACTCCGGCTCAAAAACGGTCGTGCGGAACGAAAGCAGACATATCACGGAAACAGGTCTTGCAATGTTCTTTCACGCAAATGCTCCATCCACGTTCTGGTTGGATGCTTTTAGCACGACCGTATACACCATCAACCGCCTTCCCACCCGCATTCTCGACAATAAATATCCGTATGAAATATTATTTGGCTGCATTCCAAACTATGCTAATTTTTATCCCTTTGGATGTCTAGTTTTCCCGTATCTCCGGGATTATGCGAAAAATAAATTATCACCTCGAAGTATCCCGTGCATTTTTCTGGGATATAGCACGCATCATAAAGGATTTCGATGTCTTGAGCCAATGTCGCGAAAAATATATATTACTTGACATGCTCAGTTTAATGAACTTGAATTTCCCTTTTCTTCACAAATTACAGGTTCATCTCATGTTGTATTGGATTTCTCGGCCTATCTCGACGAAGCACCAAACTTCTCAGTTCGAGCTCAATCTACTTCACATGGGCCAAACGATATCCTAGACTCATCCACTTCTCCAGGCCACTACACTCTTTGCTCAGATTAGTTCGGTCAAACATCTCCGTCGGACACTGCACCTATTATGGAACAGGCTCCTTCAGAGCCCATCATGACGGAATCACCAGGTCTCATCGCACCCTCACAATCTCGGGACCAACCTAGCCCTCCAAGCCCTGTCCATGCACCATCTATTTAACATCTGATGGTGACTCGGGCAAAGGCCGGTATTTTTAAACCCAAACACACCACCGATTTTGTCTTCGTCTCTTCCTTGCAGCTTCTCTCGGCCCTCTTTGCATCCAAAGAACCCAAAGGCTTCAAATCGGCTGCCAAAAGTCCGGAATGGCTTGCATCCGTGAATGATGAAATTGCCGCTCTTCATGCTAACCACACGTGGGAATTGGTTCCACGTCCATCCAATGCTAATATCGTTGGTCTAAATGGATTTTCCGGACCAAGTTTCTTGCTGATGGATCTATAGAGCAACTTAAGGCCCGTTTAGTTGCTCATGGCTTCACACAAATTCCTGCCTTTTATTACACGACCACTTTTAGTCCGGTTGTCAAGGCCATTATAGTTCGGACGGTTCTTTCTCTTGCGGTAATGAATAATTGGTATCTCCACCAACTAGATGTCAAAAACACTTTTCTAAACGGACAATTATCCAAAACCGTCTTTATGGAACAACCTCTCGGTTACATTGATCCACGTTTCCCAAATCATGTATGTCTCCTCAAGAAAGCATTGTATGGCTTAAAACAAGCCCCTCGTGCTTGGTTTCAACGGTTCATCTCATTCTTGACACGCCTTGGTTTCTCTTGTAGTAGGGCCGACCCATCCTTTTTTATCTTTCATCGGGGTAATCACATTCTCTATCTATTGGTTTACGTGGATGATATTATCCTCACCGGCAATCAACCGACTTTGATCAAGCGTCTCATCGCTCGTATTAATCAGGAATTTGCCACGAAAGATCTGGGAAAGTTAAACTACTTCCTCGGTTTGGAAGCCAACTACATGGACCAAGGACTTTTTCTCAGCCAATCGAAATATGCGCATGACATCCTTACACAGGCTAACTTAATTGATGCCAAACCGGTGTCCACTCCGTTAGCAGCACATGTTCAGCTACTTCGTGATGGCGTACCTTTTTCTAACCCTACTCTCTATCGCTCCTCGGTAGGGGCTCTTCAATACATAACCATCACACGACCCAACCTTGCATATGCGGTCAACTCCGTTAGTCAATTTCTTCAAGCTCCCACAGTTGATCATTTTATCGTCGTTAAACACATTCTTCGCTACGTCAAGGGCACTTTTGCGTTTGGACTCTCTATTACGCGTAGTCCATCACGTACTTTATTGGGTTATTCTGATGTTGATTGGGCTTGGTGTGTGGAGACACATCGCTCGACTTATGGTTACTCTATTTTCTTGGGTAACAATCTTGTCTCTTGGAGTGCCAAGAAATAACCGACCGTCGCTCGATCCAGTTGTGAAGCGGAGTATCACGCCTTAGCCAATGCAGCCGTATAACTCATTTGGATAACTTATTTACTTCGTAATCTCCGTGTGTTACCTTCTGCATGTCCTACACTTCTGTGTGAAAACAAGAGCGCCATCTTTTTGAGTCAAAATCCAGTATCGCACAAACGAAGTAAACACATTGACATTGACTATCATTTTGTGCGTGAACTCGTATCGTCTGCTCATTTGTGTACTAAATTCATTCCGTCACATCTTCAACTTGTAGACATATTCACTAAAAGTCTTCCTCGTACGTTGTTTGAGATTTTCCGATCCAAGCTCCGCGTCGGTCGTAGCCCCACATTGTGCTTGAGGGGGGATATTAGGAAAGAATTGAATTAGTTATTTCAATATATTCTTCCATGTTTAGCTTAGCTATAGTTTAGCATATTTCCCTTTTCTTTTCCTTGTAATTAGCTTGTAATATTCCTTATATATGTTTGAATAGAATACTCCCAAAGGTGAGCGATTCTCATCCTTGTTTATAGTATGGACCCTTTAATACTTTTAATCTCACACCCACTCATTAATTGCGCTTCTCACAAGAATTGATGCAACGCATCTCATTAGTGTTGATCTTCAATTAGGATTGATTTAAGGGTCCATAACCTTTCTTACGTTTCTCACTATAGTTTTCCTTCTAACCAACGAGGTTCAATATGTTATAATTTTCCATAGTCTTTAAAAGTGTATTGGATGTTGACTTTTTAGAGTACTTTAATAGTATACCTAATGTTGTAAT
Source organism: Arctium minus (assembly GCA_954870635.1). Classification (NCBI taxonomy): domain Eukaryota; kingdom Viridiplantae; phylum Streptophyta; class Magnoliopsida; order Asterales; family Asteraceae; genus Arctium; species Arctium minus. The sequence continues at coordinate 70,731,932 of OX941094.1, read as the reverse complement.
GCTAAAATAGAGTAGTTATTGGAGTTAGTACAATTTTCTTTAGAAATTTTTATTGTAAAAACTGTAACATAGTTGCTGGAAATGCTCTTAATAAATATAGGAGTTATCCTCGTAAACATAAATAACGATCTATCGACATAATCGTAATATGAATATAAACAAGACATACCGTTAACGGTCTTTATAGTATGTCTTCGCACCAAACCTTTGTTCTTGCGTCCTTGAACTTTGTTTGACCGTGATATAAACGCTAACGTCGGCTTTACAGAGTTTATGATTACAATCCAAGTTAACTGGACCTAAAAGATACGTACGTGATATGTTGACAACATTAATTATAGTCGTGCATCATTCGTCTTGCGTATTAAATCATAAACATACATATATGCAACATCGGATCTAAGACCTCATACTTCCATTTGGCATGGTGGCAATTTCGTCTTTTCATCTAAGTAGGTCAAGCACTCAAGCTCATATGTGTTCTTTATCACATGTCTTCACTACCATCTCATGGTACATTCTTGGAGGTACAATTCTCGGTACATGTATTTAATATCATTCCTAACAATTTCGATTTGTCGATATCCATAATATGAACAATTATAAATTTTGATACATTTTTATTCAATTTTCCCTTTTTTGTAATTTATGTATAGAGATAATCTCTAAGGGTATCACATACTTTGATATCTTTGTAACAATAATGCATACTCGAATTTAAGAAAAATGGGTTTGTAGCAATAACGTTGTTTTTGTTTGCTATTTTCTTCGTTTGATGCATAACTTGTATAGATGCTTCTAGGCTATATTTTGGGTGGATATGTATTCAAAATGCATGTTTCAAAATATTATTCGTGTAATCAATTGGTGAATAAACATTAATTATTTGTAGTTTTCGATATTCCCGTAAACCACTACTGAAAGGGAGTTATGGACAATCGTTTTGGACAATTTACATATGAAAGAAATGTACTATAAATTCGTTATTACTTTGGGAAACATATATTCAAAAGTCACATTTTAAGGTCTATAGTTTGAAAAATGTCTATTTAATAGTCTGTATTTTAATATCTTTTGGAGATTTTTCTAACTATATACCATTTAAACTTAGAATTACACCACATTACTTATAATATCAATCACCAAAACGAGTAAAGTTATGATCGACGATTTTAACCCACCAAAAGAGAAAAGTGACAAAAACAAATGACCACATTATCCATCGATCATCATCGTTGGCACTTCAAGAAAATATTTGTGGTTCTTCCACATGATTCAAGATTTCATATCGTGGAACGAAATATAAGTGGTGAACAAACACGTGTTTGTAATTCACAATGAATCGGTGCATGATTACGTTCACGAGGCAGATCAATATTCTACTTAGTAGGTATTGGATTAAACTCAAATGAAAATTTTTAAATAAAACTTTTTAATACCAAACATCGCTCATACGTAATTACCATATTGAGTTTATCCTTAAAAGCATGAATATGAATTTCGAATATTGTATGCAAGAGGAACTCTCTCTCACACACACAGGGAGAGAGAGAGACACCGTACTCGCACCAACCCACCCAACGTGGTTTTTAAGGACATACCATTCTCTTCATATTCCCAAACAGTGCACACGTGAAATATAGCACATGACTTGTGTAGTTTCTTCTTGATGAAATACTTCTATTACTTCAAAGATTCTACCGCATTTATCATCATCGAAAATATTGAATCCAACTATTCACCGATTACATTAAAGTAAAGTTAAAACACTTTCTAAACCTATAATGATTTTAGAACATATTTTGATAGTATAAAACCAACTTCACAAAAAAAATCCTTTTTACAAAACTTGAAACAACTATTTCTCTTGAAATTCATATTTAATATAGGGAATTTAATTAAAATACTTAAACATCAAAAATCAGTACCCAAAATGCCCAAAATCTTTAAGTTTTTGCCAAAATACCCAACACCCCCGTGTTTTTGGGCCGTGTAAATGGGAAAAGCGGGGCTAAGTTTTTTAGGCCGTGTATTCGATTTTAGGCCGCGTATGGTGACAAAACACGGGGTTACCCTGCGTTTTAATGGTATAACGCGGGGTTAGTCCGAGTATCTTGATTTTACAAGGGTAAAAGAATTCAATTTGTTGAATTCTTGATTTTAATTATATGTTTACACTTTATTATAGGGGCATAAAGTGTAAATATATAATAAAAATCAAGAATTCAATTAATTGAATTATTTTACCCCGTGTAAAATCAAGATGCGCGGACTAACCTCACGTTACACCATTAAAACGCGGGGTAACCCCGTGTTTTGTCAACATACGTGGACCAAAATCGAATACACGGCCTAAAAAACTCAACCCCGCGTTTTTCCATTTACATGGCCCAAAAACACGGATTTGTTGGGTATTTTGACAAAAACTTCAAGATTTTGGACATTTTTTGTACCAATTTTTGATGTTTGAGTATTTTAATTAAATTCACTTTAATATACTTTGTTTTGTGCAATTTATTGATAAACCATATCGCCACTAACAAATACGTCATCAAAAGATCTCCTTGTAGTCACGTACTATTAGTTTCACTTTTTTTTCTTTCTCGATTCATATTTTAAACAACATGAATCACGACAAAAGTTAATACCTTAAACAAAATGACCAAATTACCCTTGACATTCACATTACCCTCCCTGTCCATTTATTTATGGGTTTAACTAAATGTACCCTAGTCTAATTACCAATTAACCCTAGTCTAACAAAAGTACTCCATTGTTTTCCGAACCCTTCTCACACGTTTCATTTTTATTTTTTTTAATGATAATTACAATTTTGGTCCCTGAACTCATTTTATTGATTTACTTTATATCTTTTGCTTTTATATTTTATATTTTTATTATATGAACACAAATAAGCGTATATTAACTAATATACGTTAAAAAAATAACTTTTAATTTTAACAAGTTACACCATTATAATCATCTTGTCAATACCTTCGAAATGAGTCCAATATTGAATATTTTTTGATTTAATTGTTATAAAAAGAAAAATACAAATTGTACAAAGTCTAAAATTAATTTTTAAAAATTAATCCGCTATATGTACAAAAGTTTTTTGAGTTGGTTTGAGTTGCTTATAGAATTATAGACGTGACATATATATGGTTTGCCATCCAGCTGCTGACGGGATTTTGTTCCGGGTCCATAATGCTGAAATGGGAGGCATTGGGTACTCTCCTTCTAACTGGACCATCATGTAATGATTGTTGTTTACGTGTGAAATTGTAAGGACCCGATGATATTGAAACTCTTCGGGACCTTTCCAGAGAGGAACACGGTAACCCAACACACGTACGGTAACCCAAAACACGTACGGTAACCGACGTATATCGCAAGTTCGTGCGCACACGGTAACCCAAAACACGTACGTAGTTGACAACCACAGTTCTCCGGAGTTAATACAATTCCATTTGATCGATGAAGCTCTTCTACAATTTTATCCATAGCATACTCTGAAACAAAACTCTGTAGTTGCTGGAACAACGATTTGTTGAATTTTGGCTTGTGAATGATTGTGCATCTTTCAAGACTTTCTTTGATAGCAGTATCTTCTGACTTTACAACTTTTTCAATGACATGTATGAATTTGTCTAGATCACATTTCCTTGAATCTAGATGTTTTTTCAACTTGGCGTGTTGGCTTTCCACTCTATTTGTTGTTGAATTTCCAAAATTGATATGTTTATCGGTCCACAATGACACAAATCTGTCTGCATATTTGTCTAGCCAAACACTACGAAGATAGAGAAAAACATCTACAAGGCGAAGAAAAATGAAAATCAAATGAGTGTGATAGAATGAATGGTTTTTGATAAACAAATCATGACTTCAAAATAATAAAATGTAATTGTTATAAAAAGAAAAATATATTTTACAAAGTTATAAGAAAATCAAAAGTTACATATTTATAAAATAAAATAAAATCAAAAGTTACAAATTTTATAAATTTATAAAATCAAAACACACACATATATATGTCACGTCTAGAATTTTATAAGAAACTCAAACTAACTCAAAAAACTTTTGTCAATATAGAGGATTAGTTTTTAAAATTTATTTTTGGACTTTGTAAAATGTATTTTTCTTCTTATAACAATTAAATCAAAAAATATTCAATATTGGACTCATTTCGAAGGTATTGACAAAACGATTATAATGGTGTAACTTGTTAAAATTAAAAATTATTTTTTAACGTATATTAGTTAATATACGCTTATATGTGTTAATATAATAAAAATGTAAAATGTAAAATATAAAACCAAAAGGTATAAAGTAAATCAATAAAAAGAGTCCAGGGACCAAAATTGTAACTATAATTAAAATAAAATAAAAATGAACGGAGGAGGTCGAAAAACAATGCAAAATTATAACATAATTGCACCCTAGCCATATAGACTAGGGTGCGCAAAACAACACCCTTTATTTATTTATTGTTGTAATTTCTGGTACAATTGTACAAATCCCCCCCCCCCCCCCCCCCAAGAAACAAACAATCACCTGATAACTAGGATCCAAGGTAACCCATAAGGTAGGGCATTGTGGGCATTTACTATTACAATAATTTTATGAAAGTCATTTTTACAAATTAAATAACCAAAAACTAATTTGGAAGTAACATATATTATGGACTATTTAGATGTCTTTTACCAAATGTTTATCGGGTAAGTGTTTACTGATAAGAACATTATCTTCTGTTACCTTATCGTTTAACATTCTCGGCCATCAAAATTGATTATTGATAAACGTCTTAAATACGATGAGTGCTTACTAGGTGTTTGGGTCAAATATACACGACACAATGAAAACACATTTAAGTGCATATTTCACACGACTAGTCTTGTATTAAGATAAGGTCCTGTCGAACGAGCATAACCCTGACGCACGTTGAGACTTTCTCGAAAGACGGTCGAGCGTTGTGCCACGAGCATAAGGATTTACTCTCAACCACACTAACGTACGACTCAACGTTCCTCTCTTATTCATTCAATGCAGGTTTAATGTTCATAAGTATCAACGGTCATAACTGATCAACGCCATCAAAGCCATTTATGAAAGATCAACCTTTACAAAAACATATTTATGAAGAATTAAGACTATAAATACGGAGGATAATTCTATCATGGGGACATCTAAAATCGGAATCACGAAGCTTACAAACTCTACAAAGATCAATTGCATTCTCACTCTAGCAACACACGACAGAAGTGTTTTTACACATGATTTGTATTTGTAATAAGTTCATACACTTGTTTTTACTATTCATCGTGTAAAACATTGTAACATCTAAGGACATCACCCCTGTTTGGTGATTATAGTGCACGACGACATCCCTTAGTCGTCCGCGGTTTTTTCCTCGTTGAGGTTTTTCCGAGTTACCAATTCTCTTGTCTCTTTCTTTTACCTGTTATCGCGCATATCATCGTCTAGTTACTTTCTTTAGTTGGGTAAAGCTCCACATCAACCTTAAATTATCCTTTGGGTGATTTTTGGCATTAACACTAGTTAATAGTCATTTTTCTTACTTATCGGGTAAGACTTGTTTTTAACGACCGATAACATACACGTTCCCGCGGTAAAATTGTCGATAGTTTTCATGCTCAATAGGCAAGTTGATAAGCAAATTTTAAAATAAGCATAAGTTGTTTTAAATAAGCAATCCCAAACACCCCCTAA